>CANSZD010002921.1:9045000-9645000 GCA_947648045.1 Beta corolliflora | reverse complement strand
AATTGGTTGAAGCAAGGACAAGAGCAAGGAAGAAGACCACGACATTTGAAGTAAGACTGCCTGCACTTCAATACGGAGAGCGCTTCCTCCAAAACATGAATAAAAAGTTCAATATGGCATATGGTTTGGTGCACCCACACAAGACCCAGGAGCACATGCACTTCATACAATGAAGCGGTACAACTACTGCTGCTGAAGGTCATTTGGTGCGGGGTGCCTGCAGAGCTGCATACGGTGCGCCACACAAGCTTCCCCTGCACCTAAGATTTCAAATAAAACGCCCTAAGTCATGACCTAAGCGCCTTTCTCCATATCTAGTATTCTACCCATTTTGGGGGGTTTTGTCTTACCATGCTTTATTTTCTAGAAATTTTCAGACCTTCTTTAGATCTAGCTACTCTGAGGAGAGAGAAAAAGCTTATGTTAGCATTTAGTAGAGGAATTTGTCATCAGAACTTGTGATTTCTACCCATTTGAATGCTTTTTATTTTTCAATCTCTATCTTTATTTCTCTGCCTTCTCATTTTCATCTCATAGTTGATTTTCATGCTAATTTTGTAGATCACTTATGTTAACCTTTTGTTAATCTTTCTTTAATCATGTTTAATGTTAGATTAGATCCTAAGTCTCGGTACCGAATCCGTGATTTGTTAGTGATTCTCCATCGAAGGTTTTGGGGAAAGCATAGATTTTGAGAAAGTTTGATTGTGATGTGAATTGTGATTTGGGGGATATTCATGGTGGTTATTTGTTGCAAATGGTGTCTTTAAGCTTATGCGGGCCTCCTCTTTGTATTGATTGATTTATTATCATCTGATCATGGTTATAAATCTCTCATTCATGCTCATTTGTGAACTCTTTGATTCATCATTATTTGCCTAAAGGACTAGTAAAAGATCATTCGAGAGAGTATTTCACTAGCATATTAGGTGAATAATTTTGATTATCATTCGAAAGAGAAACAAACCTATTCGATTGCTTTGCCTTAACCCTCCTATCCTTTTCCATAATTGTATATTTCTAATCCTATGTAAGTAGCTTAGACCATAGAGCTTCTATTCTTGTCTTCAATCCTTAGTTTAAGTGTGCTATTTTAGCTTCTTTTCAATTAGAGGTGGGAAAAATTTTCCCGAACTGCTAACTGATCCCGAACCTAACCCGAAAATAGCGGGTTAGGGTTGGGATTTTGAACTTACCCGTTTAATCAAATGGGTTTGGTTAAGGTTGACATTTCCAACCTGAAAATAACCTGTTTTGACCCATTTAACTCATTTACATATAAATTTCCTGAAAAGTTGTGTTGAAATTAGTGAAAATTCAAGACATACTAATTGTAGAACACATTTACTGAAAATAAACTCTAGTAGTATGAAACGTTTACTAAAATAAATTCTAATCATGCATACTTTAGGTGAATTTATTGTTCAAAAATATTTAGTTTTTGATCAAATTTAATAGTAAGATATATATAAAAAATAGGTTAAATGGGTAACCCGTTTAATAAACAGGTCGGGTTACGATTGAATTTTTCAACTCGTTTAATATGTGTGTTAGGTTTGGTTCAATACATATTGAACCAGTTTATTATCAACTAACCAACCTTATTTTCAATTACATAGTTTAATTATCATTAGTTTAAGCTATTCTCTTCTAAAAACCCAAAATCACCCCTTAATTGAGTAATTAAAGCTTAATGAGACTTCAGTGGAACCCGACTTCCTCGTAGTTCCACCATTTATCTTCCTTAGCTACTTGTGTAGTGGTAATTACAAGTTTAGGCTTTATAAATAGCAATTTGGTAATGCTTTGGTAGCATAGCAACACAACTAAAAGTATCTTTTCCTCTTTCTCTCTTCCAAAATAAATGCTACAATGTCACTTTTCTTCTATTCGCATGCTTCACTTTGACCATAATATTTTACTAATATATAAAAACGAATGTTAAGCATATAAAATGTTCATAGATTTATATGTATATTTATAACATGTGCTTCCTGCGTTCTTTTTCTATTGCAATATATGAGTTTTCACGCTTGCCAATGGACAAGCTTAACCATTAATACATGCAATTACCCCTTAGGAAAAAGTATACAAAAGTTAATATTTTAGAGGTATATATCAAGACGAATCTAACAAAACCCCACATGACTATGTTTTTGCTTACGTAAAAATCGTAACAGATGGTGAAAGGGTAGTGTAAAAACTCATATGTCGTAATAGAAAAAGAACGGTTTAGACTGATTAATAATTAGATACATTTGTGGTCAAAGTATACAACGGCAACTGTGCTAGTCAAGTTGTTGTGTTTAGTTTAACAAGGGAAAGTTGCATTATGTTTCAAGTATGCTTCATTTTGAAATTACTTCATTGGTTTTATTTCTTTGTTTATTAAGTGTTGCCATTGTTAATCATTTCCTTAGATTTTGTGTATTTCATGAGTAGAAGATCTCAAGTGGCACCACTATTCCTTTCAAACCTCAAGATCAACCGCACATCGCCACATTGAAACAAGTTGGAACGCTCTTTGAACATGGCAAGTAAAGCTAGTTCGAAAATTGGGAGCAAGACAAACAATTTTTTCTAGATTTCGGTGGTCCCGAGAGTTATGTTTTTTAAGGTGGAAACTGTCTTCCCACCACCATTACCAACTTCACCATCCATCCTCCATACACTAGGTCGATGAATGGGACAATTTAGTGAAGGTTCGAGTGAAGATCCACACCTTAATCGATTTCTTGATCGCAACAAATGAGGTCCCACCAAAATTACATAAGGTTGTGTTTGTTTCGTTCTTTACTCAAAGAGAGGGCAAAGACTAGGATTAAGAGTTTGCCGCCAAACTCTCTCACAGTTTCGCGTAGGGATCTTAACACTTCCTATTGTGGATGCTCAAAGTCCGACATGTTGTCGCTTTAAGCACAAGGGCCAAGGGTTTTCAAGGTCAACAAGAGCTTAGAAGAAACACTCGACCACGGAGGTGGAGGTGGAGGCAACCTCAACAAGGATTCGACCAAGGTATCATCGACTCTTCTGTTCAAAGCGCTAACATACTTACAGTTTAAGCCTCCACAATAGGAAGTGTCATGATTCGCTCTAGCACAAATATCACAAGAAAATGCATTAACGAAAGATGGAGTGGATGATCTTAAAATTAACTTTGCAAGTTTCGTATCAAGCAAGTCCATCTTGGCTAAAATTTGATCCATGGATTCCATTCGTACTTCTCATTTTTTTAGGTTAAAGATCTCTTCTGCTTTCTTTCCATGTATAATTCTTGACCATCTCTTCAATTTTAGACTATATTTGAGTTAAAGGAAACTTCAAGAGTTGACCACTAGCTTCCACATCTAATTTGGCCCTAAAGATAGGATATATAAGTCATCATAGAAGAACATCATTAGAAGATTTTGGTCATACGTATAACTATTAACTAGGGCACGATTTAACCAACTCCTGAAATTTTCCCATGCCTCCCCAAGCGTTCAATTAGTTTCTTGTTCAAATGAAGCCATCTTTTTCTTATGTCCGCCATCTTCCACTCTAAGTACTTTTTAAGAAAAACCATGGTGACTTATCCCAAGTTGTAACAGAGTTTGGCTACTAACTCACAAGCTATTTTTTTTCTCCCTGCAAGGGAACAATAAAACAAATGCAACCTTATGTAATTTCGAAAGATCTCCTTTATTCTTATCACAAAGCACATCTCAAGGAATCGATTTAGGTGATCTTCTAAACCCCACTAAATTGTTTCGCTTTCACCACCTTATTGTATTAAGGATAAAAATTAAAGTTGGTAGTGGTGGTAGAAAGACGGATCCCACCATGTAAAACCTACGTCTTGGGATAACAAAAATCAGAAATGATTGAGGGCCTTGCTCACCATTATTGAACTAACTTCACCTGTCTCACTAGTCAAAATCCAAAGGACCATGTTCAAAGAGCTTTTGAACTTGTCCCCTATATGCGGTTGATCTCAAGGTCAAATGGCATAATGGTAGAAGCCTGAAATTCCCTACTCGTTAAGCACAACATAGCCAAAGGATTAAAAATGACAACACTGAACAAAGAAAGCAAAATGAAAGCAATAATAGTCAATGAAGCAACTTCAAACTTAGAGCAAACTTCAAAAGAAGCGCAACTTCTCTAACAATGGTGCCAAATTTAACCTAACACATTAGCCGCTAGCTCTAACACTACCACCAGCAAGACCAACACCTAAATCCCATACTTTTTAACCCCTCTCTATCTCTCGTTTTTTCGTTGCCCCATCATTGTAACAACCAGATCACCATCACCACCAACACTATCCCCTATAGCATCCCTCTTCTCTATCCCCTCATCTACAAACCTCAAAAGGCCACTCCTCGTGAACACTTATAACACAACCACTGCTTATCATACTATTATTAACACCCACGCCGATCATAATGATAAAACACAAATCTGAAGGAGAGTATTAGAGAGGGAAAAAAAGATGTTCCCATATACATGATGTGTGTTGTCTTAAAAGAAGAATTTGTGCATTAAGTCTTTACCACTCTAGTTCAATAAGATGTTCCCATATACATGCACTAATGAAGCCACTCAGTTTGTGATGCCAGATATAAATGTTCCAATTAAGAGAATCCAGGTGTTACTTCTATAAAACAATAATGATATTCAACCTACACTCAACTATGCCCTTTTGAAAGAACCTCGACAAAGAGAGAATCAGAGCAAACAGAAATACCTGTAAAGTCCTTCCAGCATATCATCACAAGTACCAGCACTATTTATCTTGTCCCACTCCATAATTGAGAAATATGATGAAAAACTGTTGATGAATTGTTGGGTAGTCTCCTTCACCGGAATTCCATGGCACACTATATCCAAACCCGCAAGACACAATGGTTCAGATGCAATAGCCACAAAATTACCATGATGGCTGACACTGAAGTTGAAATTTGGAAATTTTTGTCTCATTCTGTCAAAGTGCTGTAAAATCACAACTAAATTAAGAACATAGAATTTGTACACGAGGGCATAAGAGAAAAATAATGAAAGAGCTACTGCCTATACAGCTAGAATATGCTTTGCACTGGTACATTAAATTCGTAATTTCTTTTAAGAAATTCAAGAAGAATATCATCTTTCCTAAGACTTTTTAAAGTTGCACCTATAAACAAGGTGAACAGTTTACAAATCTACTGTGAAATAGAATCTATAGCCTTGCCATAAAACACCTAAGGGGGCGTTTGGTTTGCAAAAGGGAAAGGGAATGAAGGAGAATGGAAAGCAAACTCCTAGTTGTTATAAGTTGTTTGTTTTACAAAAAACAACGGGAAACCCACTCAACTCCCTTCATCCATTCTCTTTAATATACAACCACCACCTCCTCCTCCACAGCACCTCCCTTTCCACCGCCTCTACATCACCTCCACTCCACCGCCTCTACAGAACCTCCCCCTCTGTTGTCGCTTCTCCTCCCTCCCCCCCCCGCCGCTGCACCTCCCTTCGCTTTCTCTCTCTCTCTTTAGATCTAGCTTTTTTGGTGAATCTATTTGAAGATTTAGGTTGCTTTAGGGTAGATGGTGTGTTTTCCAAGGGGTTAGAGTTGTTTTTTAAAGGGGTGGGCTGGTTTTTGGTGAAGTTAAGATTTGTTTTGAAGGTAGTTGGGGTGAATTTCGATGGTGGGAGGGTGATTTTGGAGGAGGTTGCGTGGGTTACGACGAAGGGTGGTTCGGTGGTGGTTTCGAGGGTGTTGAACAGGGTTTTGGTGGTGGGTGAGTGATTTTGGAGGGGTTTGGTGAGGGGGTGGTGTGGTCAACGTGGTGGCCAACATGGTGCCACTAGTGGTCAACGTGGTGGCACTGGTGGTTGGTCGGTGTGGAGTCAACATAGTGTGGAGTCAACGTTGTGTGGTGTCAAGATTGTCAACGAAGTGTGGAGCCAACGTGGTGGTCAAGGTGACCATGGAGTAGAGGATAGTAAAAAAGATAAATGAAACCTTAGGGGAGTAGGGAATGGAAGTAGAGGAGTTTGGGGTGAAGCAATTCCTAAAATGGGGGAAAGAAGATACCAAAACCCTCTAACCAAACGACATATAAGGGAATCAAGGTAACCAATTCCCTTTCCCTTTCTTGTAACCCCAGCCAAACACCCCCTAAGTGATATGTCGTCATTTGTCACCTCAATATAAGAAAAAATGTGGAAAAACTTCAACCTCGAAAATTGTGAGCTCATATTAGACACATAATAAAAATTGGACAGCTTAGTGTTCCATTAGTATGAGCAAAAGCAACATCAGAACTGCGACAGTTGCATTTTAAATTTCAAGTAGAATCATATAAAGTAGAAGCTTTCCCTTGATATAAACACCTCGATATTTAGCAAGGAAGAAACGAACTTGCATTATATGAAAACTTTCTACCAAAGGTCCAAACATTCCTTATTCAACCAAAACATTCTTCATTGTTATTGATGTCTATACAAAGCACTAAGTTGCCATCACCATGGAACAGAAATAGAAAATCACTCTTATTACAGTGAAGTGTTCAACCAAAACCATCATAATATCATATATACTGTATGGTTGACTCATTTGGTTAGCAAGAAAAGGTTCTTGATAAGAGCTATCCAGAAGATATTGGATCTCTAGATTATCTTTTTGCTCCTTCTCTTAAAGAAGTAAGTCTTGTTCACGAATTTTTTTTTCTTTTTTTGACAATTTCTTTTTCCAAAAGCCAGCAGCAAAGAATATTATAAGGCTGCTAACAAGTAAACAGCTGGTTTTGATGGTATCACAGTTTCCTTGCAGCTTAGAGGTCCTGGTTCAATTAAAGGGTCCCACACTTCCAGGTTTGTGGAAAGGGGGTAAAAATGGGCTCAGCCCTCACTCAGATGAAAAAATTGAATGTCAAAGGGAAAGACCCAACTTGCACTTGGAAGAACTTTTTAGTACAGTCCTCCCTCTAGGTGCTCAGAGGTCCATGAGGGGCAAAAACAAAAGGAGGGACACTTCTAATAATCTAATGTACTTGACACTGCTAAAGGGTCCTGTGATGAACTGATAATTTGGGCAGAAAAATAAAGGAAGAAGATGATGATTTTTGATTGATAACAATGGTAATAACAGAAAATAAAGATAGATTGCCAAGTATTCGAGTGACTTGGTCACACTCCCAAGCTAACCACTAAAATGAACTCCCAAATAATTTCTTGATACCCTTCCTATCACTAATCCCCTATATTTATAGAGCTAACTTACTTACTTACTTCCCAAGCCAACCTAATTATATTGTACTACCCATATTACCCCTCCCCTTAAACCAATCTATTACAGGTCCATGACACAGCTCTAAACCAAACTTATTTAAGAGGCTAGTAGAAAATCCCAGATATTAAACACCACAATTACTTGCAAACTGATAACAAAACCTGACTAAACACTAAATAAGTTTATCATGGTTTTTTTTTATAGATTTCCAAGCAAAATCCCATGCTTATCATTCTTCCAAATATAAGACTTTCCTTATTAGTAGTTAAAAATAACAGAATTCAGACCACCTTGAACTTCTGTACGCTCTTCTTCCAAGACTCTTGGACATTTTCTATAACCAGGTTCCAGCACACAGTTTTTCTAGTGTTTGACATGACTATGAAAAAGGTTCCTACTAACAGATCTCTTCTCCTCCTCTCTTCAAAAATTTCGAAGCCATCCTACCAAGTAGAAAAAATTTTCCCAACCATGGGCACAATAAACAATATCTTTTCAGACTATCAATTTAATTCCCATTGAAGCTTTGACCACTCAGCTTGAAAAATATGATTTGATATAACAACTTTACAGCTATAGCCTATAGGTCAAATACTGGTCAACTCAACTGGAGAAACAATATATCAATAATATTGACTGTTCGGCAAGCACAACTTGCCATATAGTACTTTGTTGGACGTAGACTATGGCAACAAAACCATTTTTTAATAAAATTGCGCCTCAATGCAAGTAATCCAGTCTGTCAATAGTGCTCAATTCATTAGGCAAACATAAACTGAATCCATTGTTCCCATTTTCATTGTTTAGGTAATGCAGTAGGTTTTAGAACAGAATGAAGGAGAATGATATTGAGTCCTTTCTTTAAAGAATAATTGCCATAAATATTTCAACATTTCCGCTATCCCAAAAATAAAATCCCACCTAAGGAGATTCATAGAGATAATCAATCTCATGTAATATCAAACAATATTGATCTTAGCTAATATTGTTACTAAAAGTGCTGATATGCTTCAATAATTAGATCATTATTATTATTATTATTATTATTTTTGTTTAGGAAAAAGAGAAAGAGGCATGTTCCCCTCTCTCCACTCCCCGACAAACTCGCCAAGCCATCAATCATCCGGCACAATGCCACCAATTGTTTTCCTCTCTCCTTTCTCCTCTTCTTTGACGGTTGAGCTATACAATTGCAAATGTATGGCAAAAAATCTTGACGAGCTTCTACTATTGCCTCCTCATCCCTTTCCCCTTCACAGAGTTCTCCCTCATGTAGTCATGTCCCTTATTCATTATTAGTACCAATTCTTTGCTTGGAGGATTCATGGTCTCAAAGGTGTTGTAGCTTAGTTCTAGAAGCTATTTCTACTACTACTATTTGAAGAAGAAGGAAAAATGTGTGGCTTTTGAAGAAGTTGTATAAATCTCATAGAAGAGTACTCGAGCAATTCAATTTGCTCAGCTACTTATTCAAGATTTATGTCCCAATCAAATAAAGGATAACAGTGTAAACTGCTTTGTTGCCAAAAGAGAAAGCATTATGAGTTATGACTTCAGCCTTTGTTGCTAAAGTTCAATTTTAGGAGCCTAGAGCTAATCATCTGTTCGATTAAACAAACCCTTAGTTTTAGGAGTAAGAGCTAATCTTTATGCCTAATCCAAACACTTTGGAGCTAATATTTGTCTTAAGATTCATCCTTTAAGTAAGATTAAAGTTACCTATGCTTACAAATTGTCAGAAAAGTGCACTTCTCTACCTAGTTTAATTCATGAATTCAATATACAGGTGACTTTATTAGAAAAGATGCATTGTTGCCAAAGTGAGATCAAAGAGGAGGGCAAGAGAGAGGTGAAAGAGGAGGACAAGAGGGGAAACGCAGGAAAGAGAAATGATAGTATTGTTCTTTCTTTTTATCTATAGTTTTCTTAATATTTAGAGAGCTAATTTGACAAAGATTACAAAGTTTAGGTGCCAAGTCAATATCATTAACTATGGTTTGCTACCAGTTCTTTTGGATGCCAAAAAGAGTTTGTGTAAGCATTGGATTACTCTCCTCTAATTTCTTTAATTTCATTACTCTAAGATTTTAAAAGGGGGGCAAAATATATTTGCCACAAGTGTGTTTAGAGAGGTATTATAAGCAAGATATTTACATTTTGACTTGAGGAGCAAACTTGAAGAACCCCTCGCCGTATTCATGGGTGATTCAGCAACAAAACAACGCAATAACTCTCACAAAGGCAAGATTAGGGAGCGGAAGACGAAGATCCAATCGCGAGAATATTCCAGATCTAATTTGTCAAAGAAAATAATAAAAAGTTGCCTCTACATTATATTAATAAAATATATGTATCTAATTCAGACTGAAAAATAAAGAAAATGGGGAAAAAGAGCATTACCACATAGGGCTTGCCTTCAACAGTTGACCTGATAATTATCTCATCAAATGGAATTTCCAACACTTCATGTATAATAGCATACTGAAGCAGCCTGCTCACCAATGCCCGTTTTCTGTCTTCCATTTTCACATATCTTTCATTTTCAAACTTGAGTAATTAACAATTGTCTTGTGTGTTTAGATTAAAGCAAACAACTATGATTGATTAATTGTACTTAAAGTTAAAAGTTTACAACAAAAAAACAACACGCCATACAACAAACAAAATAATCAACAGGGTATAAGCAAAATCGCTCAAAAACATAATAATTGCGCTTTTTTATAGAAATAATCGCCTTACGTGTTTAAATTAAAGCAAATAAATATGATTGATTAATTTTACTTCAAGAAAAAAAAAAAAAAGGAAACACAACCACCATAATCAACAGGGTACAAGCAAATTCGCTCAACAACTTAAAAAGTTGCATGTGTTTATATTAAAGCAAATAACTATGACTGATTAAAAAAAATTTACAAAAGAAAAAGAAAGAAACACTACCCACCATATAACGAACAAAATTAATAACAGGGTTTAAGCAAATTCGTTAAGAACTTAAAGATATAGATTAAGTTGAGAAAATAGAAATGCAAATGATAGTTGTGTTTACATAGTACCTCGTAATGAAGGATTGTTGGTGTTGGGGAAGAACTGAGATTGTAGAGCAGAATTGAGCGGGTGAAGGGTTCCATTCTGATATGTCAACAATCCATCTTTGTACCCCACTCTCCATCGCGCAAGGCGTAAGCGTATCAGCTCATTCTCAGTTAGTCTGAGTCTGACAGCAATTTCATGAAAAGTTCGAACATTTCAACAAATTGAGTACTCGTTAGTCGTTTCGGTCTCCTAGGGGTTTTTTTGCAAAAACATACCATACTAATGTAAAGAGAAAGGCTACACGTACACAAGGTTTATATGAGCCTGTTCTTTTGGACTTATTTCAGTTCATTTCAGCGCAGTTCAGTTCAGTTCAGCCAAAATAAGTTCAGCTCAACCAAAATAAGTTCAGTTCAGTTTAGTTCAGCCAAAATAAGTTAAGTTCAGTTCAGTTCAGTTTAGTTCAGCCAAAATAAGTTCAGTTCAATTCAGTCTTGTCTAATGTTGTAATTATTATTTTTGTTTTCAATATTACTATTAATATTGTTATTATTATTAATATTATAATTATAATAGCGATGAATTTGTATTTTTTTATTTTATTTATTTTGTTGATATTAATTATTTTTTATTATTTTTTATTAATATTATTGTTATTAGTAATTATTTATTATTTATTATTATTATTATTCATTAATTATTTTAATTATTATTATTATTAATATTATTATTATTATTTATTATTATTATTATTATTATTATTATTTATTATTTATTATTTATTTATATTTTTTTTTTGACGGGATATTATGTATTATTATTATTTATTATTTATTATTTATTATTTATTATTATTACAACTATTATTATTATTGTTATTTATTATTATTATTATTGTTTTTATTATTATTATTATTATTATTATTATTATTTTTATTCATTATTTATTATTTATTATTATTATTATTCATTATTTATTATTTATTATTTATTATTTATTACTTATTATTTATTATTTATTATTTATTATTCATAATTATTATTATTTATTATTATTTATTATTATTATTACTATTATTATTATTATTATTGTTATTTATTATTTATTATTATTATTGTTTTTATTATTATTATTATTATTATTATTATTATTATTATTTATTATTTATTATTTATTATTTATTATTTATTATTTATTAATTATCATTTATTATTATTATTATAATTTATTATTTATTATTATTATTTATTTATTATTATTATTATTATTATTTATTATTATTATTTATTATTAATTTATTATTTATTATTATTATTTATTATTATTATTATTATTATTTATTATTATTATTTATTATTTATTATTCATTATTTATTTATTATTCATTATTTATTTATTTTATTATTTATTATTTATTATTTATTATTTATTAATTATTATTATGATTATTATTATTTATTATTTATTATTTATTTATTTATTTATTATTATTATTATTATTATTATTATTTAGTTCAGCCAAAATAAGTTCTGTTCAGTTGAGCGCAGTTCAGTTCAGCCAAAATAAGTTCTGTTCAGTTCAGTTCAGCCAAAATAAGTTCAGTTCAGCGCAGTTCAACCAAAATAAGTTCAGTTCAGCGCAGTTCTATTCAATTCAGCCAAAATAAGTTCAGTTCTGTTCAGTCAGAATAAGTTCAAAAGAACAGGGTCGTAGTCCCAACATACATAAGTGATTTTATTGGCTAAAAGTAGTAGGGTCTAAAATCCACAAATTTGAAATTTTCGTTTGAATTTCAAACCAAAATCTAAAAAAAATTGAATTTGAATTTCAAATTTTGTTGTGGTCCTAACGAAAATTTTCCGGGTATAAATTCCGGCAACTTGCCGACTACCAAGTCTGGTGCATGGGTTAGCAGATAGAAAAAGTTGGAAAGAGGCAAGGTAAATTTTCTGAGTTGAGAGAATGGTGAGGAGAGAGAAAATAATTCATTGGAGTATGTAGGGTTGTGCAAAGACCAGGGTCGGACCGGAATCTGGACCGAAATGAATACTCCAATGAATTTTTTTCTCTATCCTCACCATTCTCTCAACTCAGAAAATTTACCTTTCTTTCCAACTTCTTCTCTCTGCTAACCCATGCACCGGATTTTGTAGTCGGCAAGCTGCCAGAATTTATACCTGGAAAATTTTCGTTGTTTTGTCATCGGAATTCTTGACGGAATTTATGGTGTGTCATACTGACGAAGTCGCCAGAATTAGAATTGGGCCGGAATATTTCGATTAATTAGATGTTGTTTGCCTTTCTTATTTGCTGTAATTTTTATCCCAATTCGGAATTGTCGCCGGAATACTTGTAACCTTTAGAGAAGAAGGTTTAGATTGAAGTAATTGAAGTGAAAATAATTTCTTTTAGAAATAGAATAATTTCTCATATATTCCAATTAGAAGTTTAAGTTCATGAATTAATAACCAAAAATTGAAGTGTAGCATATGAATCCTCATAAATTTAAGTTGAATATTTGGATTTGCATATTGAACATTTAGAACATGAACGTCAAGTAATGAAAGCATCTGCAATGGATTTGGGGATTGAAAGTAATAACATAATGTTTTCTTTCGTATCACAATATTTTTAGTAGTAACATAACATATTATTTCGTATCACACTATTTTTAATACTAACATAATGTTTTCTTTCGTATCACAATATTTTTGAAGGGTAATATATTGTAGGGTTTTCACTCGTACAAATATATTTAATTGCAAGATGAACAAAGTATTAATACCCTGCTAACTTGGTTACTGCTTGTACTTTCTCTATCTGCTAACTCGGGTCCAAATCTTGGGCATGGAAAAATATTTGTAGTTGTAGGATAAATTTTTCGACCTTTGTTTTTATATCATATTTTTTATTTCATTTTAAAATTCTTACTCTCTCTATATTTCTACTTTTCCCGCAACAAATTGTGAATTTTTTTAAATTCAACATCTTGGTCCTAGTTTTTGTACTTAATTTCCTAAAAAAATTGGAGGAAAAAGCTGTTTATTAACAGATGCAAAAATACACCCATTGTTTATTGATAATGATAATTTAGATACAAAATATTTGAAATATAAGTCATTCAAACATTGGAAATTTGACATAACATAACCTTCACAATAATGAAGTTGTAGGAAACTTTTTTTTGCCTTACTTTTTCAGGCCATAATAAACATTTTAAAATACATATTATGTTACTGAAAATAAACTTATAATTCCAATTATAAATGTCAATTAATGACACGCATTACTAATAATAATAATTCTTGATAAACATTTAAATACATATTATGTTACCGAAAATAAACTTATGATTCCAATTGTAAATGTCGATTACTGACACACACTACTAATAATAATAATTTTTAAAAAACATTTAAAATACATATTATGTTACCGAAAATAAACCTATGATTCCAATTATATATGTCAATTACTGACACACGCTACTAATAGTAATAGTTCCTGATAAACATTTAAAAAATATATTATGTTACTAAAAATAAACTTATGATTCCAATTATAAATGTCAATTACTAACACACACTACTACTAATAATAATTCTTGATAAACATTTAAAATACATATTATGTTACTGAAAATAAACTTATGATTTAATGTCAATTACTAACTCACATTACTAATAATAATAGTTCTTAATCTTAACATGAAATTAAACACACATTAATAACAATAAGTTCTATTTCTTCAAAAAAAAAATATAACTTTGGTTCCTAATAATAAGCACACACTTGTCTAATAGTACATATGAACATGACAATAACACTACTTTGTTCAATGTGAATAAAACTATTTATTGAATTATTGTACATGAATATGAACGAGAACTATAAGATTTAATTTAGTTATTCTCACTAAAGTAACAATCTCGTTTTATCGGAGATTGATGACTCTTGTTGAGTGAAAGCAATATTGTTATTGATTAACTGTATATGAATATGAACGAAAACTATAAGATAGAATTTAATCAGTCTATCCTTCCTAACAAACTCGTTAGACCGGAGCTTGATCACTTTGTTAGTGTTTAATTGTATACGACTAATGCTTATGTGAATACGAACGAAAACTATTTGATCGAATTTATTGGATTTAACTAATTTTATATAAATATGAACGAAAATAATAATACTACATTTATTGAATTCATGAATGAGTCTCGCCCTCCTAAAATAATCATTATATCGGAGATTGATCACTCTTGTTCAATGTGAAATCAATAGTTGTAGACACATAATCGTGTCTCCCCATTTAAGGGTCCAATGATGAAACATACCGCGGTTTTAATTGGTCCGACCAAAGGGCAGAGCAGTCCGAAGAGCTAAAATTATTTAAAAAGTGTTAAAATCGTATTTTAAAGCCCATAAATAAAATTTTAAGCCCAACTCTTTGAAAAGCCCATTTAATTATTCATTGATAATTAAGTATTTTATTTAATTAAAATAAATATTTTCAAAGATATTTTTTATAGTTAAAATCGGATTTTATCCCGTAAGATCAGATTTCTGGAGTTAAAAGATAAAAGAAAATCTTTAAAACGCGTTTTTATCAAAAAAACTGTCAAAACGTGTCAAAAGCAAGGCGGTGCGCTGAGCTCACCAACGTGCGCCAAGCGCACCTGTAACACCCCGACAATTTTTTTTTTCTAAAATACCTTTTTAATATAGACATAGAAAATTATCAAAATATTATCGCCCGTGTGAAAACGTATCGGCTTATTCAGAATTTTGCAGCGGAAAACATAATAATAAACTTTATAAATAAACTTAGTCGACTACAAAGTCAACTCCAAAAGACAAACCAACAAAAGTCAAAGTCAAACTTAAAACCAAAATCTACTACGAAAAGTATAACTCAAAGTATTATAAATATTCTACACAAGCTCTCCAATCCCAAACTCATTGATGCATCATCTTCAAACCTGTAGATGGACAATGCACTATTGATCCCTAGAGACTGCTCACCAAAAGGGTCATCACAGGATCAATAAGGCATAGCCATGATCAACATACACACACAAAAGCACGTAATCAGCAAAGCTGAGTACTACATACTAAATAAATAAACAATCCTAACATGATACTAATAAGTAGTAAGCAGGAATAAATAATAATATAATAACTTGCAGATAACTTTTGATGAACTAAACTTTATAACAACATTCTTATTACTTTGAATGGAATAGTAAATGGACCGAGTTGTCTAACTAAAACCAGCCTTCCCTTTGGAAGACGAAATACGGGCGCTACTCCGTATTCCCATGACCTACGATATCGAGGAACCTTTTTAATAAAAACAGGACACGTTGATCAATCCGGTCCCAGGAAAAGCCATGGGCTACCATCATGTACTCCAACTCCTAATTGTCCAACACTTCAGACGTGCACAAGTCTAAAGCTATTGCTATCCAAGTTCTACTTTACATGATTAACCAGTTATTACTTGTTATGACTCACAAGTAAAACAAACATTTTAATCATTCAACAATCATATACTTCCATTTTTATCTTAGGATTAGATAAGTGATCACACAACTTAACAACCCAAGATTAATTCCAACTTTAATTCAAACTTCCTTTATTTGTTGAACCTAGCCAACAACCAAACTACCTTTCATAGGTATAAAATATCAACTTACCAAATAAGGCCCTCGGTCCTTATAAAGCAGTGAAATACTCAAAAGGGAACAAATGATCAATCATGATCCAAACCAATTTATATATATTAATTCCCCCATGTGAATTAATAAAATAAAGTTCCCAACCATATGCTTGCATCAATCTTCCATACAAACATAATATAAATCTCATAATCAACATGTTTCACACAACGGCATAAAACATGCAAATCCAACATAATAGAAATCATATATGAACTCAACATAGTTCCTATACATGATACTACATAATACTCATCCTTAAAATCATGATACTAAACCAATCAACACATAGGTATGTACGTACCTTGTGTAGACAAATTGAGAGGCCACTTTCACAACCTTAAAAGTCGCCTAAAGAGAATTCTCCGCCTAAAACAACCAATATAAATTCACAATCAATCTTTTATGAATTTACAGCAATAATAAAATACTTTAAACCCTTCTTAAAAGTATTTAAAACCTTTCCCATCATAAAAACTTGATTATTAAACCTCCTAGTATAGTACTACTACACTAGTTGTTTAAAACTCTCAAAAACTAACTGCTTTAAAATCATAAAACTCCATATCAATACTCCCCTTAAATTTCCAGCAATATGTTATATATTAAAACTCCCTTAAAACATATTTAAACATATTTAAAATCATAAAGATAATCAATCTCATAACTTATAACATAATACTATGATTTCCAACCTTTAAAACCCTAAAAATCCATGCTTTGATAATTAAAAATCCAATTCAAACCTAATATGCAAATCTGAATTTTTATTTCTTCAATACATAAATTATATAAACTTAGATTCACAAATATATCATCAAACTAAAACTTTTAAACATAATCAACTTAAAACAAATCTCAAAAACACAAACTATGAATAAAATAAAACTTGAGGAGGAAGAAATTAAACAAACCAAGAAAAGAAGAGGAGGGACGCCGACGGGGAAACAACGACGACTTTTGGCGGTCGGTAAACGGCTGACGGGACGACAGCAGCCGGCGAGGAAAGGAAGTGAAGGCCGAAGGAGAGGGACAAGAAAGAAGGAGAGAGAGAAGAAAGAAGGAGGAGAGAGAAAATAAAGTTGTGTGGGAAAAATTGGGGGTTTATGGGATTTTTATAGGTTCCCCTTGTGGGCTTAGGAAAAGGTAATTGGGCTCAAACTAGAGTTTAAAGCTTAAAGAAATTAGTGTTTGGGTTCCTCATACCCAATTAGGAATCCTTTTCCAAATCCAAAAAGCGTTTCAAACATTTCAAATATTTTTCAAAGCATGACTTAATAAATTATTTGACTTCTTTAAATCATTAAAATAATTCATTTGACTTTCAAGTAGTCAACCTTTGAAGAAATAAATCATTTAAATACTAAAATATATTTAAATATAAATAACTATACATTAAAATATATTTATAAAATTCATAAATTTACGGGGGATTACAGTCTACCCCTCTTTAAAGAAGTTTCGTCCCGAAACTTGACACGAAAACTCACACCTTTTGAAAAGTTTTTAATTCAACTTCCATTTGAGAAATACTTATGCTACTCATGTGCACACTTTTACCAACTTTTAAATTACTTGTGTTACTCATGAACACATTTTCCATGCGGAGAATCTATTTATTTTGCACTAACATGTGCAAATCGCCAAACTAAGCATAAAAATGCATAAAAATATATATCATAAAAATAGGTAAAAAGCACGAAATTCTATCGCATTCTACCTCCCTTAAAGAAAACGAGTTACGCCCTCGTAACTCACCTCAGGGAATAGATCTGGATACTTCTTCTTCATTTCAGCTTCGGCTTCCCACGTTGCCTCTTCAGACTCATGGTTAGACCAAAGCACTTTCACGATATTGACATCCTTATTGCGTGTACTACGCACCTTCTTATCAAGAATTTTCACAGGCCTTTCCTCATATGTGAGGCTACTATCGATTTGGATCCTCTCAGGCTCTAAAACGTGACGCTCATCAGGGATATATCTCTTGAGTTGGGAAATATGAAACACATCGTGCATTTTCTCAAATTCCAGTGGCAACGCCAACTTATAAGCTACCTTCCCAATTCTTTGCAAAATCTCATATGGGCCTACATATTTGGCACTTAATTTGCCCTTTTTTCCCAAATCTCATCACTCCCTTAGTTGGTGATACTTTCAAAAACACTTTATCACCTACTGCGAATTCATCTTCTCTTCGCTTGAAATCGGCATAACTCTTTTGCCTATCTTGAGCAGATTGAAATCTAGCCTGAATCAACTTGACATTCTTAACAGTCTCCTTAATGAATTCTGTCCCCAATACTATATTCTCACTAAAATCATTCCAGCAAATGGGACTTCTACACTTCCTTCCATACAGTGCCTCAAAATGAGCCATCCTAATGCTCGCATGGTAACTATTGTTATATTACCTCTAAGGATTGAACCTTCCCCATTGGTCTCTTATGGTCTATCTTCACTTTTTGACAGGTTAGACACTTAAACACAAATTCAGCGATCTCACGCTTCATATTTGGCCACCAATAAATCTCCTAAAGATCCTTATACAACTTGTCACCCCCAGGGTGTACAAAATATGGAGTATTATGCCCCTCATCCATAAGACGTCTCTTAAGCTCATCACATTTTTGTGGTACACACCACCTTCCCTTGAACCTCAAACTTCCATAATCATGGATATCAAAATCGACTTCCTTACCTTGCTTCATCCTCTCCTTAATCTTATCTAGGTGCTCATCTCCAACTTGACCCTCTTTGATCTTGTCGAAAACTGACAACCCCAATGATAACGCACTCAATCTTGCCTCGATCTCCCCAGGATTTAAAATTTCTAGGCTCAACCTTTGCATATCTCAACACAATTCCTCAGGAACTACCAAGACATTCATACTATGGCTCGACTTTCTACTCAAAGCATCAGCAACTACATTCGCCTTTCCCTCATGATACTGGATGTCTAGGTCATAATCCTTAATCAACTCTAACCATCTCCTCTGTCTCATATTGAGGTCTTTCTGGGTGACAATATACTTCAAACTCTTATGGTTGGTAAAGATTTTACAGGTTGCCCCATAAAGGTAATGTCTCCAAATTTTCAAGGCAAACACGATAGCAGCTAACTCTCGATCATGGGTAGGGTAATTAGCCTCATAAGGTTTCAACTGACGCGACGCATACGCGATCACCTTCCCATTCTGCTGCAACACACATCCCAAACCATTCTTTGAAGCATCACTATACACCTCAAATCCTTCATTTCCATCAGGCATGGTCAAAACAGTTGCGGAGGTTAAACACTCTTTTAAAATCTGAAAAGCTTCCTCACACTTCTCACTCCACTCAAACTTTGACTCTTTCTTCATCAAATTGGTCATTGGCCTCGCTATCTTCGAGAAATCTCTCACAAATCTTCTATAATAGCCAGCTAGACCTAGAAAACTCCTGATATCAGGCACATTCTTTGGAGTGGGCCACTCACTAACAGCTTGAATCTTAACAGGATCTACAGAGACTCCTTCTTTATACACATAGTGACCCAAAAATGCTACTTTCTCCAAACGAAACTCACACTTAGAGAACTTGGCATACAATTGATTCTTCCTAAGCGTCTCCAATATAATCCTCAAGTGTTCCTCATGCTCTTTTTCACTCTTTAAATAAATCAGAATATCATCAATGAATACCACCAACGAATTTATCTAAGAACTCATGGAAAATCCTATTCATCAAGTCCATAAATATGGCAGGTGCATTGGTTAACCCAAACGACATTACAGTAAACTCATAATGACCATAACGAGTCCTAAACACAGTCTTAGGTATATCCTTATCAGCTACACTCAAATGGTGATACCCCGAACACAAATCAATCTTCGAGAATACGCTCGCTCCATTCAATTGGTCGAATAGGTCATCTATCCTAGGCAAAGGATACTTGTTCTTGATGGTTACATTATTCAACTCCCTATAATCAATACACAACATCATACTCCCATCTTTCTTCATAACAAACAACACAGGAGCTCCCCAAGGTGATGCACTAGGCCAAATATAACCCTTATCGAACAACTCTTGCAACTGCATCTTCAATTCACTCATCTCATGAGGTGTCATTCTATAGGGTGCCTTAGATATAGGTGCAGTTCCAGGAACTAAGTCTATGGTAAACTCAACAGCTCTAGCAGGCGGCATACCCGAAATTTCACTCGGAAACACATCCATAAACTCATTCATGATTGGAACATCCTCGATCTTCACTCCAACCTCTTTACTCACATCTTGCACATTACAGAAAAATAGCTCACACCCCTTCTTCATCAATTTCCTTACTTGCATCACAGAAATAACCCCAAAGTTCTTGGGCTTCCCAAAACTTCTATATGAGGTCAACTTCCCCAAAGGGTTTCTCAACACTACTTTCTGAACTTCGCAGTCTATCTTGGCCTTGTAGAAACCTAACCAATCCATCCCAAGAATTACATCTAGGTCTCCCAGATTAAACTCTATCAAATCAGAAGGAAACACACAATCTCCTATCTTGAAAGGCAAATCTTTAAACAACTTGGTACACCTTATGGTCTCTCCAGTAGGTATACTAATAGGCTGGTCAATTACTTCAAAGTCTACTAACCACGAGCTTTTAATAACGGATGACGAAATAAACGAATATGTTGCTAGATCCCCTTTATTTATAGTCTCTACCAGGGTGGTTCTTATTACACTTCTTACAGTTGTAACTCCTCTCAGACTGGCCCTTATTATTTAAGCCTTGACCATTTCTTCCTTGGAAATTTCCATTCCTATTTCTATTCCTCCTTAAGTTCTCCTGATTTCCTCCAGCATTAAAATACTTTCTTTTCTCACCCACTACAACATTCTTCTTATCACGCCTCGACTGAAGACCATAAATATGGGCGGCTCTTCCACAAACAACATCTAGGGATGTAAAAGTTTCACTACCTAACCCCAATTGGATTTCCTCAATCAAACCTTGCTCAAACCTTTGAGCCTTTAGCTCTTCAGTGGCTACTACCTCAGGTGCAAATCTAGACAATGCTATGAACTTGCTATAATACTCATAAGTGGTCATACTCCCCATCCTAAGGTTTATGAACTCCTGAGCCTTTTGTTTCCTCATAAAAGGAGGGAAAAATTTTCCTCTTAAAGAAGCAATAAAGGAATCCCAATTAAATCCTTCAACATCACTAAATCTATTTCCATTTTATTTACACCATAAGTCAGCCTCATCTTCTAGATACAGAACAACTTGGCCTACTTTCATAGCTCCAGGACAATTCACAGCCCCAAAAATCTTTTTAAATTCCCTAATCCAACTCTCTAAGAAGGTAGGGTCAGCTTGCCCCTTAAAGTACGGCGGTTTAATCTTAGCTAGTCTCCCAAACATGTCCCTAGCAGGATCGGGACGCTCAACTCTTTCGTGAGTCAAATTCTCTGCCAATAGGCGAATAGCAGAGGCTAAGGCGTTATCATTGATGGCCATTATACTTCGCGACCTACAATTCAACGTAACTCTACTTTAAGTTTCAATACAAAATTTACATGCCATTCTCTATGAAGGCAACATTTGATTTGATCATAAAGATCGCATCAACAAACAATTTTCATGGAGTTACTATAACACTAAGTTCACACGCTATGAACCATAACAATCATGTATACACGCATGAATAAATATTCACATTAATAATCACATAAGGATCAAAATGAAACCAATCACAATAATAAAATATTCCCCTTTTCGCGTACTAAGATATATTCTCACTCAACTCGAATAACTGAATAATAACTTTTATTCCTCGAAAGATAATAAGAATATTTTTCCAATCCAAAATAACCAACTTATTCCTCAACAATATAAAGATGCTAACGAAGGAAATTTAAACTATTGTAGCTTAGCTACTTATTCAACTACTAACCTTAGAACATAAATAAAACCTCTATGGAGTTACATTATCATCCCTATCCTTATTTTCTTTATACTTTTATGGAGTAAACATTTCATCTTCAAAGTCTCCAGAGTCTTTACTATAATAATAATAACATGAATTCCTAGGTCTAGTAGATCTTCGAATCTTTTTTGGTTGAGGTCTATCCTCTTCCAACTATGCATCAATCACATCGCTCAGATAAGATCTCCAAGTAACACTGTAGATGTCCTTTCGGGTTTGCCCTCTAGTACGATCAAACTCTTGAATTACCTCATCATCACTATGAGGAATGCCTACTTTCAAGACACAACGCATAACACGGTCTAAACTGGTGTACCTCTCACTATCAGGCTCTCCATCATACTCATCATCACTCAATACAATAGGGTTGTAGTAGCTTCCTACTCTAGTAGCTTCCCTATCAGTCATATCTCTAGGTCCGTTTACTGAAGCATACGACATTTATAAACAAATAATACTCTCACTTAGCGTATAATCCCAACAATAAACAATAGGTAAGAATAACAACAATATTATGAGGCATAGGAATAACATAAACAGTTAGTAGGGAAGAAAAATATAATCATCTTGAACTAACTATTTAATGCAGACATATAATATTTCTATCCTATATGCCCTTCCTATACTACCCATCTCTCATAAAATAATAAAATAATCAAAATAAACAAGAGTATTAAAATAATTTAAATAAATAATTTTGAATTTATAAAGGAACCGAAAAACGAAATAAAAAAAATTAACTATTATAGTTCGAAATTTTCGAACTCAATAATAAAAAAAATTTCGGACACAATAAAAAAAAACTTCGGACCCTTTGAAAAAAATTTAATTCGAACCGGAATAATACTTGAAATCTTGAAAAAGAACTTTCGAAAGGTAATTTGAACACAATGAATAAGTAGGAGCTCAATCCTAAGAAATTTATTTTAAGTAACTAGCTAGTTAGACGCCTAAAAATTTAAGGTTGGCACGAAAGGCCAATAAAACCTAAAGCTCCTAGATACCACTTTGTAACACCCCGACAATTCTCTCTTTTCTAAAATACCTTTTTAATATAAAACGTAGAGAATTATCAAAGTATTATCGCCCGTGTGAAAACGTATCGACTTATTCAGAATTTTGCAGCGGAAAACATAATAATAAACTTTATAAATAAACTTAGTCAACTACAAAGTCAACTCCAAAAGACAAACCAACAAAAGTCAAAGTCAAACTTAAAACCAAAATCTACTACGAAAAGTATAACTCAAAGTATTATAAATATTCTACAAAAGCTCTCCAATCCCGAACCCATTGATGCATCATCTTCAAACCTGTAGATGGACAATGCACTATTGATCCCTAGAGACTGCTCACCAAAAGGGTCATTACAGGATCAATAAGGCATAGCCATGATCAACATACACACACAAAAGCACGTAATCAGTAAAGCTGAGTACTACATACTAAATAAATAA
Source organism: Beta corolliflora (assembly GCA_947648045.1). Taxonomy (NCBI): domain Eukaryota; kingdom Viridiplantae; phylum Streptophyta; class Magnoliopsida; order Caryophyllales; family Amaranthaceae; genus Beta; species Beta corolliflora. The sequence continues at coordinate 9,621,564 of CANSZD010002921.1, read as the reverse complement.
ACAATCTTAACATGATACTAATAAGTAGTAAGCAAGAATAAATAATAATATAATAACTTGCAGATAACTTTTACTGAACTAAACTTTATAACAACATTCTTATTACTTTGAATGGAATAGTCAATGGACCGAGTTGTCTAACTAAAACCAGCCTTCCCTTTGGAAGACGAAATACGGGCGCGACTCCGTATTCCCATGACCTACGATATCGAGGAACCTTTTTAATAAAAATAAGACACGGTGATCAATCCGGTCCCACGAAAAGCCATGGGTTACCACCATGTACTCCAACTCCTAATTGTCCAACACTTCAGACGTGCACAAGTCTAAAGCTATTGCTATCCAAGTCTACTTTACATGATTAACCAGTTATTACTTGTTATGACTCACAAGTAAAACAAACATTTTAATCATTCAACAATCATATACTTCCATTTTTATCTTAGGATTAGATAAGTGATCACACAACTTAACAACCCAAGATTAATTCCAACTTTAATTCAAACTTCCTTTATTTGTTGAACCTAGCCAACAATCAAACTACCTTTCATAGGTATAAAATATCAACTTACCAAATAAGGCCCTCGGTCCTTATAAAGCAGTGAAATACTCAAAAGGGAGCAAATGATCAATCATGATCCAAACCAATTTATATATATTAATTCTCCCATGTGAATTAATAAAATAAAGTTTCCAACCATATGCTTGCATCAATCTTCCATACAAACATAATATAAATCTCATAATATAAATCTCATAATCAACATGTTTCACACAACGGCATAAAATATGCAAATCCAACATAATAGAAATCATATATGAACTCAACATAGTTCCTATACATGATAGTACATAATTCTCATCCTTAAAATCATGATACTAAACCAATCAACACATAGGTATGTACGTACCTTATGTAGACAAATTGAGAGGCCACTTCACAACCTTAAAAGTCGCCTATAGAGAATTCTCCGCCTAAAACAACCAATATAAATTCACAATCAATCCTTTATGAATTTACAGCAATAATAAAATACTTTAAACCCTTCTTAAAAGTGTTTAAAACCTTTCCCATCATAAAAACTTGATTATTAAACCTCCTAGTATAGTACGACTACACTAGTTGATAAAAACTCTAAAAAACTCATGCTTTAAAATCATAAAACTCCATATCAATACTCCCTTTAAATTTCCAGCAATATATTATATATTAAAACTCCCTTAAAATATATTTAAACATATTTAAAATCATAAAAATAATCAATCTCATAACTTATAACATACTACTATGATTTCCAACCTTTAAAACCCTAAAAATCCATGCTTTGATAATTAAAAATCCAATTCAAACCTAATATGCAAATCTGAATTTTTATTTTTTCAATACATAAATTATATAAACTTAGATTCACAAATAAATCATCAAACTAAAACTTTTAAACATAATCAACTTAAAACAAATCTTAAAAACACAAACTTTGAATAAAATAAACTTGAGGAGGAAGAAATTAGACAAACCAAGAAAAGAAGAGGAGGGACGCCGACGGGGAAACAACGACAGCTTTTGGCAGTCGGTAAACGACCGACGGGACGGCCGCAGCCGGCGAGGAAAGGAAGTGAAGGCCGAAAGAGAGGGAGAAGAAAGAAGGAGAGAGAAGAAAGGAGGGCCAAAATTGTGGGGAAAAGGAGGAGAGAGAAAATAAAGGTGTGTGGGAAAAATTAGGGGTTTATGGGGTTTTTATAGGTTCCCCTTGTGGGCTTAGGAAAAGGTAATTGGGCTCAAACTAGAGTTTAAAGCTTAATGAAATTATTGTTTGGGATCCTCATACCCAATTAAGAATCCTTTTCCAAATCCAAAAAGCATTTCAAACATTTCAAATATTTTTCAAAGCATGACTTAATAAAATATTTGACTTCTTTAAATCATTAAAATAATTCATTTGACTTTCAAGTAGTCAACCTTTGAAGAAATAAATCATTTAAATACTAAAATATATTTAAATATATATAACTATACATTAAAATATATTTATAAAATTCATAAATTTACGGAGGATTACAGCACCACCCTGCGCTAAGCGCACAGCCGTGCGTCGAGCGCACGTGTCATGCCACGTAGACCTGTGTGACACACAGAGTCGTGCGCCGAGCGCACTTCTCCGTGCGATGCACAGGCTGTCAATTTTATCTTTTTTTAAAGCGTGTGCCACGTGGGCACTGATGATTGGTTAGGCCGCATCAGGCGCACCAATGTGCGCCTGACACGTGTGGTTGTGACTCACACAGCCACCTGTGCCTGGCGCAGTTGGCGCGTGAAGCGCAATTCCAGTTTTCCTATAAATACTCTTCGATTTTCCGAATTGAAAAACGGTTTTTTGGATACATTAATACTTCGACTTCGACACTTACGAACCTTTACAAAATTTCTACCAAAACTCATACTTTTCAAATACAAATACATTCAAATCTATATACTTTCATACACGTTCAGATCTTCAGGCTTCACGATTGCTCGTACAGAAGGTTGTCAATCTCTCAGACCCAAGCCACCGTATTATCCTGAGGGTCCTTGAATCAATTTATTATTTTTATATTACTAACGATCTTTTTCATAATATAGATCTTTAATATAAAAATTACTCTTTTGTATATTCTATCCTTTTATTCCTTTTTCTATTTATTTTCATATATTATTGCATACTTGCCTGATTGTCCTGTTATGTTTTTTATCACCCACATGTTATTATTGCCAGTCAAAGACCTAAAAAACTGTTCTAATATCAATCAGATAATTTGAACAACCTGCTAGGTACCTTGTAAATTGATTGCTTAATAACATATCACTCAAAAATCATCTTTTATGTGTTTCCTGAACCAACCTAGACTAATATTTTTAGGGTGCATGAAATTATTATTTGGTTATTCTATTGCATAAAAATTGACATGAATCGATTTTTAATTAGTAGAGGCCATCAATGCGCGAATGTGGTTCATTATGACCGTGTTCATACCCTCACCCCCGAACTCAATCTTTGGTTCATTTTGACCATCTATGGAGTCAGGATGGGGAAATCTATATTGGATAAGTCCCAAGGTTTCCCAATATCCAATTAGGTTTATGAGTCTTCCTTTAAAGACTTGTTGGCGACTTCAAAACAATTTTCAATGAAACCTTAACAATGGGGTAGTGAAATACGCGCTCACACCGCGTAGGCATAATATAATCACGCCTACAATTTGGCGACTTGACTGGGGAGGATTTTAAAAAAATTAATTTTTTTAAATGAGTGGGTGAAACTTGAAAAATACAATTCATTCTTTTTTGTATGCCTTAGAATAACATATTATTTTGCATATGCATGGCTATTGTTCAGCCACCATAAGGACAATTTACCTTTGCCTCATTAGCACATGTTCTATGTGTGAGGTCACCCCCGGGGGATTTGCGCTTTGTCCTTCCAAAAAGCTTCCTAAGCGATAGTGTTGGATCTTAGTCATAAGCAAACCTACCCAACCATGGCAATGTTCTCTTGTTCCTGACTTGAGAGTTGGAGTGCGTCTTACACGTGGCCACCTCTTTAAGAAGGGGTACGAAGGGCTTCTGTAGACACAAAATCGTGTCTCCTTATTTAGTACCCTATGATGACTAATACCCCGCTCCAATTGGTCCGGATCGAGGAAAGAATAAAGAACGAGTCTAAAATAAAATGTTTTAAGCCCAAAACTATTTTCTAACTATTTCTATTAACCCATTTCCGAAACCCTATTTTATAAATAGTTTTACTAAGCCCAGTTCCTAAAACGTTTTAAATTAACTTTTTACAAAGCCCATCTTCGAAAACCTTTTAAAAACAGTTTTATGAAAGCGCAATTTTTAAAACCCCTTTTCTAGCCCAATTTAATTAATAGAATTAATTAATTAATATTGATTAATTTTGTTGATAAAAATATCTTTTTATAAAAATAATCTTTCTTTAAATTGTTTTCAAATATCTCTTACTAAGTAATTTCTAAAATCTTTTAGAAACCTATTAGTTTTCGAAAACCTATTGCAACTCAACTATCTAAACCTATATATCACCTAGTGGTGTCAGAAACAGATTTGATCGACGGGTCAACCTGATACTGACCTGACTTGAACCTGGTTCGACCTGTGAGGGTCAGTCCCCAGACCTGACCGAAACCTGACCTGGGATTACCCAGACCTGACCGGCACCCGACAAGATCATATTCTGACCACACAGACCTGCATTCAAACTCGAACCTGACTGTAACCCAACCAAATATTAACCCAGAACCCGACTAAACCCAGTAAATGCCCGATTTGTTTATGACCAACCCGAATTCAACTATAATTCATGTTAACCAAATAAAATACGGTTTTTTCACCAGGTACCCCTGTGGTTTTTCTTAATTCATGGGGTACCCCTGTTTTTAAAAAAATGCACCAGGTACCCTTACTATTTCAAACAAATGTACGAAATGCCCTTAATTACTAACGGTGTCAAGTTTCCGTTAGCTTTATTTACCATTTTGCCATTGTTAACCCCTAACCATAAACCCCTAAACCCTAAACCCCCTAAACCCTAAACCCTAACCCTAACCCTAACCCTAACCCTAACCCACTAACCTTAACCCTAACCCCCCACCACCCCACCACCCCACCACCCACCCCTTCCCCCACCACCCCAGCAGCCCCCTCCCCCCACCCCGCCGATTCCCCCTCCCTCCCCCCCACCCACGTTGAATCCCCCTCCCCACCCCCTTGAATTCCCCCTCGGTCCCCCCACCCCAGTCAAATCCCACCTCCCCACCCCCGTCGAATTCCCCCCTTCCTCCCCCACCCCCGTCGAATCCCCTCCACTCGCCGCGGGGGTGGGGGTCCTGCTGCGGGGCTACGAGGGTTGGGGGGGGGAGGGGAGAGGGCCGGCTGGGGTGGTGGGGGAGGGGGCTGGAGTGGTGGGGTGGTGGGAGTTTAGGGTTAGGGGGTTAGGGTTTAGGGGGTTTAGGGTTTTGGATTTAGGATTTAGGATTTAGGGGGTATAGGGTTAGGGGTTAACAATGGCAAAATGGTAAATAAAGCTAACGGAAACTTGACACCGTTAGTAATTAAGGGCATTTCATACATTTGTTTGAAACACTAAGGCTACCTGGTGCATTTTTAAAAAAATAGGGGTACCCCATGAATTTTGAAAAACCACAGGGCTACCTGGTGAAAAAATCGAATAAAATAAGATCAAGTTACTTTAAGGGTCGCATGTTTTGAGGCAACACAATAGCTCACCGAAAAATTTGTATCCTTAAAGGAAGACTCATTATACCAATAAAAAACCAATGTTTCATTTATAAATTTTGGTCCTCAATGCAATAAAAATCCATAGATGAAGCTGACAATTGGTAAATTAAGAATAATAATTTCATATTTCACCATTAATTTACATTATAATATAAAATCTACGGTTTTTTCACCAGGTACCCCTGTGGTTTTTCAAAATTCATGAGGTACCCCTATTTTTTAAATAATGCACCAGGTACCCCTTTCAATTTTATAAAAAGCAATAAATGCCCTTACTCCTTGACGGCGTTAACTTGGCGTTAGTGTTGTATTACAATAATGCCCTCATTCACTAATGGCACTACAACAACTGCCAACCTAAAGCATTTTCGAAAAAAAACCCTCGAACTTCCAATCATCTTCCCTCTTCCTCTGTTCTCCTTCCTCCAACTGGGTTGGCAAAAAATCTGAAAAAATTTGTGAGAGTGAATTAATTTGGGCCAGAAATTAAAATCTTTGCACTTGGAACTTGACGCGAACAAGCAGAGTTCTTTGGGTTAGCGAAGGAAGTGACTTTGAAGGGTTTCGGGTCTTCTCTTCAAAATTTCGTAAAAGGGTCTTCTCTGGTTTAGGGTCTTCTCTTCAAAATTTCGCAAAAGGGTCTTAAAAATTAATGAACTTGACGCGAACAAGCAGAGTTCTTTGGTTTAGGGTCTTCTCTTCAAAAGGGAAGAGGAGCAGCATTATTAAGTGTGGCTAGTGCAAGGAAATTGGCCACAATTCAAGGACATGCAAGGGAGGGGCAACACAGAAGCAAAGAAAGGAGTCTGCTGCATCAGCATCACAACCACATCCATCTAAGGGGACTGCTCAGCAGGGAAGAAAAGAAAGAGTGATGCTGGTCCATCCACTTCCAAGGGTGCAACTAAAAAACAGAACAAAGGCAAGAATGCAGTTTGAGTAATTAGGGGACATAACTTCTTTTTGGTACAAAAGCAAACTTCTTTTTTTGGGCACAAATTAGGATTAACAATATATTTTTGATGAAACATGGAAAAGTGCAAACAATATGGTCATCTCTTTTTTGTAAAGCTACTTATATGTTCAAACAAGAGCATTTTTTGTAAAGCTACTAATATTATTGCAAATGGAATGTTATTGGTTACAAACTTGGTGCAACATTACAATTCTTGCTTCATTTGTTCATTACAAAAAAAAGTAAAACAAACATAAATATGCCTATTTTGATTGCTCCTTGCATCATATTTTGTTGTTGTTTGATTCTCTTCTTGAGTTGCTTCATTTCCTTCTTCAAGTTCACATTACTTGCCTCATCTTCCTCTTCTTGTCTCACGTTGGAGTTATGGTCAATGGTACCAACACACCACCTAAACGTGTTGCAATCATCGCACTTGTAGTACAATCTTTGTGGATTCATTGAGGAATCTAAGCTCCGAATTGCGATTTTTTTCCTACATTTGCAAGTTCTATTAGGAACTCTAATGTATGAGGATTCTAAGTAACTAGAAGTGTGAGATTGTGAACTCATAAGTATTAGTGGAGGAGGGAGCAAAAACTTAAGTTTGGATGAGGAGGGAGCAAAATACACCCAGTAGGACTGCTTATATAGCAATCCCAAGTATTGCAACGGCCAAAAAAATGAATTCAGTTTAAAAAACTAGCCGTTATAAAAAAATTGAACATATTTGTAAAACTTCAGGGGTATTTCATGCATAAAAGATCAGGGTTAACGGTTCTCTAACGCTGTTCCTAATTAATGGCAGTTGGTATATTGTTTACAAACCTTAGGGGTACCTGGTGCATTATTTAAAGAATAGGGGTACCTCATGAATTTTGAAAAACCACAGGGGTACCTGGTGAAAAAACCGTAAAATCTACAATACAAGAATCTGGAGAAATAAAATCTTAAAAAACTATAAATAGAACATTTAAAACTATATACATTCATTCCTAAAAAAATAAAAGAATATACATTCATCTACAATGGAATAAAATTTTATAACATATGAAGAATGCTTGCGTAATACTCGTCGGAATTTTTGAAGCAGACCATATGCATATGCCTTCATCTTCCTTTCCAGCAAACTTCCAAATCCGGGAGCATTTTACTAATGACATAAAGACACCAAAACTTCAACGTAGATTAAGATAACATGATAGTGCAAATCTCCTATTTCTTCAAAGCATAAGTAGTGTCAATAATCTAGACTTTAAAATATGGAAATACCTCAGGATAAACATCCTAGATATAACATTTTTTTAGAAGAAAAAAAAACATAAATAAAATTTTTTAAAAAGTAAAGGAAAAATACAATTACCTTATAAAGTTCCTGATGTCCAACCTTCAGTGAATTTTTCTCAAAATTATTCTACATTCTTCGGCAATCTTAAAGCAACAATGCACAAGAAAAAAACGAAAACATAAAACAATTACAAATCTGAAAATATCTGAGGATAAACATCCTAGATCCAACTTCTAAAAAAAACAGAAATCAAAAATCAAAACGATTGAAATCGAGTTTAAGAAATGAGTTTCAACCTGCTTATGAGGGTTCAATCTGGAAAAGAATCATATCAATAAGACAAAAGAAATTATATAGAAATGTTTGACAAAGTGCAACAAAACCTTACCTTCACAGGCTTCCTTAAACAAGCCCTTTGGAGCTTCTTAACCTGCAAAAGAGAAGACCTTATTACTATTAGTATACAAACAAAATTACCTGATCACTATCAAAATTAACAACTGCTACTAAAAGTTTTAAAATACTGGTTGCAGTAACCCAAAAAAAAAAAATCAAAGGCACATAATTCAATTCCTACTACCAACAGGCTGCCAAAGACAAACAAATGGAGGAATTATCATAATCTTTGTGATCAGGAGGGAGGCGTGTGAGATGGAGAATTTCAAGGTTTCTGAGGGAGGCTGGTGAGTTAGGGTTTGTTCTAGAGAGGGTTTAGCTTTTTGGTGGGAGGGAAGATGGCATGGGGTTGATGCAAGCCGTTGGATGTGCTTGTAAGTTGTAATCTAACGGACTATATTATTAATCCGTGTATCCTCTTATGACTCATTTGGATCGTATATCTTTTTCATCCGACGGTCAATTTAGCACTTAAAAGACCTTTGTGGATTATACCTTTAGATAACAACTTCTGTTTTTTTTAAGAAAGATAACAACTTCTTTGATATAAATTTTTTTTATTATTATGAACTACTAGTATTATAATTTCACTATTATTTTTAATTACTAGTATTATTATTATTATATTGCATTATGTTTATTATTATTATTTTACAACACATAAACTGTCGTTACGATCACTCGGGGGTATAAAAATTAACTTATGTGACATATGTACAAAATTAAGAAAATACAGTAAACACTATGCTATTGTTAATTATAGTACAACATATGAGTAGAATGCAATAGATAAACTGTTATTATGTTTATTATTATTATTATTGTACAACATATGAACTCTCGTTATAATCACTTGTGCCTCATATGAACCGTTGTTGTAAACACATGATTGTCATTTGTTATAATATTATAACATATCAAGAGTCGTTGTACTAATTTATAATCAAGATAGTATTAGAATGGTTTTACAATTATTTTAATACCAATGTACTACTAAAATGATTAAACCTATTCATAAAATAGTTTTTTTATACTTTATCATATATAGGCACACCATAATACATATATACCGCATTATATTTGTTATTGTTATTGCTATTATTAGCATTGTTGCTACTATTACTGTTAGTATTTGTATTGTAATTGTTATTGTTAGTATTCTTGTTTTTATTTGTATTATTATTGTTAGTTTGGTTATTATTATTATTTTTATTATTATTATTATTATTATTATTATTATTATTATTATCATCATCATCGCTTTATGTTTATTAATTATTATTATTGTTATCATGATCATCATAGCTATTTACAAACTTATATATCAATAATAATGCTTATAATAATAGAGTCATTTATATAAACCTTGGAATTGATCATTTACTCGTTATTATTGTCGTTGGTTATAATATTATAACTTATGAAGAGTCATTATACTCATTTTTATATTAGAGTAGTTTCACGCAGTTGATTAGTCCAAACACGAGTTGACTAATATATAGAATACACTAAACATCACGGTAAACAATATAGTGTTTTTATTAGTTTTTCGTTATCATCCATATATTTATCGCACACACATATATGTATATATATGTCGATCTTAATACTTTTAATAATATGATTCGTTTACAAAATCCATTACAAAATCAAAATTGATCATACCTCTATAGTAGTCATAACTCGATCTTGAAACTATTTGATAAGTGATAATTAGTTAATAAAGAAGGTAACAACATGATATTAAATGACCCGACCCGGAGTTTAAACGAAGTCGAGGTGGCGGTCATTAGAGAATGGTTTTACGCAGCTGATTAGTCGAAATAAGAGTTGACTAAGAGAATACATTAAACATCACGGTAAACAATATAGTGTTTTTATTAGTTTTTCGTTATCATCCATATATTTATCGCACACACACATCTATTATAATATATATTACAAAATCCTTGGCTCATGAGAAGTTGCCACATAGGATTCGGCCATAGAGCATAATGGTGCCACATAGGATTGTCGAATTAACTAGCAAATGCCCCACGAAATCAGCTATTTTCGTGTAAAAATCCGGATGATTGCAATCTCATCGTGATTGGCGTGATTTGTGGGATTGATAATGGAAAGTTTCAATTCATTCTCTCTAATTGCAAATCGTGATTTTAGGAATTGATTCTTACAATCCTCCCTATTGCCGTGTTTGTATATGATTTTAGGGATTGATTTTTTCTTTCTTTCTATTTGCCGATTTTGTATACTAGATTTAAAAAAAAATCGACTATGAAAATCTTTGAGATTGTATCTCTAAAATTGTTTGATTGCACTAGAACCCTAATTCTAGGACTATAAATATCCTCATCATATTTTCATTTCACTACACCATCGAACTTCATAAACTTTCCCGTGCCTTCTCCTAAAATCATTTGTTCATATGGACGATGAATATGATGCAAAAATTTTAAAACCGATTTACACACAACACACACAACTATTACCTATTCTTGCTTGATTTGTTTCCATATAAAGTTCAAGAAGTAATAAATATGAAAAGTAAGTATATATCATGCATATTTTTATAAAAACGATTTTCACAATTTATTTAAAGATATTTGTTAAAAACCCCGATTTAGAAAAAAAACTCTTAAGCCTTTGGTTAATTGATTGTGTTTCCATATAAAATTCAAATTGAATAAACAAGCAAAAGAAAATCAATGAATGCCTACATATAGATAGACTAGCGATTTTCTTTGGCTATAAATTCACAAGCTAAAGTACCTATTACTTGAGTAACCTAAAATAAGTTTTAGCAATGAATCCTAACGCTCTTAGTCGTTGTCTACTTGAGTGCCTTCCAGTTGAAGTTTTGATTGATATAATGTCACGTGTTGGATCCTCTTCGATTAGTGATTTGTTTCGTTACAAGTTAAGGTACATCATATTTATCAAATTGTTTTGAATGTTTTAAAGTTTTTTCGAACACCATTATTTAACACTTTTATGCTTAATGTGTAAATACAGTTGTAAGCTACTCAATGAAATATCAAATGATGATAAAGTTCTCCAAGCACTTTGTATTGACCATATACTATTTCGAACATGGGAACACAGTGTTAAAAAAATGGAGTTATTTACACGTTGCCTACAATGCAAGAATCCTTCAGCTCTTTTGCGGGTTGGAATTGTAACTATTTATATTTATCTTCTAATGGTTCATTGATATCATATAATTTCGTTGACTTTGATTGTTAGTTAGGGTTGATATGGTTGTTGCTTCACTACATGTTCAATATTTTACGCACATGAAGATGGAAGATGATATTACAAACATCACAATAGCATCAAATGAAGGTTATTTGGTGGTAACTTATTTACTTGGGCTCATTTACCTATGCGATAAAGAAGAGAAGAACAAAACCATAGGTTTTGAGATGATGGTGAAGACAATTAGGATAATGGGTATGAAAGGAATTGTCAAATGCAGAAAGAAGATTCGTGACGACTTGAATGGATTATCTATAGAAAATAAAGTTACTTTCAAACCAGATGGATTCTTTTTATGTACAACACGAGAATCATGCGAGGCTAAAATGAAACATTGGGAAGCTATTGATTATAACTATTATTATTCTGAAGATGATAAATTATTATGTGATTTTTGCAATTGTAATATAGAAATTTGTTTCTTTATATCTTTTATGTGTTAGAGTTACATTAGATGTTCAATCTATTACTTATTTATTGGATAATAAATTGAATTATTTGTTTTACTTTATTTTAGTCGACTTTACATTATGAAGATGATTGTGAAAATTGTCCACCTTTTTGTCCATTATTTCTTAATTAGATATGGTACGTATAATATATATGATATAGTATATATAACGTAAAATATATGATATAAAATGATATAGTATATGATAAGTAAAATATCGTGAATTTTTAAGGAGATTGTATATGATACATAAAACATATTTGTATCATATATTTAAGGATATAGTAATTTACATTAAAAATATATGATACGTAAAATCAGGATTCCTTCCTAAATTGATTGCATTAAAGGGAAATCATGATTCATTTTTTACAATAGAGATTATTGAGAGATTTGCTTATATAATGAGAATATCCGGGTAATCTATTTATTTCCTTAAGTTTGGGTATAAAGATTATCGAAATCAATTAGATATAAATCAATTAAAAAAATTACTATTTATTTATGGAGAAATTGACGGCCCACATGAAGTAAATTGAAGAGATTTAATGTTTTCTAAATTAATGATTTTATGATATTTTCCCAAAATCATGATGCAAATCATTAAAAAAATATTAAAGGCATAAAAGTAGTGACATAATAATCTACCCTATTTACTAAATGTATATGGAAAAAAATTAAAGACGAAATGTATCTATCTAATATATATACACGTTTAAAACCGATTACTTTACCTAATTGGGTTAAATTTATAGCCATAAATAAGTATGATATTCGAATTGATATCATAAAAGATTCGATTTCTACTTATTATTCCTTAATGGTCTATTAATAATATTTTCATTTTTTCTAGATTTGATATCAATCTTTTTCTTTTTTAAGACAAATGTTGAGTACATAGAAGGTGAGGCATCCATAACATACCCTAAAAGAATATAATATATATAGACACTTAAATTTTAGCCAACTTTTTGGTTCAATTCGATAACCTAAATCTGTCGAATTTTTTTGTCCTTAACCACATACATATACTACATGTTTATACTTATTCATGTTAGCTAAGTTTTGTCCTTAACCACACACATATACTACACGTTTATTCTCTACATATACTATATGTTTATACTCATGTTACCTCATTCTTATTAATTAGTTTACTTCATAAACATTTAGAATCCTAATTCTATTCTATACCTCATAAGTAAATCATATCATTGAAGATGAGCAATCAAGATCAAGAAAAAAAAAGCATTGAATAGGAAACCAAGCAGAAGTTTGCGTGCAAAATATACAAGAACACATCAAGAAGACATGGGTAAGTAATTCTAGAAGCATTAAAATTTATAACATTTTATATGCTATTATTTGATATTTCACCTAATATTGAATAAATACAAGGCGATACATAATAAATTGCAATAAATTTAAAATAAATACAAATTATCAATAAAAAAAATACTAACTATTACATCTAACATTATATATTAGGTGGAATATCATATATAAACATTAAAATATTGTAAAATGAAGCATATATGTAAATATATTGTAGATGAAATACTAAAAGACGTGTTATCATGCTTACCTTATCTCCTGACATAGATTAGCAATTTGATGCTATGCTAATTTTAATACATCACATGCATTGCATAAAAACGTGTCATAAGAAAATTAAATAACTCTATCTAATATAGTCAATGTAATTAGTCATATTTACCTCTTTGTAAATCTACCAATATATGTTATGAGTAATTTATATGCAAGACAATGATTTACTTACAAAAATACATTTTTGTAGTTGAAAAATAAAATGATACTAAGATCTTGATATTAATAGCTTATCAAATGCCTTTTTCATTTATATAGTTGAATATATAGTAGTATTGATCAATTAATATGTTATTTTATGTGTTCATGTAGACAATTAAAAATAGCATGATATGTACATGTTATTCTAGATTTTTTCCTTAAGTACATTTATTTTCCATTTTTATTTACTGCTATATTTGTTACAGAAAATTCTCCTAAAGGATCTACATTATCAATTGGAGAAATTGGAAACGTTAAGGAGTCACGAAGAGCTTTGGGAGACATATCTAATGGGAGACATATCTTTGAGTCAGAAATTAATGGTATAATATTTTTTAACCTTGATAATATTGTGAATTTAGATGGATTATAATTGATTGATAATGTTAACACCTTATTACTTAATAAATTTTAATTAGTTGGATAGTTTAGATGACATGTATCAATATTTATTCTATTTAACATACCAACCATATACGAAAAATCAAGAGTTGTATATATTGTACCTTAATAGTGGTATATATAGAAGATATCTATGTTACTTTATTAGTTGTAAATATATATTTACTATAAGAGTATGAAAGCTTAGTTACATGTTCCTTAAACTTTTTCAATAATCTCTATATACATGTTATTTTAGATTTTTTCCTTAAGTACATTTGTTGTCCATTTTTATTTACTATATTTGTTACAAAAAATTCTCCTAAAGGATCTACATTATCAATTGGAGAAATTGGGAACGTTAAGGAGTCACGAAGAGCTTTGGGAGACATATCTAATGGGAGACATATCTTTGAGTCAGAAATTAATGGTATAATGTTTTTTGACCAATATTGTGAATTTAGATGGATTATAATTGATTGATAATGTTAACACCTTACTTAATAAATTTTAATTAGTTGGATAGTTTAGATGACATGTATCAATATTTATTCTATTTAACATACCAGTCATATACGAAAAATCAAGAGTTGTATATATTGTACCTTAATAGTGGTATATATAGAAGATATCTATGTTACTTTATTAGTTGTAAATATATTTTTACTATAAGAGTATGAAAGCTTATTTACCTGTTCTTTAAACTTTTCCAATAATCTCCATACTCAAACAATGTATTCCATTCGTTCCGGTTCATGCAAGCACAACAAAAATAGGAAAATATAAGTTACTATGAGTATTGCAAATAACTTACATTAAAATATAATATATTCTAAACTAAAAACCACCAAAAATAACAACTTAAATCATAATAATAACATGTGGCTTCTAACATTATCACCAAGATTAATATGTCATATAATTAGGATTCTCAAACATACCATTAGCAAAGTAGCTTAAAGGACTTCTTTGACTACAGCCACTATTCTCCTATGTTAAGTAAGATAACCTTTAAAAAGTTAGATATTAATGGTTATTAAGCTCATTTAATTAAAGTATATCATATAAAATTCTAAAAACAAATAATAAATCAGACATATGTGAGTTGAAGAATATAACTTTTTATGAGATAATTCGAAATTTAATCAAATTTAATGAAACCATATATTTTATACAAATTTTTTATAATTGAAAAGCAATGACTTGAAAAGTTATAAACATTGACTAATGCTTTCTAATCTTACATTTCCAATCCAACTATTTCAAACTATTGACTTTAGCATCATAATTATTAACTTTTCCTTGGAATTCACAATTAGAATAATTTAATTTAATTAAAAAATTATAAATGTGATTACAACTCTATGTACCAGATTTATAAGGACCAAATAAACTATTATGTATATTCGAAACAAAAAGAAATCATTCACAATGGCTTGATTCTTTGCTTGAACTACCAAGTTTCAACAATAGAACTTTCATCGACATATGGCAATAAATCATCTAATCAAGACTACCTATTTCCTTTGGATTGTTAAAATTAGGCATCTCCTATACATGAATCATTTGTACCCTTATCTAATTTCCATCATTCGTTCTAATATGGTAAAGAAAATATGTATCAATAATGTATGGATAATCTAACCCCATTTTTAATTAATTTAATGTTACAGTAGATTATTAACAATAAAAATTATCTTACGAATTATTTGTTTATCAAATAAGGGATAAATACAAAAGTAACAAATAAACAACATTTATAATAACAACATCATTACAAATGTTTCATGTAACTTTGAACAACGAAAAAAATAGATATAGCAGTGTTTTTTTTACATATTTTTAATACAATTGTGGAGGATTTTTTTTAACAAACGAAATAAACTATTTTCTTTTTCACATTTTATGGTTCAATTAATACAGAGGACGATTTTTTTCATATAAAATAAGCCATAAATATATAAAGTAGCAGATTTCTAACAACTAAATAATTATGTTAACAAAAAAAATAACATTTACAATAACAATATAATTACAGATATTACATGTAATTTCGAACAACTAAAAAAATAAGAACAAATATCGATTTTTTCTTCAGTTATTGTTCATGCATCAGATTTATATATTCTGTTAAATAAAGAAAAATAGGCATCTAAGAATTATATTTAAAAAAAACAAATAATTAGGGTTTTGCAGAATTTTCATATAATTGTTGAGGACAAAAAAAATACAAATTCATATCTTTTACCATATTATGTGTAATATATTTTTTATACAACACAAAATAATTCTCGATAATCTATATATATTCAAATATATAACAGTAAATAACAAAAAAATATATTAAAGAAAACCTAAATTTTTCTACACAAAAAGAAACAGTAATTGGATCGAAAATAACCTGTTAATGAAGATCTGATTGTAGAATCATTCATGCAGTTCGAAATTTCGGCCATGGATTTGATTTTCATCACATGCATGTATTCACTATGAAAAAAAAAACGAAAATCTTTATAAATACACAAAATGTCTAGATCTACAACAATCAAATATAATTTCATCAACCATCTATTAATTTCAGTTTTATATAATTAAAAAGTTCAAAAAATTAAAAATACCTGCATGCAAGGTTTTATGGAGTGAAAATCTTCTTTTTGTAGTTTTCGAGCCAAAAATCTCCATTTCTTCTCGAATTGTTGAAAAAAATCCTCGAGTTCTTCTCCTTCAATTCGACTTTTCATATAATTATTCCTAAAAAACCAGTTCTTGAGTATCCTCTTTTAAAAATCCAAAAAATTCAACCTTTATTTTGTAGTTTTCTCTTTTGATAAATATCGAATAATATATATAGAAATTTGTAGATTAGGAACATTTTTTTTGTTGTGGAAATAGGAATTTGTAGATTTAGAGCATAATTTAGAGAGAGAATGAGAGAGGGACACGGATAGAGAGAGACGAAGAAATAGAAAGAGAGTGAGTGAGTTAGAGGGAGAAGGTGAAGAGTTAGAGTGAGGGAAATGAAATGAAAAAAAAGGTGGGGGTTAGGGTTTTATCATGGGCCGAATAAAATGGAGAAAGAGAGAGATCCATGATCTCTTTTTTTGTTTGTCTTATTGGGCCTTTGTTCCCCCTCATGGCCATTTTTAAGTGAGCTAACAAAACCATCTATCTATCTTAATATATAATACAACTCTTATATATGGATTTTAGTTTTTCAGAACAATTCTTCAAATTATAAGGACTAATGAATATGAAATTATATTTTTGGCAGTAAAGTAAATTATATCATTTTCTTAATTGTTGAAATATTATATTATTATAGAGGGTAATATAATAATTTATAAGTTGGACTGATATAATTAGTTTATAAAATGATTTAGGATTTACTAATGGGCTTAGTATGGGCCAACTTCTATACATACATGGACTGAGTTAGGGTAGAATTATTTCTTTTTTATAAAACTATTACAATACTTATGTATGTAATTGACTTATTTCTTTTAATTTTAATAAGTTTGTACATAGATGTTAATATTTTAAAAAGTTAATTAAAATAAATCGTATAATGAATTATTAACATATTGAAATATTGATTTGTTTGTCTCTAAATTGTAATTTATTATATTAGCATGCTTTTGTAATAATAGTATTTACTAAAATACTTTGATTTTGTATATATGCTTATATATGTTTAAATACGTAATCATTACAAAAAAAGAGTATCACATATTTTTAAAGTTAATGCAGAATCATTCAATTACTTGGAGAAGAAGAAACTAGAACAGAAGCGTGCAAGACAGAAACGAATGCTTATACTCTCAAGCAAATGTAATAAAATATCACCAGATTTTCAGAGTCAGCAAGGCAGTAATAATGTTGAGAACTCACTTGGTAACATTAAGTTATACTTTTATGATAATTTTTCTTCTAATTTATTTTTAATGATGTGAAAATATAACTTTTCTTTTATTCTGTATACAATATTAAATGTCTCTTTTATGACGCTAAATATATACATATTTTTGTTAACAAATTATGTTTATTAATTTTAGAGAGTCAATTAGTATCAAAGAAATTCGAACAGAAGTGTGCAAGATAGAATCGAATGCTTATACTCTCAAGTAAACGTATTAAAATATCACCAGATTTTCAGAGTCAGTAAAGGCAGTACTAATATTCAAAATTCACTTGGGTTACTGCCAATCTCAACTGGTAAGATTTAGTTATACTTTTATTTTACTTTTCTTTGAATTTGTTTCAAAATAACTTCTGTTTTATTCCATATACAATTCTAATTTTAAATGTCTATTTTATGACGCTAAATGCATACATATTTTCGTCAACAAATAATGTTTATTATTTTTAGGTAGTCAATCAATATCAAAGTTATCCAGAATGAAGAGAAAGGCATTATCGCAAGAGAAAATTAGTGAAGAATCTTGAATCAGAAAATTAAATGTGTTCTAATTTTATAGCATAGTAGTAACATTATTGCTCTGAAGTCATTTTGAAATAACATATATACTGGACACATATACAGCAGGGACACCAAACGAACCCACAAGCACGATAACTTCTATTCCAGTAAGCAGTTCTTATCAATAAAAAAGATATGTTACTCGAAGTAAAAAGTTGCTGCAATCTGTTGCAAGGGCAATCATTCATGGTATGTGTACTAATTAATGTGCTATGTTGTGATTTCAATCTTATATGCAGTTAGTGTTGTATTTTCTAAACTCGTATTCTTTTTCAACTACCTTTGGATATATGTAGATAAAACCGACCGTTTAGATCTGAATACTGAATCAAATGATGCTTCTCAACTACAATCGACGGTCCACAATGATATTGACAGTACTGAACAGCCATTAGAAAACATAACAGGTGCACTTCATAACAACCATTTCATATGTTGATGATAAGAATAATGACTAAATAATGCCAATTTAATGTTTAACATAATGTTTTTTGTAGAACAATACTGGGATATAGGAGACCCAACATGTGTGTGTGAGTTCTGTGGAGCAAAAATGTGGTTCGAAGAACGAGTTAATAAGCGCAACAAATTAGGCACTCCAAAGTTCTCAAATTGTTGTATGCAAGGAAAAGTGCTACTTCCTAAACTTAGGCGCCCACCACAACTTATTGAGGATTTACTGAAGAAGAAACATAGCAAAAGCAACCATTTCTTGGAGAACATAAGACCATTTAATATGATGTATTCTTTTAGATCAATGGGTGGTAGAATTGTGTGTTCAGTAGATCAAGGACGTGGTCCATACAATTACAAGATTGGTGGACAAAATCATCACTTGATAGGCAGTCTTTTTCCTAATGATGGAGTGCCTCCTAAGTTCTCTCAGTTGTATATATATGACACTGAGGAGGAAGTTAAGAACAAAAAAAATGCTGCTTGGTATTAAACTCTATTAACCTCATTGCTTTCCTTAATACGATTTTATCATCACCATTTATATGTTCTATAATTGATACATTTTGTTTAGCTTAAACCAGTGCCTCAGATCCAGATAAGTTTGATGATGATTTAGTAGCCGAACTACAACATATGCTTGACGATAATAACCCTCTAGCGAAAGGTTTTAGAATGGCTAGAGACCGTCTTACTTCAGACACATGTGAGAAATGGCATTTAAAACTGATTGGACAAAGGGAATCGGATGGGAGAATTTATAATCTTCCAACAACAACAGAAGTTGCTGCTCTTATTGTTGGAGATATTTATAGTGCTGATAAAAGGGACATAATTGTTGAAACAAAGGGTGGTAGACTAAAATCTATTTCTGAACTTCATCCATCTTATCTCCCAATGCAATATCCACTCTTATTTCCCTATGGAGAAGATGGATATCGAATGGATGTTATGCACAGACACAAAACACCTTCCACCGAGCCCACAAAGAAACGAGAAAGACTTACAATGCGTGAGTGGTTTGCATATCGATTTTAGGATTGTGATGATGAGGCTGATACGATATTGCTTTCTCGGAAGTTGTATCAACAATTGGTTGTCGACGGCTACACCATGATTGAGGCTGAAAGGTTGTCATTTGTTAAGAGGAATCAAGACAGTTTTCGATCAGATAATGTTAAGAATATACAAGGCGCAGCAGCAAGAGGTGATATTGAAGGGTCTTCTACTGGAAGTCGTATTGTTATACCTTCCTCATTCACTGGGGGCCATAGCTACATGAGAGAAAACTATCAGGATACGATGGCCATATGTAGATGGTATGGTTATCCCGATCTATTCATAACATTTACATGCAATGCTAAATGGCAGGAGATTACATGCTCTGTAAGAAAAAAGGACTAAGGCCTGAAGATAGACCTGACATCAACTGCAGGGTTTTTAAGATGAAGCTTGATCAATTAGTAAGAGACTTGAAAGAAAATAACATTTTTAGTCGAGTAAAGGGTGGTAAGTATGTCTTCTTAAGTCAAACATATACTACCTCCGGTTTTTATTATTTGCAACGATTTGACATAAAGTAGAGAGGGAAAATGTCTAATCGTTGCAAATAATAGAAACCGGAGGTAGTATTAAAAAATAATTGAATTAAATCAGAATGTTTAACGTTTATTTACTTTTTTATTTTTTTTATTATCACAGTTGTATACACAGTAGAGTTTCAAAAACGTGGACTGCCCCATGCTCATATACTATTGTTTTTCCATCAATAAGATAAGTACCCTCAACCTGCAGACATTGATAGGATTATTTCAGCTGAGTTGCCAGATCCTAACATCGATCCTGAATTGTATCATATTGTGAGCGAGCTAATGATGCACGGTCCGTGTGGTGCCGCTAATACTGATGCCCCTTGTACGGTAAATAAGGTATGCTCTAAACATTTCCCCAAAAGGTTTGTCGAAGAAACAAAGGTCGATGACGAAGGATATCCAGTTTATAGACGAAGAGATGGATCGGAGGATGTTCAGCAGAGAAAGGTGGTGTTCAGCTTGATAATCGTTTTGTTGTTCCACATAACCCATATCTGCTTCGTAACTACCGTGATCATATCAACGTCGAATGGTGTAACCAATCATGATCAATTAAATACCTGTTAAAGTACATAAATAAGGGTTATGATAGAGTCACTGCCACGGCTTATCAGAATAACTAGAATGCAGGAAAGCCACAACAAATAGATGAGATCAAGATGTACTATGATTGTCGATACATATCTGCATGTGAAGCAATATGGAGGATACTCGGTTTCATTATCCACTACCGTACCCCGCCTGTGGAAAGATTGAGTTTCCTTCTTCCTAGTGAGCAGTATGTTGTATACAATGACCATACTGATCTTGAATCAATACTTGAAAGACCTAACATTGACAAGACCAAATTCTTATCATGGATGGAATGCAACATAAAATATGCTGAAGGTAAAAAACTTAGTTATGTAGAGTTTTCGACTAAGTTTGTGTGGAAACAAGATAAGAAAGAGTGGATTCCTAGAAGCAAAGGATTCGCAATAGGAAGGATCTTCCATGTAACTCCAGGTTCTGGTGAGAAGTATTATCTTAGAACATTGCTTAACTTTGTTAAAGGTGCCACTTGCTACGAAGACATTAGGACAGTTGATGGTGTTGTATATCCAACATTCAAAGAGGCTTGCTATGCTAGAGGGTTACTTGATGATGACAAGGAGTACATTGATGCAATAACAGAAGCAAGCTTCAGAGAATCAGGCC
The DNA here is from genome assembly GCA_947648045.1 of Beta corolliflora. NCBI lineage: Eukaryota > Viridiplantae > Streptophyta > Magnoliopsida > Caryophyllales > Amaranthaceae > Beta > Beta corolliflora. The sequence goes on along the minus strand of CANSZD010002921.1, from coordinate 9,600,014 downwards.
ATTATGTAAGAAATCTTTTCTGCATGTTACTCTTATCTGGTAGCTTATCGAAGCCTGAGGAAATATGGCAGAAGACTTGGCATCTATTGTCTGATGACATCCTATTCAACCAACGTAGGATACATAAAAACCCAGGTAGTGTAAACTTACTATGTTTTGTAAACTTAGATTTTTGTATTATTCATGTAATATAAGTTAGTTTAATAATATGTGTTAACACAATATGCAGCTTTGCAATTCACTGATGAACAGATACAAGCTTTTGCGCTGGCTGAGATTAAAGCTAAACTTCAAAGCAACGGTAGCAGCCTTCGTAAATTCAGTGAAATGCCTTTTCCAGATGAACTGGTCATTTTTGAAGGACAAAATAAGCTTATCCTTGATGAGCTTTCTTATGATATAGCAGCGTTAACAACTGAGCATGATAAGTTATTTTCAGGTTTAATTGATGAGCAACTAAAGATTTATCATAAAATCATGGATGTCATCTCAGGTACAGAAGGAGGTGTCTTCTTTGTTTACGGACACGGAGGAACAGGTTAAACATATATGTGGAGAACATTATGTGCTGCTATCAGGAAGATGGGTGAAATCTTACTACCAGTTGCTTCAAGTGGAATTGCATCACTACTCCTTCCAAGAGGTAGAACGGCTCATTCAAGGTTCAGTATACCTTTGAACGTTAGTGAGAACTCCACATGTGCTGGCATTCGGCCGGGGACAGACTTAGCTGCACTACTTATTAAAACAAAGCTTATCATTTGGGATGAAGCACCTATGATGCATAAGTATTGTTTTGAAGCATTGGATAGGAGCTTGAAGGACATTATGCGGTCAGTTGATAGTGCTAACTTGCATAGACCTTTTGGTGGAAAAGTCATTGTGTTTGCTGGTGATGTTAGGCAAATATTACCAGTCATACACTCATAACTAAGGAAACCAGACATTATATTGTTTTTACGGCCATCAATTCTTCTTTTTTATGGGATTCGTGTAAAGTGCTTAAACTTACTCGCAACATGAGACTGCAAGCAGGACATTCAACCTCTGATCTTGAAGAAATAAAAGAGTTTTCAGATTGGATACTAAGTGTAGGTGATGGTAATGTTGAAGAGCCGAATGATGGAACAAGTGTCATTGATATTAGTGATGATATTCGTATTGATGGAGGAAAAGACTCTATTTCTGCAATTGTTCATAGCACGTATCCTTGCCTTACAGATCATCTATGGGAAGCAAAGTACTTTCAAGAAAGAGCTATTCTAGCTTCGACAAATGAGATAGTCGAGACAGTTAATGATCATGTGTTGTACTGTCTACCATCCCTGGAGAGGAAAAAGAATACTTTAGTTCAGATGCAATTAGCAAAGAAGAAAGGAACTTTGGGATCCATGAACTTTATTCAACTGAATTTCTCAATACAATAAAATGTTCGGGGTTACCAAATCACAGTATAAGGTTGAAGGTTGGTGCACCGGTCATGCTTCTAAGGAATATTGATCAGACAACAGGATTGTGTAATGGCACAAGATTAGTTGTCAGGCATTTAGGCAATCGTGTCATTGAGGCTATTGTCATATCCGGCAGTAATGTCGGTGAGAAAGTGTTCATCCCAAGAATGACACTTACACCGTCTGATTCAACAACATTTCCAATCAAATTTCAAAGAAGACAATTTCCTTTAATGGTGTGTTTTGCTATGACTATTAATAAAAGTCAAGGACAATCCTTAAAGCATGTAGGTTTGTATCTTCCAAGACATGTTTTCAGCCATGGTCAATTATATGTTGCAGTTTCCAGGGTGACGAGTAAAAAAGGACTGAAAATTCTCATTCATGATAAGGAAAAAAATGTATGTACAACTACAACCAATGTGTTTTATAAGGAAATTTTCCAAAACATATAAGTTGTAATACATTTAATTATACGATTTACAATGCAATATTTTTAAAGTTATTTACACTTTATTGTTCTTTGTTCAACTACTTTCCTAATGTTCAATTAAAAAAGCAAACTTAGTTAGTTTGTGAAATTCCAGTGCATCATGCACGGGTCAAGAGACTAGTATGTATATATATGTCGATCTTAATACTTTAAATAATATGATTCGTTTACAAAATCCATAACAAAATCAAAATGGCCCGATCAGGAGTTATCCGAAGTTGAATTGACGTTCAATAGTGAATGGACCCGATGCTTCACAATGATCGAACTAAGGTCATTAGTGTTTCAACCCGAGCACACTTGACTCTACCCAAGCGTACATGAAACCCAAATACGACGTGCGCAAACCCGGTTAAAAAATGTCTACGGGTGATCATACCTGGGAATGGATCGACTTGTAAATGGAACGCTCGGACCTGTCCGGCACCCGGCAATCCCATGATTCAAATGTGATCGACCCAGTTGAACAAAACCTGACCAATCACGACCTGGGTCACTGAATATCAGAATCCTAACTAGTCTGGGTCTGACCTGGTTCGCCGTGGATATACCCAGAACCTATTTGAGAACCAGTTTTGACACCACTAATATCACCCCTCCCCTCCATCTCATATTCCACAGGCTTACCTAGAACAAACAACAACTCACAAAAAATTCTCTCGGCTCACCCTAATCCTCCTCATCAGCCTTCACCCTACAATTCCTAAGTCAACGCCCAAAACAAAGTCTTCACCGCCTAACACCATCATGCACAGTTCACACCCTCTATCATATTCATCATCACTACCTACACTTATAGGTTTAGGAATACCTGCACATCATCAACTAATCATTAGCCATAATTATAGCCATCATCAAACTTACCCACCTAATTGAACTCCACGCAATGCACTAATCCCTCTTCTCACATCTATACTAATACAACTAACCTATTCTCTCCCCATACAAATCATCACACGACACAATTCACCATCCCTCACAAAACACTCGACCATAATCAAAATTTCACACCTATAACAATCTCACGCCTCGTACTTTCAACTCATAAATCCCTCGCACCACCACTGCATCTCCAGCATCCTACATACTGCTACTATAAATTATATCATCTCATAAGTTTTAAAACTCACGCCTAATACAAAACGCAAATCTATTTTCAAGACTTGTTCAATACTCAATTTTCCAAGATCCGTACAAATCAACGACCCCGGACGATGGTATAATTTCTGAGGGTCAACTAAATTAACAATCTTTATTTTATTTCTTTATTTATTTTTATTATTTTTTTGAAGTTACTAACATTCTATTCGTGATATAGATTATTAGCATATTCCTGCGATGGTAAGTATTGTATATTATACTAACTGCCTGTAATATTTTATTTTCTTATTTTTATTTATTATTCATGAACATATAATTTTTTATGCCTGATTACAATATTTATCACCTTGTATTCATTGTTAATCAAGACCTAAATAGATGTTCTAACTAAATCAGATAATATGGACAACCTGCTAGGAACCCAATAATCTGATTGTTTAATAACTTGTTACTAAAAAATAGTATTTTATGTGTTTCCTAAACCAATTTAGACTAATGTTTTTAGGGTTCTTAAAACGTTTTATGGTTATTCTATTGCATAAAAATTGACATGAATCGATATTTAGTAGAGGCCAACAATGGGAGAACGTGGTTCATTATGACCATATTCGTATCCTCACCCGAACTCAATCTTTGGTTCATTTTGACCATCTATGGAGTCAGGACGGGGAAATCTACATTAGATAAGTCCCTAATTTGTCCCTACGGTTTCCCAATATCCAATTAGGTTTATGAGTCTTCCTTTAAAGACTTGTTGGCGACTTCAAAACATTTTTTAACAAAACCTTAACATTGGGGTAGTCAAATACGCGCTCACACCACGATAGGCGAAAATAAAATCACGCCTACAATTTGACGACTTCACTGGGGATGATTTTAAAAAAAATTAATATTTTTAAATGAGTGGGTGAAACTCGAAAAATACTATTCATATTCTTTTTATGCTTTAGAATGATATTACAGTTTTGCATATGCATGGCTATTGTTTACGCCACCATAAGGACAATCTACCTTGCCTCCTCATTAGCGCATGTTCTATGCGTAAGGCCACCTCAGGGGAGTTTGTGCTTTATCCTTCCAAAAAGCTTCCTGAGCGATAGTGTTGGATCTTAGTCATAAGCAAACCGACCCAACCATGGCATTGTTCTCTTGTTCCTGACTTGAGAACTGGAGTGCGTCTTACACGTGGCCACCTTTTTAAGCAAAGGTACGAAGCGTGGGATCAATCTCTTAGTCATGGACCCTTTTCAACCTTAACCTAAACCTGACAATAGTTTCAAACATAGAACTGGACTTTAGGTTGGAACTTTTGCATCCATGTTATATGACATTTGCTTGTGATTGCAATTTTGCCTGTTATTAACTTGTCAAATTGTCATTATTATGCGTCGTACCTAAAAATTGCGTCTAAATAACAAAAAATAAAGATCGTCAATTAGCCAAAACCTCGCCTAAATCCCCAAAAAGCATGTCGGGGAGTAGTGTGCCAAGCGCATTAAGTTGCGCCTGGCACACCACTCCAGCGCCAGACGCACGCTTTGCGCCGCGTGCAGCAATGCTGCGTGGCACGCAGTTTGTGCATCAGATGCTTTTCGTCGATTTAGTCGTCGTGGTGGTTGATCCTATGTTCGGTTCATTTGCATCCGCGTAAAAAAACATGGTCATTCTAGGGGTCTCACCTAATTTAAAAAAAAATTAGTCTTTTCATGCAAGGTCGAGTCTGTCCTAAAAAGTGCAGCTGGAAAAGTGGTCATGGTAGAATTAGAATTGTCATGCATGTCTACGTTCTCCCTGCTACCCAACTAATCTTTCCTATCAATCCTACCCTACCATATTCAATCAATTTCAAAAACTTACATTTTTTCAAAATCAATCCTACACCCTCTTCTATTCTACTTTTTCGAAAATATTTATTAATCATCATCATATGAGACACTGAAAAAAAAAATATTTTCAAAATTAATCCATCATCTTTTCCTAACAAAAGATAAAAACAAGGGGTTCCTTTCAAAAAACGAATTTCGAAAATTCTAAGCCCAGTCCAAACACCTTCGATCTAATCCAATCAACCAAATCCAACCCACTTGCATCCATTTTAGGCCCATATGCATTAGAGTCCAATTTGCATTCATATTAGGTCCACCTAAATTTGAGTCCATGCATTCATTTTAGGCCCGCTAGCATTAGAGTCCATCTTAGGCCTATATAAGTCTAGTTCATGTCAAAATCTAGGCCCATTTGCATCTTTATGTGAACCCTAGTCTATGTCAAGCCAAGTCCAAGTCTAATAATCCTAGTCCTTTTCAATCTAAGTCCAAACCTAGTCCATTTTTAATGTCAAGCCCATGTGCATTTTGAAGTCTAAGTTCAAACCAATATAGGACTAAGTCCAAAATCAGGTCCATATAAGGCCCAATTCATACCCTAAGTCTAATCAAATCCAATCCCAAACCATATAGGATGAAGTCCAAATTCTAAAACTCAAAACCTCTAAGCTTAGCAAAGCTAGCACTTCTTAAAGTCCATAAAGGCAAATCCTGAGTTTAGCGAAGCTACTCACCCTTTAAGACCATAATGGCACCCTTTAAACTTAGCGAAGCTAGTCATCCCCAAGACCATAAAGGCACCCTCTGAGTTTAGCGAAGCTACTCACCCTTAATTAAGACCATAACGGCACCCTTTGACCTAGGAAGCTAGTCATCCCTAAGACCAAAGAGGCATCCTATGAGTTTAGCGAAGCTACTCACCCTTTAAGACCATAATGGCACTCAGACTTAGCGAAGCTAGTCATCCCCAAGACCATAAAGGCACCCCTTTGAGTTTAGCGAGGCTACTCACCTTTAAGACCATAACGACACCCTTTGACCTAATGAAGCTAGTCATCCCTAAGACCATAAAGGCACCCCTCTGAGTTTAGCGAGGCTACTCACCCTTAAGACCATAACGACACCGTCTGACTTAGCGAAACTAGTTATCCCTAAGACCATAAAGGCACCCTTTGAGTTTAGCTAGGCTACTCACCTTTTAAGACCATAATAGCATCATTTAGACCTAGCGAAGCTAGTCACCCCTAAGACCATAAAGGGATCCCCTGAGTTTAGCGAAGCTACTCCTGCCTTACATCTATAGCATCCCCAATTAAGTCCATAATGGCCCAAACCTTTGAGTCTAGCGAAGCTAGTCCATCTTAGATCCATAACAACCCAAAATCATCGAGTCTGGCGAAGCCAATCACCCCTAAGTCTAGCAAAGCTAGCATTCCCTAAGTCCACATAGGTAATCCTTTTGAGTCTAGTCTGCATGTAAGTTCAAAGTCTAGTCCAGTCTGCTTGCATAGTCCAGTCCAGTCCAGTCCAGTCCAGTCATATATGCATATGCATATAGTTATGCCCATGTCAGCATCATGGTCAAGCCCATACTAGCCCATAAATCCATAACCATTTATAATCCTCCATTTCAAAATCATTTCCCATTTCCATTTCCCATTTTTAAATTTTCATTTTCCATTTCTCATCTCCCATTTCCATTTCTCCACCCATCATTTCCATTTCTCATTTCGAAATTCATTTCTTAAAATTTACGAGTTCCATTCGATTTCTGTTCATGACCGGTCGAGCGATTATAACTTAGGAGCGCCTAACGGAGGAACAAATGTGAGCCTACTCTAAAGATCATCAAGCGCTTTATCACCACTCCGACTTTATTTAGAGTCATGAAGATTGCTTTTGACCGCCTTCCCAATAGAGGCGCGATCACTTCCATAGGTTCTGCCGCCTTCACATTAGAGGCGCGATCACTTCCATAGGGTCTACACCGAACCCTGCACCTAAAAGAAAATTCAAAAGGTGCCACCTACACTTCTACTGCGAATTCCAATAAAAAATGAACATCTTACACCTAGTGTTGGATCCTATTAATGCGCTGCGAAACATGATCGATGACAACAGACTTCTAATACTTGCTGCAACGAGAATCAACATCATCAACAACCCTTTGCGCAGTGCATCAACAATTAGAAGGCTCATTCTTTTATTTATGGTTTCCTAGGATGAGTCAGAGAGTCCCTCTCCTAGCTTCTTCATTTCCTTTCATGTCGAATCTATGTCATTATAGGACTTCATTTATCATAGCCTTTCCATTTTCATTTCATTTTATATATTTTTTTATTTTCATTGGCCTTTCACCATCATATATGCTTCTAGTTCAATGATGAAAATTAAATAACATAATGATCTTGACTAATTAAAGAAAAAAATCTAAAAATAAAAAGGAAAGAAAAAATAAAAAAGGACATACTTTGGATCAGGAGTTATTCCCCTCTTCCCTCCATCATCCATCCTCATCCATGCAGCCAAAATAAAAAAATCCCTTAAACCATCATCCTCCATGATCATTAGCCATATAACCCTTAAAAATCAAAGCTCCACAAATAGCCTTCAATCCTTCCAATACCCTAAATCAAAAAAAAAAAAAAAAATTGTGTGCAAGCCTCACTATAAAAAAAAATCAATGCCAGGGAAAACAAAAGTGAATAAATTCAAAGTGCGAAAAGCAAAAGAAAATGCACAGGACAAAAAGAAAAAAAATGCAAAAAATAAAAAGCCAGAGGAAAAGAAATAAAAAGTCAAGCTAGGGGGGGTTTGCACACAAGTTCTATCCTTTATTCAAATCCTTCAATCCATCAAAACTTTAACCCATATAATCCAAATCCATAATCCTTACCTTAGGCCATCCGATCAAACCTTCATCAAAACCCTTAGCCCTAAACCTTTCAACCTTTCATCAACCATAACTCCTTTTTCATGGTATGTCCAAGCCCGCTAGGTTGAGAACCCGAAAGGGCGCCTAGGCAAAAGTTAGGGCACAAAAAAAAAAGAAATCAGATCTAGAACTACGAATGGTCTGATTCCGCAGGGATACGTAGGAATCCTCATCTTGAGGTCCGACCGCTTCAATAAATAAAATAATTCAAGGTCTAATGATTTGACTTTCAAGAATTCAGGACTCTTTCTAGATCCCGACATAGACTCGAGTCTGAACCTAGCCTCGTCAAAGCCTTTTTCCCACCTACATATATATAAGTCACAAATTTAAACTTTTTATTTTTTAATCCAAGCTCTCCTTTCCCTGAAGGACTCTCCGGCAATTCCATGGTTTCTGGCGATATATGACTTTGCCTGTGTCAACTCCAGAAGAATCCCCAGCAAAGAACTCTGAGTGTTCAAGACAGATCAACTACATTTCAATCAAGGCTCATAATGCCTAATTCAAGACAAGCTTACCCAAAGTGGGGGCTTCCTATATATGTGGTGGTTCCTCCAAATCAAACTCCCGAAGAGTTGTAATCTGCAGATCTCGTTTACGGACCCCGATTATTTACTAAAAACAGTTTTCGGAAATCATTCTATCTATATTTGATCATTCCATCATTCTACATATCCAGATCTTCAAACCTTCAAAATCCCAACCTTGCATTGCATTTCATACATCCTAGTCTTGCATAACCCTGACCTTGCATGACATGTCATCTTCCTTAGCTTTGCATAACCTTAATCCTTTCATAGCGTCTCATGCATCCTTAGAGAGTCAAAGTTTTCATTTTTGCATCATTACGTGCTTTACGTGTGTTGTTTGCACCTATCTGCTTACATCTTTCCCTACAGGTAATCAAATTACTTGTAGTTATTGTCCTGCATACTAACTTTATTTTGCAGAGACCGGCGTATATAAATCAGTTCTAAACTACAGAGTGTTTAGAATCGTTCTCCTTCCTGACACCGTATACTTTGACTTTCGGTTTCCTGAACCTCAGTCAAAGTGGGGGCTTCTGTAGACACATAATCGTCTCTCCCCATTTAAGGGCCCAATGATGAAACATAATACGGTCGTAATTGGTATGACCCAAGGGCCCATAAATAAGATTTCAAGCCCAACTCTTTGAAAAGCCCATTTAATTATTCATTGATAATTAATTATTTTATTTAATTAAAATAAATATTTTCAAATATATTTTTTATAGTTAAAATCGGATTTTATCCCGTAAGATCATATTTCCGTAGTTAAAACATAAAAGAAAATCTTTAAAACGCGTTTTTATCAAAAAAACTGTCAAAACGTGTCAAAAGCAAAGCAGTGCGCTGAGCGCACCAACGTGCGTCGAGCGCACCACCCTGCGATGAGTGCACAGCCGTGCGCCGAGCGCACGTGTCATGCCACGTAGACATGTGTGTCACACAGAGTCGTGCGCCGAGCGCACTTCTCTGTGTGATGCACAGGCTGTCAATTTTATCTTTTTTTAAAGCGTGTGCCACGTGGGCACTGATGATTGGTTAGGCCGCGTCTGGTGCGCCAATGTGCGCCTGACACGTGTGGTTGTGACTCATACAGGCACCTGCGTCTGGCGCAGTTGGCGCGTGAAGCGCAATTCCGGTTTTCCTATAAATACTCTTCGATTTTCCGAATTAAAAAACAGTTTTTTCATACATTAATACTTCGACTTCGACACTTACGAACACCTTATGAACCCTTACAAAATCTCTACCAAAACTCATACTTTTCAAATACAAACACATTCAAATTAAATCTACATACTTTCATACACGTCCAGTTCTTCAGGCTTCACGATTGCTCGTCCCGAAGGTTGTTAATCTCTCAGACCCAAGCCACAGTATTTATCTTTAGGGTCCTTGAATCAATTTATTATTTTTATATTACTAACGATTTCTTTCATAATGTAGAGCTTTAATATAAAAATTGCTCTTTTGTATATTCTAACCTTTTTCCTTTTTCTATTTATTTTCATATATTATTGCATACTTGCCTGATTGTCATGTTATGCTTTTTATCACCCACATGTTATTATTGTTAATCAAAGACCTAAAAAACTGTTCTAATATCAGTCAGATAATTTGAACAATCTGCTAGGTACCTTGTAAATTGATTGCTTAATAACATATCACTAAAAAATAGTCTTTTATGTATTTCCTGAACCAACCTAGACTAATATTTTTAGGGTGCATGAAAATATTATTTGGTTATTCTATTGCATAAAAATTGACATGAATCGATATTTAGTAGAGGCCATCAATGGGCAAATGTGGTTCATTATGACCGTGTTCATATCCTCACCCCCGAACTCAATCTTTGGTTCATTTTGACCATCTATGGAGTAAGGACGGGGAAATCTACATTATAAGTCCCAAGGTTTCCCAATATACAATTAGGTGTATGAGTCTTCCTTTAAAGACTTGTTGGCGACTTCAAAATAATTTTCAATAAAACCTTAACAATGGGGTAGTCAAATACGCGCTCACACCGTGTAGGCGAAATAAAAACACGCCTACAATAGTGCTATGTATTGACTAACTGTATATGAAGATGAACGAGAACTATAAGATTGAACCTTTTCAATTTAATTAGTCTCGCCCTCCTACAATATTGATTAGATCGGAGATTGATCACTCTTTGTTCAATGTGAATAAAACTATATATGGACTTATTGTACATGAATATGAACGAGAACTATAAGATTAAATTTAATTAGTCTCGCTAAAGTAACAATCTCATTTTATCGGAGATTGGTGACTCTTGTTGAGTGAAAGCAATATTGTTATTGTTTAATGGTATATGAATATGAACGAAAACTATAAGATTGAATTTACTCAGTTTACCCTTCTCAACAAACTCGTTGATCGGAGCTTGATCACTTTTGTTATTTTTTAATTGTATACGACTAATGCTTATGTGAATACGAACGAAAACTATTTGATCAAAGTTATTGGATTTTACTAATTGTATATATATATGAATGAAAATAATAATACTACATTTATTGAATTGAATGAGTCTCGCCCTCCTTACAAACTTAATCAGTCTCGCCCACGTAACAAAATTTTATAATAGTGGTGTTGATCACTTTAGACGATATTCACCTAATTGTATATATAATTGGTGATGTATGTAACTTTTTTTAAACAAAACTAATTATTTATAATAAAGACATACATATAAATAAGTTATTGATATAATTAAGTATTTAATTAGTAAAAAAATGTTATAAATAGAATCTTTATGGTTATAAATTTATTAAACACATTAAATTAGCCGAAATCGAAACTCTTGCACTGACGTGGAGGCGAGGCTTAATATGAATTCTATTTTTTTTATATAAAAATGTAAAACAACTGTCCACAATTACCCCTTAGAACATAAACTTACTTTTTTTTTTCTAAAAACATCAGTTAATATTTGGGATGATTTTCACTCCTACAAATATATTTAATTGCAAGATGAACAAAGTACTGAAACCTCACTAACTTGGTTGCTGCTTGTACTTGCTCTATCTGCTAACCCAGGTTCGAATCTTGGGCATGGAAAAATATTTGTAGTTGTAGGATAAATTCTTCGACCTTTGGTTTTATATCATATTTATTTTTTCATTTTAAAATTCTTACACTCTCAACGAATTGTGAATTATTTTTAATTCAACATCTTGGTCCTAGTTTTTGTACTTATATTCCAAAAAAAATTAGAGGACAAGGCTAATTATGAACAGATGCAAAAATACACCCATTGTTTACTGATAATAATAATTTAGATACAAAATATTTGAAATATAAGTCATTCAAACATTGAAAATCTAACATAACATAACCTTCACAACAATGAAGTTGTAAGAAACGTTTTTTTTGCCTTCCTTTTTCAGGCCATAATAAACATTTAAAATACATATAGTGTTACTGGAAATAAATTTATGATTCCAATTATAAATGTCAATTACTGACACGCATTAGTAATATAATAATTCTTGATAAACATTAAATACATATTATGTTAATGAAAATAAACTTATCATTCCAATTAAAAAATTATCGATTACTGACACACACTATTAATAATAATAATTCTTGATAAACATTTAAAATACATATTATGTTACTCAAAATAAACTTATGATTCCAGATATAAATGTCAATTACTGACACACACTACTAATAGTAATAATTCTTTTTTTTTTAAAGGAATAGTAATAATTCTTGATAATCATTAAAAATACATATTATGTTACAGAAAATAAACTTATGATTCAATGTCAATTACTGACACACATTAATAATAATAATAGTTCTTAATCTTAATATAAAATTAAACACACATTAATAATAATAAGTTATATTTCCTCAAAAAAAATCTGAATTGGATTTAACTAATTGTATATAAATATGAACGAAAATAATAATACTACATTTATTGAATTCAAAGAGTCTTGCCCTCCTAAAATAATCGTTAGATTAAAAATTGATCACTCTTGTTCAATGTGAAATATGAATATATACAAGACCTATAAGATTGAACTTATGCAACTTAATTAGTCTCGCTCTCTTAAAATATTATTTAGATTGGAGATTGATCACTCTTTGTTCAATGTGAATAAAACTATTTATGGACTTATTGTACATGAATATGAATGAGAACTATAAGATTGAATTTAATTAGTCTCGCTAAAGTAACAATCTCGTTTTATCGGAGATTGATGACTCTTGTTGAGTGAAATCAATATTGTTATTGTTTAATTGTATACGAATATGAACGAACACTATAAGATTGAATTTAATCAGTTTACCCTTCCTAATAAACTCGTTAGGTCGGAGCTTGATCACTCTTGTTATTTTTTAATTATATACGACTAATGCTTATGTGAATACGAACCAAAATTATTTGATCAAATTTATTGAATTTTAATAATTGTATATAAATATGAAAGAAAATAATAGTACTACATTTATTGAATTCAATGAGTCCCGCCCTCCTTACAAACTTAATCAGTCTCACCCCCGTAATAATTATAATAGTGGTGTTGATCACTTTTAAATGATATTCACCTAAATTGTATATATAATTGGTGATGTATGTAACTTTTTTTAAAATAAAACTCATTATTTATAATAAAGACATATACAGAAATAAGTTATATATAATTTAAGTATTTAATTAGTAACAAAAAGTTATAAATGGAATCTTTATGGTTATAAATTTATGAAACACATTAAATTAGCCGAAATTGAAACTCTTGCACTAACGTGGAGGCGAGGCTTAATATGAATTCTATTTTTTATAAATGTAAAACAATTGTCCACAATTACCCCTTAGAACATAGTTTTATTTTGACTAGTATCATAATTAGTTAACAATATTCTGCTTATTCAAAGTTTTATTAAGGTACATACATGCAGACACTTGATAAAGTTAGGAAAAATTGTTATAAATAAGTTAACATTTTTGCCATCCGCTAAAATTAAGTTAATCTTTTGATTATTCTATAATAAGCTAACTTTGATATCACTCTAACTTTGAACAAGTTAAATGACTTGTGACCTACTCAGCAGGTAAATCACCCACAAAAAATCTGATTTCTTTTTTACATTTTTTGCTCTGTAAATTCTTTATCTATTCTCTCTCCCCTCTCCTCCCATCCTTTCCATGGCTGCTACCATCCCTTACCATAGCTGCCACTTCTCTTCCCCTCCAAATCCACCACCACCAATCGAACACTCTCTCACAAAACCTCTTTTTCTCATCTACACAACCCCCCAACACCCTAAACCCACCAAAACACTCTCTCACCCAACCGCTCTTTCTTGCTCCTTGCCCACCAGCACCTAACACCCCAGCCCACCCTCGCCTAACCCCACCCACTAGAACTCCCCCCCACACTCCTGAAACACCACCACCCCGCACCAACCCGAAACCCACCCATCCACCAAAATCGTCCCACTACCCTGAAAACTATACGCACGGGCCACGACCACTTGAACCCCCTATTTATGCTATATGTTTGGCTTTCTATTATGTACTGATTTGTAATATGATTTTTGATTTGCTAAGTTTTTTTTGATGGTGTTAGAATGCTATTGACTATTGTTGCCCCTTTTATGTTCGACTTTTTACTTAAACCTATTCCCATGTTTCGTTGAGCATGGTGGCTAATTAATGGTATACTTTAGTTTTTAAGTTCAGGTGATACGATGTTCGGTGGTTGTGGAGGGAGGGATATGAGGTTGGATTTTTTTTTATTTCTTTCTTTTTGTTAATTTAATTAAATTCTGGTGGTGGAAATGGCCACCACAACCACTTGATGTTGCAATGGTCAAACCGATTATGGTGGTGGAAAAAGTTACCTGTTGAAACCTATTATTGCAGGTAAATTTTCAAGCCAACTTGTTAAAAGCTTAAGTGATGTCAAAGTTAACTTATTCCAAGATAATCAAGAGGTTAACTTAATTTTAGCGGACCACGAAAATGTTAACTTATTTATAACAAATTTTCCATAGAGTTATCAGTCTAACCTAAGTTTGGGATTAAATTGTACCAATTAATTATCAATATCTGTTTATCCAACAATAAAGAGTTATGAATCTTGCTAAACAAAAATAAGTGATTTAAGTGTCTAAAATTCTAAGTTCACCTAGCTTATCTTATTAATTTTTACTTTTATAGTTGTTACATCTCAATTTTTAAAGGTTGACTTGGCCATTTAAAAAAACATGTAACATATTCAGAAAATGCAAACAAGAATTTAGCCAAATAAATGTAATTTTATATAACAATAGTAACATAAAAGTGAATAGGTACAATCCGATCAATCTAAAAGCAAAACGCAACAAACAAAGAATTTTTAGGTAGAAAAAAAGGAATTTCTATTCATATAAGGATTAGGGGCTAATTCATAACTCTATACTTAAGTTAATATCCAATCTTCCACTTGACCTACTTTTCCCCGATTTCTTCTTAGCACCCCCACCTCGAACAGTGCCTTCATCACCTTCAAAAATACTAAAGGAATGGAATGTTTTATTTGTGTATATGGTGCTCCTCTTCTTCAACATCGTGCTGCTGTTTGGATCCAATTAAAGATGTTGATTTCTTCCTTAGACTCTTATCTCATTTTAGGAGATCTCAATAAATTAGACAAATATGAAGATAAACTAGGAGGTTCAGCATAAATTAAAGGATGGCATGATTTTATAAATTGGAAACTGAATTCTATGGTGTTGGATGTTCCTTACATTGGCCCTCAGTTTACTTGGACTAACAAGAGGTTCCCTCCTTATACTATTTTTGAAAGATTAGATAGAGGTTATATGTCTACTTCTTGGTTACTGCAATTCCCTCAAAATCTAATTCACAATCAGCCCATAGCTTGTTCTGATCATGAAGCGATTATTTTCTCAAACTTTGAGAGATCTCATCTACTCAAAAGGCCATACTAATTAGAAAATTGGTTTTAAGTATTGCTCTTGTGATTGATATTGTGCAACATGTTAGAAGTCAAGAAATATGTGGTACTGCTAGCTATGTTCTCTCAGTCAAATTATCTCGGATTCGAAACGAGTTACAGAAATGGGATTCGGATCACAGGAAATTCAGAGTTATTGATTGGAAAGGGATTACTATGAATTTATCTAACTTAAGAAATATTTTGAATATGCAACAAGCGGCAAAATACATTAATTGTTCAAATAATATTCTCGAGCAGGCTTCTCTTGCTTATATTTATTGGCAACAAAGGCTGAAAGATAGGTGGTTAATTGTTGAGGGCACCTCTGCCAAGCTTTGTTTTACTCGAGTTAAAATTAAAGCTAAACATAACAGCTTACTAGCTCTTCAAAACCATTTGGATTAATGGATAACTAAACCTCAAGACATGATGACCTCGGTGGTAGATTTCTTATATTGAACTTATAAACAAGACTCAACCTCTTCGGAGGAAGTTACTATGTTGAATACTAGGGATGGCAATGGGTCCAGGACCCTACCCAGACCCACCCAGACCCTACCCTAAAATTAGGGTATGGGTCTTAATTTTTTTGACCCTATGGGTAAGGGTAGGGTATGGGTCTTGGTCCTATCGGGTAAGGGTAGGGTAAGGGTCCGCTCCTCAAATACCCAGACCCTACCCAAACCCTACCCATAGACCCATCTAAACTAAAATATATATTTTATTTTTTAAAATTAAAATAAATATATATATATATATATAAACATATCCTTCCAGCATTCTTCCAATAAAACTAAAACCCTCCCTAAGTTAGGAACCCTAGCCGCAAATCGCAATCACGTAAAAATATATTTATTTATATTTTGATGTATGAGACTTTTGGGATGTGCAAAAAATATTTATTGGTATGGAATGTACGTGATATTATGTGTGCTAATTGCAAAATTAATATATGAAATTATGTTTAACGATTATATATACATGTGAAAATGTAAGCGGATTTATTTTTGTGTTGGACCCATTTTAGACCCTAGACCCTACCCAGACCCTATCGGGCCCTACGGGTATGGGTAAGGGTCCTAAAAAATTTTGCCCTATGGGTATGGGTAGGGTATGGGTCTACATCCAAAAGTTAGGGTATGGGTAAGGGTCTAGCCTTACCCTACCCAGACCCTACCCATTGCCATCCCTATTGAATACTCTCAATGAAATGGATCTCCCTTGCTTATCAGCTCTTCAATGTTCTTCCTTTCTCTCCTTACCCTCTCCAGATGAAATTAAAGATAATTTCTTTTCCATGAAGACTGGTACTTCACCTGGGCCTGATGGTATTACATTCAGATTTTTTCAAAGTTCACTGGTCTGCAGTAGGTCAAAGCATTGTCCAAGGTATCCAAAACTTTTTTTCTTATTGGTCAAATGCTTAAGACTTGGAATCATTCTATATTATTTATGATTCTAAAAGTCGGTTGCCCCCAAAACCCAAATCAGCTTCGTCCTATTGGTTTATGCAACTCAGTTTACAAGTGCGTAACTAAATGCATCATTAAACGTTTAAGAACCTTCCTTCCTTCTATAATTATTACGGATTTCCAGCATGCTTTTGTCACTGGTAGACAAATGAGTGATAACATCATGCTTAGTCATGAACTCAGTCATAAAATTTCTATTAGAAAGCAAGGTCAAGGAGCTCTTGCTGCTCTCAAAATGGATTTATCGAAGGCTTATGATAAACTTAATTGGTCCTTTTTGTTCTGCGTTCTTAATACTTATGGTTTCCTGTGGAGTGGATTGATCTTATTCGCCAGTGTGTTACTACGGTTTCTTATAAGGTGTTACTGAATGGTCATTTATCTCCCCAATTCATTCCGGGTAAGGGGCTTCGTAAGGGAGATCCACTTTCTCCTTATTTATTTATCATTGCCATGAATGTGTTATCTCGAATGCTTTCTTTAGGCCAGGAGATTGATCTTTTTAAAGGAATCAAATTATCTCGGCGAGCCCTTCTATTAGTCATCTCCTCTTTGCGGATGAGTTATGATCTTCTTCCGTGCCAACTTAAAGGCTGCTTTAAATTTGAGGAGTATCATTACTAGATTCACTTCCATCTCTGGTCAAGTGGTAAGTTGTGCAAAA
The DNA here is from genome assembly GCA_947648045.1 of Beta corolliflora. Classification (NCBI taxonomy): domain Eukaryota; kingdom Viridiplantae; phylum Streptophyta; class Magnoliopsida; order Caryophyllales; family Amaranthaceae; genus Beta; species Beta corolliflora. The sequence continues at coordinate 9,582,556 of CANSZD010002921.1, read as the reverse complement.
TCTTCGATAAAATTTTCTCCCAACATTAGTCCTCAAGATCATCATGACATTTTAGCTTGCTTCAACTATGCTGAAGTTCAGAATTTTGGTCTCCATCTTGGAGCCCCAATTGACTTACATGGTTCAAAGAAACATCAGTTCACGTCTCTTCTTCATAAGATTGCTTCGAAAATCTTACAATGGAACTCACTACTTCTTTCTCAGGCTACTAAGCTGGTTTTCATTAACACTATTCTAGTTTCAATGATCTTTCACATAATTTATTATTATGAATTACCGTGCTCTATTTCATCTGCTATTGACTCCATGATAACAAGATTTTGGTGGGCGGGTTCTGCTGCTAAAGGGATTCATTGGATCAAACGTTCATTATCCATCTTCCAAAAGGAATGGGAGGTCTAAGCATTCGCTCCATTACTTTGGTTAATAAGGCCTTTTTTATGCGGAAAGCTTGGCATATACATGCTCAACCTCACTCTTTATTAAGTAGGGTGTTCTCTTATCTTCGTCCTTCAGCCTTGAACGATGGTAATATTATCATTAAACGCATATCTTCTTCTTGGAAGGGCCTTGCAATGGCTGAATCCCTGCTTGTCAAAGGGTGTAGTTGGAAGGTTGGTAATGGGGAGAAAATTGGAACGTTTAGACATAAATGGCGTTCTCATCAAATTCCTATGGTCCATTCTTGTACTACTCTAAGGCAAACCATTAATTCTATAGTTTGTGATTTCATTACTCTAGACCCTAATCCTCATTGGAACATTCCACTAGTTCGTAGTATGGTTTGTTTCAAGGATGCTTAGTCAATTTTGCGTATGGAATTACCTCTTTCCAATGAGCAAGACTATACGATTTGGAGTAAACATGTTTCTGGCGCCTACACTACGAAAACAGGTTATGCTTTTCTTGCGTCTTTGTTCCTTCCTCAGACTTACTTGTCTACTCACAATGATGTTTTTAAGGGTTATTGTACTTTATCTCTTCAAATTTTTGTTTCCATTGCTATTGCGTCTGCCCAACATGATTGGTTTCTTGCCCTTCAGCAACAACAACTGCGGTTCCTTCACCCCCCTAAGTTTCATTCTCCTTTGAGCCCTTCGAGTTCTGCTGGCCATCTCCATGTTCACATAGGGCACTCAGCTCTTGGAGTTCCTCTTACTCAACTACAGGTTGATGGGTCATGGGATAAACAAACATTGAAGGGTGGTGCTGGATGGTCTATCATAAATAATGTTTCATATGATAATGGTCTTGAAGACAACCTGCATAGTGGGAAGCACTTCATTGCTAGTTCAGCTCTTCAAACTGAACTTCTTGCCTGTCTTTATTGCATTCAATGGGTAATTTCTAAAGGTCTACAATCGTTTCAACTATTACGAATTCTTTTGAGGTTATTCAACTAATTCTCCGATAAGGATCTGCAAACATATCGCTCAAGTGGACAACACAGAGGATTGTTACATTGGGTAAAACTGTGCATCTATGTTGCATTTCTAAAGTCCCTCGTCAGTAGGTTCATCAAGCTCATGTTTTGGCTAACACTTTTAGATTCTCTTTATAGTTTTGTTTCTTTGTTTTAGTTTAGATGTAGCTGATGTAAAAAAAAATTCCCCTTAGGCGAGTTACATAAAAAAAACATAATATTAAATTTTGAATCAAAATATATTTAAAATATATGAAAACAAATCAATGGAGCACTTTTTTATTCTTTTTGATAAGTGGAACACTGTCTCATCCTAAACAGTTTCCATGCATTTTTGCTTTTTATTCGATTGCACTGTCAATAATTAAAGCTATATTATTACTATTTAAATAAGTTTGATACTAATTAATATAATCGGAAAAATACTGAAATCAACACCACTGGTAACAAGATGTAAACCCGTAATTTAATTATTATTATAGAGTTACTATTTTAAATTATTTTTATACTAATATAAATGGCAAAATGATAAATTAAAATTGTTGGTTACCATAAGTAAAAAAACCCTACAAAATTCTGTCGTCACTTTATTCATCGTCTTCATATCTATATCACAAATACCATTGAAAATACCAGAACAATCATTCATCATCAATACAGAAAAATTGGTCATCCACGCTTTAATGGAAACCATTGGAGTACTCAATTTCAATAACTAATATTATGAAATTATCAAGATTTATGGATGAAATTATATTTTTGCCTCTGAACTTCGACCACCAACAATCTCGCCAGAGAATAAGAGGGAAGTTATTTTTTTTGCTTCTGAACTACTATTTCCACCACAAACAATCTTGTTGGAGAAGAAGAGAGGATACCTTTGGACGTTAAGTGTTCAGTATATATGGCTTCCTTTATCTTTCCTTTGGCCGAAAAAACCTTGCTCGCCGGAATATTTTTTTGGCCGCAAAAGTGATCGGTTTTAATGGCTTCACTTGAATCTGCATGAAGTTCACTTTGTGCAAAAGTTAACGTAAAGTTCAGTAAATTTTCTAAATTGCCAGGTTCAGTAAAAAAAATTTAGATTACAAATAGTGAAAATTCCCCCCCCCCATTGAGTACTTCATTTCCCCTCCTTTTTTTTTGCTATGCAGAGGTGGAAGTATTTTAGTGGTGGTGTATGTTGGGACCACATAAACCTTGTATGTGTATCATATCTCTAATGTAATTCCCTACTTTTCCTCACTTTTAAAGCAAGATAATGAGCAGGAGTTACTTTTGATCTACTAACATTTAAAATAATAAAAGAGTGATACTCGTCTAGCAAAATTCTAATGTCTCTGAAAATCGATTAAATGTGTATGTGGATCTTCGAAGGATCCTTCATTCCTTGAATTCAATTTCTTCATTCCTCTGTGATCAGCTCAGCTACCCATTGAGGCTCATTTTGAAAGTTCTCTCTTTTTTTAATTTTAAATTCTAGCCGTTGTGAGCCCCCGCACCAAGCATCTTCCAGAATTTAAGTATCATTCCCACTTTGAATTATTTTCCCAACACCTAGAGCCGTACATTTCACACTGCCTAAAATACTTCGAGTACCCCACGAGCATAAAGTTGGAATTTTTCCCGCTAAACTTTTCTTGAACCAGTCATTCGAGTACTTTGCTTTAAGAATTTTGCTAATCAATAATGATTGATAATTCTGAATTCTCCAAGCTTGTTTGAACAGAATATCTTGGTTCAAGGCTTCCAAATTCCGAATACCCAATCCTCCTTTGCTCCTATGTGATTATAAGAGTTCTCTTTTCCTCCAATAAATCGGCTTCCTATCTTGACTTGAAGCCCACCAAAATTTCAGTAGGATAGAAGAAACATTTTGCAAAATAAACTTTCGAAGCTTGTAGGTGGCCATGATATGTGACACATATGGGTGTTAACGAGCCGAGCCGAGACCGAACTTGGTCAGGCTCGGCTCGGCTCGAGAAAGGGAAGGACCGAGCTCGGCTCGAGCTTGAAGCTCGTCGAGCTCGAAAATCTGGGCTCGGCTCGAGCTCGAAAAAAAAAACTTCGGCTCGGCTCGAGAAGGTTCGCGAACCACTAGGCTAGAAAAAGCATTGGGAACACCGCGAAAACGAGGATCACCAGTGCGATTAAGAACAGAGATGAGAAGAAGAAGATGATAAAAGGCATAGCAACTGTTCCATGGATTTCATCTCAGCTGATGCTGCCTTTTCTATGGCTACCTCCTCTTCCATCTTCTTCGATCTATAACCTCCTATTAATTATTTCTAAAATGAAATTGGAAAAAAAGAGTAAAATGAGAGAAAGAGAGAGAGAATGGGAGTGGAAGGGGAATTGCAGATATAGAGGCGGTATAAAGGGTGTGACCAAACCGGTTATACACACAGCCCTAATTATGATAAAGTAGCATACATGGCGGGACCTCCCTTCTTATTACTTTACTTTTTTTTTAAGTCAAATTGTTGGGACTATATTTATTTTAAAGGGCCACCTCAAAATAAACAAATAAACAAATCAAAACCATTTGGTAGCCACCCACTCCGATCGAAGTTTCATAATTTCCACTCCTTCAATACGTTTACTCAAAACAGTAAAATTGACAGAATTCATCACTTAATTTTATAAATTTGAACTTTAAAATTTTTCGAACATGTTTGCAAGCTTTCGAGCTGAACTCCACTAGGCTCAGGCTCGACTCATTAGGTTCTCAAGCCGATCCCGAACTCGAGTCGAGCTCTCTCGAATTGAGCTTTGACCGAGCCGAACTCGAATAGTTTGCGAGCCACCCTGGCTCATTAGCACCCCTAGTGACGCATAAACAACTAAAATGCTATTGATCATAAGCATTTTACCTGCCTGGCTTAGGTTAGAAAACTTCCAAGACGAGACAGTCGACGCAACGTTTGAGGAAGAGTGTGAAAGATTTGCAGAGATCTTCCATCTACATTTAGGACAACCTAAGTATCTTCCAAGTTTTTCTTTGTTACTCAGCCCAAGTTTCTTAGAAGTTGCATAAATTTTCAGGCGTATTCCTACTAAAAGTTGTGAAGGATTTGTATTTATTGATCATTTCTCCCGATAGGAAACAAAACTTATTGAGCAGTTGTTTAAGATTCCAACAATTATCCATATTGCCTTGGATAAAGAAAAGAGCATTATCATCAAAGAATAGATGATTAATTCTAGGCGCTCTTCTTGCAACTTTTAGTCCCGTAACAAGACCATCTTGGTGGTGCTTGACAAGTTTCCTTGAAAGAGATTCCATGCAAAGAATAAAGATGTATAGAGATAGTGGATCTCCTTGTCTCAACCCTGCATTGGGAACAACTTTCTCCGAAGGTTGACCATTCATTAGATTGAGTAGGTAGCTGTGGTTACGCATTGCATTAACATGTGAACCCAAATTCTAGGAAACCCCATTTTCTTGAGCAAACATTCTATAAAGACCCAATCCACCCTGTCATAAGCTTTGTTTAAGTCCAGTTTAAGGATTAGGGAAAAGTCCTTTCCTTTTTTCTTCTTTTAATGAGATTCAGCATCTCATGAGCTATAATACAATTGTCGTTAATTGAACGTCCCTTAACAAATGCACTTTGAAAGTCCCCAATAATATCTTTTAACAAAGGTTGCAATCTTCTAACAAGGCATTTGGAAATAAGTTTATAAGAAGAATTGCATAAGCTAATAGGTCGAAATTGACTTACTTGCTCAGGTCGCTCTACTTTGGGAATGAGAGTGATAAAAGTATAGTTTGTTTCCTTGAGCATAAAGACTCCACTGAGAAAGTTTAGAGTAGCTTGAACAACATCATTTCCACAAATTTTTCATTTTTTCTGAAGAAAGATTTATGGGAACCCATCAGGTCCCGGAGATTTAATAGGCTTTAAACTATACATGGCCTCCATCACTTCCTCTCGTAAGAAAGGTTTGTTGATAATTTGAATTTGTTCTGATCTTAGGATAGGCATGTTCTCTAACCAAGCGGCAGTATCCTACAAATCCCTTTGATCTCTTGGGTGGCTCCACTAAAAATTCTCTTAAAGTAGTTGATGAATTCCTTTTGAATTTCCGAATGGTTTGAAATCTATGCACCTTCTTCCTTTTTTAAAGCCTTGATTGCATGACTTGCTTTCCTTGTCTTCACGCTTTTGTAAAAAAATCTCGAATATTGATCCCCAAAAGTATCTGAATTGCCTTTAGCCCTTTGCTTTCGAAATTCAAGTTTTAATTCCCTTGCCGCACATACCTTTTTCTCGTGCGAGATAACCTTGTCTCGATCATCAACATTCTTCATTGTTTCTTGTACCTTTGCAAGTTCCTCATTCATATCAGACTATTGAATGAGATGTTCCTTCTTGTATGAGAGGCATCATTGCCTATATTTGTTCTTAACGAAGTCCAGCTTCCTTTGCAAAGGAAAAAGAGCCGAACTTACCACATATTTGGACCATGAATTTCTTACTATGTTATCCACTTCCTCGAATTCCAAGCACCATGCCTCGATCTTGTATGGTCTATTAACTTTCAGTTTTCCGGTCTACAGTCCAATATGATTGGACCATGATCCAAGATAAAGATAGTGAAGTTAATAATATTAGCATCCAGAAATTTAATTCTCTATTCATCCATGCAATACGCTCTATCAAGTCTTTCATATATTTCTTCTTCTTCATCTCTATTATTTGTCCATGTAAAAGGCACTCCATCAAATGGTAGTTCAATAAGATGGCAATCCATTTTCCAATAACTAAAATCAGCCGACCCTTTCATCAATTGATTTGCTCCTATTTTTGTGATGATAACTCTATTTGATTGAAATCACCAATCATAATTAGTGGCCCTAGACGGGCCCAATTTATAGCCCTAAGAGTATCCCAAACCCCTTTCCTATCTTTGAGACAAGGAGCTCAATAGACACATATCACACAGTAGGAAATATTACTTTCATCCTTGACATTACATCAAATATAATTTGCATCTACAAATAGGACTGTGACATCTATTTTACAAGACCAGCACAAAATTAGGCCTCCAGCAAGGCCAATAGAGTCAAACCCAGTCCAATTAGGAAAACCTAATTTAACTATTACAGATTCAAGATCCTTAACAACACATTTAGTTTCTGATATATATAAAGAGAAAATCTAAAGCTTCACTATCGATCAACCATTGAAGAAAAAGGGTGTCGGTAGATTCAAGACCCCTACAATTCCAAGCTTCGGCCTTCATATGATTGTTTGTGGTTGTTTAGGGTCAACCACCATACCCTCTTCAGCATTAATTTCATCAGAACTTGAAAATGAACTATCTCCCTCACATAACCCAAACTTCATTTCCGTTTTTCCTTGAAATATTTTATGTGCTTTGCTTCGCTTTTTAATTGGAAGAATTGATTCATCAATTCCCACTTCTATTTTGCCAAACCCAACTTCGCTAATATTCCTAGCATTCCTTTTCTTGCTTTCCTTGGAGATAGAAACTTTGGCCCAAAAGCTTCCAGCCCATGATCCCGCACGACCCATTACTTGCAACTTTCTTTCTCTCTTTTTTCTTTCTTTTTTCACTACCCATGGTTCTTTTTTCTTTTGGGCTTTAAATGTGGGTTTATGCATATTTTTGTCCGAAGAGACTGAAGAAAGGACCACATCCCTTGATTTCTCATCAATATCCATTTTATCAAGATCCAGACCAGGACTGATTCGCTGACTTTGAAGAGAAAATTGGCTTATCTTGCATGAAGTGTTTCTTGGTCTCAACATACTAAAATTTGACTTTATCCCATTTTCACAATGAATATTACTCAGACTAATTAATGGAAGCTAAGATAACTGGGAGTTCAAAGTAAATAGAGTAGGATGTGGTAGAAAAAGAGTGTTAACTGAGAGTTCTCTACCCCTTTCACCAGCTAAGTCTGAGGATCTTAGAATTGAAGAAAAGCCTTTTTTACACCAAAGTGGATAGCAGGTGGAAGAGAATTTTATGTGGAGTTTTCAGAAGGAAATTTTTTTGAAGAGTAACCCATGGCACCACTCCCCATCAAAGAATTATGAGCATGGTGAAACAATTTTGATTTTTCGAGAAGTGATACTAGGAATCATGAAATATACCTCTTTTCCTGGATTGATTAGCTTTAGTTCGATGATTCTTCTTACCGTTATTCGGAGCAGTAGTTTTCTTTTTTTATAAAGTAGAATGTTTTGAACTTCTTGACTTAGTGATCAGTTTACTTGGTTCGTTGAAACTCCTCCTCACCCAAAGAGGTTTATTCGGACCGGACGAATTATCATCACGCACTGCTAGATGAATCTGGTTCTTGCCTGCTCCGTTTCTTTGAGTAACATGAGTCCTTTGATTCAGATGAGGGACTGGACTTTTCAGATTGAGAAGAGGAATCCGAGAAGCCCGGATCAAAAGGGATGTCATCTGATGGTTGGCCAGTTAGATCAAACCTTGAAGTTCTTAGAACTTCAATCCTTCTAATATATTCTTATTTGTATAACTTGGGGTAAAGGATAATCAATCATAAGGTTCTTGGGTTAAGACACAGTTCACCCATTCTTTTCCTAAATTGTCGATGAGCCTCCGCTAGTGAATACTTGCAATTTCCTGTTTTATGCCCAATTTTCCCACAGTTCTTACAGAAAATGAAGACGCCCTCGTAGCGAAAGTCCACCCCCATTGAAACAAACTTAGTTGGTATTCATAAAAAAACTCGAAACAAGAGGTTTGTCTATTTCAAATAAACACTTTTGCTCTAGGAAAAGCTTTGGGACCATCTTTAAGGGACAAAGGATCAAATCGTATAATTCTTCCTAATCTTTGTAGACCTCTAGAAGCAACATGGGGGATAATTTGAGGTTAATGGAATTCCTTCCACTCTAACCCATAACGAAACATTGGAATTAAAGCTCCTAATTGAGGCACTAGCAAACCAACATCTGAATATTAACAAGGCACCTTGAAAACAGGCATAACCTTTTGACAAGAGATTATCCATATCGTCAATATAGGTACATTAGAAAAAGAACATATTACCCGATTTTCGACTTTGATCTCCTCATTCGATATCCAGCATGAATTCACCCAGTTATGAATTTGTGTAGACGAGAATTTTTCTGTTACCCTTGAATTTTCCCATTACCACCATTGGGAAAATCACGTCAGATGGTAACATATCACCAACTTTAGAGTGAATTTTTGGCCCCATCCTTTTTAAGCTTCCTTCTAAAGCGTGAATGATATCATAGGGATAATCAAAGTAAAAGTTTTTCATAATAAGCAATGATTTTTGGGAACTTGACAAAAGGGAGTAGTTATTGAAGTAGAATAAGGAGAAAGAAGAAAGTGGTATGAAAAATCTCTATCTAAGTAGAGAGAAAAACTCTAGAAAAACAAATTCTTTATACTTTTTGATTCTCCGTGGGGGAGGGTTGGATGATTCAACTATGGTCATTTTTTGAAAAATGAAAAAAGATCACGGAGGTCAATGCTGGTCAATGCATTATTGTGAGTTACACATTACTTTATTTTTCTTATTTTCTAAAATCATGAAAATCATTTTGTTTATCTACAACCCATTTAAAAGTGCCGAAGCCCTATTATTCAAATGAATAGTGATCTGAGTCACAAAAAGCATGTAAATCATTGTAGCTAAGGAATTCCTTAGCATCCTTCGGCACCACGTGCGTTCTTTGTTGCAACTTCCCCATCAAATGCACATTTTTTCTTTTCTGTTTTTTTCCCTCTCTTCTTCTGGAATACTTCCTTTGCACTTTTTCGTGCCAAATATGCACCATCAAGTATCATTTCATTTAAGAAAATTGGGACATTGTCAAACAAATACAAATTAAACCGTTGCAAAAAAACAAAAACAAAAACAAATGGAGAGGGATTCAGGGGTCTCAATTAACCTAAAATTGGGAATTAGGGTTTTGAGAATACGTTTCTGGCCAAACTGGAAGGTATTTCCTCAGGCTGCATTCCTTTAGCGTCAGAGTCGACTTTCAGGGAAGGGTCAAATCATAATTCAGGTATTATTCCGATACATTTGCAATGCTACTCTATTTTACAGTTATATATGTTATGAGTGTCCTGGTCAAACCTCTTCGATTTATTTACATTGCTAAGTTGTGTTTAACAACTCTAAACTTTTAGTTTGTGTTAAATTTATGTAGTCTTTCCTCACATGGCCAGTTAATTTTTACTTAAAATGAGTTTTAGCCTGCTAATCGAATAATTTGAATATTTGGAGTTGTTGGTGTGTTTGTTTGAGTAGGTGGTCATTGACGTTATAATTACAACATTAAGTTACTATCCTGTTCACATTGCTTTTCCCTGAATTGAGGGTACGTGGTTATATGGTAAGCCTTAATTCTAGGAAGCCTTACCAACTCAGCATTCATTTTCAAGGAGGCTTCAAGTACATATATTAGTATTTAGCCTAGCATTTTGTGCTCCTATTTACTGTCTTACCCCTTATCCTTTATGGTTTTGGGTATAAAACATCCTAATTGGTTGCTCCATATAAATACTCACTTCAAATGTTTGTTGTTCTTTGTGTTCTTTGCATTCTAGTTGGTATAATACTTTTTCCTTTTATTCTCCTTCTTACAAATTAATGTTGTATAATTTGTTGAAAACAAACTCAAATATCTCAGACATGTTATATTTAACATACAAATGTAGACATTGCAATGACTTATTATAATACCAGAACAAAGTTAAGTGATCACACTTATATGAACTCTTACACCAAACAACTTACAGATCATCTAAATATGAACTCAGACACCACTACTACAAATATGTGCAAAGAGATCACCCATAAGAGACCATATTGATGATATAGGTGATTATTTAGTAAAAAAACACCTATTTTGTTAGAAAAGGGGTCTCTTCTAATATGGTAAAAATAACTACTTTTTAGAAAGGTGGTCTTTTTACATCTCCCCAAAAATTTCCAAGACCAAAAGAACCTCTTATTCTTATTATGTGGTTATTTTGATTTTACTTGCTCGTTTTGAAAATTAATGCCCTCCATTAAATTTATTTTCTTATGCACTTAGACCCTGTTCTTTTGTACTTATTTTCAGTTAATTTCAGTTCAGTTCGGTTAATTTCAGTTCAGTTCAGTTAATTTAATTTCATTTCAGTTAATTTAATTTCAGTTCAGTTAATTTCAGTTCAGTTCAGTTAATTTAATTTCAGTTCAGTTCGTTTCAGTTATTATTATTATTATTATTGTTGTTGTTGTTGTTGTTATTAATAATAATAATAATAATAATAATAATAATAATAATAATAATAATAATAATAATAATAAGTATTGATAATATTATGTTAATACTTATTGATTATTAGCGATTATTATTATTTTAGAAAATTAAATATGCAATTTAGTTCAGTTTCTCTCATTTCAGTTAATTTCAGTTCAGTTCAGTAAATTTCTGTTCAGTTCAGTTAATTTCAGTTAATTTCAGTTCATCCAAAATAAGTTGAAAAGAACAAGGCCTTAGTCAGTGTTACCACCATTTTTAGATGTCAAGTAACATTTATTATGGTACATTGAATTGAACTTCAAAAGGTTTAATTTTACTTTAATATAAAGGCCGAACATGAATATAAAGTCCATTAAGCGAAGTCAACGAAAGTCAAAGTCAATGAAGGAAGAACTTTAAGACCATCAGGAGATCGAAGTCAAGAGCAGTAGAAGGACAAGCAGTTAGAAAACAATCATGAGCGGTTCAACATGAAGAGGAACGTGCATAAAAGGGTGTCTGTTATTTAGCGCCAGAAAGATATTCGAATCAAATATGATTCAAACATTTTCCCTCCTTAGCACGTATGGAAGTTACATATTACGTTTCTCTATAAATAGAGAAACCATCATCAAGCAAACGACAACGAACAACTCAATCAAACTGCATTTCTTCTTTTCTTAGCGTAGCCTAGCCTTAGCCTAGCCAACCCCCTTATGGGGTTATAGTTTAGTTCTTAAGACGTAGATCATGTTCTGGCGCCAAGATCTCTAATTCTCCAATTGAAGCAAGGAACCATGGAGGTAACAACCGTCGTATCTTCCCTTTAGTTGTCCAGCCTGACTTATCCTTTTATGTGTTATAAAATCTTTCTTAAAGTTTGTGGCATGTATGGGAATGTTATTCTTTAATTGATTAAAAGATTAATTATTGTTTGCTCTATTTATTGCGTTTCGCCTGAATTTAATAGGCGTTGTAGTTTAATCATTAATTAAATTGCAACAAAGTACGTTAGCAAGGTTTTATCTAATTAAAACCGGTAACCCCTTGGGACTAAGCCTCCCAAGGCATTCAGTATGAAACTATTGGATGTGCATTGACTTGTTTGCAAGATCAACGAACTGATTTTGCACCAACAAGTTTTTTGGCGACCACAGTGGGAGGAGAAGATTCATAATTAAATTGTGAAGTTTCTTCTTCGTACTTTCGAAAACTAACTGTAAAAAGCGATTGCTTTTATTAAAATGCCGGAGACACGTTCTAAGAAGAATAAGGAAGTTGCTTGGGACGAACTAAGTTTCCACAACATGGAAACTAGTTCTTCAATTCCTCCAGAAACAAGGGTGCATGGTAACAATGGTGAACCAATTTATCATAATCATGAAGAGTCAGTTGGAGATACCCCACAAAGGGATAACTCATCTCCAAGTAGTACTGGTCGTGGACTTATACACCAAATGTATGGAAAGTTCACGGAGGTAGTAAAGAATTTGCTATTAGAAGCCAGAGAGAGTCAGAGACAACAATTTGACTCTAACTACAGAACTGGTCGTGGACTTATACACCAAATGTATGGAAAGTTCACGGAGGTAGTAAAGAATTTGCTATTAGAAGCCAGAGAGAGTCAGAGACAACAATTTGACTCTAACTACAGAACTCTAGCCCATGAGTTCACCAGAGTCTTCACGGATATCTACCAAAGGATAAGTGAAGAGAATAGAGAAATTAACTCTAGGCAAATTGATAGAATACTTGTAGATATCAATGATACTATGAGTGCAACTTTCACGGCAATGTCCAAGTCTCTTGCTACTGAAGTAGTTACTCGCCTAGAACCACTAGTCGAAAAACATTATCAGTTAAATGAGAAACTAGTTAAGGCCTTGGAAGAGATTCCGTTAGATAGAGCAAGGGGAAGTTGTGGCACAGCGCCAGACGTTCCTCCAATAGGATACCCTCAAAGGGCACATTTCTCCCATCCTGAAACTAGAGATCCACCTATCTCAAGAGATCCACAAACTTCTTCCCATGTGCATCAAACAAGGGCAATACCCTTGAGCCATGGAGAGGGTAATCATGGAAATCCTAGGAGAAGTGATGGAATGGCAGCGGGCGTGGAGCCAGGCGTCAGGACATCATCAACCTTCGCTTTCCATGGGTGGTGGACAAGTTGGTGACAACACACACCAACCTGGATCATCACAAGGAGGACAGAGGCAAGGTACTTTTATTGCAAACAACAACAGTTTACCATATGCATACACACCTCCTAACGAACCAACTATGGCTGGTATTCCTTCTACACCTTATGCTTATATGCCTCCTAACCAACCAAATATAGTTGGTACACCTCATTATGGGAATATTCCAGGGTATGGTCAGCCCAAGCTCCATTTGCCCAAGCAACTGGTGCTTATTATCAGGGGATGCCCACAAATGGACATACATTCCCATCACAAATGGCACAAGGGGCAACCAATCCTACTTTTATGCACAACCAGGATATCCCTATGGGAGGTTATCAAAATCAACCTTTTAATCCTAATCCCAACCCTGCATATGATACTGCAGGAAATATGGGGTATGGGAATATGGGCCACCCAGGAAGGCATCAGGATCCATTGGCAGCACAGGTTGAGGCACTAGTCCAAAGATTAGTAGGGGATACCTCTAGGAGAAATCAGAGGCAAATAGGTCAAAAACCTTACCCTGAGTGGATTGATAGAGCAAATCCATTTCCTAGAACGTTTAAAATACCTTACTTCACCCTGTTTTCTGGAAATGATAGAGTTTCCGCTGAAGAACACTTAGTTAGGTTCAATTGTCAGTGTAGAGAGGCAGCTGACAATGAATTCTTAAAACTTACAATGTTCTCCATGTCTCTTACTGAGACTGCTTTTTGGTGGTACACTAATTTAGCACCCAATTCTATCCATTCCTGGCAAGATATGCAGGTGCAATTTACAAATCATTTTGCACGCACTGAGCCAGGAGTGACTTTAAGCGATCTGGCCATAATCCAACAGAAGTTAGGGGAGTCTGTGGAAGACTACCTATCTAGATTCAAAATGGCCAAGATCAGGTGTCATGTTAGCATTCCTGAAAGAGAGTTTGTACAAATGGTTCAAGAGGTAATGCTAATTCAGTTTATGAAGAGGTTTGATGGTCATGCCTTTGGCGATTTTATTGAATTAGCAGAATTGGTTGTAAGGTATGAAAGGAACCTACAAGCCAAAAGTGCAGCAAGACACCAAAGTTTCTTTGCTTAGAATGATGAGCCCTTCCTCTTTGAAACTGCACGGGAAGTGGACGTGGCAGAAATCATTCAGGGAATACCTTATAAATGTTCTCCTTTAGAGATGAAAGAGTTTCTTGCGCTAAAAGATATGAAATCTGGACAAAAGATGACATATACTTTTGATGCCAAGAAAGCTAATGCTATCTTTGACTGGTTATTATCTAATAAAAAGATAAAATTCGTAGGGAGACATAAAGTAAGAACTGCTGAAGAAGTTAAGGGTAAAAAATACTGTAAATGGCATGATGCAGTAACTCATGATACTTCTGAATGCATTGTGTTTAGAAACAAAATCCAGGATGAAATTGATAAGAAAAATATCATGTTTCCTGATGATGAAGATGTAAATGTAGTTAGAATGGATGAACCATTTGAACTATTTTGTGGTATGGTAGAGGCTAATGATGCGTTTATTGTCACCTTGCAGGCATCTCAAGCTACTGAAGTTGGCAACCAGCTCTTCAACAAATTGCTCGATGAAGGAATCTTGTTTATGCCAAAAATAGCCAATGAGGAAGGGCTAGAGGATATGTGCAGATGGCACATGAATGGGTCACATACAACAGACCAGTGCCAAGTATTTAAAGGATTCCTAACTAGACAATTAAGTCTCAAAAGACTGATTGTTTCAGAGATGGAACTACATGCTATGGAGCTAGAACAATATAAGGCCAACTTAGCCAAAGCTAAGGCGCCTGCTAAATCCAACCCAACTCCAAACCTGGAGATGCATGAGGAAAGAGCTAAAACCTATAAGGAGGCTGCTCATAAATTCGCATTGCAGACTAGGGCTATAGAAAGGTTGAAAGCTCTGAGGAAGGGAATGTGCTCACAGTGTGCAGACAGACTAACTTTTAAAATGGTTAGAACTCAGATCATTCCAAATGATCCTGCCTATGTGCCTGCTTATCAGCGTCCGTTCTAGAAAAGGTCCAGAAGTCAAGGACCAAGAAAACATGACAGCCCCAGTTCACGCCTTACCTCAAAAGGAAAGGAATGGGAGCCAAGTCAAACTCTTGTGCCCAAAATTCTTAACAGAAGGGTCAGCAAGGGCTCAAATTAGCACTCAAAATGTGCAAGAGTCCCTGATTGAAAACATAAGAATAGATGAAGAGGCACTACAAGCTGGTATTACTAAATTATTACCTCTAGAAGAGGAACAATGGGGTACATCATCTACAAAGAATGATGGCCAGCAGCCTCAAGGAGATGACTCTCTTATGAAAGAGATACTAGGAAATGGCTTTAAGGAGGACTATGATTCAAAGTTTGGATCTGAGGATTTGGACTTATTAGTGTCAGACAGTGACTTAATGTTGGATGGAGGAGACCCACTGATGAATGAACCTCAAACAGAAATGGGAGAGGGCCAAAACATGCAGTGTAATGTGGTCATGCTACCAACGGAGTTTAAAAAGTCAGAACACCAATCTGAATTCCAGACCAATACCACATCATGGGCAGATGAAGTTGACAAGGAAGAGAGGGCAGGTAAATTTATAATTACTTCTTCTCGAAGCTTGTCATCTTATTTAAATGCACCTCATAAGAAAGTACCT
This sequence comes from Beta corolliflora, assembly GCA_947648045.1. Lineage (NCBI taxonomy): Eukaryota > Viridiplantae > Streptophyta > Magnoliopsida > Caryophyllales > Amaranthaceae > Beta > Beta corolliflora. Next base: position 9,566,998 of record CANSZD010002921.1, on the reverse strand, counting down.
AACAAGACATCTCTAAAAGCTAACCTAGAGAAGTTAATCATAGATAAAAATTTTAGGTCAGTTGATGTTGATAATAAGCACACCAAAGCTTTATTTCTAAATGTTGATTTTGAGGGAGTTCGTTTAGGCAAAGTATTGGTAGACACTGGAGCTACTGTTAATATTATGTCACTCTCTGTGTTTAAAAAACTAGGAAAAACTAGAAAGGATTTGCATAATATACAAATCAACATAACTGGTTTTTCTGGTTTATCAGAAAAAGTGGAAGGGATGGCTATATTAAAGATAAGGGTAGGAACTAAAACTACTTATACTGGTTTCTTCATAGTTGAAAGTGGTACTAATTATAATGCCATACTATGAAGAGATTGATTACATCATAACTATGCTATTCCATCATCATTCCACCAAGTCGTAATCTTGTGGAATGGTGACACTTATGAAATGGTTCAAGCAGATGAGGAAGTTTGTCTAATTACATCTCCTGAATCTGTTTTTATTAGGGACTCTCTAAAGTCAGTTCCTACTATCAAAATTGAGGTTGCTCTACAACTTGAGTCACAAACTCACCAAGAGATAGAAGACTCATGTGCAATTCTCATTGAAGAAGTCGAGGACGTCCCAGAATTTGAAGACATTCAATCAAAATATGAATATGTTCAACAGGCGCCAGACTATGATCAACCCTTAGGTCTTATTAGTTTATAGAGTTAGGATGTATTTTTCTTATTAAAAGTTTATTATGATTATAAACCAAGAAGAATACCGTAAGGGGTTTACCCCTATTATTGATCAAGTTATGAAAGATTTAGGGTGCGTTCTCTTCACCTAAATAACCCTAAACTGAACTGAACTATTATCTGAACTGAACTTATTGGACCTGAACTGAACTGAACTGAACTGAACTTATTGGACCTGAACTGAACTGAACTGAACTTATTGGACCTGATTGGACCTGATTTAACTTATTGGACCTGATTGAACCTAATTAGAACTTATTGGACCTGATTAAAACTTATTGACCTGATTGGAACTTATTAGACCTTATTGAACCTGATTGGAACTTATCTGACCTTATTTAACAAAAAATTTGATGAGTAATAACATAAATATTACCCCTAACATAAATACTATCCCTCAAAATTTATTATAACATAATAATCATTAAAATTTAATCTTTCAAAAATATAGTAATTATTAGTTATCTCTTATGATTAACATTTTAACAAAAAAAATACTATTTATATGCTTGCATATACACAACTTTCACCACTAATATATCTAATAGTGTTGCTTTGATTTCATAAAGCACTAGTACTCTACTAGAAAATCAATTAATAACATTCATATCTTTCATTGTTATTAGTAAAGAAAACATGTTATATCTAGTTATTTAAAGACGAATTGCAAAATATTATGATTATGATGATTATTATTGTTAACTTTATATGAACATGATTATAATTTTTTTAATAGTAACATAATCAGCCGATAGTAATATGAGTAATAAAATAATAGATAATAATGCAAATATAATACTATATAATCATAACGGTACTTTAATTAAAATTTTTAATAATAACATATCAGTTAATCGTAATATGAATAATAAAATAATAGACAATATTACAAATATAATACTTCCTCCGTTTCGTTTTACATGCAACAAAGGAATATTTTATATCTCACAAATAATACCCCTTTGTTGCATTTAAAACGAAACGGAGGAAGTACTATATAATAATCATAGTGGTACTTTAATTAAAATTTTAATTCAAATTTATTGATCATTGACTATTTGGACCTTATTGGAACTTATTGGATCTGATTAGACCTGATTGAACCTGATTGGAACTTATTGCACCTGATTGAAACATCTTGGACCTGATTCCTGATTGAAACTTATTTGAACTGAACTGAACTTTTCTGAACTGAACTGAACTGAACTGATTGGACCTGAAACTTAATTTATTAAGGTGAAGAGAACGCACCCTTAGTTTTTAGAAAATACCAAGAGGATTTTATTATAAACTCTAACGCATGGTGCTCAACTTTATATGAAACTGAATCCCTTGACGAAGAGGATGAGAAAGTATGGGCTAAAAGTGAGGATATTAAACAGGAAGTTCATGATCCACTAGAAGAAATAAATTTAGGGAACGATGAAAATCCACGTGTCACTTACATAAGTAAGCTCCTCACTAACCAAGAAAAATAGGAAATAATAGAAATTCTAAAAGAATTTAAGGACTGTTTCGCTTGGGAACATCATGAAATGCCTCGCATTGATAGGCAAATAGTAGAACATAAACTACCTATCAAGGAAGGATTTAAGCCTGTGGCACAAAGTCCTAGAAGACTAGTGCCTGAACTGACAGAGCCTATACAAGAGGAAATAGACAAACTCCTCAACGCAAAGTTCATAAGGCCTTGCCAATATGCTGACTGGATATCCAATATAGTTCCAGTAGTTAAGAAAAATGGCAAAATACGAATCTGCATTACTTTAGGGATCTGAATAAAGCTACACCTAAGGATCAATACCCTATGCTAGTGGTTGATCTCCTAATAGATGCAGCATCAAGATATGAATACATATCTTCTATGGTCGGGTACACAGGGTATCACCAGTTAAGGATTGCACATGAAGATTGTAACAAAACAGCCTTCAGATGTCCAAAGTCATTAGGCTTGTTTGAATATGTGGCCATGCCATTTGGATTAAAAAATGTTGGAGCCACATACCAATGAGCAATGGACGCAATCTTTAAGGATATGATTTGTAAGATCATGGAAATCTATGTGGATGACATACTTGTAAAGTCAAATGACTTTTTAAGATATAAAGAGCATTTGGTTAAGTCATTCATTAGAATGAGAGAATATCACCTAAAAATGAATCCACTCAAATGTGCATTCGGAGTTAAAGCTAGTAACTTTTTAGGATTCCTCATTCATAAAAATGGAATGAAAATTGACCATAACAAGGCAAAGGCAGTATTGGCAGCCAAGCCACCTTCTGATAAGAAGGAATTGCAAAGATTCCTTGGACAGGTTAATTATGTTAGGAAGTTCATGACTAATTTAGCTGGAAAAACTAAAAAGTTTTCATTTTTGCTAAGACTAAAACATGAATCAGAATTCAAATGGAAGGAAGAACATCAAAAAGTTTTTGACCAGATCAAGCAAGATTTGGCAAATCCCCCTGTGTTGATAACTCAAAGGCAAAATGGAAAACCACTAAGACTGTATCTGTCTGCTTGTGAAGATTCCATTGCTAGTCTCCTTACTCAAGAAAATGAGAAAGGGCATGAGCATGCCATATTCTACCTAAGTATAATCCTACATGATACAGAAAAAAGGTATACCATGGCAGAAAAATGGTGTTTGTGTTTATATGATGCATCAATTAAACTCATACATTATTTCATGGCTTTCACAATAGAAGTAGTATCTCCAACAGATGTCATAAAATATATGATATCACAACCTTTCATAAAAGGAACATTAAGCAAATGGAGTTTACATTTACTACAATTCGACCTCATATATGTGCCACAAAAGGCAGTCAAAGGTCAGGCTTTAGCTGATTTCTTAGCAACTCATCCTTGTTGTGACTCAGGATTCATTGATGAAGACATCCTTCCATGGGTCTTATTCTTCGATGGATCCAACACTGGAGAAATAGCAGGAGCTGGGATATATATTTTATCTCCTGGTGGGATCCCAACTAAGCTAGCAGTATCCCTAAAGGGTCCATGTATCAACAATAGAGCTGAGTATGAAGCTTTATTAATTGGATTGGAGATGTTGGTAGAATTGGGACCAAAGAGAGCAAAGATATATGGAGATTCCTAGTTGGTCATTTGCCAAATGAATGAGGAATTCAAGAGTATATCATCAGTATCACATGAATGTGGAAAGAAAGCACAGAAGTTGTCTAAACAATTTAAAGAAATTACTTTCATACACATTCCCAGAGAAGAAAACAAAGTAGCAGATCAGTTGTCCCAAATAGCTTCTGCTAGAGAAGAGGTACCTTCACAAAATGAAGATATCATTCTCCAAGAGAAGATCCTAGAGACTCTCAGTGAAACTGATAAGGAAATATCTGAAAATATATTGGAAGTCTATAGAATTTCCATATTAAGAGAGGAAAAGGATTGGAGGGATGAAATTATTCACTATCTCCAGAACCCAACTGGAACAACGGTGCCAAATAGAATCAAAATGGCAGCAACTAAGTTTTGTATACAGTTTGGTGAACTACATAGAAAGGATCCAAAAGGATTACTTCTAAAATGTGTGGATGATGGAGAAGCTCTAACCCTCATGACAGAAAATCACCAAGGGTTATGTGGTGCTCATCAAAATGGCCTAAAAATGAGATGGTTGTTGCACAAGCATGGTTTTTATTAGCCCACAATGAGAAAGGATTGTATAGATTATGCTAAAGGTTGCAAAAGATGTCAAAAGTTCGGGCCAATTAGTAGGGCATCAGCTTTAGAACTTAAGTACATTCTTAAACCTTGGCCCTTCAGAGGATGGGTAGTAGATGCCATAGAATAAATCAATCATGCATCCTCTAAGAAGCATTCATACATCCTAGTTGTGACTGATTACTTCACCAAATGGGTGGAAGCTCAGGCTTTCAACAAGATCAATACCCAGGTTGTAATAAATTTCTTGGAAGAAAAAATCTTTACAAGATTTGGAATTCCAGAAACTATCACCTTTGATCAAGCCACAGTCTTTAGGAATCCTGACCTACTGGATTATCTTAATCAGTTTGGGATTACTAAGTTGCATTCAACACCTTACTATGCTCAAGCAAATGGTCAGGTTGAAGCTACCAATAAGATTATAGTAAAAGGGATCTCAAAACTTATAGACAATAACCTAAGAAAATGGGATGAGTTGTTGCTATATGCCCTATGGGCCTATAGGATCTCTAAAAGGGAAGCAACATGAGTTACTCCTTTTAACTTAGTTTATGGACACACTCAAGTGATCCCAGCTGAAGTGAATGTAAGATCATCAAGGGTAGCCCAACAAATGGGATTATCAGGAGATGATTATTCATTGGCAATGATCCTTGAAATCATGGATGCTCTAGAGGTTAAGGAAGAAGCTTTAGCCAAAATGAGAATTCAAAAGGAAAAAGTTGCTAGGGCGTACATAAAAAAGGTAGTGCCTAAAGAATTCCAGGAGAATGATAAGGTTTGGAAAAATATTTCTGCCAGAAGCAGCTTACAAAGATCCACACCCTAAGTGGCAAGGTCCTTTCATCATTCATAAGAAAATGTCTGGAAATGCATATTTATTAAAGGACATAGATGGCAATATAAGAGATAGAGCCTTGAATGGCAAATTTCTAAAGAAATATCATCCGTCTATATGGGAACAACATGACCCTGTGTTTCAACAAAACCATGCAGAATTGTTTCAAACAGCAAGGGATCATTAAAATTACAACATTAATGATAATATTACGTCTTAGACATTCCAACATTGTCTAACAGCTAAACTAAGGTTTTTAATGGCTGACCAAGCATTACAAAGCTTTTCCTTCTAAAGGATTGAGCTTTGCTGTACAGCCATTTCTTTGAACATCTCTTGCCTCAAATTGGCAAGCTTGGTTTGCCCTTGATGTAGCTTCTTCTCTTCAATATCAATGGAGTTTTGGAGTGAAGACTTTTCAGTGATGATATTGATCTCCTCTTTATTGATCTCAGCCAGACGGTTCTGTAGAGAATGCCTTTCCTTAGAAAGGAGCTTCAGCTTCTGATCAAAAGAATTCACAGAATCTTAGATTTGTTTATTGAAGTTTTTGAAGGATTTGGCTTGAGCTTCCAAAGAAGTTTCCTCTTCCTGAAGTTTTTGAGCTGAGAACTTGGGAGATTGAACTCTTGATTTAGCATTACATTGTTGAAGAAGAAGAGTTTATGTGATCACTGCTAGCAGAGGCAGGTTGATTCCTCACAATAATGGTTGTTTGCACATTAACCTCTTTCCCTCCATCAGACTCTTTCATCACACTTGCTTCTTTAGTGCTTCCCTCTGCATCATAAAGAAGAGAAGCCAAGTTAGCAAGAGAGTGAAGTCTGGTATCATGAGGACATGGACTCATATAGAGGAAGTTTAAAATGAATTCATGAGCAAAGAAAGGCAGACCAGTCTCAGAAGTAGATGGTGAAGTTGATGGAGAACCTTTGCACACAGAGGTAATCACAAGCTCAGTACTACTCCGTAAAGGTGTGACCTCTAAAGGAATAACATCTTTTGGAGCTCCACTTCCAGCAATAGAAGATAATGCCTCAACATTTGTTGAATCAGCATTTTAGCTTGGAACTTCAACATCTAAAGGATTTGGCTCCAAGGGATCTTCATTAAACTGATGAAATAAGTTCTCATTAGGAGATTCCACATGGAGATGATCAGCTTCTTCCAACTGGGGGGCAGTACTTCCGTCCAAAAGGGAGGTAGCCACATTCTCCAATTGGGGGGCAACATCACTTGAAGAAAAAGTGGGATGATTGATGACAGATTCATCAACAGAATCACCCTTTGAATATAATTCTGGGTCAGCTGCCTTGGAATTATCTCCTGAAGGATGAATGGCAGAGCCAGGAGGTGATAACTTCTCAGAAGAAGGGTCACTGGTAGTCTTGGGCTCAATGTCATCAGCACCAGAAGGACCTAGGATTACATAATCAGTATTCTAAATAAAAAGTGAAACTCCTTATAAAAAGAGTAAAAGAGATGTTCATACTTGCTTTAACTCCTGGGAGTTTCCTTTTGAAAATTTGAGATATGGTCTTATCATCATCTTCATCAGAGGATATGATATACTGCGGTATCTCTGAAGGAGCTTCCAACTTAGGACGTGTCCAGCTGGAATGTCGCAATGGTTTGGAGGTAGAGAGGCAGTTATAGTCTCTCTTTTTGGGAGCTTTCTTGAGAGGGTCAGTTTGATCCACTGGTCCCATAGTCTGCATGTCCTTGGAAGCAGAGAGACAATTGTAATCCCTCTTCCTTGCAGCTCTCTTGAAAGGGTCAATCTATTTTATTGGCCCCATGGATTGAATGTCCTCCACAGTTTGGACATCTCCATAGGAAGTCCCCTGATCATAAGCAGCATCATCTTCATCCTCTGAAGAGGTATGAGGTTGAACCTTTTTGTCTATGGTGTTCCAATAGAGCTTGTCATATCTAGAATCTATTGTCATACCATCTGGCTCTCTTAGCTTCTTCTTGCCAGCTTTCGCTAAAAGTCAAAAGAAGGCACAAGGAAGACATAGTAATGTTCATTCCTACTGAAAGTTACAAAATAACTGAGGAAAGAAATTACTTACAGCCTAAGAAGAGTTGATTCTCAAAGTTCGCCAAAGCTTTAGAACATGTTGAGTTGTTTGGGAATACATGATCCCACCACAGATGGAAGCCTCGAACAGCTTTAGTGATCCACTTCCAAGGAGAAATGGACATGGAAGTAAGGCTGAGAGTTTTACTCTGAAGGGCTTTACCTTCTTCAAAACGACCCCTTGAAGTCCAAGGATCATTGCGGGTCAAAAAGTAAGGTGTGGTTGGACCAATCCAAATTGTCTAGCTACTAGCTGTGGATTGTAGGCCTCAAAGCCAAAATACTCAGGTTCAGCAGCTACTAAATCCCTAGACCTAAGAACACTACTCAAAAAGTTCCCACTCCCTAAGGAACTAGAGTGGGTGTTGAGGGATTGTTGCCAAGCAGGTACTGCTTGATGGCGCCAACTTTCATTTTCAACAGAAACAACCATCTTACCTGGGAAAATGTTTCAGTTACCAGGATTGGACTTAAAAACCAAGAAGTACAAGAAAATGAAGCTTGGATGCCAAACCTCATCTGGAGATACAAGATTGAAGCTGACCTCACCATAACAGCTGCAATCATCAAGACTAGAAAGGAACAAATGGGGATCAAAAGAAATATCCTCCTCCTCTGAACCCTTAGATGCTTTAAAAGCAGAAGAGGGATTGAGAACCATCAGACAAGGTAAATACATATGGCTCCAACAAGTCAAGAGCCATAGGGGTCCAAATCCCTTGTCAGTATAGAATATGGGGGACTCAGAGGTATGAATTCCAAAACCTTTGAAGGATTCTCTACTCCTAAAAAGACATCTATAAAGTTGTCCCAATAGAACAGGAGCCAAAGCTACCTCTTCAGAAGTAGAGGAGATATTAACAGCTAGAGATAGGCATAATGTTACTACTCCTCCAGCTCTAGACATCATTAATTTGGAGAATGCAAAAGTAAGAAAAAGTACTTCTTCTTCAGAAGTAACTTCCTCACTAGTATCCTTATTGATGAAAAAATCAACAAATTTCTGAAAGCCACATTTACTAGCACTAGCAGAAGGACTAGCAATTTGGCGAAAGGTTGATAAACATTGACTGTACAGCTGATTATGTTCTTTAACATGGTGAAAGATGGGAAGTTCAATTCCATATTTACCTGTTGGAGAAGTCCCAGTAAAGAAAGCAATATCAGCTAAGGTTACAGTCATTGGTCCCCATCGAAACAATAAGCAATTGATGGCAGGGTCCCAACAAGCTAATAAAGCAGTGGACATAGCCCCATCAAAGGGAATGGTTTCATAAGAAGCTAGTCTCAATAAGGGCAATATTTTGTTCTTGGACCATTTTCATGAAAATGTTTCATACGCAGAAACCATGCTCTTGCATCCACTCCTGAAATCCAACCCTTAAAAGGCTTGCTGGTTAAAGGCCAATGCAAATGTTGGAGGGATTTTGGGGCAAATGGAAGTGTTCTAAGTTTATTATCCTCTAAGATAATGTGGTCCAAGAACGGATAACACTGTTGCTCTAAGACAATTTGGCGCTTTGGTTTTCGAATCTTGAAAGGAAAGCAAGAACCAATAGTGGCAATTCTATCCTCTAAAGGAGTATTAGAGTCAGTGCTTTTGTTTACATACCAGAACACTTGAGACTTATAAGTTCCAAGGTTCACTCTAATGGCGTTGTATAATTGGCGAGCTGCCTCAGATTGCATGGCATAACATTATTTAGCAAGCGCTTCACAAATCTCATCTTCACGAACTCTTTTAGTAGACATGGTGAATTGAAGTTTGGTGATGGTTGTGAATTCGTAAAGAAATTTATTAAAATGGTCTGAAAGATCTTAAATTTTCCTAAAATCCTTGAAAAAAGGCATTAATGGGGAAGACAATTAAAATGGAACAATCAAAGAAGAAAACACATGCAGAATGCGTGCTGTGTTTCATTTTGGGTCATGTTTCATTGGGCCATGTTAAGACCTAGTTTTAACAAATTAAAACGTAAGGTCCTGAAGTCATATTAAAAAGCCCATTTCCAAAGGGCGCGTGACTTAAAAGCCCATTTCAAGGGATGTGTTGCTTAGAAACCCATTTCAAAGGGTACGTAACTCTTCAATTTTCAAGAGACAATAAAAATTTCCTTATAAAAAGGGGGTAAGTGTAATAATCTTGATACACTACTCATCTCTTGAAACAAAAAAAAAAAACCCCAAAACCTTCCTTCTCCAAAACACCTTCTTCTCCAGAGATGGACGCCCCTCAACCTTCCATCGAGTCCTGCATTACTGGGACTCAAGAGGTCAACCCTCAAGAGGTCAACCAGTCCTTCCTCCCTCCTCCAGAGATACCAGAGGAGAGAGAGGAGGAAGAAGAGGAAGAGGAAGAGGAGGGTACTCCTCCACCATCAGACAAGTCTGATGATGATGATGAGGATGAGGATGACGATGAACCCCCTGCCCAAAGGAGGAGGGTTGATCGTTTCCCCGAGGAAACCTCCAGCGATGAATATCGCTTTTACCCTCCTGGAGATGGCTCCAGTGATGGTGCTGCTGGAGACGATGATGGCGCCTCTAACGAGGACACTGACGCCTACAAGCCCCGGTCTCCAAGGGATTAAATTTAGGCCTAGGATTTAGAATTCAAAAATTCTAAATAGGTTGTAATTTTTATTTTAATATGAAAATTTCAGCCCTACATTGTAAATTTTTTTTTTATTATTATTAATGAAATTTAAATTTCCTCAATTTGGTCCAAATTTCCATTATCTTTTATTATGTTTGCATTGTTTTTTTTTTCTCAATCAAAATTGTGCAAATTAAAATGTTATTCAAAAATAAATAGTCAAATCAAATAATGCAAACTCTACGGCTAAAATTAAAATGAAGTGTCTCTTGGGATACAAAAACTCTTAACATGTATTAATGAGATTGAAAAAGTTACTTCAAAAAGTAATAATTACCGTTCAACTTCACACGCCACTAATGGCAAACTCCAGAAGTGATGTGACACATTAAGGGTTAATGGGTAGACCCATTCCTACCCACTAGGGCCTTAACTTGAGGTGGTTAAGGTTGGTTATAAAAATACGTGATAAAGTTATCTAAGAATATAACATCACACTCTTTATTTATCCCTAACAAATAGGGGTGACAGTTATGATAATGGTATTATAAATACGTTATTTTAACTCCTAAGATTTTTCACTCCTAAAACTTTGTTTCTCCATCAAAACCCTAAAAATTCTTGAGTATGGCTAATCAATAAATCGCTCCATCACTCTTTCCTGGAGAATGTTGGAGGCACCGATTTAACAGAGACATCAAGAAGATTGGGAAGAATTCAAAGAAGAGGAAATGAAAAAGTGGCAATCCAAAATCATCAAGCTCTTTGGAAGGGATCCAAAGGTCCAACCTGGAGATTTGAAGGAACAGAGGTCCAGTGCTGCTATCATGGGAAATGATGTGGATTTCCTAGCACTGAATCTATGGCCAAAACTGGAGAAAGGAGAGTTGTTGAAACTGTTAAGCGTCTCCAAAGCATGGGGTGAATGTATTGCAAAACAATACTTTTTCCCTGAACTTACCTTGAAATACAACAGCTCTATAGTATCTGAAGGCAGCCTGGGTGTATTCAACCGAAAATACAGGATTGCCCAAATAGACGAAAGTATGAGTTTCAAAAAACTCATACAATACAAGTGCACCTGTCTTTTGTGGCAAGAACGCTTAGGGGAAGGAAACATCCCCATGATCCCAGAAGATTATTACTCGGATGATGATGACCCTGATGTTAATGAAGAGGAAGAACCAAAAAAAAAACCATTAGGTTTACTCATCTCCGCACTTGATAGATCAGGCAATATCTAAAATGTTTTAATAACTCTAGTGATAGTGCATATTCTGAATCCTTCCTAGGAAATTATGTAACTATTTGAATTTATCGAATAAATATCTTTATAAAGATGTTTCATGGTTAAGCAATATTATTTCACTAATGAAGTAATTTTTTGTTTTGTCATTTCTCCTTATCTCCATATCACACTTGTAGACACATAAGCGTGTCTCCCCGTTTAGTACCCTATGATGACTAATACCCTGCTCCAATTGGTCCGGATCGAGGAAAGAATAAAGAACAAGTCTAAAATAAATTGTTTTAAGCCCAAATCCACTTTCTAACTCATTTTTAATAAGCCCATTTCCTAAAACGTTTTTAAATAACCTTTTGAAGGCCCATCTACGAAAACTCTTTTAAAAATAATTTTTATGAAAGCCTAATTTATAAAACCCCTTTTCTAGCCCAATTTAATTAATTGAATTAATTAATTATATTGATTAGTTTTATTAATAAATATATCTTTTTATAAAAAATCATCTTTTTCCAAAGTGTTTTCAAAAATCTTTATCTAACTATTTTATAAAAATCTTTTAAGAAACCCAATTGTTTTCGGAAACCTATTGCATCTCAACTACCCTAAACCTATATATAATTCAGCTGATGATTCAACCATGGTCTTTTTTCAAAAAAGACCATTGAAACAAATCAATGTGAGCCACATGTTTTTGTTAGTGGACCCCTTTTGCCATTTCTTTTCCCTTTTTTTTTAATTGCCAAAACTTATTTCTTTTCATTTCTTTTCATTTTGTTTATTTACCAAAAATCATGAAATTAATTTCTGAAAATCATGAAAATAAAAAAAAACAAAAAATTTTAAAAAATCCGAAATTTTTTTTTTGGCTTCTAAACAGCAGTTTAGTTATGGGAAAATTTTTTGGAGGCAAAATTTTTTTTACCCATTTTCTCTCTCCTCCTTGTTCTTCATGTTCATCACCAATTCCACCATTGTCAACCGAGATTCTCCCAAATTCGACTCATTCTTCCACCTTCTCCCTCAATTTCGACCCTATCTTCCATCTTGTTCCTCCATTTCCACCTATTCTTCACCTCCATTTCGCCCCAAAAACCTTCACCCTCCATTGTTGAACTCTTCACCCCAAAAATCTTCACCTCCATGGATTTCGATCTAAACTCTTCACCCGTCGATGAAATGGATGTAAGTTTACTTGAATATTTCGTATATAGTAACGAATTAATGATTTTCTATCTTCATTTGTGTGTTTGATTAAGATTAATCTTGCAAATTTGGAAAAATTTCCCCAAAAATATCTAGGGTTTTAAGAAAAAAAATGACGGTATTGGTGACTAAATTTCTCTAAATCAACGCACTTCACACTTTTATGCGACAATTTGTTGTTACATTTGAGTAGTTCATACTTTAGTTTAGCTATGATGCAAAAAAAATTCGGTTTTTCGCGACCTCCATGGGAGGTCGAGGTGGTTTTTAGTCTAAGATATTGGAGTTGTTTGGTGATTACTAAGGATATTTTGGATATGACCAAACTTAAAGATGTTTTGGTAATTACTAAACATATTTTGGATATAACCAAAAATAAATTTAAGGTTTGTAAGATAATGGCAATAAATCAATGCACTTCACACTTTTATTAGGTTACATTTGTTGCATAGATCATACTTTAGTTTAGCAATTAGATGAAACAAATTTGTAGCATTTTAGGGACCTCCATTGCAGCTTTGTGCAAGTTAGTGCAGGGTATAGGTAATTACTAAAGATATTTTGGTCCTGACCTAACATAACCACTATATATGTTAGGTAATCACGTAATGAAATTAGGATATTACCAAAATTCTTAGGTCATTACCTAAAATAATAATTGTCTTGACCAATGACCTCAAATCATGTGACTATAACATTAATATGTGGGTTACTAATAAACTAATCCATGAGATTTTATGTGGTTTATAAGATAAGATTGCATCGGGATTAAACATTGCATTTTTTCCTTTTTCTTTTGCTTTCAAATGATTGAATTGAATGACTTTTGTGATATGAAAGGTTCATCGATAGAATGTTTATGTGAACAGCGGATTGAAATGGTCGAACAATCTCTCAAAAGAATCCTCTCCATTGTAGTGGAATGTCACTTGTTTTTGTGCAAGTTATTGCAGGGTATAGGTAATTACTAAAGATATTTTGGTCATGACCTAACATAACCACTATATGTGTTAGATAATCACCTAATTAAATTAGAATATTACCAAATTTCTTAGTTCATTACCTAAATCATTTTAGGGCATTACCTAAAATAATAATTGTCTTGAGCAATGACCTCAAATTATGTGAATATAACATATATGATGAGGGAATTGTCTGGTTAAGATGTGGGTTACTGATAACCTAATCCATGAGATTTTATGTGGTTTATAAGATAAGAGTGCGTCGGGGTAAAACGTTGTATTTTTTCCCCTTTCTTTTGCTTACAAATGATTGGATTAAATTACTTTTGTGATATGAAAGGTTCATCGATAGAATGTTTATGTGAACATCGGATTGAAATGGTCGAACAATCTCTAAAAAGAATCCTCTCCATTGTAGTGGAATGTCACTTGTAGTTTGTGCAAGTTAATGCAAGATTTAGGTAATTACCTAATGTGATTAGGATATTACCATAACCTTTAGGTCATTATCTAAACCAATTTTAGGGCATTTCCTAAAATAATAATTTTCTAGGGCAATGGCCTCAAATCATGTGACTATAACATATATGATGAGGGAATTGTATGGTTCAGATGTGGGTTAATGATAACTTAATCCATGAGGTTTTAAGTGGTTTATATGATAAGAGTGCATCGGGGTAGAATGTTGTGTTTTATCCTTTTTCCTTTTGCTTTCAAATGACTGAATTGAATGACTTTTGTGATATGAAAGGTTCATCAATAGAATGTTTATGTGAACAGCGAATTGAAATGGTCGAACAATCTCTAAATAGAATCCTCTCCATTGTGGTGGAATGTCACTTGTAGTTTGTGCAAGTTAATGCAAGATTTAGGTAATTACTAAAGATATTTTGGTCATGACCTAATACAACCACTATATATGTTAGGTAATCACCAAATTAGATAAGGATATTGCCAAAACTTTTAGGTCATTATCTAAACTATTTTAGGGCATTACCTAAAATAATAATTTTCTTGGGCAATGGCTTCAAATCATGTGACTATAACATATATGACAAGGGAATTGTATGGTTAAGATGTGGGTTATTGATAACTTAATCCATGAGGTTTTAAGTTGATTATATGTTAAGATTGCATCGGGGTAAAACGTTGCCTTTTTTTCCTTTTCTTTTGCTTTCAAATGATTGAATTGAATGACTTTGATGACATGAAAGGTTCGTTGATAAAATTGTTTAGGTTTACAGCGGATTGGAATGGAAGAAGAATCTCTAAAAAGAATCCTCTCAATTGTAGTGGAATGTCACTAGTTTTTTGTGCATGTTACTGCTGGGTTAGGTAATCACCTAATTAGATTAGGTTATTACCAAATGTTTTAGGTCATCACCTAAAATAATAATTGTCTTTGACAATGGCCTCAAATCATGTGACTATAACATATATGATGTGGGTTATTGATAACCTAATCCATGATATTTTGTGTGGTTTAAATGGTAAGATTGCATCGGGGTAAAACGTTACATTTTTTTCTTTTTATTTTGCTTTCAAATGATTGAATTGAATGACTTTCGTGATATGAAATGTTCATCGATCGAATGTTTATGTGAACAGCGGATTGAAATTGTCGAACAATCTTTCAAAACAATCCTCTTCAATGTAGTGAAATGTAAATTGTTTTTTGTGCAAGTTAATATAGGGTCTACGTAATTACTAAATATATTTTGGTCATGACCTAACATGACCTCTTTGCATGTTTAGGTAATCACGTAATTAGCTTAGGGTGTTACCAAACATTTTAGTAGATTACCTAAACTATTTTAGGGCATTACCAAAAATAATAGTTTTCTTGGGCAATGGCCTCAAATCATGTGACTATAACATATATGATGGGGGAATTATATGGTTAAGATGTGGGTTAATGATAATTTAATCCATGAGGTTTTAAGTGGTTTATATGATAAGATTGCATCGGGGTAAAACATAGCATTTTTCCCTTTTCTTTTGCTTTTAAATGATTAAATTGAATTTTTTTGATATGAAAGGTTCATCGATCGAATGTTTATGTGAACAATATATTGGAATGGTCGAACAATCTCTAGAAAGAATCCTCTCCATTATAGTGGAATGTCACTTGTTTTTTGTGCAACTTAATGCAGGGTTTAGGTAATTACTAAAGTATATTTTGGTCATTACCTAATACAACCACTATATATGTTAGGTAATCACCTAATTAGATTAGGATATTACCAAACCTTTTAGGTCATTACCTAAACCATTTTAGGGCATTACCAAAAAAATCATTGTCTTGGGCAATGGCCTCAAATCATGTGACTATAACATATAACCCCATATCATATGCTTTTAGGTAATTATCAAACATGTTTTGGCCATGACCAAACCTACTAAGTGGAGGATGTTCTGCCAATCACAATCCATTCCCATTACTAATCAAAGCAATCCTATGAGGATTGGACAACCATGCCACTGAGTCCATTAGGCCCAATACCTCACCAAACGCCATTGACTTAAGTTTTTGGCCCCCATTGTCTGTCCTTGTACTAAAAAGCCCAAATTAACCCTAGATCATATGCTTTTAGGTAATTCTCAAACATGTTTTGGCTATAACCAAACCTACTAAGTGGAGGGTGTTCTCCTAATCACAATCAATTCCCATTACTCATCAAAGCAATCCTATGGGGATTGGACAATCATGCCACTGGGTCCATTAGGCCCAATTCCTCACCCAACCCCATATCATATGCTTTTAGGTAATTACCAAACATTGTTGTAGAATGTCACTGGTTTGTGCAAGTTACTGCTGGGTTTAGGTAATTACTAAAGATAGTTTGGTAATGACTTAACATAACCACTATAAATGTTGGGTAATCACCTAATCAGGTTAGGTTATTTTCAAATATGTTAAGTAATCACCTAATCAGATTAGGTTATTTCCAAATATTTTACGTAAGCACCTAATCAGATTAGGTTATTTCCAAACATTTTAGGGCATCACCTAAATTAGTAATCTACTTGGCCAATGGCCTCAAATTATGTAACTATAACATATATGATGATGGATTTATATGCTTAAGATATGCTTCATTGATAACCTAATCCATGAGGTTTTATGTGGTTTATATGACAAGGTTGCATCGGTGTAAAATGTTGCATTATTTTTTTTATTTTCCTTTCAAATGATTGAATTGAATTCAAATGATGATATGAAAGGCTCATTGATTGAAATATTTTTGTTAACAGCGGATTGGAATGGTAGAAGAATTTCTAAAAAGAATCCTCTCAAAGATGGAAGCTATATTCTCAAAGGTGGTGCACATGGAGGTTGCATTAGAGAAGGTAATCTCAACCGTACCTCCAGAAGATAAAGAAAAGGCACGTGAGAAGGATGGGAATGATGTTGATACCAACAATGTATCACAAGGTAATGATGGGGGAATGGAAAAAGATGAAATCTTAAACGATGTCCGAATCGTCCCCCACTCAACCGAAAACACACAGAGATAAGATGTGTTCTCCGTTTCTATCTCCCATACTTAGTGATACGCTTAAATGTGCAAAGCGTAAGTTGGATATTGACAATGATGACGAGACTTTTGTGCCTAGTGTGCAAGTTAGATCATCATTTAGCATGAAGGAAATTCACTTTATTCGTCCCGAACCTATCTTTGGTTTGGAAACTCTTCGGGACATGCCAATAGAGAAGTTGACGCCAAAAAAGACCACCAAAAAAGCCAAGATTGAAAAAGAAGAAGATGGTGTAGCAAGTTATTTGGATACGCCTTCAAAGGAGGTTACTCCGAAGAAGAGCACCAAAAAAGTAAATGTGACAAAAACACCCCCGAATGCGAAAAAGACCACTCAGGCGAAAAAAAGATCAGGAAAAAAACCACCCCTCGAGGTGGATGAAGAAAAGTTAATGAGCAGCGTATGAATAGTATTTTTTTAATTGGTTCTTATTTTATCCATACACATAATTTTTTGGTAATGACCAAATTTGTATTTGGTCATTACCATATGTTTATATGCTAGTATTTGTTATTGGATTTGCTGAATGTGTGATGGGTTATATGACCCCCAAAGTTTTCAGGCCATAGTTGTAACAAGTAAACAAATTTAGATTGATTTGGTAATGACCAAAATTTTGAAGCCATTATTTTCATGTATTGTGAATGCGTGAAGGGTTATATGACCCAAAGTATTTGAAGCCGGAGTTGTAACAAGTAAACAAATGAGTTGGATACTCTTAATTAAGGTCATGTTTTTATGGCCGAGTTGTGTTTGGTATTTGTCTTTTATTTGAATTCGGAATATTACTAACATCGACGCGTTGAAGGTAATGGATGCCATCGATGTATGTTTACTAACTTAAGTTGATGTTATTTTATTTGTTATTTGTCCCTATTATGGTAGGCAAAAAGATCAGGACCGGAAAAGGTTAAGATATCAGAAGAAGGTGGGAGTGACACCGAAGAATCATCGGTATAAAATTAATTTTTCTCATATCTGCCTATTTATTTAATTAGTATGCAAACTAATACAATCCAACAAACCATGCCTCGAATTGTAGGAAAATGCTAAAGAGAAAGCGGTTGGGCAACAACTTAAATTATTTAATAAGGCCCTTAACAATGGCATGTCCAAGACGAATGAAGATTTTGTCGATCCGTCATTTACGCCACAAAAAAGTGGTAGGCCGCTTCAATTTTTCGAAGAGTACTTACCCTCTTTGGACCCGATTGAAAGAAATATTTGTAAGAACATATTGAAAGGGCCGTCAAATGAAACTATTTACCGGCCACAACAGTCTTGGAGTTTTCTTTCTGCCTATGAATGTTTTTGCGTATACCCAGATCATTGGCTAAGCACTCAGGTACATATGGTCATCCTATTTTTTTTTTCCTTTTACACAAGTTTGGGGATCTTGTGGTCTGACAGTGTTTGATGATCACCCAAACATGTTTTGGTGATTACTGATACGCTCAAGTTATACGATGTTTATATTATACTTTGGGTGCTTTTTGTTAAGAGTCTTGATCATAAGTGTTAACGTTTACGTTTTATTTAGCTCTTAGCGGAAGTTCGGAATTTTGTATTTTAATTATAGTTAAAGTTGTAATTTCCGAGCTCCTAGAAGCATTAGTGTTTGGAACGACTCAACATCGTTATGCTTGCCAAGCGTCGCCACATGTTCCGATCAAGCATCGCCGCAAGCCGTAGCCGAGCATAGCACCTAGCCCATCACAGCCGCACCAAGCTCTCGGGTGCACACTCGATACCGCAAGCCCAGCTCCAGCGCCCAGCAACATCATCGCCAGCCTAGCAGCATACTCGCCCAGCGCATGCTCGCCCAGTGCATGCTCGCCCAGCACTCCGCATCGCCCAGCCCAGCGCTCGTCCACGCCCAGCGCAAGAGATCGCACCTCGCGAGCCTGGTCGCACCTCGCGACCTGGCTTGCTCGCACCTCGCGAGGAATCTCGCACGGTGCGACCTGCTTGGCTTGGCCCAATTCTTCAGCTCGTGTTGGGAGGCAGAACACCCTTCGCACCTCGCGACCTACGCCGCACCTCGCGACCCCTAGGTCGGTCTAAATGTCGGCTGACTTTTGAGCCTTAGTTTAAATACTAAACTTTGTTTTTTGGACCTAGGGAGCACACACTTGAGGAGAGAGAATATCCAACACTCCATTCTTCTCTTCTTATCTTCTCTTTTTAGTTTTTATTTTCTAGTTTAGTTTTGTAGATTTCAATTATGGGATCGGCTATTGCTATGCCGATTGTAGCTTGAAACTGTTCTTGAACGAGATTAACATGAAGCTTCAAGCATTATTGTGAGATCTTTCCTCTCTATTTAGTTTCTTTGATTATGGTTTAATTTCTATGCTTGCTTTATATGATTTTTGCATGATTATGCTAGGAATATTACTAGTTTGATTGTGTAATTAATCTAATGCTAGATTTAAGAATAGAATCGATTGTTTTATTCTTTTATCAATTGGTAGCAAACTAGGGAGTAACTCGGATGCGGATCGTCTTGGTTATTTCTTGGGGAAATTGAATTAACCGTTGAATGTTTATCGCTTGTATGACGTTAGCGTGTCCGTTGGTTCTCTCGTGTTTATTGCTTGCTATTGGATTGAACTTAGACGCTATCGGACTAGGTTATCCTTTGGTTAGGGTTTTATAGTCACGCTGATCGTGCTATTCAACTAAGAATAAGGAGAACACGAGATTAATTCTCGACAATAGATAATTATGGAAATAATTAGAGTGGAGGTTCAAGGATCGGTAATGAATTGAAGTGGATGTTAATCGGATTCAAGATATTCCCATAGTGATTTCTCATTTTATTTAGTTGCTAGTTAATTTTAGTTTGTTCGTATAATCAACTTGCAAACCCCCCTTGTTATTAGGTTACTCGACCTTTAAGAGTCATCTCGGTATTGATTCACGCTAGATATTAAACTTGTCCCTGTTTCCCTGTGGATACGAACCTTACTTCCCTTCTACATTTAATTGTAAAAGAGAGTAGGAGAAATTTTATCTTTGGCCGGGTGCGGTGCACACGACACATTCGCGCCCGCCCAAATTTTGGCGCCGTTGCCGGGGAAACGGTGTTACTAGTTTGTATTTAGTGTGTTTTTGAATTGTATTGCTTGTACTCTTTGTTTATGGTTAACACTCGTACTACTAACAAAGAATCTTTGCATTACGATCCCGAATTAGAATTGACTCTTTTCAGGTGGAGAAACGATCTGCGAGAAAATTTTCAAGAATCATCTTTTAACGTTGAAGTGGAGGAAGAGATGCCTCCGAGAATTGAAATTCGTACCTTGAGGGAGCTCACGGCTCCTAACCTTGATCAACAACCATTGTGCATCTCATTTCCGGCTCTTGATGAAGGCACTAATTTTGAATTGAAGTCGGGGTTGATACACTTGCTTCCTTCGTTCCATGGGCTCAATGGAGAAGATCCAAACAAATTTCTTTCGGAGTTTCACGTGGTTTGTACTGGCATGAAACCAAGTGGAGCAAAGGATGAACAAATCAAGTTGAGAGCTTTTCCTTTTGCTTTGAAGGATGGAGCTAAAGATTGGTTATATTATCTTCCTCCTGATTGCATTTCCACTTGGGTTGAAATGAAGAAGCGATTTCTTGAGAAGTTCTTTCCAGCTTCTAAGTCATCAACATTAAAGAAGGAAATCAGCAATATTAAGCAGAAACACGATGAGTCTTTCTACGAATATTGGGAGAGGTTCAAGAGACTTTGTGCTAGTTGTCCATATCATGGCTATTCTGATGAAGACCTCATTCTGTACTTTTACAATGGTTCTTCTGACGAAGATGTGCGAATGGTGAATGCTGCTAGTGGAGGTTCTTTCATAAACAAAACCCCAACCGCAGCCTAGAGAACTCATTGAAGAACTAGTCGAAGGCTCGAGACAGTTCGAGTAGAAGATCGAATCATCGTAGAGCAAATGTTGAAAGTCCGGGTTCTAGCTCTTCAAAGGTCGAGGATCAAGTACAAGCTCTTACATCAATGATGCGGGAGTTCATGGTAAAGAACAATAGAGTTCAACAGGTAAAAGCTTGTAGAATTTGTTCTTTAGATCATCATACTGATGTTTGTCCTCAAATGCAAGAAGAATTTAGGGAAGAGGTCAAAGCGGTAGGTTTTCAAGGCCAACAAGCATTACAGAGACATGATCCCTACTCCTATACTTTCGAGCAAGGGTGGAGAGATCATCCTAACTTCAGATTTGGCAATCAACATCAACAACAAAGATTATAACGAGGCCACCACCACATCCTTATCCTAGGCCCCAAGGCCAAGACTCGAGCTCTAGCATGTCCACCGAAGGAATGTTAAATGTTTTAACTAAAAATGTGACTAACATGCGGGGGTAACATGGTGCGGTTTCAAGAGGAAACTCGATCGAGTATCAAGAACTTGGAGAGCCAAGTAAGCCAAATTGCAGGAGCTGTAACCAAGTTAGAGGCTAGGGATTCGGTGAGGTTGCCATCCCAAACGGAACTCAACCCTAAAATGAACGTGAGTGCTATCACATTGCGGAGTGGAGCGGAAATTGCAAGCAAAGAGAGGTTGGTGGTTCGAGACAAAGAGATAGTGGAAGAGGTGATCGAGCATGAACCGACAACAGATTGTAAATCATTGCCACCTCAACAAGAGGAGAAAGTCCAAAAATCACCTCCTCCACCATATGAACCAGAGCCACCATTTCCCGAGGTATTGAGAGAAACCCGCAATGCAGAGCGCAACAACGACATTTACGAAGTCTTTCGTAAATGTGAGGTAAACATTCCCCTTTTTGATGTTTTAAATCAAGTACCCAGGTATGCTAAGTTCCTTAAAGAATTGTGTACTTCGAAAAGAAAGCAAAAACAAAAGGGAGTGAAAAAAGTGAAGGCTAGCGAGCATGTCTCGGCTATCTTTCAAAAGAAATTACCTCAAAAGTGCAATGACCCAGGCATGTTTACCATCCCATGTACTATAGGTGACACCATGTTTCCTAAAGCCATGTTAGACTTAGGTGCGTCAATTAATGTGATTCCATATTCATTGTATAAGTCTTTGAAACTTGGCAATTTGCATGAAACTGGTGTGGTGATTCAACTAGCTGATAGATCCAATGTTTATCCTAGAGGTAAATTAGAGGATGTGTTAGTTAAGGTTGGGAAATTGCAATTTCCTGCTGATTTTTATGTTCTGGAGATGGAACCTGATAAGCATGCCGCCCCAATCCTTTTGGGACGACCTTTCTTGAAAACATCTTGCACTAAAATTGATGTTTGCGCTGGTTCTTTGACTATGGAGTTTGAGGGAAAGGTAGAGGCATTTGATATAAATGATCCTAAGCTTCCACTTAAGGATGATAGCTCACTTTGCTCTATTAACATTGTTGACTCGTTTTGCATGATGTTCTTGATATCGAGCGAGTTGATGAGTTGATGAATGCTGATGAGGTTTTGGTTGAGGATTGTGTGCCTCCTACTAACGTGCAGGGTTATGGTGCCCGAGTCGAAAGAGCGGAAAAAGCCTCCTGACTTACCACCTTATTTTGAAACCGTACCCCTAACGATGCATTGCAAGAGTTCTTCGAATCTGTTTTGCGGGTACTTGCATTGGAGGTTGACATGGAGCCACCATTGTCACATATGGAGCACAAGCCCAATTATTGAGCTCAAGGTACTAAGTCGAGCTAACGACTTTAAACAACAACTTCTCGGGAGGCAACCCCAGACCCCTTTTATTTTCTTTCTTTTTCTTTATTTCTCATCAAATTTCCACCACCACAATAAATTTTCTTTCACCCACTGCCCACCCACTAAAAAGATCCACAACCAATCTTAATTCACTTGTAACCAAAATCCACAAAAGAAAATCCGTTGGGAGGACTTCAAATAGCTAGGAGTTGGTACAACTAGAGGGTTGAGATTGTTAATGTATCTTTTCGATCTCTTAAGTTAGGTGCAAATCTCAAAAATTTAAAATTTTGAATTTGTCATTTGTTTGAGTGATTCGAGGGAGAGGGTTGTGAGTTGAGTTATGAGATTTGAGTTGGTGTTGTTAAGAAATTTGAGTTTGACGGATTGTTTGGTCATGAGTTTTGAGCATTCGATCTTCGATTTACCCGATTTTCAAATTTCCCCCCTATTTTCAGTATACTTTTTCTTTTAATTGTCGACACATTGAGGACAATGTGTAGTTTAAGTAGGGGGGAGGGTATTCTCATTCTCATGTATCTATGTTGTATATCTATGTTGTTTATATTACTTTCAATTTGAAAAAAAAAAATGAAAATGAAAAAAAGAATGAATAAAAAAAAAGAATATAAAAAAAAGTGATGAAATGAAACCCGCTGAGTTGAAAACCCACAAGGGTGGGCGACTCAGGCAAAAATGGGGGCTCGGATAGGTTGAAAACCCGAAAGGGCAACCTATGCAAAAAAGTGGCTTATGTTGAGCGGGTAAGATGGTGAGATGCAACCAAAAAGAAATGTGTGAAGCTAGGATGAAAACCCGAAAGGGCTCCTAGGCAAAATGAGAGATTAAGGGAGAATTATACACTTTGAAAACTCATTTGCCGGAGTTGGTGTCATAAGGTGGAAAGCGTTTTCGGGTTTGGATTGGTTATTTCATCCTTGATTTTGTGAAGATTTGTTTATAATTGGCTTCCACATTCTTTTGGTTGATTGTTTGTTTTTGGGAGTAAGCATGGAATTTATCCCTTTTTGTCTTCATTCCATGGCTTGCTATTTTAAATTAATTGTTGTAGTATTAGTTTTAGTTTATCTTTTGAGGTTTTAGGCGAGTTGTCATTTTGATTGTGGCGTTGAAGTGGGTTCAACTCCTTTGAGATCCTTCAGGATTTGAGCTCACATTTTGGTTGTCGTTTAGAGATTATTGTTGTCGCGTCTGTATTTCTGATAGTAGCTTGAATCTAAGTGTGGGGGAATCATCGTCCCTTACGTTTAGGTTTTGAGCGTATTTCGTTTGGATGTGATAATGATGGTGTAGTTGATGGGGAGTGTAAGTTGGTGTCGATGGCTTGGGTGATGATTTATGTGGTGATTCTCATTTTTGAGTTTACTCGAGGTCGAGTAAAGTTCAAGTGTGGGGGTATTTGATACGCTCAAGTTATACGATGTTTATATTATACTTTGGGTGCTTTTTGTTAAGAGTCTTGATCATAAGTGTTAACGTTTACGTTTTATTTAGCTCTTAGCGGAAGTTCGGAATTTTGTATTTTAATTATAGTTAAAGTTGTAAGTTCCGAGCTCCTAGAAGCATTAGTGTTTGGAACGACTCAACATCGTTATGCTTGCCAAGCGTCGCCACATGTTCCGATCAAGCATCGCCGCAAGCCGTAGCCGAGCATAGCACCTAGCCCATCACGACCGCACCAAGCTCTCGGGTGCACGCTCAATACCGCAAGCCCGGCTCCGGCGCCCAAAGAACATCATCGCCGGCCTTAGCAAAGATACTCGCCCAGCGCATGCTCGCCCAGTGCATGCTCGCCCAGCACTCCGCATCGCCCAGCCCAGCGCTCGTCCACGCCCAGCGCAAGAGATCGCACCTCGCGAGCCTGGTCGCACCTCGCGACCTGGCTTGCTCGCACCTCGCGAGGAATCTCGCACGGTGCGACCCGCCTGGCTTGGCCCAATTCTTCGCTCGTGTTGGGAGGCAGAACACCCTTCGCACCTCGCGACCTACGCCGCACCTCGCGACCCCTAGGTCGGTCTAAATGTCGGCTGACTTTTGAGCCTTAGTTTAAATACTAAACTTTGTTTTTTGGACCTAGGGAGCACACACTTGAGGAGAGAGAATATCCAACACTCCATTCTTCTCTTCTTATCTTCTCTTTTTAGTTTTTATTTTCTAGTTTAGTTTTGTAGATTTCAATTATGGGATCGGCTATTGCTATGCCGATTGTAGCTTGAAACTGTTCTTGAACGAGATTAACATGAAGCTTCAAGCATTATTGTGAGATCTTTCCTCTCTATTTAGTTTCTTTGATTATGGTTTAATTTCTATGCTTGCTTTATATGATTTTTGCATGATTATGCTAGGAATATTACTAGTTTGATTGTGTAATTAATCTAATGCTAGATTTAAGAATAGAATCAGATTGTTTTATTCTTTTATCAATTGGTAGCAAACTAGGGAGTAACTCAGATGCAGATCGTCTTGGTTATTTCTTGGGGAAATTGAATTAACTGTTGAATGTTTATCGCTTGTATGACGTTAGCAGGTCTGTTGGTTCTCTGTGTTTATTGCTGCTATTGGATTGAACTTAGACGCTATCGGACTAGGTTATCCTTTGGTTAGGGTTTTATAGTCACGCTGATCGTGCTATTCAACTAAGAATAAGGAGAACACGAGATTAATTCTCGACAATAGATAATTATGGAAATAATTAGAGTGGAGGTTCAAGGATCGGTAATGAATTGAAGTGGATGTTAATCGGATTCAAGATATTCCCATAGTGATTTCTCATTTTATTTAGTTGCTAGTTAATTTTAGTTTGTTCGTATAATCAACTTGCAAACCCCCCTTGTTATTAGGTTACTCGACCTTTAAGAGTCATCTCGGTATTGATTCACGCTAGATATTAAACTTGTCCCTGTTTCCCTGTGGATACGAACCTTACTTCCCTTCTACATTTAATTGTAAAAGAGAGTAGGAGAAATTTTATCTTTGGCCGGGTGCGGTGCACACGACACATTCGCGCCCGCCCAATTACCTAAATCTATTCAGAACACAAGATGGTGTCCTGATATTGTTTGGTAATTACAAATGATGGTTTGAGTATTACCCAAATTATTTGGGTCACATGGTAGTTTTGTTTGACATGACTTTGGGCAATGACTTCAGTCTTAAGGTAATAACCCGAAATTCTTTTGGCCATTATCTAACACTGTCAGAACACCAGTTTAACATGTCAAAAGGTTTTGGCAATTAGTCTGATACTTATTAGTGTTGGTTTTCAACAGTTCGTTGATGTGTATATGTATGACTTACAACTGACCCGGATTGAGGAAAAAAGCCAAAAATTAATACTTCCAAGTATATTCATGGTGAGGTCATCGACAAAATGTTAAGGTTATTATAGAATTATTAGCACCGACAAAATTTATATTTTGTAGGCTGTTCTGTTACAACAAGATGAACGGACTGGGTTTAATGGTTGTAACAAGACCCTTTTGGACACCTTTGCTGCTTGGTTAAATTTTTATCTCCCAACTGACTTGAGTAGTATTGAAGAGGTTTGTACTAAACATTACTATGTGTGTTTCTTTACGTGGTTTCATTTGAGTTTTACTAAACGTTGCTTGTGACTTGTTTATAGGTGTATATTCCTTTGCTTGATGTGAAGCATGTGCATTGGTTCTTGACGATCGTTGACTTACGTAAGAAAAAGGTGTATATTATGGATTCTCTTTCCAAATCGAACCATCGGCTTGTGACAGTCATGGACATGGTACTCAAACTTGTACTTATTACAGTTCCGGTAATTAACAAAGCAAGACAGAGCCCTAGCAATGTGTGGTAACAGTTGTTTTTCCCTATTTTGTTTTGCATCAGATGACTGCAAAAAGGTCACCGATTGGCGCCCTTGTTCGTGGACATGAAACATTTCACTTACGAATATCCACCATGTACACGACAACCGAATGCGTGCGTAATACAAAATTTTGAACTCTCTTATCTTTCACAGTGTATATAAGATAGACTTATGGACTTGTTCTTTTTGTAGCCATGATTGTGGAATGTACGTGATTAAGTACATCCACTGCAGTGATGTGAACGTCATTCCAACCATTTTTTACACTGTACGCATTGTAAATGTATATATTTGACTTTGTTGCATGATCTTATTATAGTAACTTGTGTAACTTTCTGTGCAGACAAAAGCAATGCGTGTCGAACGTTTACGCGCTATAGCCATAATTCTGAGAAGCAAACATAACAAAATTGATATAGATCGATATTGTCGCTCGAAGTACGTTGGCAATGCCGGTAAAAAAAACAGTTCATATGTAAAAATTTAGGTAATCACCTCACTAGTGTATGGTTATTACCTAAACTTTTGATGTTACATGGTGTCAATTTTTTTGTGTAAATAGGCCTTTGTTGTACTTTTGTAATTGGAGTTGGTTTACTTTTGTATGTATACATATGCCAATGTCCTTTAGTAGATCGAATTAAATAGTTCATATGTAAAAGTTTAGGTAATTACCTCACCTGATATGGTCATTACCTAAACTTTTGATGCTACACTGTCAATTTTGTGTAAATAGGCCTAATTTAAGTTGTTTTAATGTAAAAGATTTAGGTAACTACCAACTTTGACTATTGTCATAAGCGAAACATTGTATGCTACGCTTTGTCCTTTTATGTTTAATTATTGATTACCTTCTCCTTTTATTATTATATGATGTTTGGAAATTACCAAAAATGTGTTGGGCATTACTAAACATATTAAGTGGAGGGTGTTCTCCAAATTACAATCCATTCGCACTATTCATCAAAGCAATCCTATGGTTTTTGGACAATCATGCCACTGGGTCCATTAGGACCAATACCTCACCAAACCCCATTGAATTAAGTTTTGGGCCCCCATTGTCCCTCCTTGTACAAATAAGCCGAAATTAACCCCAATCACATGCTTTAAGATATTACCAAACATGTTATGAAGATTACCAAACTACTAAGTGGATGATGTTTTCAAAATGACAATCATTTATCATTACTCATCAAAGCAATCCTATGGAGATTGGACAATTATGCCACTGGGTCCATTAGGCCCAATGTTTCACCAAACCCCATTGAATTCATTTATGGGCCCCAAATGAACCCCATATCATATGCTTTAGGTAATTACCAAAATTATTTTGGGCATTACCAAACTCACTAAGACATTCTAATCTCTTACATGTTATGACTTTATAACTCTATTTCGGTTATTTGGATTAACACATTTATATCAAATTGATTAATTTGTACTTAGGATTGTTGATTTTTAATTGTTTATTTTTAATATACTTTGGATTTGACGGTTTTGAGACTTCTCTTAGTTTCTGTTAAAATTTGGTATAACATCACCACAATTTTTCTAACGTTTTGGAAATCACCAAACATACTAGCATAGATTACCAAACATAGTTACGGGAATTGAAAAAGCTAAGACAAGTATAAATCTATCCTTATTATGTATATCATTAACTATTCATAAACCAAATAATATTAGCATAAATTACATGAAAACTAACATCATCACCACAATTTCTTCAATGTTTTGGTTATCACCAAACATAAACCAGGTAATTACCAAACACAGTTGACGCAACACTAGCACGAATAACCAACACACATTTAAGGTAATTGCCAAATATAGGTCAAGTATAAACCTAGCCTTATTATAAACATCATTTAATATTCATTAACCAAACGATACTAGCATAAATTACATGAAAACTTACAATTCAAAACATCACCACAAATTCTCTAAAGTTTCAGTAATCACCAAATATGTTAAGGTAATTACCAAACAAAAGTGAGGGCAACACAAGCATAGATTACCAAACACACTTAAGGGAATTGAAAAGGCTAGGACAACTAAAAACATACCCTTATTATAGATATAATTAACTATTCATAAAACAAACAATACTATAGAATAGATTACATGAAAACTCACAATTCATATGGTCACCACAATTTCTTAAACATTTTGGTAATCACCAAACATATTCAGGTAATCACCAAACACAAGAAAGGTAATACTAGCATAGATTACCAAACACAGTTAAGGGAATTGAAAAAGCTAAGACAACTAAAAACATACACTTATTATAGATATAATTAACTATTCATAAACCAAACAATACTATAGAATAGATTACGTGAAAACTCACAATTCATAACATCACCACAATTTCTTACATATTTTGGCAATCACCAAACATATTCAGGTTATCACCAAACACATGAACCAAACAATATTAGCACAGATTACATTGAAACTTACAATTCATAACATTACGACAATTTCAGAAACGGTTTGATAATCACTAACCATACATTAGGTAAATACCAAACACAGGTGAGGCATCACTAGCGTTTAGAGAAGCACACAACAAACTGTAAAAAATCACAATAATATCTTTGTAATTCATCAATGACACCATGGTCCAAACTTCCATCTTTTCTAAAACTAACATGATGATTAGATTCTTACAAATTTCTTCTATTGTCAATTTCAAACTAATCTTACAACAAAACCCTAACTTTCACTATTCAAATACTTAAATCATAGGACAACAACAAATAATTATATGCTATTATTCCCAAAAAAAGTCGAAATTACCACAAATCAAAACCCTAAATTTCAATATTGAGATACTTAAATCATGCTTTTCAGAATTTTGGTAAGCACCAAAATTTATGTGTTAGAAAGAATAGAAACGCATAATTCATAAGATTCAAACACAATCCTTCCTCTTCCCCCCAATATATCAAAACAAGTACTTTTATCAATTCAAACAACATAATCAAGTGCTAGCAACAAATAATTAAATATCACAATTCCAACAAAAATCGAAGTTGCCACAAGAGAAAACATTAATTTTCACTATTCAAATACTTAAATCATATATTTCAAAATTTAAATCATGAATGGAGTTGTATGGTGCCACTATTCAAAAGTTCGAAATTGCCCTAAAAAATTAAACGCTACATTCAAACTCACCTTGAACAAATAATGCCGAAAGTGTTGCCGGATATGATGCCAAGAATATGTCGTGCGTTTTTTAGAGAACCAATGTTTTTTTTTTGGAGAAGAAAGTGTGGTTGATGAGAGAGAAAGTGGAGGAAGTTGGGAATGATGGAAGGTTTAAGAGAGAGAATGAGGGTAGTTTTAGGAGAGAGAAATTAAGGGAGGGAGAAGTTGGCGGTTCTTTGAATGCAATAGGGGTCGGCATATGTACAATAATGCCCTTAGTATCTTGGTTTTACAAATTATTTAAAACAATTCAATTTTCGTATTTTACCCACAAAACGGATAGTTTTAGATATTACCAAAACTCATACAGGTAATTACCAAACTATAGTTCAAACAATTACGAAAACTCAACAACGAAATAACATAGGGATTAGGGAAATATATAACACTGGGTGTATAGGCCAAGAACCTCATACAACCTAATTTAAATATATAAACACTCATAAAAATTACCAAACCATGAATCCTTCTTATTTTGATTGGCCTAATACTTATTTTTGGTTTTCAGTAATGATTGAATAAAATTTTTTGATAATAACCAAATTGTGCAAATAATATTACAGAAATCTTCACTTTTGGTTTTCATAAGCTCCATTCAAGTTGCATTTACATAGTATTTCAAATTTAACAACTTCTAGCCAGAAATCTTCACTATTAAAATACTCACTATTACAGAAATAGCCAAACAGAGAGACATAATACCACATAACCCTTCCCTTGGATGAAACTTTTTCTTTCTCATCCTATGCTTCATCTTTTCTAATTCATCAACAAGCCTCTTATTCTCATTCTTCATCAAATTAACCTCAGTTGCCAGTTGTTTTTTCTCAAATAGAAGTTGGTTTGCCACATCCCTTTGCCAATCTATAATTTCGTTATCAATCCATCTAAAAAATTCACACCCCCTTGAATTGGTGTCACGGTCCCAATATTTGCATGCCATAAATCTCCTTCCAGGATTCTCATGAGTCCATGACTTCAACTTTGCAACCGGAAAACCGCGAGCCGCAATATATTTCTTCACAGTTCATTGACAGGGAGATTTCCCTTGACATACTTGTACACGAAATAACCACAAAGAAATCAACAACCTTCACGCAATAACATATAATTTAAAAAAAAACAAAATAATCAAAAATTACAGATGCTAAATATTCACCTTAGTCAATTTTGTAATTCTTCTCAACTCGAATTCTACAGTGGTGCAGATTGTCTCAAAAGTTGGAGAAGTAAGTAGAAGCTAGTAGCTAGAACACTTATAGAGAGAAAATAATGTGACATGATAGATAGAATGCAAATAATATGATATTAGTACAGACATAATATGGAGGGAAGCCAAAATTTTGAACTTCAAATTTTTACCAAACAATCCTTTTTCAAATTTCAAAATTTTGATTTTCCGCCATATCATAAGTTGTTTGGTTATTACCAAATATATTTTGGGTATTACTAAACGTATCCAATCACAATCCATTCTCATTACTCATCAAAGGAATCCTATGGGGATTGGACAATCATGCCACTGAGTCCATTAGGACCAATACCTCACCAAACCCTATTGACTTGAGTTTTGGGCCCTCATTGTCCCTCCATGTACAAAGAAGCCCAATTTAACCCCAATCATATGCTTTAAGGTAAGTACCAAACATGTTATGAAGATTACCAAAGTACTAAGTGGATGATGTTCTCCTAATGACAATCATTTATCATTACTCATCAAAGCAATCCTATGGGGGTTGGACAATCATGCCACTGAGTCTATTAGGACCAATACCTCACCAAACCCCATTGAATTGAGTTTTGGGCCCTCATTGTCCCTCCTTTTACTAAAAAGCCCAAATTGACCCTAGATCATATGATTTTAGGTACGTACCAAACATGTTTTGGGTATTACTAAACCTATCCAATCACAATCATTTATCTTTACTCATCAAAGCAATCCTATGGGAATTGGACAATCATGCCACTGACTCTATTAGGACCAATACCTCACCAAACCCCATTGGCTTGAGTTTTGGGCCCCCATTATCCCTCCTTTTACAAAAAAGCCCAAATTAACCCTAGATCATATGCTTTTAGGTAACTACCAAACATGTTTTGGATATTACTAAACCTATCCTATCACAATCCATTCTCATTACTCATCAAAGCAATCCTATGGGGATTGGACAATCATGCCACTGGGTCCAATAGGCCCAATACCTCACCAAACCCCAATGACTTGAGTTTTTGGCCCCCAATGTACCTCCTTGTACAAAGAAGCCCAAATTAACCCCAATCATATGCTTTAAGGTAATTACCAAACATGTTATGAAGATTACCAAAGTACTAAGTGGATGATGTTCTCCCAATGACAATCATTTATCATTACTCATCAAAGCAATCCTATAGGGATTGGACAATCATGTCACTGAGTCCATTAGGCCCAATACCTCACCAAACCCCATTGACTCGAGTTTTGGGCCCCCATTGTCCCTCCTTGTACTAAAAATCCCAAATTAAACCTAGATCATATGCTTTAAGGTAATTACCAAACAAGTTTTGGCCATGACCAAACCTACTAAGACATTCTTATCTCTTACATATTGTGACTTTATAACTCTATTTGACTTATTTGGATTAACTCATTTATAGTATATTCATTAATTTGTACTTAGGATTGTTGATTTGAATTGTTTATTTTCAATACACTTTAGAATTGGAGTTTTTGAGATTTCTCTTAGTTTCTGCAAAGTTTTGGTAATTACCGAAACCCATTTTAGTAATTACCTAAAGTATCTGTTCAGTCATCTTCTTCAACCCTCATCTTCAACCTTTCGATTTTTTCTCTCTCCTCTAAAATTCTTCTTCTACTGTGAAAATGGTCATCAATACTCCAAAATGCACAAATCGGTCCCAAATCGGCGGTTTTCCAACACATTACAACAATCAAATTATGTTTTTGTAAAATACATAATGACCTAGAATCTTGATTTTTAAATTTGTTCATTTTAAAACTCATACTTTACTTTCCATGGATTTCGGGTGTTCATGGTCTACATAGGATCATCAATTTTATGTTTGTTAGTTCATCATTTCATGAATTTACAAAGATGAAAGAGAGGAAAGTGAAACAAATTTCACGAAAATTTTCCCCCAAAATCGAAAATTACAATTTCGATTTTACAACTTTTCATCACAAATTCATGATTTCTTCATGAATTCTTACCATTTGATGGAAAGAGAAGGATTAGGGGAAAGAAATCTACTCAAAATTCGACAAGAATTGAAGATCCATGGAAGATTTGAGGGAAGAGGGGGTAGAAGAGAGGAGAGAGAAAATCTGAGTAAAAAAAAAAATTCCCAAAATTTTTTTTTTGCCCGAAATTATTTTTCCGATTTTTTAGAATTTTTTCATTTTTTTTTATTTTCGAAATTATTTAAAACATTTTCAGAAATTACAATAAATGATTTTCGTATTTTCTTAAAACATTTCAAAGCTAAAAAGAAAAGGGAAAAGAAAATGAGGTGGGTGGCTCACATTGCTTGTGGCCCCACCATTTCCATGGTCTTTTTTGAAAAAAGACCATTGTAGAATTTTCATAATTCACCATACAACTCTCATACCTCCACCGCCTAACTTGATCATAACTTGCACAACTCACCGCCTAGCAACATACGCCAATCATCATCAGCACCTCCTTAATCAATCATCACCATTAAACTACAAAAGTCAACGACACAAACAAATTCATCACCAATCTTCAGCAACACTCTGCGCCTAATACTGCAACCTACTGCTACTCTCCTAAATTCTCTTCTAATCTCCTAATGCCTATCACCATCACCATATTAATCATCAGACAATTGTCACACCACTACCTATTCTACTATTAATTATCATCATCATCCTTGTTTAATCAAAGTTACACGACAAAATACATACTTCGTCAAGATCACGCATCACCTGATACTAATATTTGGTCCGACGCAGGACACAATTCTTTTTTAAGACTTGATCAATAATTCAATTTTCCAAGATCCGTACAAATCAACGACCCCGGACGGTGGTATAATTTCTGAGGGTCAACTAAATTCACAACCTTTATTTTGTTTCTTTATTTATTTATTTTTATTATTTCCTTGAAGTTACTAACATTCTATTCATGATGTAGATTGTTAACTCGTCCCTGCAACTGTAAGTATTATATATATTATACTAACTCCCTGTAATATTTTATTTTCTTATTTTTATTTCTTTTTATGAACATATTATTTTTCATGTCTGATTGCAATATTTATCACCTTGTATTTATTGTTAATCAAGACCTAAATAAATATTCTAACTAATTCAGATAAGATGGACAACCTGCTAGGAACCCAGTAATTTGATTGTCTAATAACTTGTCATTAAATAATTAGTTTTTTTTTGTGTTTCCTGAATCAACTTAGACTAAATATTTTTAGGGTGCTTAAAACATTATATGATTATTCTGTTGCATAAAATCTGTTATGAATCGATATTTAGTAGAGGCCAACAATGGGCAATATAGTTCCTTATTATTTTGTACCCTCACCCCCGAACTCAATCTTTGGTTCATTTTGACCATCTATGGAGTCATGACGGGGAAATCTACATTGGATAAGTTCCTAAGATGTCCCTTCCGTTTCATTATCCAATTAGGTTTATGATTCTTCCTTTAAAGAATTGTTGGCGACTTCAAAATGTATTTTTAATAAAACCTTAACAATGGGTGGTCAAATAAACGCGCTCACACCGCGTGTAGGCATTAAAGGAATTGAAAAATCCACGCCTACAATTTGACGACTTCACTGGGCAGGATTTTAATAAAATTAAATTTTTTTAAATGAGTGGGTGAAACATGAAAAATACGATTCATTCTTATTTTTATGCCTTAGAATAATATACTGTTTTGCATGTGCAAGGCTATTGTTCAGCCACCATAAGGACAATCTACCTTGCCTCATTAGCACATGTTCTATGTGTGAGGTCACCCCGGGGAGTTTGCGTTTTGTCCTTCCAAAAAGCTTCCTGAGCGATAGTGTTGGATCTTAGTCATAAGCAAATCTACCCAACCATGGCATTGTTCTCTTGTTCCTGACTTGAGACTGTAGTGCGTCTTACACGTGGCCACCTCTTTAAGCAGGGGTACGAAGCGTGGGATCAATCTCTTAGTCATGGACCCTTTTCAGCCTTAACCAAAACCTGACCATAGTTGAACGTAGAACTGGACTTTAGGTTGGGAACTTTGCATATTATCATCCTATTTGTGCATATTTGCGTGTGTGTGCCTTTAATTGTTCCATATTATCGATGTTTCAAGTCAACCTACCGAACTAATGATCGCGACGAGCTAAAAGTCAAAAAAAAAAAAGTCGTGTCTCGCCTCAGCTGCGCTTAGCGCACCCAATCTGCGTCCGACGCAATTCATTAGCGTCTCACTCTTCCTCCTGCGTTCCACGCAGTACTTCTTCTACGCCCAGCGCACTTCTTTTCTTCCATGATGCGTCTAGCGCCTAGGCCCGCGTGTAGCGCGTGTAAGCTGTGTGAAGCGCAGGTAAGCTGCGTGAAGCACAGATCTGTGCTCTTTGTTGCGTCACGAACTTTGCATAATATCCTTGGCTCGAACACATCTTTCCCTTTTCTTATCAAAACATAGGATAATTAGATTTTTTTTTTTAAAAAATATCTCCATCATTTTTTCTTTTATTTAGAAAGTTCATCTCAAAAATCATTTCAATCTTCAAAAATCATTTCAATCTCTAATCCCCTATCTATTTTGAAAATTTTATCCCCATCTTTTACCAAATTATATCTCCCATCTTTTTTTTGAAAATTTATCCCCATTTTTTTTTTCTTCAAAAATTATCCTCCTATCTTTTTCAAAATTCCATCTCATCCTCAATCTCCTATCTACTTCTTAAATTCTATCTCCACCTTTTTTCAAAAAAAAAATCTTCATCTCTTTTCGTATCGCATATCTTTTTTCGAAAATTCATCCATCATCGTATATCCTATTTTTTCATGTATATTATCCATATTTTATGTGCACATCATTTAGGATTCCTTTTAGTGTTCATCTTGTTGTAAAAGTCTCATCCACCTAGGAATTCTAACTGCACTAGAAGTCCGTCTGACCCAAATGTCTAGATTCATCCAGTTTCACTCCATTTAGAGTTCTTAACTTCGTCTAACTCTATCTATGTTAGGAGTCTTAATCCTGTTTAGGTTCACCCATCTAAGAAGTCTAGGGTCGTTAGAATTCTTGCCATCTCAGAAATCTGTAATCCACATAAAGTTCATCCATTTTAGGAGTCTAAGTCCATTAGAATTCCATCCATTTTAGGAGTCTAGGTCCACTAGAGTTTCATTCACTTTAGGAGTCTAGGTCCACTAGAGTCTCATGCATATTAGGAGTCTAGCATCCTTGAAAGTTCGTCAAGTCTAGAATTCTAACGTCATTAGAAGTCTATTAAGTCTAGGATCTGAAGTCATTAGAATTTCATATCAATTAGGACTGCATTCATATTAGAATCCTTTTGCATTGCATAGTCTATCATTCATACACTTCATGCATAACTAGAGTTATTAGGCATTTAGGAGTCTCATTGCATCCATACTCTCCATTTCATCTCATGCATTCCGCATTTAGTAGTCCTGAACTACAAGCGATCTGATTCCCTCTTTTGGGATATGTAGGCAGCCCTTACAGGTTCGAACGCATAGATTGAATCATGCATACATGCATTAGGTCTAGGTGCATCAAAAAAAAGTCATTCATACATGCATTAAGTCTAGGTGCATCAAAAAAAAAATCATCATTCATTTAGGATATTCAGATTCGTTCCTAGAAGCTCAATTCTTTTAAAACAAACATACATTCTTTCAGTCCATTTCTCTCTCTCCATCATCATTCTATCTCTAAATCTCCTTTGATGATCTATGTAATGGACAATCCATCGAATAACGAGCAACAATTCACTGAAATGGCTAGAGCTTTAACCAAGCTGTCTAGTATGATAGAAGAAATAGCTATAAGGCTTGAGAAGGTCGAGTATGGTGAATCTCCTAGATTCAACAAGAAATTGAAAAGTGTTGTTCATAGGGTAACCGATGCAAATTCCTATTTTTGAGCCAATTGATAACACTAAATTGAAAGGGAAACTTCCTGAAAAGTTCTCTACAATTGACATCCTTAAATTCAAACCAACTGAGAATCTAAAGTATCATTTAAGGAACTTTTGTTCAACCATGATCATCAAATCGGTTGACCCCAACTCTACTCAATGGTATTCCCGAGATACACTTCTTCTCTTTTCATTTAGAAAGAGACTTCATGAAGACCAAAGCAACGAAGCTGTCTCGTCACGTGACGTAGGAGTCTAGACTTAAGATTTCGTTTTCTATTTCATCTCTCTCTTTTTTCCCAGTCTGATATAGGATTTTCCCTCTTATTGCTTGTACTCATAATGAGTATTTCTTTTCTAACCTTGCACTAATGAGCATCAACGAAAATCACGATTGTCGCCTTAAAAGAAATGAATTTCTAATTGTCATGACTATTCTAATAAAGGCAATGAACAAATTGACATGAAAGAGGCATCCCTTCCCTTCACTAGAACCATTCCTCCATTTCAGCTCAAATGCATAACACCCCTTTCCCTCTAACCTACCTTAGTGGAGGTACACTTGACATCAATTCAATGTAAAGGGCAAGTAAAAAAAAAGAGCAAAAAAATCAAAGCAAAAAAAACAAAAGCAAAAGCAAAAAAAAAAATTTACAAAGAATTAAGTGCAAAAATATCGAAAAAAAAAGAAAGATAAGCCCATCAATAGCTTTGTCAACTGTACTTTCTTTTACCTTCAACCTTCGATTGTAAACCTCCAACTTCATCAAAGGCCTTGACCTCCACAACCAGAAACCTTTACAAGCCAAATCATACCTCTGATAAACCTTCTCATAAACAACCGACAACCATGCATATTGCATCCCAATAAGCCATAAAAGACAAACCAAAGCCCGCTAGGTCGAAAACCCATAAGGGCGACTTGGGCAAAAATCATGGCATCTTCTCATTCACTAGCCTGAACTACGAATGGTCTTATTCTGCTAAAGATACGTAGGAAACCTCACCTTGAGGTCCGACCGCTTCAAACCATACCAACATCATTATCTGCCCTTACCAAAGACCCCTTCCAATTCAATCCTTAATTCAATGCCTAATTCATTGCAAATGGCTCCCAAAGCAAAATGCTCGGCCACCAATTAAAATGTTAAGAGCAACGACTGGCCTGATTCCATCATGGATACGTAGGCAACCTCTTTGGAGGCCTGGCCATTTTAATTCACAACATATTTTTAAGGCTCGCCTAGGCCCATGAGAAAAGCGCGATCTCCTAAATCATGAGTTTTCAATGCTCATCCCCTACCCTTAGAACTATACTGGGATTTGAACCTGCATCATTTGCCTACCTCATTGCGTGAGTCGATTCATTATGACTATGCCTTTTCTTATTCTAATCACTTCCTTTTTCTAAGCCGCATTATCGCTTCTAAGCCAACCTTAGCATAACCTTTCAACACTCAGCGCTATGACCGCGCCTTATCCTTTGAGTGTTCCTTTCTTTGGCCTTTCTTGACTTTTTCACCTTAGGAACCCTATATGGAATCTTTGGTCAAAACTTCCACTAAGCGTGACGAGATATCTTCAAAATCAAGCAATCAAGCTGAATACTTCATCAACTCCATCTTACTGGGGGCTTCATCACTGGTCCACCCAGAAAATCATAGGCTCCAGCCTAGGTCTATTGTAATAAGGACTTCATTACGAGTCCATACATAAAATCTTGGGTTTAAAAACCCACACTGATACAAGATTGAACCTATTTCATGGGCTCACTTAGGCCCTTGACATACAAACCTCGAAGCATATACAACTCAAGCGCTACAAAAGCTTGTTCTATAACGTATTTCAAATCCAACATAGTCTTCAACTAAATAGATAATCCTTGGGCTCCATGTGTACCTTGATAAAGACTTCATTACGAGTCAATACAAAATAATGTGGGCTCCAGACCCATACGAGATCCTAACTGTTTTATGGGCTCACTTAGGCCTGTATCAACTACAACGCATTTCGAAACAAACATAACGTATATGGATCATCTTTGGGGGCTTCCCCTTTCTTCTCTTTCAAAAACAGTTTTCTAAACGAAAATTTGAGCTTCTAAGTGGAATCATCAAATCATATCATATGCATTAGTGTCATATCATCTGCATTAGTGTCATATTTCTACATTTGCATTACATATCTGCATCGTCCAAACATTGTGTCAAAGCATTGCATCCTTCGTCCTTAGCCATAGGATTCTAGCATCAATCATCGAGTCCCACATACACACACACGTATGCATACACGATAGGACCTTTAAGTCTAGAGTACTAGAGGTCACTCTTTATAGGTCAGGTATTTTCCTATCCATACACTAGCACCCACATCACAGGAAACATGCATTGTTTGTCTGTATATCTGTGTATTCTTTGTATTTACAGGTACCCAACATTGAACAACTCTATACGAGTTATATTCTGCCAAGGTCTACGGACCATTACAATTTAACAACAGAAGCCAAGTGCAATATACATGGTGCGTCCAGCACACTGACAACGCTGTGCCACACGCAGCAGACTGTGTCCAGCGCAACATCCCACGCCAAGCGCAGGCTTGTGCATCTGGCGCACAACCCTTTACAGCGCGCTTGGGGGCTTCTTAGCCAAGTGGGCCCACACTTTCAACTCCTTATGAATTCAAATGTTCATTACGACATCGCACATAGCAAACTGCGTCCAGCGCAGCATCCCACGCCGAGCGCAGGCCTGTGCGTCTGGGACATAGTCCTATACAACACGCTTGGGGGCTTCTTAGCCAAGTGGGGCCCACACGCTCAATTCCAAATGAATTCAAATGTTCGTTACGACATCGCACGTGACAAACTAACGGATTTTCAAATCCACAACAAAAATACAATTTTTCCATTCTTCCAACATGCTATACTGGACACAAATCTTGCTCGAGAGACAACAAATACTCAGGAGTATTAGCAGCGGAAGACACACCGTTAGGTCCGCGGACCATCATCACTACACATTTCCCTAGAGCGGGACCATTAATAGCTCTATCCCGTCATGAGCCGGACCATTAATAGCTCTATCCCGTCGTGAGCCGGACCATAATAGCTCTACAAATTATCAACACCCAGGAGCGGGACCATTAATAGCTCTATCCCGTCATGAGCCGGACCATTAATAGCTCTATCCCGTCGTGAGCCGGACCATAATAGCTCTACAAATTATCAACACCCAGGAGCGGGACCATTAATAGCTCTATCCCGTCATGAGCCGGACCATTAATAGCTCTATCCCGTCGTGAGCCGGACCATTAATAGCTCCACAAATTATCTATCCTGTCATGAGCCGGACCATTAATAGCTCTATCCCGTCATGAGCCGGACCATTAATAGCTCTATCCCGTCGTGAGCCGGACCATCATTGCTCTACACACCATCAACACCCTGGAGTGGGACTATAATAGCTCTACACGTCATCAACACCCTGGAGCGGGACCATAATAGCTCATGATTTCTCTTCACCTATATCATTTCATTTTTGCAAATTTACATTTATTTTGCAAATTTGTTCATATATGTCTGTTCCTGAAACTTTTGCTTGTTTTGCAGGTACTAGCGTAAAAAAGTGATTTTGGATTGCAGAGTATCTAGAATCAGTCTCCGTCCCGACACGTATACTTTGACTTTCGGTTTTACAAACCTCAGTCAAAGTGGGGGCTTCTGTAGACACATAATCGTGTCTCCCCGTTTAGTACCCTATGATGACTAATACCCTGCTCCAATTGGTCCGGATCGAGGAAAGAATAAAGAACGAGTCTAAAATAAAATGTTTTAAGCCCAAATCCATTTTCTAACTCATTTTTAATAAGCCCATTTCCTAAAACGTTTTAAAATAACCTTTTGAAGGCCAATCTACGAAAACATTTTAAAAATAGTTTTTATGAAAGCCCAATTTATAAAACCCCTTTTCTAGCCCAATTTAATTAATAGAATTAATTAATTATATTGATTAGTTTTATTAATAAAGATATCTTTTTATAAAAAATCATCTTTTTCCAAAGTGTTTTCAAAAATCTTTATCTAACTATTTTATAAAAATCTTTTAAGAAACCCAATTGTTTTCGAAAACCTATTGCATCTCAACTACCCTAAACGTATATATAATTCACCATACAACTCTCATACTTCCTCCGCCTAACTTGATCATAACTCGCACAACTCACCGCCTAGCAACATACGCCAATCATCATCAGTACCTCCTTAATCAATCATCACCATTAAACTACAAAAGTCAACGGCACAAACAAATTCATCACCAATCTTCACCAACACTCTACGCCTAATACTGCAACCTACTGCTACTCTCCTAAATTCTCTTCTATTCTCCTAATACCTATCACCATATTAATCATCAGACAATTGTCACACCACTACCTATTCTAATATTAATTATCATCATCATCCTTGTTTAATCAAAGTTACACGACAAAATACATATTTCGTCAAGATCACGCATCACCTGATACTAATATTTGGTCCGACGCAGGACACAATTCTTTTTTAAGACTTGATCAATAATTCAATTTTCCAAGATCCGTACAAATCAACGACCCCATACGGTGGTATAATTTCTGAGGTCAACTAAAATCACAACCTTTATTTTGTTTCTTTATTTATTTATTTTTATTATTTCTTTGAAGTTACTAACATTCTATTCATGATATAGATTGTTAACTCGTCCCTGCGACTGTAAGTATTGTATATATTATACTAACTCCCTGCAATATTTTATTTTCTTATTTTTATTTCTTTTTATGAACATATTATTTTTCATGCCTGATTGCAATATTTATCACCTTGTATTTATTGTTAATCAAGACCTAAATAAATGTTCTAACTAATTCAGATAAGATGGACAACCTGCTAGGAACCCAGTAATTTGATTGTCTAATAACTTGTCATTAGATAATTAGTCTTTTTTTGTGTATCCTGAACCAACTTAGACTAAATATTTTTATGGTACTTAAAACATTATTTGATTATTCTATTGCATAAAATCTGTTATGAATCGATATTTAGTAGAGGCCAGCAATGGGCAATATAGTTCCTAACTATATTGTACCCTCACCCCCGAACTCAATCTTTGGTTCATTTTGACCATCTATGGAGTCATGACGGGGAAATCTACATTGGATAAGTCCCTAAGATGTCCCTTCCGTTTCAATATCCAATTAGGTTTATGATTCTTCCTTTAAAGAATTGTTAGCGACTTTAAAACGTATTTTTAATAAAACTTTAACAATGGAGTGGTCAAATAAATGCGCTCACACCGTATGTAGGCATTAAAGGAATTGAAAAATCCACGCCTACAACACTAAAAATGTGAACATAAAAATCATTGTTCATAAAATGAGCAATGAACCCAAGGAATTAATTTTAGGCACAAATGCCTAAGAAACAGTATATAAGTTTATCAACAAATTGATAACTTTAAAATAAATGATAATCAGCGAAAAGTCAACAAACTTCTCCAAAAGGGGTCAAAGTACTCAATTACTCACTGATCCCATAAGTTATTACGAAAATAACCGTTGAAAAAATAGGCTGGTTATTTAAAGGGACCTAGCCATAGCATACTAGCATCACATTTTCATTTCAAAAAATCAAAATGAATAACGAAGCATATGCAAACATAGCAACTGAGTTTGATGATGATTGTTTCAATCATCGTTTTGCCCTCAACAACATAGAAGAAGATAAGGGAGCTTTCATCACAAATGAGAAAGCCAGATGGACAGAGAAAATGGCAAGGGTGTTTGGCGATGAACCCTTAGTGGAGCCAAGAGATCTGGAGCTAGTAGGATCAAGCGCTGCTAAGATTGGTTCTGATATATACCTCTTATCTACCCATATATGGCCCAAATTGGAAGAAGGGTCACAAGACAAACTGCTAACAATTTGCAAAAGATGGGGCAAGGAGGTCTCTACTATCTTCAACTTCCCAAGACCTAAGAGGATGAACTGGGCATATGCCAAGAGCCTAGTTCTTTCTTGTACCCAATCCTCCCTCAAAGTGGTGAGAATGGAAGAAGGTCAAGATGAGCACCAAGGAAGAATCGTGCACTTTAAGTGCATGTGTGAACTGTGGCAGCTATTGGCCTAAGAACATTTCCTCTCCTGGATGTATATTGCATTAATCGACAGGAGATATGCTTGGGATAGTAGTTACCAAAGGAGTCTCTTCAATGCCAAGTTTGAATACTCCCCAGAAAGAGGTTATTACTTTGGGGTTACCAGGAGTAGTGCAGGGCGCGAATTAGAAGCCAGCGAATATAAGGCTGTTGTAGAGACAGTGTGTAGGGAACATTTCCAAATGTTATCTCTAGATACTAGTCCTTTTGATTAAAATATCATTAATGACTCTATCTTCATAAAGATAAGTCATAAAACAAATGTAACCAAGTTACCTCAAATGGTAATCTTATCAATAATATATTTGTTTTATTATGATTCACCTGTTTTATCTAACATAAGTTTTGTTTCATCAAATTAAAGTAAAACAATCATATGTTCATTTACTAATTATACTCCCTAAAAAACTGTCTTTGGTGTTCCATTAAATGGGGCAGTTAGGAAATAATTATTGGACGGTTGAAGCAGTTAAACCTTTATATATATAGGTGTGTGATCTCCAAAAGATTCTAAACTAAAATCAAAATGGATTACACATATCTTACCATGTTTCATCAATCTGCTCCAGAAAATATGCCATATCCATCAAAATGCCCAAATCATCACAAGGCATTAAATGTCATATTTAGAGATAAGGATGAATTTAGTAAGAACGAATCCACTAAATGGATTTCTTCTATTCAAAAGTACTTTGGAAATAATCTTGTCATGCAACAGGATCCAGAGAATAAAAGAGAATCTAAAGCCTTCCAAATAGTGTCCGATCTAGATCTCATGAAAAAATTGATATTTCCTAAACTCGAAAGGATTGATCAGGTTACATATCTTTTGGTTTGCAAATCATGGGGCAAAGTCATTACAGAAGAGATGTGGAAACCTAACATGCCTTGGAGATATCTAAAAAAGCTCTTTGTTAAAGGAACTACAAAGAAGGTAAAAGTCTACAGAATGGTGGATGGATCATCATCAAGAGATGTGGTACAATACAAATGTGCATGTCAGATTTGGTACGATCTCATGACCTATGATGAGAGTCCTTGTTGGTTAACATCAAATAATCTTGCAGGTACACATATTGAAGAAACTTTCTTAATGGATTTCACAATGGCTAGAAAGCAAGGTGAAGGAATACATGAAAGGTTATTCTTTTCAACTAAATTTAGTCATCTTAAAAGAATATTCATTGACCACCTTAGAACAATGGAAGAAGTCACATTCAGAATGCTGCTGGATGATATTGGTTACAACCATTAAAAGTCCTTCTCTGCTCATAATTTGTGTGGTGCTGAGTACATCACTCCACAAATCAGGGGGGCAATTTGTTACCACCATGTTTAGATGTCAAGTAACATTTATTATGGTACATTGAATTGGACCTCAAATGGTTTAATTTTAATTTAATATAAAGGCTCAACATGAATATAAATTCCATTAAGCGAAGTCAACGAAAGTCAAAG
This sequence comes from Beta corolliflora, assembly GCA_947648045.1. Classification (NCBI taxonomy): domain Eukaryota; kingdom Viridiplantae; phylum Streptophyta; class Magnoliopsida; order Caryophyllales; family Amaranthaceae; genus Beta; species Beta corolliflora. Next base: position 9,522,532 of record CANSZD010002921.1, on the reverse strand, counting down.
TCAACGAAGGAAGAACTTCAAGACCATCAGGAGATGGAAGTCAAGAGCAGTAAAATGACAAGCAGTTAGAAAACAATCATGAGCGGTTAAACATGAAGAGGAACGTGCATAAAAGGGTGTCAGTTATTCAGCGCTAGAAAGAGATTTGAATCAAATATGATTCAAACATTTTCCCTCCTTAGCACGTATGGAAGTTACATATTACGTTTCTCTATAAATAGAGAAACCATCATCAAGCAAACAATAACGAACAACACAATCAAACTGCATTTCTTCTTTTCTTAACGTAGCCTAGCCTTAGCCTAGCCAACCCCCTTCTGGGGTTATAGTTTAGTTCTTTAGACGTAGAACATGTTATGGCGCCAAGATCTCTAATTCTCCAATTGAAGCAAGGAACCATGGAGGTAACAGCCTTCGTGTCTTCCCTTGAGTTGTCCAGCCTGGCTTATCCTTTTATGTGTTGTAAAATATTTCTTAAAGTTTGTGGCATGTATGGGAATGTTATTCTTTAATTGATTAAAATATTAATTATTGTTTGCTCTATTTATTGCGTTTCGCCTGAATTTAATAGGCGTTGTAGTTTAATCATTAATTAAATTGCAACAAAGTACGTTAGCAAGGTTTTATCTAATAAAAACCGATAACCCCCAGGGACTAAGCCTCCCAAGGCATTCAGTATCAAACTATTGGATGTCAATTGACTTGTTTGCAAGGTCAACGAACTGATTTTGCACCAACAGTCATTAATTGTTACATTAGAATTTACCAAAAAAAAATTGCAAATAGTAAATTTTTTTTAGTGGAAACAGGCAATAGTATTATTAATCAACATCAAGCTCCGCCAAGGTTAAAATACCTTGCGGAAAATCCTCCACAAAAACTTGTTCGAAACCACCTAAAGGAAAAAGTCTAGCAACAAGATGAGCTACACAATTGCCTGCCCGTTTAACATGGGAAACATTAAAAAACTCAAAGTTATTTCCTATAAGACAAATATCTTCCATCATGAGATCAATGGGAGAACGGTCAAACTTCCTTGCATCAAGTGCCTTTGCCAAGTTAAGTGCATCCACCTCAAGCTCTACCTTCCTAAAGCCCAGCGAATTCGCCCACACCATCCCACACTTTGCTGCCATAGTTTCAGCCATCAAGACATCCCACTGCACCCGCATACGCCGCACCACACACATCACCACCTTACCATTCTAGTCCCTTAGCACAGCACCCACCCCGACACCATCATCTCCCAACATAGCAGCGTCCGTGTTAAAACGACAGCACTCCTCCTGAGGAGGCACCCAGCTCGCCCGAGACAAATGTGAGCCACTCGCAACACTTCTCCTCAATACCGCAGCAGCATAGGAGCTATAGTCTTTCACCAGCCGCAAGAAACCGACAGCACCCACTTCTACGTTCATCCATGGCTCGTTATGGACGACTGAATTCCGGAATGACCATGCGGCCCAGGCTAAAGCAGCGAAAGAAAGGAAATCTTGAGCTTTAAGCTTGGATTTCATCCACACCAACAACTCCAAAAATGAGTTTCTAGGGCCATCCACAATATAATGAGCAAAAGGGGAGTGTTGCCAGATTTGAGCAACCAGAGAACACTCAAAAATAGAATGTATTATAGTCTCCCTAGCATTGGAACATTGATTACATACTCCATCATCTAATATGTGTCTATCCTGCAATCTCCCTCTTGTAGCAAGCGCCCCCACACAAGCTCTCCATAAGAAGTGGCTAAGTATGGGAGGGCCTTTCATATATCCACACCATATTCCAAGCTTCACTATTCACCCCACCAAAGCGCAAAGCCCAGCCACGCAAATGCTCAAGTCGGCCTAGCCAGTAACCCGACTTGGTTGTGTAAACACCATCCTTCGTCGGCCACCAAAACTGAACATCACATGGGCTCCTCTCACTCAAAGGAATTTGTTTAATTAAGCTAGCATCCTGCGTTGTGAAGTGAGTGTTTAGAGTATTGTCATTCCATCCCCCATCGGTGTCAATAAGATCCGCAACATGAAGATCAGCCGGACTCTCGATGTTAGGAGTGGGAACCCTCGACGCATCTTCACTGGGAAGCCACGCCTCATCCCACACTCTAATTTGGGTGCCATCTCCAACTCGCCATTTCAACCTTTCTAACAACAGAGCTTTTGCACCCCATATGCTTCTCCAAACAAAACTAGGATCATATCCCCTCAAAGCCTCAACAAAAGTCCCATTCTTAAAGTATCTAGCACTATTGGTTTTAGCCTCTAACACCCACACCCCCGTCAGGCCGTCACATTATCCCTTGTCTACCGACGCCGATAACCCCTTCAGGGGGTGTCACAAAATATAGGTATGAGGTATGGGTTTAGAATGTGCTAAACCCATACCTAGTGTTTGGTTAGTAAAATTTTAATTTAAAACCAATACCTTAAACCCATGAGGTATGGGGTTTAGAAACCCATGGGGGGAGGTGGGTTTGACTCATACCAACCCTAGGTATCATTAATTATTTAAGATAAAACATCTTGCTGCACAGAAATAAAAAGAAGTGTTGTTCATCCTCCTCCCTGTATACTGTCGAGTGGCCAAAGCCCTGAACTCCAGGTACTCCATTATTCTCTCTTCTACTGCAAATTTTTTTTTCTATAAGTTCTTAACCCGCTTATTAGTGATATGTATTGTTTAATTTGTTGATAGTAATTGTGATTGTAAATTTGTAATATGTATACTAAAATATGCAAGTATTATAAAAGTCACAATCATAACTGTATTCTATACTTTCTACCATTCCACTATTTGCAGCGAGTAATAAAGTCAATGTATAAGTAAGAAGGGGAGGAGAAGAGGGCTATTGATAAGAATTGGTACTAATTGCACATAGTATCACAGTTGATTTATTCAAAACAAGACATAAGACAAAATAAAATAATCTTAATTTCATTCTTGATTCCAGAGATATTTTAAACCAAACACTAGGTATGGGGATCATTTTGATTCCAAAACTGAACCAAACACATGGTATTAGGAATAAGTTCCAACCCCATACCACCGTTATTTGATTCCTGATTCCAAACCCATACCAACCTACGAACCAAACGCCCCCTCAATCCCCCGCCCGACCTTCGCGACTCCCCACCCCCCTGTCGTCCGACGCCCACGATCCCTCCCACCCCCGTCGCCCGACGCTCATGAGCGTGTTATCTCGAGTTCAGTCAATGGCTGCCAATATTCTCATGAGTCCAAATAGAGGATTATCACATGTATTTCCTCATAATTCCTTCATCTTTCTTCCCTGTCCAACATTTCGTTGATTTACTCTCTCCTCACATCTTACTCCTTCAGGTAACCAGTATTATACTTATCAATTTTGAAGATTATACAATTTGGGGTTTGCAATTCTTATGTGACTTATTGTTGCTAAGCTTCCCTGAATTCATTACTATGGAATCTACTATTACTTGATTCACCTGCATCCACATATTGCAGGTTCATTTGATTGAATAAATTTAAAAGATTTAAGATTTTTTGTGGTGAGATGCTTACATGTATCGCAGAGTTTGGACAATAAACTCTCATTTTTTAATTGAGTTTTTTTTTTTCTGGAATTCAGTGTAATTGCTTTCACTATTTTTCTTGGTTTTTAGTCTTATCTTCTATGTTTAGTCTTTTGGGTTTTTTATTTTATATTTTTACTAGATTCCTTGAGGTATAGATAATTTATTTCTACGGTTTATCACTACATTTTTGTTAAAAGTTGTGAATTGCTTGGCAAGATTTTTCAGAACTAGGGATTCTTAATCTAAGTAGCACCTTGAACATGAAAATTAAAGATGTTTTATCTATATGGTGGAGACAAAGTCGCCGACTTTGCTGATCATGGTGTAGATATCTTTATTGCTGCATATAATTAATCGATTATGTGTGGATTGTGATGTAGTCTACGAAAAAGCACAAGAAAATTCATGCCTTAAGTTGTATATACATTTGAATTATTATCAGTAACAATGTTTCAGGATTTATTAAGCTTTAACTACATGAGGGTTACTACCAATCTAGCTTTAAGCTTGAGCTACAGAAGATAACAATTGATGTTCTATATTAAGGAGTTTTGATCGATTGTTGTTTTTTTGCTTTCAGATACTTTTCTATGATTCTAATTCATATAACTGATGAGCTATGATATTGTAGAGTACTTGTCAGCACTACTCTTTTAAATTTCTTCTCTTTAAGGCTTATTGATTAGTTAAGGTTGAGAATGTTGTTCAAGTCCGAGTGATTTGCTCAAGCATAGGGTTATTGGACCAAATTATGTTGATAACACTTTCCTCTTACTGTAGATTAAGCTGCAAAAAAAGTTGTGGACATGCTCAGTTGCTTATGTCTTGACTATGGATATGTTTTGCCCAATAGCTGACCATGCTGGTGGATTGTGGAGATGACTCATCAGGTACCATAACATTGTTGAGTCTATATACATTAATATGCAGTATTAACTCATGCTAACAGATGAACATATGCTTTTGTACAGCCTGAGAGTGTTCGAGAAACTATTGGTGTCTTCGATGCAGATGGGAACAGCTACCACGAAAGGATTTGCGATTAAATCCACAAACAGGATTTTTCAGTATATCAGGCCCCTACTCTTGGTACTTGGTAGTACTTTGGGGGAGCTCACATGCACACAAGTGTGATGCGGATGGGAAGAACTTGAAGATAGCATGGATTTTGACTAGGACGAATAATATATCTACATCTTTTTGTTATTTTGAAAATTTTGTCTATGTAGTTTGAAATTTTCTCAATTTACTCATTTTACGAAATATATTAGTTGAATATTTGAGTGGTGTCAAGGATATTATAATGTAAAAGATTATTTGAATGAATGAATATTTGGTTCAATATGGTATTATCTACTAGTACTAGTAGTGGGTGCATAACATAAAACATATCAAGTATATTATATGTTAAGATGATATTTTTAATTAAAAAAATGGGAATACATGTAAATTTTCGCATTAAAAAAATTTGATACAAAAAGCTGTTATATTTATGTTGAGCAAAGAGACCAACTTATACAGATAAGTGGTCTTTTTTAGTGGAACCAAAAAGACCACTTATTTGCCTAAGTGGTTTCTTGGTAAAATCAAAGATACCATTTAATTCAAATAAGTGGTTTCTTTTGCTTCTTTCCTAGTTCCTCCAACCAGCACCTAAGTTACCACTTATCTTAAATAGTGGTCTCTTTCTTTTATTTAAAAAAACACATCTAAAAAGTGGTATCTTATACAAAGAGACCAGTGAGCTAGAGACCACCTCTTAAGTGGTCTCTAAGGGGATTTTTAGGGGGTTTCTTTAAGCCTTTTTGTAGTAGTTCTCTTGGACATAACAACTTGAGACTAGATATAACTATTATGGTCTTATGCTTGCACTGCTTAGCTTCATTTTCTATTATTTGTGATGCAATAGAGTTCAATACTTATTATGCTAATGTTTGGTACTCAGATTCATTGTCTACCATTTATAATGCAATGGAGTTTAATATTTAGAATGCTTAATAACTATTTGAAAATTCTATCAAAAACAACACAAAATTACCAAAACAAACTAAGCGGATTAACAAAGGAAATCACAATCAAAAGGTAATTTTTATATGTATTACTTTGTTTTGCATATGATACACAATTGTTATTATAGAGATTAATGTGTTTTTAACACAGTGTAATTAACCCAAGAGGAGTAACAAGAAAATCACAGCCAAAAAGGTAATACTTGAATCTTTGCCTACTTATCCAAATTACGCAAATCTAAAAAATGAAGTTGGTTTGATAAATACTACCGTAAAAAGACACAAAGAGACCACCTGAAATAGTCCTTAGAGACCACATGAGAGGTGCTCTCTAGCTCAATGGTCTCTCGGGATAAAAGACCACTTACTATGGGTGGCTTGTTATATTGAAAGAAGAGACCATTTCTCCAAGATAAGTGGTTATTTATTGATTGTAATAGGAAAAAAAATAAGAAGGATAAGGAACCACATATTACAGATATATTGATCTCTTTTATCCTACAAAGAGACCATTTATAATATATAGGTGGTCTTTTTATCCTTCTCGGACACATGACTTAAATAGAAAGGTGGTCTCTTTAGCTCCCCTAATTGACTATATTTAATTTGATATAACTTACTCACATTATAACAACCGGTCTCTTTGCCTCCTTTTTAAAAAAAAATTGCAATATTTTAGTTGTTTTGTCGCTTTAATATAATACAAATCAATAATATTCTACCTGTGTGTACATATCTGTAATTTATATTTGATATTCTACATGAAAATGCACATACAAAATCTCCAGTCACTTGTATTAACAAATTACAGAGGACTATATAATCGGACTAAATTTTCATTATTGTAATACCATTCACTAAAAAATAATATCAATTTTGAAGATTCAAAAAATTCAACTGAAATCTACAAAAACTAGCTAGAGCACCCGTTTCGTCTAACTCGTGCAAAAAAAAGCCATCAGAAGGTTTTTTCCACTAAGCCTCTTTACGGCTCTGAAAAGCAGCGGATGTTCTTTCACCATGACGATCCCACATATATATCATTCCCTGCTTATTCAACTCCAAAAATAATCTAACACCAGTACTAAGCTGATGTTAGGGTATTCAACTATTCACGAGACCGTGTGTAAAAAAGCAATGATTGATGACGTATAAATCTAAGAATAAATTTGGCATCACAAATTGTTGAGTCATGTAGTGTTTTGATGAATGTACACAAATGATGATTATCTAACTAATATGTGTGTTTGAGATGTGCATACTATATTAACATAGAACAAGTCATGGAAGATTAATATATCACATCATGAAGGAATTCCAACAAGTAAAGCTCTTGAGGAAGAAATCCAAAGAGAGAAGAAGTTTTGATTATACAGATGGGCTGCTAGACTCTATATAAGTTCCTAAGCTGGAACCAAATATGAAGAGTTCAAGACAAATGATCCAGAAGCAAGCAGCAACAAAGTTCCCAGAAGAGTTCCTAGAAGGAACACAAATAGAGCGGTTCCTAGGTATATCCTAAGAGGGACATTGAATTTGAAGTTCTGAAGCAGTGCCTGAGTGGAAGCAGCAAGATGAAGTTTCAGAGTTGAAACAAGAAGTTTCTGAGCATGAACTATGAGTGCGAAGTTCCTTAAAGGAACTAGCACATCGAAGTTCCAGAGGTGGAGCTATCAGCTGCGGTTCTTGAGTTGGAGCAGCATCGAACATGAAGGCAGAAAATATGAGCTTATTTTCTAGGATTCACGTAAGTATGTGGAAACGTGAAAGGTGATGGAACAAGGACGAAAGGAACTCGTGGAACTTAGAGTCAAAAGTATTTAAGAGTCAATAAGTCTGATGCATATTATTATCTTAATCTTATAGGGATTTATTTAGAGTTTGTTTCTTAACAAGTCTCTACTTGGTTAATTATTTTTAAATAATATGCATTAGTTGTTTTAGGATAAGATTTAGTTTTTAAATAAAAGATAAGTTTTAAATAAAATAGTTTTAAATAAAATTGGTTTTTGGGATTCTGATTTTAATATCTTTCATTATTTAATTTTATCTTATCAGGTTTTTGGAAAATAAAAAGCCTACAATTATAATATGTACAATGAGTTTTTGTGAGTGCAGGAACTTGTAGACGCGAGTTCCTGTACGAGCTGGAAATCATGTATTCTGTCTTAGGAACACTGATTGGGAACACACCTAGAAACAATCCTAGGAACAATAAACAAATTCTATAAATGGAACGTGTAGTCTGATAGTTTAAAGAGTCAGTCTTTTGGTTTCCTTGTTAGTTTAGACTTAGATCCTATTAATTAGGAAGTTATTTTAGGAAAAGATTTTATTTAGATTTTCTGTTTTAGAAAAGATATTATTTTTAAGTAAAGATTTTATCTTTTATATTTTTAGTCAACTAAAATAAAGGAACTAAGTAGCAGTCATTAGAACATGTTTAATGGTATAAGGTGCAAAGGTTAAAAACCATCAGTTAAGTTTTTAATGGCTAAAATCTAGGAGATTGAGTTAAAGATTTTATTTAATTAAAAACAGTTTTAAAGAAAATCTTTTTACGTAAAAGATTTTATTTGAAAATAAAGAAACAATACTCAACTAACTGCTAAAATGTAGGAAGCTTTTACTGGGTTGTTACACACGTTCAAAATGAACGTGATGTTAGTGGGAGATCATGGAGCTTGTTCCTCAAGCTAAGGAACAACATGGGTTAATGCTTTAAACCACTAACTCATGATTAATCCCACGTTTATTCTAATTGACTGCTATAAATATACAAGTTCAATTAAGTTTCAAATTGTCTGACTTGTGTCATTCCATAAGGTCTGGCTTTAGGAATAAAGTTACAAAAGAATTATATTTTTCTATTCCTCGTTTTGAGTCAGTTCCTATGAGTTTCAAGTTCCTACGAGTGTCATGTTCCTTTACAGCTCTTCAGTTTCTATATACTAGAGTTAAACCAAATTATCAAGTGTCTGTATTTGAGTTAGGGGTTAAAGGGTTTGAGTGAACTCTTGTAATAGGGACTTGGTTAAGAGTTTGACTGAATTCTTGTATCAAGTTCGAGTTAGGAACTTGAGTAAGCTCTTGTTGTGTATGCCTAGACTTAGGGTGAAGTCTATCTAGGGGTGAAGTAAGGGTTTGATTAATCCTTTCGTAAAGAGTTGTGGGAACTCTTGGGAAACTTAGAGTTAAGGCTAAAGTATAGAGTGGAACTTATGAGAGAGTTGGAGTTTCGAGAGGAACTTGGATATGTAATAGGTTGTAACAGAGGAGGTTGCCTATTATAGTGAAGAGTTCAAATCCAGAGGAGGTCGTGGTTTTTCTTCTTGTATTGAGACAAGAAGTTTCCACGTAAAAATCTATCTTGCACTTTCAGTTCCTTATTGCTTATGTTTTAAATTTCGCATTATTTGGGCAATAAGTTCCACACTACAATTCACCCCCCTCTTGTAGTGTTCCTTCCGAGTTAACACAAATTATATTAGTAGTAATCTATACAAAAGAACAAACCAATGCGCTAGTCTAGGACCATACCACTCGATCAAGTAATAATCATTCAAATTCTCAAGAGGCCTACCGCAACCGTCCTAACTTTTACCAGATTTTACATTCAACCGTCCTAGTGACGAACCTGCATTTAAAATAGCAAGTGACTATGAGATGCTTTCGAATTTAACCCCTACCTAGAGAATTATAATATTAGTACATAGTCTGCGGATAAGTCCACTTCCTTCAACAACTTCCTATAAAGTAATAAAATGCAACTGCAAATAGCCACCTAACCAATTTGTAAAGTTTCAGTTCAAGGACTTCTAGAGATTCAATATATATGGCGAAGGATTGATTTGGACTTTCAGATTCAATATCTAATTCTAACCAGCAAAGTCGAGGGTCTGAGCCTAAGTTTGAGGAATTGAGTTGCCTCCTTTTGATCTGAAGGATACTAATTCAAGTTAGAGAAAAAGCCTCTCCATAAAAGTGTGCCTAAGGAATATATTAAGGCTACCAGCATTATATGCCCTCCTGAATCTACTTTTGGCAGGGAATTCATGCTTGGACAGTTTGCCTTCCTAAATTGATATCTTATTGAACGTCGTCCACCACCCAACAAAAAAAGACAATAGAAACTGAATAAGAGGAGGAAGAAAAAAAACCAATCCACCTTAACAACAACTCTGTAAATATTCCATTGTGAGTTTTGGAATTTGGAGAGGAGTACTCTACATGTATGCAAACAAGTCCATCCACCTGATAGGTATAAAGAAGACAATCACTTGTTCTCCAGAATTCTAACCAGTAAAGTGATATAAATATCATCTTTTTTGGTTCCCTCACAGACAACTTCACCTGTTTGTAAATTAACTATGTGACAAAAGTCAGCTTAAAACTCAACTCGATTTCCTTTATCACATAGTTGGGAAATGCTCAACAGATTATGCTGTAAGACGTCAACATAATATACATCATCAATAGCTTGTGAAAGTGACTTATCAACTTTACCTGTACCAATAATAAAATCTTTGATGTTGTCTCTGAAGGTAACACTTCCACCATCATAGGCTACGAATGAGAGAAATTGCTTCTTATCCCCAGACATGTGTCTTGAGCATCCACTACCCAAATACCAAAATGTATTACTTCTCACTTTAGCCTGCAAGAAACAATCAAACATTAGATTTAGGAACCCAAACTTTCTTGGGTCCCTTTCCATAAACAGTTGACTCTAGCTGGTCCTTCCTCACTCAGACCTGCTTAACATGATTGTTGTTTCTCTCTACACTTTTCTTCCCAGCTGGACAATTGAAAATCTTATGTTCATTCATGTCACAATGATAACACACATGCATGTCCTTTGCAAGAACATACTTACCTCTTTTCAATTCGTTGATCCAAGTGGTTCCCTTGGGGTGCCAGTTGGTCCTAGTTCTCATTCTGGAATAACCAAGACCAGTTGTACCATTATTACCTTCCATGGAGGTGAGATGATTCAAGGTATCCCTTAAATACATAAGTTTGTCCACCTGCCTTTGACTATTTTGCAGCTATTTTTGTCCTTACTTTCAAGAATTTTCATTAGAAAAGCATTTTTCTCATTCATAGCATTGAAATCACTTTTATATATTTCAGGCTCAAATTCAAGTTTTGAAACCATGGAGTTATTTGGCATATTGACAACCACTATCTGCTTTCCTTTATTCAATTTATAAATTTCTGCATACAAATCACAATTTTTTTTCCTTCATACATATCAATCATTTTACTAACTTCAACACAAGGACCTGCAGCGGAAACAGTTAGCTGGGCTGTCTCGAGTGTAACAAACTCTCTATGCAATTCTTCTGCATCATCAACCAAAAGGTCAAAAGCATGCAGTAAATTAAACATGTTTTGAGTGTTTGCTTTACTCTGAAATGCAAGAAAATTGGGAGGATCATCTGAAGTAAACAATTCATGCACAGAGGGAACAGTTAAGTTTTCTTCAATATCACTAGGAGCATCTTCATCCTTTTCTAGTAAAGAAGACTTAGCTATTTCCAACTCAACTTTGCACTAGTCAAGTGTAACTTCAAGTTCAGCTACTTGATCCTAATAAAGAGTTTATACATTCAAGCATATTATCTTTATCATATTGATGCATGTCCTCACGAATCTGCTCTAAGATTACCTTGTGTTCACTGAGTACATCTTTTTTCGCCATAGGATAAAAATTGGATGTACTATTCCCTATCCTGGTTCCTCCAGCCATGCTATTTCCTCCTCGATCCAGAATAGCAATCAGCTGAGTCTCATGATTAGGTGATTCTTCGTCCTCTTCTGAACCTGAGTCAAAGTCACCCCACATGGTTGCTACCATAGCCCTCGTGAAAGCTCTCTTGTCATTGCTTTTGGACTGTTTGTCCTTCCATTTTAAACAGTTACAAATGATATGTCCAAATTCTCCATACTTGAAACAACCTACATTTGAAGGGTTAGTTTTCTTAAAAATTTTACCTTTAAAGTTCTTCCTTTGATCTATAAAGTGCTTTTCAAAGCTCTTAGCCATCATTGCTATGTCATTTTCTTCTTCTTCAACTGTTCCCTTCAAAGCAACACCTATGACTGGTCCCTTGTCACTCTTAGATTCAACCAGCATCTATGAGTCATAAGGGAACCAATCAGTCGTTCTAGACTCAACGAAGTGAGATCCTTTGCTTCATATATAGTTGTTACCTTGGCCATCCATACATCTGTCAAACTTATTAGTATTTTTCTAACCAAATCCTCATCGGAAAAACTTCTGCCAAGAGATTTTAAATCATTTACAATAGTCATAAATCTACCAAAGCAATCATTTTTTTTTCATCCTTGTTCATGTTAAAATCTTCGTATTTAGACATAAGGAAATCGATTTTAGACCTTTTTACCTCACTGGTTCCCTAGTAAGCAAGCTCAAGGGTATCCCAGATCTCCTTGGCATAAACATATGCAGATTTGTTTACCTCATTCCCTCCTATAGCTTGTTGAAGTATTGATATGGCTTTGGCGTTCTTCTCCAGCTTTTTGTAACCAGTAGATGTATACTTGCTCTTCTTCTTTGCAACAGGGGTACCATCAACATCCTTGGTGATTTCTATTGGTCCGTTCTTGACAATTAATCAACAATCATAGTCAATGCGAATGATGATATTCCTCATTCTATTCTTCCACCAAACATAGTTTTTCCCATTGAATTTCGGAGTCTTGTTGTCATAACCCATAACGTTCATCTCTTGAGTACTCGTGATCAACATCTCTAGGTGTTACCCTATTAAGAAGAACCTACTCCATTACCGATTGAAAGCTTATACTATAGTCAATAGGGTGGGGTGAATTGAGTGGTGCTAAATTTAAATTCTTTCGATTTATGGAAGAACCAGTTGTGATGTTCCTCACAGTGGAAATAATAGAACTCAAAAGTGACAAAGAACACACCAAATTTAACGTGGTTCAACCAAACAAGGGCCTACGTCCTCTTACGCTAGTTTTCTTAATAATCAACTCTGAATAACAAGAAGACTGTCGCACACTCCTGTTTCCCTTACTCCAGGGAAACAGTACACCCCACACGTACTCAAGTGTGCTATTTCCCACTTGAACTCACAAGCGCTCCCGAATGAACTCACAAACACTACCCAATCTCTAAACCCTCCGTTAGAGATTCAATACAATCAGTTTCTCTTAAAAACAGTTTCTTTCAAAGCAAACAATAAGTAATAAAGAGCTCTATGAAATGCGTACTCTATTTTAGGATACTGCTCATCTGTTCTCTCTGTGAAAGCTCTCAAAAATACTCAATATAATCCGGGAGAGCATCAAGGGTGATGTAGAATCCTTAGTCAGTATTTATAGACCAAGGTCCAACCATTAAGCATGCCCTAACTCAAGATACCAAAGATAGGATAATCTTAATTTTAAGGAAAGTATATCTTGAATAATATTCTTCTTGAAGGAAAGATATTATCCAATATATTCACACGCTTTAAGGTAATAAAATACTGAATAAACATTCTAAAGGTTGACAACTATTTTTATCAGAAAGTATTTTTCAAAATATTTTTCCGAAAATCTTTTCTAAAACAGCTAGCTCAATCACCCAACAAAGTGACTGGTACCCACACCTATTACCCTGTTTAGTAGTGTTTAAAATATGCAACAACTGATTACCATATTCAAAACCCTACTGTTTCTCATTAAGAACAACACAAGCAATTCCTTTAAGAATATCATACACAAATATTACATGGAGACCTATATTGAACCAATAAAATATCCTACACTATCTTTATGTACTTCAATCCTTGAAGCTTCTCTTGAATCAACAAATCAACACTTGTCTTTTCCTCAAACATCTTCGATAGGGCCTCCTAGCTTCAAGTCCTAGAAAGAACCTGTTTTCAACACAAGTAACAACATAGCATAGCAAATAGTCCTTAACTGTTTCAGTATACAGTCATGAACAGTTTATTGCTCAGCTGTTTCCTAACAGCTCATGACACCTGTAAGAATAACTGTTCCCTATAGCTGTTTGTCATCATTCAAAACTTAGGGGACTCAACAGGCTTGGATTTGATAAATATACTTTATATTCTCGATATGGTTTTAGGCTTAGCTCGTTCGATTAATCTTTCTTGTGATCGGACCAATTAGCACGAAGGTATGTTTCATCACTGGGTACTCGATGGGGAGACACGATTTTGTGTCTACAAGGACGAAGTCCAAACTCTAAAACCTATTAATCTGTTGGTCTAGCCTGCTTAGTCTTAATGTTAGTTCAAATTCTAGTCCTCCCTAAGTCCATAACAGCCCAAATCCTCGAGTTTAGCGAAGCTACTCCTCCTTAAGTCCATAACGACCCAATCTTCGAGTCTAGCTAGCCTGCTCTATCTAAATGTAAGTTTAAAGTCTAGTTTTCCCTTAGTGTCTAGCCTGCTTACCCTAAAGGTAAGTTTAAAGTCTAGTCAGCCTTAGGTCTAGCTTGCTTATTCTAAATATAAGTTTAAAGTCTAGTCGTCCCTATTATCTAGCATGCTTACTCTCCCGTAAATTCAAAGTCTAGTGCTCCTTATGTCCATGGAGGCACAATATCTGAGTCTAGTCTGCTTACTCTACATGTAAGTTTAAAGTCTCGTATTCCCCAAAGCCTAGTAATTGAGTCCACTCTGCTTGCATAGTGCAGTCCAGTCAATGTCTGCATATTCATATAGTTAGGCTCATGTCTACCTCATGGTCAAGTCCAGACTATTCTAAAACCCATTTCCATTTTCATTTCAAAATAACTTCTCATTTCCATTTCCATTTCCATTTCTCATTCCATTCCTCATTTTGAAGATCATTTCTCAAAACTTACAAGTCATATCTATTCGATTTATGTCCTGGAAAAATCGTAAGATTATAACTTGGGAACGTCTAACAAAGAGGAGACAAGGTCAACCTTCAGAAGAGTCATCTGAAACCTTTGAATCGTCATCCGAAATGGGAGATACTAATGAACAACTTACTGCCATCATGGCTCAACTCCAACTTAGGAACTATCGTCTTGAGGAATAAGACAAAGAGATTAAAAAGCTAAGGAAAAAACTGACAATTAAGGAAGAAGAACGGGAAAAGATTTCACTACCACCTCATGTTAAGTCCAAGACTGACTTGAGGTTTGAAAAACTCAGGTAATAGATACAGTCAATTCCTGCACTCGAGAGCCAGGCTCATGGCCATGACATCATTGATCCTGAACTGAGGGAAAATCTCCCTATAAATGTAGCATTGGGCGACCTCCCAAAATTCAAGGGGATCGAAAACCTAGACGATCGTTTGAGAGCCTTCTCCATTTCTATGGCTCTCAAAGGCATGAGCTTGGACCTATTCGCTTATGTCTTTCCTTTAACCTTGGATGCACATCCATCCAAGTGGTTCAGATCATTGAATAAAAGTAAGCTGAGCGACTGGGACTGTATCAAATAAAAGTTCCACAAACAGTATCGATACAACACTCAGCTTCCTATTGGTCTTTGTGGGTTGGAGTTAACTAAATATAACTACAACGAAGACTTTGTCACCTTCTTTAATAGATGGAAGGAAAAGGCCGCAATAATATGCCATCTGAAGAGGATCAAGTCCGACTAGTGATACGTAACTTGCAGCCCAAGTACGGAGATCACATCATATTGCAACCTATATAGTCTTTCACGAATCTCCACAAGGTTGGTCTACTGATTGAGGAAGAGGTACAAGCCTCTAAAAGTAAGGGTTACAACAATAATAACTCTTCTAAGAAGAGTTACAATAACGATTCTGGTTCCAAGAGCAATGAAGTCAATGCCATGAACACTAAAGACAGGGGTTATCAAGTACGAAAGCCCCAAATAACCTTCACTCCCCTAGGCATGACTTTGGAGGAAGCCTTCAATAGGCTTCACGCAAGAGGCGCACTCCAGACTATTGGTTCCAAGAGCAATGAAGTCAATGCCCTGAACATTGAAGACAGGGGTTATCAAGTACGAAAGCCCCAAATAACCTTCACTCCCCTAGGCATGACTTTGGAGGAAGCCTTCAATAGGCTTCACGCAAGAGGCGCACTCCAGCAAATGTAAAAGTAAAAAGAAAAAAAGCCAAAGGCAGAAAGTCAAGTCATGTTAAGTTAGGGGGCTTGCACATAAATTCTACCCCTCATTCAAATCCCTTTGATCCATTAAAACCGTAAAACCTAAAAAAAGAAGCCATAACCCTTACCTTAGCCTATTCAAATTAAGCCTTCATCCAAACCTTAAACCCCTTCAACCCTCATATCAATCCTAACTCCTTCTTCAAGGTATGTCCAAGCCCGCTAGGTTGAAAACCGAAAAGGGTGACCTAGGCAAAAGTTAGGGCACAAACAACAAAAAAAGAAAAAAAATAGATCCATAACTACGAATGGTCTTCTGATTCCGCAGGGATACATAGAAATTCTCATCTCGAGGTCCAATTGCTTCAATAAAATAAAATAATCAAGGTTGAATTATTTGACTTTCTAGAATTTAGAAGCATACTCTTTTTAGATCCCGGCATAGACTTGAGTCTGAACCTAGCCACGTCAAAGCCTCGCCCACCTATATCTATTTGAGTCACAAAATTCAAACCTTTTATTTTCAATTTAAGCTCTCCTTGTCCCTAAAGGACTTTCCATGATCTTTGTCAATATCTGACTTTGCCTACATTAAGTCCCCCGTGAAGAAACTTTGAATGTTCCTCCGACTGGTCAGTTCAAGACAAGTAGGTTCTAATCTAGGCTCAAAGTTCCTAATTCAAGACAAGCTTTCTCAAAGTGAGGGCTTCCTATATATGTGGTGGTTCCTCTAAATCAAACTCCTAGGAAGTTACAATATGCGGATCTCACTTGCGGATCCCGATCTTTTATCAAAACATATTTTGAAAATTAAACTATCTAGATCATTTCCTAGCCTTGCATAACCCTGACCTTGCATGACGTTCCATCATACCTTAGCTTTGCATAGCCCTAATCCTTGCATAACGTCTCATGCATCCTTAGGGAGTCTAATTTGTATTATTGCATCATTATGTGCATTTTTATATGAGTTGTTTGCACCTATCTCCTAACATCTTCTCCTACAAGTAATTAGATTGCTTGCAGTTATCATCTTGAAGGATAATTTTGTTTTGCAAAAACCGACTATGTTTAGACCAGTTCTAAACTGCAAAGCATTTTGAATTGTTCTCTGTCCCGACACCGTATACTTTGACTTTCGGTTTCTAAACCTAAATCAAAGTGGGGGCTTCTGTAGACAATCAATCATGTCTCCCCATTGAGTACCCAATATTGAAATATACCTGTCGTCCTAATTGGTCCAGTCCAAAGGAAGAGCAATTTAGCAAGCTTAGCCCAAAAGCGTTTTGAAAACGTAAAGTCTATTTATTAAATCCAAACCCAATTTTAAAGGCCCAATTAATTATTTCTAATAATTAATTGTATTTTTATTATTCTTATTAATTATTCTTCATAATTATTTTTCTAAAAAATATTACAAAAATCATATTTTTATTCCTAAAGATAGTTGATTTCATACTTTAAAAGATAAGATTTCATCAAAGATAAAAAAAACAATCTTAAAAACGATCAAAACCGCTTTGATATGCGTTGCATCAAGCGCATGATGATGCGCTAACGCAAACAGAGTCATGCACTAACGTACCAACCATTCGCTGGACGCATGGCCTGTGCGCGATGCGCATGGCTCGTGCGCGGAGCGAACGAGCTCTGCGCCAGACGTATGGACTGCTTCTTATCTCCATGTTGTTTTCGGGCTTCCTTTCTCCTATAAATAATTTCTCTTCGACGAACGTTTTTCCATACTCTTTGCCTACGACTTCAACACTTAACAGCATACCCTCAAATATATTTACATACACTAAAGCATATAAATACACCTACATACTTACATACTGTAACAGCCCGAATTCTCGCGACCAACTTACAGAGGGTTAAGCACAGCGGAGAATACTCTGGTTGAGATAACTCGGACTATTACCATCACACTCACCGAATTACATCAGAGAGTATGGACCTCAAATCCCAACTCTATTCATTTTAATTAATTATTATAACAACGCCTGATTCTCAGACTCTATTTTAATAAATTTCATTAGAAATTCTGGCAGAGTTTCCTTTGAAAATAGGACAACCCTAAATCGGGAAATAATGTGAATCTGTTACAATTTCAATAAATAAAATAATCACAACTGAACTCAACAGCCTCGACGCTTTCACGGAGCAACCCCAAGAGAGAATCAGGAGCACTAACGACTCTTAAATACAGAAATAGATTATAGAAAATAAACTATTAATTATTACAAAGTGGAGCGTCCTCGCCTCGAAAACAAACACCATACTACACCAACTCGTATCAGCTTCAACTTGCAAAAGATTAACTTACGGCTTCAACCTGAAACATTTAGGATACTGCCACCCACCAAGTGACATGCCATATAAATGACAAAACAACATACACACATCAGCAAAGCTGAGTACTAAACCCGTAAAGTGATTAACACATGCTTTGGTGGCTTTTACTTGAAAACGACTCAACGGTCAATATAATCGCAACAGTCACACTATTACAACATGCATCACATCAACTCATGTTGACCACATACATATTATATCTTTATCCGCTTATTTCTTTTATAGTACACCATCATTCACATAACAACAAATGCAACGAGGCGACTCCCAAGCAATCACAACAGAGATATATTTCATATATATTTATTTAATTAGCCTTTCAAACATATCACGATTCCTTATGAGGAATATAAGTTAACCAATTCTGATATAGATTATATAACTTATTTCCTTTAATCGATTTCTTATCAAAAATCCAACTTCTATTCTCAAATACTATATTAATCACTTCCTTATACTTTTACAAATAATTCCTTATCAGGAATTAAATAACATGACAACATCACATGACACAATCCCTTATCGAGAATTCAATATCAAAATATGATTCCTTATCAGGAATCCAATATCATCATTCATATTCAAGTACTGAATAAACATTCATTACATTACCTGATATGATTCCTTATCGGGAATCCAATATCGAACAACTTACCATGATACAATTCCTTATCGGGAATCCAATATCGAAACAACTTACCATGATACGATTCCTTATCGGGAATCCAATATCGAAACAACTTACCATGATACGATTCCTTATCGGGAATCCAATATCGAAACAACTTACCATGATATGATTCCTTATCGGGAATCCAATATCGATATAACTTTTATAATTCGAGATAACTTTCTTTTAACTAGGGGGAAAGAGAACGCGGCGGAGGAGACAAAGCTTACACTCCGACAGTGGGGGTCGTCACCCAACCATTCGCTTTACTTTTGGCCAATAACCGCGACTAGTCCAGAGTACATTTTTCCGCTGATTCAATCAGTCATCCACAGGTTTCACATTACCTGATATATCGCCCGATTATCGCCCCACAGAGCAATGCGCAGGTTTCCCTGTGGGGCCCCCCAAGGTTCACAGTCCATGGGGTACGGTTCCCTGTGGAACCCCTTTTAGATCACTTTCCATTATCGTTCATAACTTATCAAGTAACTCTTCAAATCATTTTAACAATCTTTGAATATATAACCAACCAAACCAAGAGATTCCTTCGTAAATAATTATAATCACTTAACATAGAAATCTTACAAATATGTATTTCAAATCAATACATATATGCTTTTCAATTCCAATTCCAATCATATAGCTTATGAACCACAACTAATAACAAATAATCATGTTCGATAAAACATCAACAACAATGACAAAAGGTCTCTTAGTTAGAATTAACTAACGAGAGTTACTAAAGCCACTTACGCACAACTCATACTCTTGTATATAAATAGCTTATACTCTTTTATACTTTATGATTATTAATCGACATTTATCTCAACAATGATAACAATTGTTATCAAGCACTAACAATGATTACCATAGGTCTCTCTCTTAGAATTAATTAAGAAGAGTTAGCTTAAACACCACACTCCAGATTCATTAATCAAAGGTTGATTAATGAAATCAATTAAATATGATTCATATTATACCATTAGTTGAATTCCAAATAACTGGATCGATAACAAAACCAATTAGGGAACATACTCATAATCATATAAATCGAGTCTACCTCATTCCAATTAGAAAATTATGCAACCATATAAGTGAAACTTCTTTTAAGCAATTTAAGAACTTATACTCACACAAACTATTGTACTAACTTATTTTAGTGAATGCTAATCGAATAGTCTGACTGGCTTCCTATTTACAGCCAAAATGCCATTTTAAACACAACCTCAATAATCTAATCCACGATTAGGTAAACTAACTCCAATAGTCTCCATGTTATTAATAATAATTAGTTAAACCTTTTTCCAACTTCATGTGAGGTTATTAGTTGGGTCGATCCATTTAAGCATTCTACTTAAACTATTCTTCAACATAGCATCATATGACAACTCTAGTCAGATTATATAATCTTCACCTCATTGTAAACTTTTATCTAACTAATCATCTTTATAGAATTATACTGAATCAATTCTAGGAAATCATTCGAGTCGTAACGAGAGCATTATCATAATTCATAAGCATACCAACTTAATTCACATATCACATGGACCTTGACAACTACCAATCCCTAACTACGAGTCTTACTCTACTCTAAATATGTCACTTTTCCAAAATGGAAACCACCATAAACAACAATCATTATCCCATACATTAATGTTTTTCTTAAAAACACAAGATATATCATTATTACATATAGCTACACTAACACTTTATATCATAATTCAACACAGGAAGTCTAACTTTGTTCTAATCTGATTAACACCCAAACATGTAGTTGAGACATCTTTAAAGTAATTAACAACTTATATCTAACTTAGTGGTTGAAACTCTATTTTAGTGAACATTGATCACTAGTCATACCTTACTATATAATCTTATTTAGAAAGCTTCTACTATCATATTAATTGAAATCTATTCCCAAAAAGGAGTATATAAATCAAATTTATGAGTGACTAACTACTTTCTGTCCATTCCGTATTTACACGCCAAAATAACAATAACGTCTTTCTAACTGAACTTATTACACTTTAGAATTGTTGATAAGATCACTAATTCACCTTATTAATTGAATTCTATTAAAAGGAGCATAAATACAAAAAGAACTCCAAGTATTATAAAACTTTGAGTAAACCTTCTACCTTATAAATGTTAACAATTTCCAAGTTAATTCGATAAAACAAACTCACTAACCAAGTTCATAACAATTAACTAATTTGTCAGCTCTCCATTAATTATCAGTCTCACTAAACTAACAATATTAACTAATTATGAGATCATTATTAGAATTCTTTCTAAAACCAACAAATAACTACTATAAGTATCAATTAGCTAAATATACTTCAATGATCCGATTTTTAAACCAACAATTAACGATAATTATCACAACACATTTATCCACACATTCATCCACCTAACCAATACAACACCACACTTATTCAATCAAACCACACAATTATTCAGTTTAAAAGTTCAATTAACAAGAAAGGGTAAATTCAACAATCACCAGCAATATCATACAATTAACATCAACAGTTCAAATTCCAATTGTTAATCTCCACTCAAAATCAAATGGAACAACATTAAAAACTAGATCAAAGGAAGGAACAAAGGAAGGTCTACTACCTTCAAGAGAGGTAATGAAGTGGCAGCAACAACCACCGGCGACAAGGTGTCGCACACGAGCAGCGGCAGCAACACACCAATAACAGCAGCAACGCGAGCTAGCAAGAACAGGGGAGGGGAAAACGGACCGGCGACATCACTACCAACCACAAACAACAACAGCGCAACGACTGTCGTCCACCGGCGAACAACAGCAACAATCGCGGCAGCACCAGCCGCGAGCAACCAGCGCGCGAGGAGGAGATAAGCGAGCAAAGGGGAAGGCGGCGTTGCCGCACAACAATTGCAGCGGCGAGGGGGGGACTGGCGCCACAGCACCACTGGAGGAAGAGAGGAGGGAAACCGGAGTTTGAGAGAGAGAAATCACGGGGTGAGAAAAACAGGGGATGGGGTATTTGGGTTTTGGGGTTTTCACGGCAGAGAGAAAAATGGATTTGGGGTTTAGAAGACCCGAGAAGGAGAGAGAAGATATTGGGTTTGCAAATTATTTTTTTAAAATCGGCGTAAGGGGAATTACAAGGGTGGAAATATTTTCTAGTTTCTTATTTGGCCAAATATACTGAACATATTTTAAATACCTAAAAATCCAAAATATATTTTACAATAACTTCCTAAAATCACATTAATAAATAACATGACAAATAAAAACATACTCTAATCCAAATAAAATATAATAATCCGACACATAGTTTATTTAATAAATCATTTTATAAACAAGCCTGTTACACATACACTTATATACATTCAATCTCCATTCGAATTTCGAATTTCAAGATTCAAGATTGCTCGTCCTGTAGATCGTTATACAAGACCCAGGCAACAAATGTATTATTCCTGAGTGTCAATTCCAATTTAATTTTTTTTGTACTAAAAATCTATTTATCACAATGTAGATCTCAAAGGAATTAACGCTTTCTTGTATATTCTAATCTCTACTCTTCTCTTTATTTTATTTTTGTATATATCACTCATATCCATATGCATGATTGTATGATTTAATGCTTTCATCACCTCGCATGTTTATTTTTGTTAATCAAAGAACTAAATAAATATTCCAATGCTAAATTCACATAATTTGGACAATTGGATTAGGTTCCCTGTAATTTGATTGCATAATAACATGTCACTAAAAATTAGTCTTTTGCATGTTTAATGAACCAACATAGATTAATTTTAGATTGCTTTTACATATTACGTGGTTATTTAAGTAAAAGCCATCAATGGGCGAATTTGATTCCTGATCATATTCGTACCCTCACCCCCGAATTCAATCATTGGTTCATTGACCATTCATTGAGTCGTACCGGGGAAATCTACATTAGATAAGTCCCTAAGTTGTCCATATAATTTCCCAATATCCAACTAGGTTTATGAGTCTTCCTTTAGAGACTTGTTGGTGACTTTTTCATTTCAAAACGTATTTCAAAACACAACCTTTTCAATGAGGTAGTCAAATACGCGTTCATCCCGCCTAGGCAATAAAAAACACACCCACAATTATATGCTCCCTACCATTTTGCACCTAGGTTTCGCTAAGTTATCTTTTATCTTAATCGTTGCCTATCTAAGAAGAAATTAATACGTCGCCACAGTGTATCTAAGGCCAAAGTAGAAATTTATAGCCAGGCTTTCAAATCTGAATTAGCACTCTCGACCTTAGAGGTGGTTGTGTTTCCAAAATGAAGCACGCCGTTGGCCCATGTTGTAACACCCCGTGTTTTTACTCCTAATTTTTCGCGTTTAATTATACTGAATTAGTATTCTCCCGTTAAAACTAAATATTTTATTATTAAAATATTTTTGGCCGTGTGTGATTTTTAGTTGGTGTAATATATTATGATAAGTTATAGTTGTATATTTTATGTAAAAATCTTGGGTGTAACTGATATACCATAGCTTATAGTGTAACACATCCACACGTGTAAAATAAGAACCCATCTCCTCCCTTTTCTTCCCTCTCATCCTCTCGGTTTCTCCAGTTGCTCTGCTTCTCTTCCATCCCCTCTATCTCTCTCTCTCTCTCACTAGTAGAATAATTGCTTATTGTTGCGGTCATTAAGTGGCCTATTGCTGCGGTTTTGGCCGCGCAACAATTAAGGGCGCAGCAATAGGTAATTACCTATTGCTGCGGTTTTTAACCGCAGCAATATAGCAACCTATTGCTGCGGTTCCTACCAAAAACCGCAGCAATAGATAGTGTAAATAACAAAAAAAAAATTGAAAAGTAACCTATTGCTGCTGTTGTTGGTAAAAACAGCAACAATAGGTGAGTCTATTGCTGCTGTTTTTACCAAACAACAGCAGTAATATGTTGCTTTTTTTTTATAAATTTTTTTTTATACATTTATAAATGTCATATACTAGTATACTACAGTCTATACCCACACAACATTTTCAAAACCACAACCAAATTTGTTGGAATTCATTCAAGCATCAAATTAATTGACAAATTACATAACATCATTATACATTTGACTTTATAAGTTTTATGTTGAAATCAGAAAATACACATATAAGATTTAAAAAAATATATACAAATGATATCTAAAAAAAATACAGACTTATTTAATTCACCATGAACCTAAATTATAAATTCAATTAGATCTATAAAATTAACAAAAATTTAAATTGAAAAAAAAATCGAAATTGAACCGGCGGAATCAAATCGCCGGCGTCCAAGAAACTTCAGCCATTCGATCAAATCAACTCTAGAACTCCACAAAAGCCGTCCGATCAAATTAGCACTGAAACTCGACGGTGATTCGCGACGACGACCAAGAGCATCCGCCGCCGTCGAGATCTGAAACTCGAGCCAAGATCTGAAACTCGAGCACCGACGTCTCCGGCAAGAGGCGATTTTCGAAGGATGAAAAAGAAACGAGCAAAACCAGAGTCTCGAGAACAACTCGCCGGAAATTCAAAGAAAAAAAACAGTCAAGACTAACCGGAAAATCGAAGCAAGAACAAAAAACGAAAAAGAAATGTGATGAGCTTACCGGAATGTCAAAAGCTTCGCTAGAAGCACAATAATTTCGCCGGCAAACGCACCAAGAAAGCCCCGAAAGTCCAAAAACTTCCAGCCCTAAATGAAACTCTCGAACTCCTCTCTCTCTCTCTCCTTCGATGCCGCGAATTGAACGGACGACGAGAATAGAAGGGCTGGTAGAGGGGTGATGTGAGGAAAGCGCAGAAATGGAAGAAAATGAAGATGAAGACGAAGACGATGAAGAGGAGAGAGAATCAGCGACGGCACGACGAAATGAGGATGGAGAGGGAGATTTGAAGGAGGAGAGAGAAAGGAGAAAAACGGCTGAAATGAAATGCGAGTGTCCCCCAAACCCTAGCGCCTCTTATATGAAATAAATGGGGATATTGCTGCGGTTTTTTCTAAAAACCGCAGCAATATATTAAAATATTATTTTTTAAATATTATTTTAATATATTGCTGTGGTTTCTATTAAAAACCGCAGCAATATGTTTGGTCAAAAAGTCAACTTTTTTTCAAAAATTTCCCGTTGAAACCATATTGCTGCGGTTTTTAGTAGAAACCGCAGCAATATTGTTATTTTATATTTTGCCTTTTCTTTTTACGTGATATATTGTTGCATATGGGTAAAACCGCAGCAATACTACCGCAGCAATAAGCAATTATTCTACTAGTGTCTCTCTCTCTCTCTCTTCCATCTCGTCCTCTCTCTCTCTCCCTCTTCCATCCCCTCTTCTCTCTCTCTTCCATCTCCTACAACTAGGCTTCAACAATGGCGACATCAACATCCTCATTCTCCACAATCAGTCTTTCCTCTACCCCTGCGAGAATCGCACCCCTCTTCTCCCCTCGCCTTCCTCCCGCGAGCCGCCAAGCACTGCCTCCGACCGTAGCAAGGCGTTCTCTGTTGTAATCCGGCCACGTTAATGTATAATTGGAGTTGTTCGTCGGTAAGGTATAATTGGAGAGATCGTAACAATTTGGATTATGTTGATGATAAAGAAATAAGTGTTTTAATTCAACATGAGAAGTGGAAAATCCGATGGATTTGCACATGATGAAAATAAGATTGTGGTATAATTTGTCGAAGTGGAAAAATAGGAGTAGTATTGAATCAATAGACGAAAATCTAATGTCATCATTTCTTCAATTGATTTCTTCGATGATGTCTAATTTTCGCAACCTTAATGTTGTAAAGTCAAATAATGAAAGTCGGGTGATATAATCCAATCCTATAATATGTGATTCAAGTGATGTTGTGTTGATTTCCGGAATTAGGAGGAGAATTTAAGGTTGAGATGATGAAGTGAGGGGGGAGAGTGAAGCGGTTGTGTGGTGGTGTGGTGATGTGCATCTTGAGAGTGAAGCAGTGGTGTGGTGGCGTGGTGATGTGCATCGTGAGCGTGAAGCGTTTGTGTGATGGTGTGGTGGCGTGGTGGTGTGGTGGGTTGTGCTAGTGTGGGGGAAGGGTGGGTGGGGGTCAGGTTTTGAAAGGGCGTAGGAGAGAGGAAGAGACATGTTCT
The DNA here is from genome assembly GCA_947648045.1 of Beta corolliflora. NCBI lineage: Eukaryota > Viridiplantae > Streptophyta > Magnoliopsida > Caryophyllales > Amaranthaceae > Beta > Beta corolliflora. Next base: position 9,496,684 of record CANSZD010002921.1, on the reverse strand, counting down.
AAAAAGAATGGAGTTTAAGTCATTAGTTGGGATATCATTAAGGTAAACTGAAACTGAGAGAGAGCTCATTATTCGGTGATTTTGAGCCGTTGATTAGTGTTTTCCTAAGAGCTTCAATTTTTTATAAAAAAAAGATAGAGATAATAATGATATAAATTTGCTAAAAAAATGATATAAAAGTAAGAAATAATGATATAATATATCTTATAAATGATACATACAAAGTTGAAATATAATAATGAAATAAAGAAAAATGATACAAGTTTGGTGAATAATGACTTAAAAGTGAGTAAATGGACAAAGATAAGTAATAATGATATAATACACAGGGAGGTTATAAATAATATTAAAATAGGTTTAAATGGTACAAGTTTGATCAATAATGACATAAAAATGAGTAATAATGACACTGAAATGAGTAATAATAATATGTTACATAAGGAGTTTACAAATAAGATTAAAATATGTTTAAATGATACAATTTTGCTCAATAATGACATGAAAATGAGTAATAATGACACATAAATGAGTAATAATGATATAGTACATAAGGAGTTTACAAATAAGATTAAAATATGTTTAAATGATACTCCCACTGTTTTCTATCCTTCTCACTTTCATGTGCGCGTCTCCTAATGCACATCTTTAAACCTAAATATCTTTCATTATATACTAGTAAAAATTATAACGATTGAAAAATAATAAAGTACTAATTGAGACGAATCAAACAAGACCCCACATGACTACATTTGTTCTTATAAATCGAAAAAAATTGAGAAGATTCTCTCTAAGTATGAATAGCGTCAAGATTCTAAGTGAGAAAGATAAAAAAACAGAGGGAGTACAAGTTTGCTCAATAATGACATAAAAATGAGTAATTTTCTACTTTTGATATCTTCTTCTCCCCTGCTAATTCAAGGTTAAAGGGTTGGTTTTCTAGAGCTTTATTTGGTAAACCACTTGCTCTTTTTACTTGATATTGTCTTTGATATGACATTGTTGATTGTCCTTATTTTCTGGGTATTTATTTTTGCTAGTTGAGAAGATTCAACTTTCAAGAATTTAGCTTTTTTTTCACTGAGTGTTATCCTTATTGTTTTAGTTCTAATAATATGCAATAGACTTGGATTGCTTGAAGATTTGTGGGTATTTTTTTGGCTTAGAGTTTTGATCTTTATAAGTTTTATGCTTAAGTTCATATGGAATGTGAGCCATTGTTGTACTTAAGTAGATTGAAGCTTCTCTAATTCATATTAAATTGAAATTGTTTGTGGGTTCTGTTGATTTTAGATCAATCAAGTTAAATCAGTTTGTTGAGCAATGGGTGCGATTCCATGGTGATTGGTGTGGTGGTTTTGGGGTTGGGACCGATGGAAGGAGAGGGGTATACATATGGAGTTGAATGGGGAGGAGAGAGCTTGTACACATAATTTTGTTTTAAAAATAAATTAAGGGAGAAAAAATACAAAGAGGTAAATCAGAAATATCGATGAGGGAGAATGCAGAACAAAATAGTTCAGGGAATGAAGGTTTTTACTTTTTAGGGCATTCAATACATTTAGAGGCAAAAGAAACAGAAAAATGAAAAAAACCAATAGTAATTGCCACATCGGGAGGTTTACCTCTACTATTGTAGGTGACATTTATTTTCGACCCTGTATGGGTATAACCCAAGTACGTTAGCGGACCCCTGTGGTAAGTCCGCGAATGTCATAACGGACGCGAACACTGTAAATGTCGCCCACAACTCTAACAAGTCAGCACATCAATATGGTCCGGCAACGTTAGCGGTCGCCCAACAAGACAAAATAAGGGAATCTTCTCAACTGTCAGGAGCACCACGACCGTACACGTGTAAAAGGATTACGCACCTTGTCAGGTGAATAGTACTTCTATAAATACCCCACTAGTACTATTCTGCAGGTACATTCTCTCACACTCAGAATTCTTATCTCTCTCTCTCTACTTTCTCTCTCTAAATTCTATTTGGACACGTGCTGACTTGAGCGTCGGAGGGGGTTTCCTCGCATCCCCCCCGAGGGAAGTTCACGTTTGCTTCTTGTGCAGTTATTCACTAGCGGAGTCAAACCCTGATCTTTGGCGGACTTCTCTCGAGACCGCCAACCGTTTCAACACCGAAACAACTTGGCGCTAGAAGGAGGGGACTTCCATCTTTGTGAACGCCAACATGGAAAGAGCAAACAATGACGGCCGTGATCCATCTGAGTTAGACGCTGGGAACGTCAACGAGCTGCAAACCCCTGGGAACAATGTGTCTCAGGTAAACACTGGAAGCGGATCATTTAACCTGGCTCAACTTAGTCAATTCTCCCCTGAGCAGCTACAAACTGTAGCGTCTTTCATCCAAATGTTACAAGCGGGTACTCAGCCCAACAACACTCCCACTCCTAATGCAAGGGCCGGTCAGCTTCGTAGGCGTATGTCAACCATGAATGGTCGCAACGTCGATGGCACCCCCGTGAGAAGAATGCGGACCTTTAATCAGGAGGGACGCCAATTGGAAAGGCAAATTGAGGACCCAGAATATGAGGAAGTCATCCTAGAAACTGAGGATCTCAACAACTCTGAAGATGAGAATCAAAGTCGTTCTCGCCGGGAACACAGCATCAGCGGCGCAAGCAATTATTCTACTGGCGGACATTTATTGATCAAGCCTAAGCAGTCTCCTTTCATTCCAGAAATCTTGAACCACCCCATGCCGCGAATCAAGATGCCGTCCTGCAAGTATGACGGCACCTCAGACCCAGACGATCATGTGGCCGCTTATGAGGGGCACATGTATCTATACACTCAGGTGGACGCTATCTGGTGCAAAGTTTTCCCATCTACTTTGACTGGGATTGCCCAGACGTGGTTTAAAAGCATCAGGGCTGGTAACGTTTCTAGTTTTTCTCAGCTTTCATCTATGTTCAGCACTCACTTCGTGAGTAATAGGCGCCGCGAGCGCACAACTGGCGAGTTGTTATCTATCAAGCAGAAGGAAAATGAGAGCCTGCGAGATTTCGTCGGCCGTTTCAATGCTGAAGCGGTCACCATTCCCCGCCTTCAGCAGGACGTGGCCGTCTTAGCTTTGATGACCGGGCTGAGGGAAGGGGGTCTGCGTTTAGAAGTTATCTGGGCCGTAAAACCTTCACATCCCTTGAGCCAGTCTTGAGGAAGGCAAATGATTTCATCAGAGGGGAAGAGTTTGACAAGGCCGCGAGCAGCCAAAGTCGTGAGCCGGAAAAGAAGAAGGATGATAAGCAGAAGAGAGAAAAGAGTCGCGAAAATGATCGCGGTCGGGATGAAAGAAAGCAGGAATCAAATATGGTCAAGAAAGGAAATGACCGCGAGAAGAATGACCGCGAAAGGTTCGAATACAAAGATAAATTCGATACATATACGCAGCTCACGACCTCAATACAAGGCAACGTCCTAAGTAAATGTTTCATAAAAACCGTGACAAGAGCAAGTGGTGTGACTTTCACGGTGATCACGGTCACACTACCGAGAATTGCAGGCACTTGAAGGATAACCTGGAAGATTTGATAAGACGGGGTAACTTCACTCAATACAAGGCACAATCTAAGGACGGAGACGTGGTAAAGCCTAATAACCGGAATGTGCAATCGCGGATTGCTGAGATTCACGTTATAAGTGGCGGTCCAATTCATGGAGGCAGCGTCAACGGGGCCAAGGCAAGCCTGAAAGAATTCGAGGCACCGGTGTCAATTTCAATGAAAGCATGCAGTGGAGAAGGCCGCCAGTAATGCCCGCCATGTCTTTCACGGTTGAAGATGCAAAGCACGTCGTCTACCCTCATGATGACCCTCTGGTGGTCACGCTGAAAGTGTCAAACTGTTTGATCCACAGAATCCTGGTAGACGGAGGAAGTTCCGCAAATATTCTGTACTTCTCAACCTTTGAAAAATTGATGATTGGCCGGGAACACCTGAAGCCTGTACGTTACCCAGTGATAGGTTTCACGGGGGCGTCGGTGATTCCGAGAGGGCCGATAACCTTACCGGTCGAGTAGGGGAGGATGAGAACGCCGGGGGATGTGATGGCGGAGTTTTTAGTGGTTGACGTGCCTGGAGCTTATAACGCAATTATCGGTCGCCCTTTCATCCATGACGTCCAAGGAGTGGTGTCAACTTATCATTTGACTATGTTGTACGTTTCCAATCTCGGGACGACAGCAAAGCTGAGAGGAAATCAAGAAATGGCAAAATCATGCTATCTAACAGCGCTGAAGCAACCGGCAAGGAGAGTGCCGGTAGAAGAATTAAATCCGCCAACTCGAAAACAAAGGCGAGCTCAGAGGAGGGCTTTGGCGAATGAGGAAGGATCTGAGAAAGGGGGTGAGGAGATGGATGTTTTAATGGAAGAGCTGGAATCCAGGCCTGATGATACTCCAAGGCCCAAACCGGATGGAGAAACGAAGCAGGAGATGCTGGCAGATGATCCCAGCAAGGACAAAGGGCTGTTGGAATGCAGACATGGACCCAAAGGTCGGGGTCAACTTCGGTGACTCTCCTAAGAGAAAACGCGGACGTCTTCGCGTTCTCAGCGGATGAGATGCCGGGAATTGACCCGGCCGTGATGGTACATCGTCTAAATGTTAACAGCACTGTCCGACCTGTCAAGCAAAAGAAGCGAAATTTTTCGGCCGAAAAGAACAAGGCCATTAAAGACGAGGTTGATAAGCTATTGGCAGCTGACTTCATTGAGCCATGCGACTACCCGGAGTGGTTGGCCAATGTAGTCATGGTAAAGAAAGCTAGCGGCCAGTGGAGGATGTGTGTGGACTTCACAGACCTCAACAGAGCTTGCCCGAAGGATTGTTATCCGCTACCGAGGACAGACCAGCTAGTAGATTCCACTAGCGGTCATGCGTTGCGAGCTTTATGGATGCCTTCTCGGGCTATCATCGAATCGGTTGCTCGAGGCCGATAGGAAAAAAGCTGCGTTCATCACCGATTGTGGAGTATACAATTATAAGGCGATGCCGTTCGGACTCCGCAATGCGGGGGCGACCTATCAAAAGCTGGTCGACAAAGTGTTCGCGGATCAGAGGGGGAGGAATATCGAAGCATATGTTGACGACTCCATCGTCAAGAGTAAAACTGACCGCGAACATTTGGACGATCTGGAAGAGACTTTCAGAACTTTGAGGAAATATAAGATGAAGCTCAACCCAAAGAAATGTGTCTTTGGGGTGAGAGCAGGGAAATTTTTAGGCTTTTTGGTAATTAAAAGGGGGATTGATGCAAACCCAGACAAAGTCCAAGCCATTGTCGACCTGCCTGAGCCCAAAAGCGTCAAGGATATTCAGCGGCTAACAGGGAGAATGGCGGCCCTCACTCGATTCATTTCAAAGTCAGCAGACAAAGCTTTGCCTTTCTTTGCACTGCTAAGGGGGAATAAGAAGTTCGAATGGGGAGAGGAGCAAAGCAAAGCAAACCTGGCGGTAAAAGAGCACTTGAAGAAGCTACCCACCATTACAAGGCCCGAGACTGGAGACGTATTACAACTATATATCTCGGCCTCACCGAAGACAGTCGCGGCCGTGTTATTGGTGGAAAAAGAAAAGAGGCAGCAGCCAATATACTTCGTCAGCCACATCCTTAACGGGCCAGAGAGTCGTTACCAGTTGGTTGAGAAAATGGCTTTGGCCGTGATAATCGCCGTCAGGAAGCTCAGACCATACTTCGACTGCCATCCCATTCAAGGTTTAACCAACCAGTCGCTAGAAAAAGCGTTGCAGAAGATGGATAGTTCCGGCCGCTTAATGAAATGGGCCGTTGAACTATCGGAGTATGATATACAGTACAAGCCTAGATACGCTATCAAAGCGCAGGCCCTGGCAGACTTTATCGTGGAAGCCTCATATGAGGAGGAAGAAGTGGAGCAAAAGGAAGTCTGGCTACTGGAAGTCGACGGATCGTCCGCTGTTAGCGGATCTGGAGCGGGTATAGTGATGACTAGCCTTGAAGGAAATTCTTACCAGTACGCCATCAAGTTCGCCTTCCCGGCGTCAAACAACGAAGCAGAATATGAAGCGGCAATTGCCGGACTGAGAATGTGTTTGGCAGCGGGTGCTAAGAAAGTGCTTTTAAAAACGGACTCACAGTTGGTGAGCGGCCAGCTAAGGGGAGAATTCGAAGTCAGAGAGGCCAACATGCTAAAATACGTTGAAAAGGCCAAGGAATTGATAGCTCAATTGAATCATTTTGAGATTCATGCGATACCTAGGGCCGAGAACACAAAAGCGGACGCATTGTCCAAATTGGCAAGCTCTGACTCATTTAGCATTGAAAGAACCGTCACGGTCGACATCTTGAAGGAAAAGAGCATCACAGAAAAGGTCGTAACCGTTAATAGTATAAACCAGCAGGGAGAATGGTTTAGTGAGCTGGTGGCGTACAAGTTGACTGGAACACTTCCGAATAATCCCTCGTCCGCCAAGAAATTGAAGCGACAAGCAAGCTGGTATGTCATATACCAAAATGAGCTATACAAGAAATCATTCAGTTTACCTCTGCTTAAATGCGCAACCGCATGGGAATCCGCGAAGATCCTGGAAGAAATACATGAAGGTATATGCGGCAACCATATTGGCGGAAAAGCTTTGGCACTAAAGGCATTGAGAGCGGGATTCTATTGGCCAAGTATGCTGGCGGACTCCCAGAGCTACGTTAAAAGATGTGATAAGTGCCAGAGATACGCTCCCGTCATTAACAGGCCAGCCAACGATTTGCAGCCTATCCTATGCCCGATCCCGTTCGCACAGTGGGGAATGGACATCTTGGGACCGTTCACCACAGCAACCGGGGGGAGAAAGTTCCTAATAGTAGGAATTGATTACTTTACCAAGTGGATAGAGGCAGAGCCGACAGCAAAAATCAAGGCAAATCAGGTCAAGAAATTCATCTGGCAAAACATTATGACAAGATTTGGGATCCCCATGGCTATCGTCTTTGATCATGGCGTCCAATTCGATTGCCGTCCTGTACAGGCCTTCTTAACGGAATTTCGGGTAAAATTTGCATACTCAGCCGTTTGCCACCCTCAGAGCAACAGACAAGCAGAGGCCGCGAACAAGCAGATCCTCAACGCCTTGAAGAAAAAGCTGGATGAATTTAAAGGAAGATGGGCAGTGCTATGGTCAAACAGAACAACGCAGAAGGAAGCAACGGGAGAGAGTCCATTCAAGTTAGCCTTCGGCGCAGAGGCGGTGTTGCCAGTAGAGGTGGGGTTACCCTCTTATCGGATCAAGCACCAAGACCTGCAAAGAAATGACCAGGCACTCAGGGAAGACCTAGACTTCTTGCCGGAAACAAGGCTCATGGCATAACTGAGAGCAGCCGCTTACAAAGACAGGATCAGCAGGGCTTACAATAAAAAAGTCATGGAGAGGCCATTAGATGTTGGCGACCTGGTCCTTCGCAGAACAGCGGCCACTGGCAAGGCGCATATTGAGGGAAAGCTGACTGCTAACTGGGAAGGTCCCTACATCATAGCCAAGAAGATTGCTCTCGGTTCCTTCATTTTAAAGAACATGGATGGCAAGGAGCTTAAAAATTGTTGGAATGCTAGCGTCCTAAAGAAATACCATGTTTGAGTTGCTAAATGTAGTAGGTCGAGAACCACCCTTAATTGCTTAAATAATACAAGCTTCCGTCAGCAGTTCATCAATTGTCTTATTATTTTCATGCATATTAATCAAAAGCCATATGACAGGCTCAAAATGCGTAAACGGTCATATAACAGACCTAGCACAAATCAAGCCATATGACAGGCTCAAAATGCGTAAACGGTCATATAACAGACCTAGCACAAATCAAGCCATATGACAGGCTCAAAATGTGTAAACGGTCATATAACAGACCTAGCACAAATCAAGCCATATGACAGGCTCAAAATGCGTAAACGGTCATATAACAGACCTAGCACAAATTAAGCCACATCAGGCCCAAAGTGCGTTAACGGTCAGATGACAGACCTAGCACATTACAAAAACCATGACAGGCTCAGAGTGCGTTAACGGTCATATAGATGTAATGCGGATAATAAGACGATAATTATCGGCGGCAAATAAAAAGATTGGCGGACATGCAACAATCAGACGATAATGAAAGCGACAGAAACGCAAGATATAAAGTACTTTCCCATAAAAAAAAAGCTACTGGCTTGGCGGCCAACTACAGGTAAAACGATGGCGGCCAAATGAAAGGCTTTTAGTTGGAATTGTACTTATAAAATTAAGAAACGTTTGCGTTTACAAATGCCAACATGGGCCGAATAAAGAGTTGAAATATTCAAAAATTACAACTATAAACTATTAGAAGAACAAGAAGAACTGAAAGAAGGCCGCCAAAAGTTTCAAGAGGGAGAGGTCTCCTGATTTCCTTGGTCTGGAACATCTCGAGGATCCGCATCAGCAATAGCGTCCTCGTCAGCAAACTTAGGATCCCCCTCAATAGGCGTGAGATGCTGGCCACCGGCATGAGCGTCTTCGATAACGTTCCAGTCAAATCCTGGGACCGATTTGCAAACGCATCTCATGGCGGCTGCCCATCCGCCATCATACCTTTTGTGCAAAGCTGTTGCGTATTCATCAGATTGTTTAAATTGAGCAACCGCCTTAGCAACTCCTCTCGCCTCAGCTTCAGCCGCCGCATCCAGGACGGCAACCTCTTTTGCAGAGTTAGCGGCCTCCAGAGCCTTGGTCAATATATTGACATTTTCCTCGGTCTCTTCCAATAAGGCGGCCCTCGGCCTCAGTGTTATCAGCTCGTCAGTTAGAGGCTGTAACTCTGCCGTCTTTGCCGCCAGCTTATGCTCCATCTCCTTCAGCAGATCCTGGCAAGTTTCCAGCGACTGCTTATAGGTATCCGCCAACTTCTGATACTCTATATATTGCTCTATCAGCTCAATGGCAGCGTTGTTGGCCTGCGAAGATGAAAAGAATGTCAAATAAAAAAAAAAAGAAGTAAAAAGCAAAACGAATGAATGATAATAAGAGAGTACGTAAACATACCACAAGTTGATCGTGAGCCAACCTAGCAGCTGGAGTGACCAGGGACCCTGCCGGCCTATCTACTGGCAATTGCATGCCCTTCAGAATGCGGTAGGCAAGGATGCCACCGTTCTCAGGGATGTCGGCATATAGCGACTCATCCTCTCTGACGTCCCAGTCAGGCTGGTAAATCTTGCCAGGGACGACAGGCCGGCGGGCGAAAGAGGCCGCCACCGCATCGCTTAGTGGTACCTCTTTCTTCTCGATCCACTCATGGTACCGAGAGAAGATACCGGGAGATAAGTTAGAAAGAAAGTTGGGCATGGTAATCAGCTCTCGGATCTTGTCGCGAATGGAGGAGTAAGAGCCTGATAGCCAAGAGGCGCCGCTAACATGCCCTGGAGCAGTGGCCGCGACAGCCCGCTCCCGAATCTCTGGAGCGTCCGAGGTCAGACCCTCCACCTGAACATCAGGGGTGTGGTCAGAAGAAGCAGGATCCGCCAAAGCCTGCCTTTTGTTGGCAGATGTATCCACCGCAACTTGCTCGCGGGGCCGCCTCCTGTTCCCACTTCCCACGGCGACGTGCCGGGAGGTTGAGGACCTAATCGGGACGGCAGGGGATGGCTGGCCGCCAGGATCGGCAGCAGCGGCAGTAACATTCTGAACAGGGACGCGAACAATATTCGCTCCGCCGCGACCACGGCGAATATTCTGAGGGCCGTGGCGGTTCCCTCCCCGGCGGCCATTGGTAATCCCGTGCATGGTCTCGTATTCTTGCGAGGGAGCAGGCGGTAAATTGGTTAACGGCTTGAAGTTCTCGTCCACAGATAGGGCGTCGAGGTCAAGGCAGTCAAAACCTGCGAATGGCAAGAAGCAAAATGTAAAAAAAAAAAAAAAAAAAAAAAAACATCAGTTGGACCAGTCCGACATCAACACTCACCATTTTCATGAGTAGGGCTGACAAGGGTTTGTTCCCCAGAATGTACTTGGAATGAGGAATCCAGTATTTAGGCTCTTTAACCTTCATCTCCTTCCCGTCCTCATAGGTGACTAAGTAATCCTCCGTGTCAAAGTAGTCGAAGGCCGCTAACTCTTCCTCAGTTAGCGGAATAAGAGGTAAATGCTCCATATGCGAACGAGGCTCAGTGAAATGACGACGCACTGGATAATCCTCAGGAACTCGTAACCAAAAGAAAGCATCCTGCCAGCCCTTCAAACCAGTCATTTTAGGCTGAACTGTCATCTTCTTGTCAGCCGTAGTTAGCGACCACCAACCCGCCTGCCTGGAAGATCCATTTTTCTTCAGCCAATGAATGTGGCGGAATAAGTTCAGCGTTTGCGGAAAATCCAAGAAACGCACAACCCAGATGTACGCTATTAAATTCCGGACCGCCAAAGGAGTCAACTGAGCCAAGCTCACGTTGAAAGCATTTAAGATCTTCACCAAAAAAGAATCCAGAGGGAAGCGGAGGCCAAACTCGAAATGATGAGTATACACGGCCACGTGACCAGGAGGACATTCCGTCACAATGGCCCCCTCTGGCGGGACTATTAACCGATAACCCGACGGAAGACAATATAAGTCCCGAGCAACTCTCGAGTAACTCAGATCAATGGCGTCCTGACGCCAAGGCAAATCAATCTCGACACTGATAGGACCGGCACTGAAATCATCCGGTAGCCATAAAGCATCAGAACCAGGTCCAGTCTCAATCTCCTCCATCGGATTCGAACTATCGACCCTTAATTCGGCAGCACGGGATGATTCCCCGACTGCATGGGCAGACAAAGGCATAGAAACGTCAACATTTGCGTCCGTAGAGTCCATCGCATCCCCAGTGACGCGGACAGTAGGGCTCGCAACAGTGCGACGGTGATAAGTGGCCCCTTGGCGGACCATGACAGTAGCAATAGAATCGCTGTCGTCACCTAAATCAATAATATGAGGGTTAGGAGCCGCAGATTGTTGTAAGCGGTCGAAAAAGTCAACTGTTACTTCCACCCCAGCATCCGCCAAGTTATCCAACCAAGCATGCTCTCTAAGGGGTGCTACGTCAAGGCCGGGAGTGGCATCGGCCGGAGGATGCCTAACGGATCGTCTAGCAAGAATCTGATGCCTAAGCTCCCTAAGCGTTTGTCGGTCACCACTCCGACTGGCGGATAGATACCTCCTAGTCAAATTATGTTCCTCGGGGGTAGCAGGGTCGTTTAAAAACTTCGACCTTAACTCTCTTTCCCTCTCAGCGGTAAGAGGTATGTCCGCTAGCAACCTGGTCCTCCCCACTGGACTTAAGCTAGAAGAAGGTTCACTATTGGCCAGAGGGGAAGAAGGTTCGTTATCGGCCAAAGGGGAAGAAGGGTCACTCTCAGTCATGAACACCTCACTAGGGGTATTCTGGCTATCAGACTGGTCCGACATGATGAAAACGCAAAAGAAACTTAACAAAACGCGAAGAGAAATCGAAGAAATACCTGGAAACGAAAGGTCACCGGAGAAAAATAAAGCAGAGAGCGAAAGACACCGGAAAAGGTAAATGAAATCCCCGAACGGCGAAATTGCACCAAAAAACTTGAGCTTGAGCCAAAACACCACCGGAAAAGCTGGAAGAAGCACCGGCAAAAACAAAAACAAATCTTCAAACTCAGGCAAAACCCAGAAAATGTTCGTCAAGAAAAGACGAAATTTTCAGTACACTAGAACCGGAAAGTGAAAACAAGAAGATTGAGTAACTTTTCGGAGTGATTCGAGCACAGGAAAAGCGGTTTTAAAGCAACTCAAGCTTCGGCTATGGAGGTTTTGTCAGAGAAAAGGGGAGAAAGAAAGGGAGAGCTTTGAGAATGAAGATAAAGAACTCCGAAAAGGGCAACTACTTCAATATAAGGCACGAATGAATGGCTGAGGTTGAAAGACCTCTCAACTCCCTCTCCAGATTTATGGCAAGTGTCAAGACACGGAAAACCCTAATAAAGTAATGGGCGGGATTTTCGAAGAAGTAATCATTAACTTTTCGAAATTTTTTAACTCCCTACGACGACACGTGGCACCCAACAAATTAACTTCTTCAAAAAAGTAATGATTCGCGTCCACCAACAACATCATTAACGGTCAAGACCCCAAATGATGCTGGGGGGGACTAGTTGTATGGGTATAACCCAAGTACGTTAGCGGACCCCTGTGGTAAGTCCGCGAATGTCATAACGGACGCGAACACTGTAAATGTCGCCCACAACTCTAACAAGTCAGCACATCAATATGGTCCGGCAACGTTAGCGGTCGCCCAACAAGACAAAATAAGGGAATCTTCCCAACTGTCAGGAGCACCACGACCGTACACGTGTAAAAGGATTACGCACCTTGTCAGGTGAATAGTACTTCTATAAATACCCCACTAGTACTATTCTGCAGGTACATTCTCTCACACTCAGAATTCTTATCTCTCTCTCTCTACTTTCTCTCTCTAAATCCTATTTGGACACGTGTTGACTTGAGCGTCGGAGGGGGTTTCCTCGCATCCCCCCGAGGGTAGTTCACGTTTGCTTCTTGTGCAGTTATTCACTAGCGGAGTCAAACCCTGATCTTTGGCGGACTTCTCTCGAGACCGCCAACCGTTTCAACACCGAAACAGACCCATTTAAAGTTTAAGTGAGTGTAAAGTTTGATTATTCTAAGTTAATCCAAAGTTTGCCTTATTTTAAGAAGACAATCCAAAGGTTGACTTATTCTTGACAATTTTTCCAATAAAATAAACAAAAAAGAAGAGGAAGGAAAGTAGCACGCATTAGCTACGAAGAGGGTATATCAGTATCATACCATGTAATATAATTGTTTCGGTGTTGAAACGGTTGGCGGTCTTGAGAGAAGTCCGCCAAAGATTAGGGTAAACTCCGCTAGTGAATAGCTGCACAAGAAACAAATGTGAACTACCCTCGGGGGGGGATGCGAGGAAACCCCCTCCGACGCTCAAGTCAGCACGTGCCCAAATAGGGTTTAGAGAGAGAAAGCAGAGAGAGAGAGATAAGAATTCTGAGTGTGAGAGAATGTACCTGCAAAATAGTACTAGTGGGGTATTTATAGAAGTACTATTCACCTGACAGGATGTGTAATCCTTTTACACGTGTACGGTCGAGGTGCTTCTGACAGCTGGAGAGATTCCCTTATTTTGTCTTGTTGGGCGACCGCCAACGTTGTCGGACCATGTTGATGTACTGACTTGTTAGAGCTATAGGCGACATTTATAGAGTTCACGTCCGTTACGGTGTTCGCGGACTTATCACAGGGGTCCGCTAACATACTTGGGTCATACCCATACAACTAGCCCCCCCAGCATCATTTGGGGTCTTGTCCGCTAATGATGTTGTTGATGGACGCGAATCTTTGTTGCCGTGCTCAATTTTTGAAGAAGTTAATTTGTTGGGTGCCACTTGTCGTCGTAGGGAGTTGAAAAATTTCGAAAAGTTAATGATTAATTTTCCGAAAATCCCGCCCATTACTTTATTAGGGTTTACCGTGTTTTGACACTTGGCAGGAATCTGGAGAGGGAGTTGAGAGGTCTTTCAATCTCAGCCGTTTATTCGTGCCTTATATTGGAGCAGTTGTCCTTTCCGGAGTTCTTTATCTTCACTCTCCAAGCTCTCCCTTCTTTTCTCCATTTTTCTCTGACAAAACCTCCATAGCCGAAGCTTGAGTTGCTTAAAAATCACTTTTCCTGTGCTCAAATTACTCCGAAAAGTTACTCAATTTTCTAGTTTTCACTTTCCGGTTTTAGTGTACTGAAAATTTCGTCTTTTCTTGACGAACATTTTCTGGGTTTTGCCTGAGTTTGAAGATTTGTCTTTTTGCCAGTGCTTCTTCCAGCTTTTCCGGTGGTGTTCTGGCTCAAGCTCGAGTTTTTTGGTGCGATTTTGCCGTTCGGGGGTTTCATTTATCTTTTCCGGCGTCTTTCGCTCTCTGCTTTATTTTTCTCCGGTGACCTTTTGTTTCCAGGTATTTCTTCGATTTTTCTCCGCATTTTATTAAGTTTCTTTTGCGTTTTCATCATGTCGGACCAGTCTGATAGCCAGAATACCCCTAGTGAGGCGTTCATGACCGAGAGTGACCCTTCTTCCCCTTTGGCCGATAACGAACCTTCTTCCCCTCTGGCCAATAGTAGCTTAAGTCCGGTGGGGAGGACCAGGTTGTTAGCGGACATACCTCTTACCGCTGAGAGGGAAAGAGAGTTAAGGTCGAAGTTTTTAAACGACCCTGCTACCCCCGAGGAGCATAACTTAACTAGGAGGTATCTATCCGCCAGCCAGAGTGGTGACCGACAAACGCTTAGGGAGCTTAGGCATCAGATTCTTGCTAGACGATCCGTTAGGCATCCTCCGGCCGATGCCACTCCCGGCCTTGACGTAGCACCCCTTAGAGAGCGTGCTTGGTTGGATAGCTTGGCGGATGTTGGGGTGGAAGTAACGGTTGACTTTTTCGACCGCTTACAACAATCTGCGGCTCCTAACCCTCATATTATTGATTTAGGTGACGACAGCGATTCTATTGCTACCGTCATGGTCCGTCAAGAGACTGTTTATCATCGTCGCACTGCTGCGAGTCCTGCCGTCCGTGTCAATGAGGATACGATTGACTCTACGGACGCAAATGTTGACGTTTCTGTGCCTTTGACTGCCCATGCAGTCGGGGAATCTTCCCGTGCTGCCGAATTAAGGGTCGATAGTTCGAATCCGATGGAGGAGATTGAGACTGGACCTGGTTCTGATGCTTTATGGCTGCCAGATGATTTAAGTGCCGGTCCTATCAGTGTTGAGATTGATTCGCCTTGGCGTCAGGATGCCATTGATCTGAGTTACTCGAGAGTTGCTCGGGACTTATATTGTCTTCCGTCGGGTTATCGGTTAATAGTCCCGCCAGAGGGGGCCATTGTGACGGAATGTCCTCCTGGTCACGTGGCCGTGTATACTCATCATTTCGAGTTTGGCCTCCGCTTCCCTCTGGATTCTTTTTTGGTGAAGATCTTAAATGCTTTCAACGTGCGCTTGGCTCAGTTGACTCCTTTAGCGGTCCGGAATTTGATAGCGTACATCTGGGTTGTGCGTTTCTTGGATTTTCCGCAAACGCTGAACTTATTCCGCCACATTCATTGGCTGAAGAAAAATGGATCTTCTAGGCAGGCGGGTTGGTGGTCGCTAACTACGGCCGACAAGAAGATGACAGATTCGGCCTAAGATGACGGGTTTGAAGGGCCGTGCGGGATGCTTTCTTTTGGTTACGAGTTCCTGAGGATTATCCAGTGCGTCGTCATTTCACTGAGCCTCGTTCGCATATGGAGCATTTACCTCTCATTCCGCTAACTGAGGAAGAGTTAGCGGCCTTCGACTACTTTGACACGCAGGATTACTTAGTCACCTATGAGGATGGGAAGGAGGTGAAGGTTAAAGAGCCTAAATATTGGATTCCTCATTCCAAGTACATCCTGGGGAACAAACCCTTGTCGGCCCTGCTGCTCAGCCCTACTCATGAAAATGGTGAGTGTTGATGTCGGACTGGTCCAACTGATGTTTTTATGTTTTTTATTTTTTTTTATTATTTTTTTTTTATTTTACATTTTGCTTCTTGCCATTCGCAGGTTTTGACTACCTTGACCTCGACGCCCTATCTGTGGACGAGAACTTCAAGCCGTTAACCAATTTACCGCCTGCTCCCTCGCAAGAATACGAGACCATGCACGGGATTACCAATGGCCGCCGGGGAGGGAATCGCCACGGCCCTCAGAATATTCACCGTGGTCGCGGCGGAGCGAATATTGTTCACGTCCCTGTTCAGAATGTTACTGCCGCTGCTGCCGATCCTGGCGGCCAGCCATCCCCTGCCGTCCCGATTAGGTCCTCAACCTCCCGACCTGTCGCTAGAGGAAGTGGGAACAGGAGGCGGCCCCGCGAGTAAGTTGCGGGGGATACATCTGCCAACAAAAGGCAGGCTTTGGCGGACCCTGCTTCTTCTGACCACACCCCTGATGTTCAGGTGGGGGGTCTGACCTCGGATGCTCCAGAGATTCGGGAGCGGGGCGTCGCGCGCCACCGCTCCGGGGCATGTTAGCGGCGCCTCCTGGCTATCAGGCTCTTAGTCCTCCATCCGCGATAAGATCCGAGAGCTGATTACCATGCCCAGCTTTCTTTCTAACTTATCTCCCGGCATCTTCTCTCGGTACCATGAGTGGATCGAGAAGAAAGAAGTACCGCTAAGCGATCTTTGTGGCGGCCTCTTTTCGCCCGCCGGCCTGTCGTCCCTGGCAAGATTTACCAGCCTGACTGGGACGTCAGAGAGGATGAGTCGCTATATGCCGACATCCCTGAGAACGGTGGCATCCTTGCCTACCGCATTCTGAAGGGCATGCAACTGCCAGTAGATAGGCCGGCAGGGTCCCTGGTCACTCCAGCTACTAGGTTGGCTCACGATCAGCTTGTGGTACGTTTACCTACTCTCCTATTATCATTCATTCGTTTTGCTTTTTTTTTTTTTTTTTTGACATATTCTTTTCATCTTCGCAGGCCAACAACGCTGCCATTGAGCTGATAGAGCAATATATAGAGTATCAGAAGTTGGCGGATACCTATAAGCAGTCGCTGGAAACTTGCCAGGATCTGCTGAAGGAGATGGAGGACAAGCTGGCGGCAAAGACGGCAGAGTTACAGCCTCTAACTGACGAGCTGATAACACTGAGGCCGAGGGCCGCCTTATTGGAAGAGACCGAGGAAAATGTCAATATATTGACCAAGGCTCTGGAGGCCGCTAACTCTGCAAAAGAGGTTGCCGTCCTGGATGCGGCGGCTGAAGCTGAGGCGAGAGGAGTTGCTAAGGCTGTTGCTCAATTTAAATACTCTGATGAATACGCAACAGCTTTGCACAAAAGGTATGATGGCGGATGGGCAGCCGCCATGAGATGCGTTTGCAAATCGGTTCCAGGATTTGACTGGAACGTTATCGAAGACGCTCATGCCGGTGGCCAGCATCTCACGCCTATTGAGGGGGATCCTAAGTTCGGCGCGACGAGGACGCTATTGCCGATTCGGATCCTCGAGATGTTCCGGATCAAGGAAATCGAGAGACCCCTCCCTCTTGAAACTTTTGGCGGCCTTCTTTCGCTCTTCCTCGTTCTTCTAATAGCTTATAGTTGTAATTTTTGAATATTTCAACTCTTTATTCGGCCCATGTTGGCATTTGTAAACGCTAATGTTTCTGAATTTTATAAGTACAATTCCAACTAAAAGCCTTTCATCTGGCCGCCATCGTTTTACCTTTAGTTGGCCGCCAAGCCAGTAGCTTTTATTTTATGGGAAAGTACTTTATATCTTGTGTTTCTGTCGCTTTCATTATCGTCTGATTGTTGTATGTCCGCCAATCTTTTTATTTGTCAGATTATCGTCTGATTATCCGCGATCTTTTATATGACCGTTAGCGCACTTTGAGCCCGTCATATGGCTTGATTTGTGCTAGGTCTGTCATATGACCGTTAGCGCACTTTGGGCTCGTCATATGGCTTGATTTGTGCTAGGTCTGTCATATGACCGTTTACGCATTTTGAGCTTCGTCATATGGCTTGATTTGTGCTAGGTCTGTCATATGACCGTTAGCGCACTTTGGGCCTGTCATATGGCTTGATTTATGCTAGGTCTGTCATATGACCGTTTACGCATTTTGGGCCTGTCATATGGCTTGATTTATGCTAGGTCTATCATATGACCGTTTACGCATTTTGCGCCTGTCATATGGCTTGATTTGTGCTAGGTCTGTCATATGACCGTTAGCGCACTTTGGGCCTGTCATATGGCTTTTGATTAATGTGCATGAAAATAATAAGACAATTGATGAACTAGAGACGAAGCTTGTATTATTTAAGTAATTAAGGGTGGTTCTCGACCTATTACATTTAGCAACTCAAACATAGTATTTCTTTAGGACGCTAGCATTCCAACAATTTTTAAGCTCCTTGCCATCCATGTTCTTTAAAATGAAGGAACCGAGAACAATCTTCTTGGCTACGATGTAGGGACCTTCCCAGTTAGCAGTCAGCTTTCCCTCAACATGCGCTTTGCCAGTGGCCGCTGTTCTGCGAAGGACCAGGTCGCCAACATCTAATGGCCTCTCCATGACTTTTTTATTATAAGCCTTGCTGATCCTGTCTTTGTAAGCGGCTGCTCTCAGTTCTGCCATGAGCCTTGTTTCTGGCAAGAAGTCTAGGTCTTCCCTGAGTGCCTGGTCATTTCTTTGCGGGTCTTGGTGCTTGATCCTAGTAAGAGGGTAACCCCACCTCTACCGGCAACACCGCCTGCGCCGAAGGCTAACTTGAATGGGCTCTCTCCCGTTGCTTCTTTCTCCGTTGTTCTGTTTGACCATAGCACTGCCGGTACCATATCAGCCCATCCTCCTTTGAATTCATCTAGCTTTTTCTTCAAGGCGTTTAGGATCTGCTTGTTCGCGGCTTCCGCTTGTCCGTTGCTCTGAGGGTGGCAAACGGCTGAATATGCAAATTTTACTCGAAATTCTGTTAAGAAGGCCTATACAGGACGACAATCGAATTGGACGCCATGATCGAAGACGATAGCCATGGGGATCCCAAATCTTGTCATAATATTTTGCCAGATGAATTTTTTGACCTGATTTGCCTTGATTTTTGCTGTCGGCTCTGCCTCTATCCACTTGGTGAAGTAATCAATTCCCACTATTAGGAACTTTCTCCCACCGGTTGCTGTGGTGAACGGTCCCAAGATGTCCATTCCCCACCGTGCGAACGGGATTGGGCATAGGATAGGTCAGTAAATCGTTGGCCGGCTCGTTAATGACTGAAGCGTATCTCTGGCACTTATCACATCTTTTAACGTAGCTCTGGGAATCCGCCAGCATACTTGGCCAGTAGAATCCCGCTCTCAATGCCTTAAGTGCCAGAGCCTTTCCGCCAATATGGTTACCGCATATACCCTCATGTATTTCTTCAAGGATCTTCGCGGATTCCCATGCGGTTGCGCATTTGAGCAGAGGTAAACTGAATGATTTCTTGTATAGCTCATTTTGGTATATGACGTACCCGGCTTGCTTGTCGTTTCGGTTTCTTGGCGACGAAGGATTATTTGGAAGCGTCCCATCAACTTGTACGCCACCGACTCACTAAACCATTCGCCCTGCTGGTTTATACTATTGACGGTTACGACCTTTTCTGTGATGCTCTTTTCCTTCAAGATGTCGACCGTGACGGTTCTTTCAATGCTAAGTGAGTCAGAGCTTGCCAATTTGGACAACGCGTCCGTTTTTGTGTTCTCGGCCCTATGTATCGCTTGAATCTCAAAATGATTCAATTGAGCTATCAATTCCTTGGCCTTTTCAACGTATTTTTGCATGTTGACCTCTCTGACTTCGAATTCTCCCCTCAGCTGGCCGCTCACCAACTGTGAGTCCGTTTTTAAAAACACTTTCTTAGCACCCGCTGCCAAACACATTCTCAGTCCGGCAATTGCCGCTTCATATTCTCGCCGTTGTTTGACGCGGGAAGGCGAACTTGATGGCGTCTTCGGGTACGAATTTCCTTCGGGGTTGGTCATCACTATACCGCTCCGAGATCCGCTAACAACGGATGATCCGTCGACCTCCGGCCCCGGACTTCCTTTTGCTCCACTTCTTCCTCCTCATATGAGGCTTCCACGATAAAGTCCGCCGGGGCTCGCGCTTTGATAGCGGTCCCCGGGCTTGTACTCGTATATCATACTCCGATAGTTCAACGGCCCATTTCAGCAAGCGGCCGGAACTATCCATCTTCTGCAATGCTTTTTCTAGCGGCTGGTTGGTTAAAACTTGAATGGGATGGCAGTCGAAGTATGGTCTGAGCTTCCTGGCGGCTATAACCACAGCCAAGGCCATTTTTTCTACCGGTGATAACGGCTCTCCGGGACCGTTAAGAATGTGGTCGATAAAATAAATTGGCCGCTGCCTCTTCTCTTTTTCTACCAACAACACGGCCGCGATCGTTTCGGTGAAGCCGAGATATACAGTTGTAATACGTCTCCAGTCTCGGGCCTTGTAATGGTTGGTAGCTTCTTTAAATGCTCTTTTACCGCCAGGAATGCTTTGCTTTGCTCCTCTCCCCACTCGAACTTCTTATTCCCCCTTAGCAGGGCAAAGAAAGGCAAAGCTTTGTCTGCTGATTTTGAAATGAATCGAGTGAGGGCCGCCATTCTCCCTGTTAACCGCTGAATATCCTTGACGCTTCTTGGCTCAGGCAGGTCGACAATGGCTTGAACTTTGTCTGGGTTTGCATCAATCCCCCTTTTGCTTACCAAGAAGCCTAAAAACTTTCCCGCTCTCACCCCAAAGACACATTTCTTTGGGTTGAGCTTCATCTTATACTTCCTCAAAGTTCTGAAGGTCTCTTCCAGATCGTCCAAATGTTCACGGTCAGTTTTACTCTTGACGATGGAGTCGTCAACATATGCTTCGATATTCCTCCCCCTCTGATCCGCGAACACTTTGTCGACAAGCTTTTGATAGGTTGCCCCCGCATTACGGAGCCCAAACGGCATTGCCTTATAATTATATACTCCGCAATCTGTGATGAACGCAGCTTTTTTCCTATCGGCCTCGAGCAAGCTGATCTGGTGATAGCCCGAGAAGGCATCCATAAAGCTTAACAATGCATGACCGCTAGTAGAGTCTACTAGCTGGTCTATTCTCGGCAGCGGGTAGCAATCTTTTAGGCAAGCTCTATTGAGGTTTGTGAAGTCCACACACATCCTCCACTGGCCGCTAGCTTTCTTTACCATGACTACATTGGCCAACCACTCCGGGTAGTCGCATGGCTCAATAAAGTCAGCTGCCAATAGCTTATCAACCTCCTCTTTAATGGCTTTGTTCTTTTCGGCCGAAAAATTTCGCTTCTTTTGCTTGACAGTGCCGGACAAGGCTTGTCAACATTTAGACGATGTACCATCACGGCCGGGTCGATTCCCGGAATCTCATCCGCCGAGAACGCGAAGACGTCCGCGTTTTCTCTTAGGAGAGTCACCGGAGTTGACCACGACCTTTGGGTCCATGTCTGCTTCCAACGGCCCACTTGTCCTTGCTGGGTCATCTCCAAGCATCTCCCCGCTTCGTTTCTCCATCCGGTTTGGGCCTTGGAGTATCATCAGGCCTGGATTCCAGCTCTTCCATTAAAACATCCATCTCCTCACCCCCTTTCTCGGATCCTTCTTCATTCGCCAAAGCCCTCCTCTGAGCTCGCCTTTGTTTCCGAGTTGGCGGATTTAACTCTTCTACCGGCACTCTCCTTGCCGGTTGCTTCAGTGCTATTAGGTAGCATGATTTTGCCATCTCTTGACTTCCTCTAAGCTTTGCTGTCGTCCCGAGATTGGAAACGTACAACATAGTCAAATGATAACTTGACACAACTCCTTGGACGTCATGGATGAAAGGGCGTCCGATAATTGCGTTATAAGCTCCAGGCACGTCAACCACTAAAAACTCCGCCATCACATCCATGGCGTTCTCATCCTCCCCTACTCTGACCGGTAAGGTTATCAGGCCCTCTGGAATCACTGACGCCCCCGTGAAACCTATCACTGGGTACCGCATACGGGCTTCGGATGCTCCCCTGGCCAATCATCAATTTTTCAAAAGTTGAGAAATACGAGAATGTTTGCGGAACTTCCTCCGTCTACCGGATTACCGTGGATCAAACAGGTTTGACACTTTCGGCGTGACCACCGCAGGGGTCATCATGAGGGTAGACGACATGCTTTGCATCTTCAATCGTGAAAGACATGGCGGGCATTACGGGCGGCCTTCTCCACTGCATGCTTTCATTGAAATTGACCTGGTGCCTGAATTCTTTCAGGCTTGCCTTGGCCCCATTGACGCTGCCGCCATGAATTGGACCGCCACTTATAACGTGAATCTCAAGAATCCGCGATTGCACATTCCTAGTTATTGGGCTTTACCACGTCTCCGTCCTTTGATTGTGCCTTGTATTGAGTGAAGTTACCCCGTCTTATCGGATCCTCCAGGTTATCCTTCAAGTGCCCGCAATTCTCGGTAGTATGACCAGTGATCACCGTGAAAATCACACCACTTGCTCTTGTCACGGTTTTTATGAAACATTTGCTTAGGACGTTGCCATTTATCACTGTCCTTGTTCATCTGATATATCTGAGCCCTTGAGGTCGTGAGTTGCGTATATGTATCGAATTTATCTTTGTACTCGAACCTTTCGCGGTCATTCTTCTCGCGGTCATTTCCCTTCTTGACCACATTTGATTCCTGCTTTCTTTCATCCCGACCGCGATCATTTTCGCAACCCTTTTCTCTCTTCTGCTTATCATCCTTCTTCTTTTCCGGCTCACGACTTTGGCTGCTTGCGGCCTTGTCAAACTCTTCCCCCCTGATGAAATCGTTTGCCT
Organism: Beta corolliflora; assembly: GCA_947648045.1. Lineage (NCBI taxonomy): Eukaryota > Viridiplantae > Streptophyta > Magnoliopsida > Caryophyllales > Amaranthaceae > Beta > Beta corolliflora. The sequence continues at coordinate 9,474,228 of CANSZD010002921.1, read as the reverse complement.
TCCTCAAGACTGGCTCAAGGGATGTGAAGGTTTTACGGCCCGATAACTTCTAAATGCGGACCCTTCCCTCGGCCGGTCATCAAAGCTAAAACGGCCACGTCCCCGCCGAAGGCGGGGAATGGTGACCGCCTCAGCATTGAAACGGCCCACGAAATCTCGCAGGCTCTCATTTTCCCTCTGCTTGATAGATAACAATTCGCCAGTTGTGCGCTCGCGGCGCCTATTACTCACGAAGTGAGTGCTGAACATAGATGAAAGCTGAGAAAAACTAGAAACGTTACCGGCCCTGATGCTTTTAAACCACGTTTGGGCGATCCCGGTCAAAGTGGATGGGAAAACTTTACACCAGATAGCGTCCACCTGAGTGTATAAGTACATGTGCCCCTCATAAGCGGCCACATGATCGTCTGGGTCTGAGGTGCCATCATACTTGCAGGACGGCATCTTGATTCGCGGCATGGGGTGGTTCAAGATTTCTGGAATGAAAGGAGACTGCTTAGGCTTGATCAATAAGTGTCCGCCAGCAGAATAATTGCTTGCGCCACTGATGCTGTGTTCCCGGCGAGAACGACTTTGATCCTCATCTTCAGAATTGTTGAGATCCTCAGTTTCTAGGATGACTTCCTCATACTCTGGGTCCTCAATTTACCTTTCCAATTGGCGTCCCTCCTGATTGAAGGTCCGCATCCTTCTCACGGGGGTGCCATCGACGTTGCGACCATTCATGGTCGACATACGCCTACGAAGCTGACCTGCCCTTGCATTAGGAGTGGGAGTGTTGTTAAGCTGAGTACCCGCTTGTAACATCTGGATGAAAGACGCTACAGTTTGTAGCTGCTCAGGGGAGAATTGACTTAGTTGAGCCAGGTTAAATGATCCGCTTCCAGTGTTTACCTGAGACACATTGTTCCCAGGATTTTGCTGCTCGTTGACGTTCCCAGCGTCTAACTCAGATGGATCACGGCCGTCATTGTTTGCTCTTTCCATGTTGGCGTTCACAAAGATGGAAGTCCCCTCCTTCTAGCGCCAAGTTGTTTCGGTGTTGAAACGGTTGGCGGTCTTGAGAGAAGTCCGCCAAAGATTAGGGTAAACTCCGCTAGTGAATAGCTGCACAAGAAACAAACGTGAACTACCCTCGGGGGGGATGCGAGGAAACCCCCTCCGACGCTCAAGTCAGCACGTGCCCAAATAGGGTTTAGAGAGAGAAAGTAAAGAGAGAGAGATAAGAATTCTGAGTGTGAGAGAATGTACCTGCAAAATAGTACTAGTGGGGTATTTATAGAAGTACTATTCACCTGACAGGGTGTGTAATCCTTTTACACGTGTACGATCGAGGTGCTTCTGACAGCTGGAGAGATTCCCTTATTTTGTCTTGTTGGGCGACCGCCAACGTTGTCGGACCATGTTGATGTACTGACTTGTTAGAGCTATAGGCGACATTTATAGAGTTCACGTCCGTTACGGTGTTCGCGGACTTATCACAGGGGTCCGCTAACATACTTGGGTCATACCCATACAATAATACTTAGCGAAGGAAGTATTATAAAAAAGAAAGCAGGAATCACGGGCCTGTGATATAGGAAATACTTGCCAAACCATCGTAATCAAAATAAAGAAAGACCCGAGTAGTCATAATACACCATAGAAACGGAAGCAGAAAAAGAAAAAAATAATATCAAAACCTTTTCGACGAGAGATCAAGCGTCTTCTTGCTCGACCAACAGATGTCTCCGGGTCACGGCTTCAGTTCCACCACGTCGGTCTCCGGCTTGGACAGCAAACACCACGTCTTCCATGAGTAGTTCGGTTATGGCTTCAAGGCTCCATGAATGATGCAAGTATGGCGTCAATGGCTTGCGTATGGTCGGCTTCTGGTCCTCCTTCTCCTTGGTTTGAGGTTAGCAATAGGCTCTTCAAATCCACCACGTCAATGTCTCCGGCGAGAAATTCCCCGTCAAAGTCTCCGACGAGAATGACATCTCCTTCATGGCATCTCGAGGCGTCAAGTAGGTGACTTATAGGCTCCTCGAATATGTGGCATTGGTTTCGGTTCACCACGAAATTGCTTGTTTTGGCTCCAAATAAGTTGACGGCACGACTTCAAGTCTTCCTCGTAGGCACTACAACTTGGATGATAAAAAAAAATTCTCGAATATCTGGTGGTATATATAACCATAAGATAAGAATATTCCCGAAGATATTCACGCGGATAACAACGACTAGATCGCGGTTGACGTCAAGCTTATCTTCAAAATAAGCATCTCGCGGTTGCCATTATGCCAGAAGATCACAAACCTGCAAAAATAAATAAAAATGGAGAACAAAGAAAATAAATGAAGAGATAAGTGCATCTTCCATGGTTCCGTTGCGGCAAAACATCAAAACTATGGATGGCTCTTCCTCCGACGTCTTGAGGCGTCAAAGGCGGTTTGTCTCAGCTCTTTGGTGACATCTCCTCCTTCATGGTGTCACCCCGTCGACAAGAACGACATCTCCTCCATCGCCATGGTGGTGTCAAGGACTCTCATCCATGGTGTTAAGCAGGTGGCTTTGCAGCTCCTTGAACAATGGTCATGTATGGCATTATGTCGAGGCTTGGCTCGAGGAGCTCTCAAAATAAGAAAAAGTTTCTCACCCATGATGTTGTATTTATAGCCGTGAGATATTGAGGTAGCAGGGATTTAAGAGAAGTTAGTTGAGCCTTTTGTGGGATTTGGTATATTTCTAGGCTATCTAATACTCCATCCGTCCCATAATATAGTACTTGTTTCTCTTTTTTGAGATTAATTAAAATCATTAACAAAATATTCTTATTAATATGTACAAAAAAAACATACTCATGTAGGATCTTGTTAGGTTCGCTTCAAAATGTACTTTCATAATACGGTTTTTTCACCAGGTACCCCTAGGGTTTCACAATATTCACCTGGTACACTCGCGTTTTCAATAATTCACCTGGTGCCCCTGAGGTTTTAAAAAATCATCAGAATACCCTTAATGACTAACGGACGTCAACTCCGTTAGTCATTAGGGCTAAATCAACAAAATTAACCCCTAACTAACCTAATTAATCCTAATTAACTATAATTAAACCTAATTAATATTTTTACACCCTAATTAACCCATCTCTCTCCCTAACCCCTAACCCCACCACCCTCCCACCACCACACCACCCACACCCCCCACCCTCCCACCACCCCGGCCCCCCCTTCCCAACCCCCCTCCCCCCCCCCCCCCCAGCCCCCCCCGCCCCCCACCCCACCCCCACGCATCCATCCCTCCCCCCCCCCACCCCCGCGCCCCCTCCCCCCCTACTCCCATCGAATTTCGCTCCACTCCCCCCCCCCGTCGATTTTCGATTTTCTAGGCTTCGATTTTCCGGAGGGGAGCGAAACTCGATGGGGGTGGGGGGGGGGGGGAGCGAAATTCGACGGGGGGTGGGAGGGAGGGGGGGGAAATCAACTCGGGGGGCCGCGCGGGGGGGGGGGTCATGACTGTGATGGGTGGTGGGAGGGCCGCGCGGGTTGGGGGAGGGCTGCGACTGCGAGGGGGGGGGGGAGGGGCTGCGCGGGGTTGGGGGGAGGGGCTGCGACTGCGAGGGGGGGGGGGAGGGGCCGCGCGGGGTTGGGGGGAGGGGCTGCGCGATGCGAGGGGGGGGGGGGACCGCGCGGGGGTTGGGTGGAGGGGCTGCGACTGCGAGGGGGGGGGGGGGGCCGCGGGGTTGGGGGGGAGGGATCGCGACTGCGAGGGGTGGGGGGGGAGGGGCTGCGCGGGGTTGGGTGGAGGGGCTGCGATCGCGAGGGGCCGCGCGGGGTTGGGGGAGGGGCTGCGACTGCGAGGGTGGGGGGGAGGGGCTGCGCGGGGTTGGGGGGGGAGGGGCTGCGACTGCGAGGGGTGGGGGGAGGGGTTGCGGGGGGTGGGGAAGGGGGCCTAGGGTGGTGGGGTGGTGGGGTGGTGGGAGGGTGGGGGAGGGGGTGGTGGGAGGGTTAGGGTTTAGAGTTAGGGTAGGGTTAGAAGTTAGGGTTAAATTAGGTTAATTAATTTTTTTTAGGGTCATAGTTAACGGAAAGTTGACGGTAGGGTCACGTCAGGAATTTTTCACAACCACATGGGCACCTGTGAATTTTGGAAAACGCGAGGGTACCAGGTGAATATTAAGAAACCTCAGGGGTACCTGGTGAAAAAACCGTTCATAATATCAATTTTTTATATTTTTTAGGAAAAATTTCAAAAAACTACCTTTTATAACATAAATTTTTCAAAAAACTAACTCATAAAAATTTTCTTTCAAAAAACTACCATATATAACATAATGTTTTCAATATACTACCATTTGACTTTTTTTTGTTGACGTTGACTCTTAAATAGCAGCGACCCTAGGTGTTGTTGCCGGTGGGGCAACAAATAAAAAAGAGAAGAACAAAAATGGATGAGAGAGAAGCTAGCGGGAGAGGGTGCTCGTTAAGAAGAAAATGAAATGAGGGGTAGTTTGGCACCCTATGGGGGTTATTAGCGGTGCTCGGCCGTGAGATCAAGGCAATAAGTAGCAATGAACCTGTCACGGGTGGTAAAACCCTCATTTAGCAGTCAATTGGTATTATTTTGAAAAAAATGTATTGTATAAGGTAGTTTTTTGAAAAATAATTTTTGAAAGGTAGTTTTTTGAAAAATGTTTGTTATAAAAGGTAGTTTTATGAAAATTTTCCTATTTTTTATTAATACAGAATTGAAGATATTGAAGGTCAAAGGTATATCTTGGAGACTCCCTAAAAAAAGGTATATCTTGAAGACCGTGCAAGCATGGATTAAAAAAAACAAAAAGAAAAAAAGATGAAGTCTTAGCTTGAAGTATAACAACATATTGTTGTGGACTATTATGGCCGTAATATGGTGCTTTTGATCCATTATCATAAAAAAACGATTTTTTCACCAAGTACCCCTCGCAATTTTCAAAATACACTAGGTACCCCTCAATTTCTTGATAATACATCCACGTGCCCTTAATGACTAACGATGGTTAATTCTATTAGTCTTGACCCTAATTAAACCCTAATTAGCCCTAATTAACTTAACTAAACCCTAACCTCTAACTTCTAACCCTACCCTAACCCTAACCCCTAACTTCAAACCCTAACCCTAACCCCATCACCACCTCCCCCCCCACCCACCCCTACGGCCCCCCACCACCACCGCAGCCCCCATCCTCCACCCTCGCGGCCTCGCCAGTCCCCTTCCCCCCCCCCCGCATCCAGCCAGGCCCCCACCCCTCCCCCCCACTCCCGCGCCCCCACCCCCTTCAATTTTTGCACCTCTCACCCCCCCCACCCCCCCATGACATCCCACCCCCTTCAATTTCCGCGAAACAACCCGTCCACAAGCACGGGGAGCTTCGAATTGAAATACGAGAGGGAAGAAGAAATCGAATTGAAGGGATGGGGGGTTGTGGGGGTGGGAGGAGGGTGAGTGGTGCGGAAATTCGAGTGTTGCGAGGGGTTTCCACCTCCTCCGACCTCGGATTTGCCAACGATTGCTCGAGGGGTGAGCTTCGATCGATTTGCCTAGGGGTGGGGGTTGTGGGGGGAAGGAGGGGTGGGGACGGGGGTTGTGGGGGTAGGGGGAGGGGTAGGGGGCTGCGTTGGGGGGATGGGGTCTGCGCGCGGGGGCCGCCATGGGTGGTGGGGGTGGGGGGCTGCCATGGGTGGTGGACTGGTGGTTAGGGTTAGGGTTTAGGGTTAGAGTTACGGGTAGGGGTTAGGATTAGGATTAGGGTTAGGGTTTAATTAGGGTTGAAAACAAAAATTTAGGGTTAATGACTAATAGAGTTAATCGCCATAAGTCATTAAGGGCATTTGGATGTATTACAATGAAATTGAGGGGTACCTGGTGTATTTTCAAAAGTGTGAGGGTACCGCGTGAATTTCCTGAAAACTCGGGGGTACTTGGTGAAAAAACCGTAAAAAAAATTATTTCAACCAAACTGAAGCCAACACAATTTTCTATGATGGTAAAAAGAAATCGAGACTCGATCACGCTTAAACACTCAACTCGTGTACGTGATACAGCCTCGAGGGGGCAATTTGTAGGCATGAAAATTTTGTTAAATGCCACATAATTATTATTTGACCCATTAAAGTCAAATGTTGACTTTTGTTAATAAATGGTCATCAAAATTAATTAATTTGGGTTTGTTATTTAAATTAGTCTATTTTAATTAAATCATTTATTATTGGGTCAATGTCCCATTAAATAAAAGTTAGACTATTAAAAGGGTTTATGTCCCAAGTGGTAGGATACTTGAAAACCCTAGGTCAAGGAAAGCTCTATAAGTAGAGCTCCCCACTTCATTTTGGAAGAGGAGAAGAAATCAAACTCCAGAGCCAGGAAGGAGAAAAACATAAAGCAAAAATTAAGTCTCTCAAGTACTCTCGCTCTCTGCCACTCCCTCCCCAGAAGAAGGAAACAAGATCAACCTTGGACGAGATCAAGTCTGAAGGCCCTTATTCAAGAATATCATATTTGGTGAGCAACAATAAATCAACATCAAATCCTTCCCATAGAAGAAGAACAACAAGCATATAAAACTCAAGTGTCGTTCTATTGTACATCAACATTCTTGAACAAGATCAAGCATCAAGGCCCTTATTCAAGAAGACAAAAGTTGTTTGTGAATTGCAAGCTCAAGTACAAGTGGAGATCGAATCATAGAATCACAACATTAGAGATTGTAATCCAAAAATACTTTAAGATCAATAAAGTATTATTTTGTTCACATATTTGGACTCTCTATTTTACATATTTAAAATTTTTGTTTACAACAAGTAATTCGTATTATTTATACATCTAAAATAAAACATATCAAAATATATTCTATTATTTACTTATATTTACAACTATTACAAAAATTACATCTAATATTTTATATTTCAAAATTAGAAACTAAAAATCCATCAATAAATTCAAATAAATCACAAGTAATTCCTAATATTCATAAACATTTACTTCATTGAGAGTACTATATGCAATAATATGACTTTACAAAGATAAAAAGCTAAAAATTCAGGTTTAAATACAGGAGTCCAGCTTAGACGCATGATCCTGTGATCAAGCATCTACATAGGCGCCTATCTCAGGACTAAGCGTCTAGGGTGGACGCCTGACCACAAGATCAAGCGTTTGTGGTGGGCTCTTGTTCCTGTGGTCAAGCGTCGACAGTAGACACCAACCTAGGTTTTCAGGCGAAAAAAAACGTATATTGGTTGTCATGATGTCTGACTTGGTCGTGAACAACGTCCAGTGGTTGTTGAATGGTGGTCAACGCAGGTTTATGAATAGCTAATCGAATTTACTATTTTGACATGAATTCGCGGGGTTTTAGGAAAGCGAAAGTATTGGTGGGGATTGATTAAAGTATTGGTGGGTTTTCATATGTATCATGTGAAACACATGAGTGATTTTTATAAAGAAATTAGCGAAAGGGGAAAGAGGGAATGGGGAATGAGGGGGGAAATCTTATGGGGAATGAAGGGGAAATCCATGTATTTGTGTATAAAAATACAGGGCATTGGTAAGAAAAAACAGGGCGGTAAATAGCAAAACCCTTTTTCATATCTAATTTTCCTTAGCAATTCTTTGAATTGTAATGATTTCTTTCCCTGTGTCGTCTCTCTCGCACGGCTGCCGCACTCAAAAGTCTGAGCCTATAGTTGCGCGCTGATAGACCTAGCCCTAACTCTATCGTTGCTGCAAGTATATGAAGTGCTGCCAGAAGCACAGCGGTCGGTTTCTTCAACAGGAAGGCACGGCAGTTCTTTCTGGGTCTTCTATCTGACTATCTTCCTCCTTTTGTCTATTTTATACCCCTTCAAACCTTGCATAACAAATAGGGAAAAACCCTGGTGAATTTTAGGTCTTTTTCTTGTACTGCCTTTTAATTCACTTTAAAGAAAAATAAAAAAAATTAGAGATAGTGATAATGGGTTGGGGTCTTTCAAGATTAATATTTTTGAAATCAGCATTTTATTTCATAATATTTGTGTTAATTCGAAGCATTGGATTCAGATTATTAGCAATCCCATTTTTATATGCTTCATTGGTATTCTTATTAGTTTCAATTGCATCACACCCACAGATCAATCTTCCAATGCTTTTAGGGAAGAACACAGATGGGTCATTTCCAATTTGGTCAATCATTATGTTCAGCCCTTTTTTACTTTTTGTTCGAATGTTTTCAACACTTAGAAGAATTTTGAGTAATGAAGAGCCTTATAGTGAGATATGTGAGGGAGTGTATGTTGGGGGATGGCCTTCTTGCCTTGATCAATTTCCACCTAAAAATCCAGCCATTATTGACTGTACTTGTGAATTTCCTCGAAAGTCAGAGTTTTCGAAGAATGGGTATTTGTGTATTCCTACGTGGGATACTAGGTCGCCACAGCCGTCTGAGGTTGAGTCTGCTGTTAAATGGGCTTGCAGGAAGAGAACTCAAGGAGTGCCTGTCTTCATCCACTGTGCCTATGGTATGACTTAAAGCTCAATATTCCATCCTTTATTTGCCAGACTTTATTTTTATAGAAGTTATATGCAAACTTGATTTATGATTGTTTTATATACTAAAGGCAATTAAAAGCATGTGATTGTTGCTGTTTTTTGTTTTCTCTTGGCTCTCAATTACTTATTTATAATCAATCAGTTTGACAATTTTGTTTGGTGATTGATGGGTTTGATTTGACTGGTGGAAATGCGTGGAGAAGCTGTTACTCCTTGAGCGGATTCCTGTATGCCATTGTGCTGCAACGGAATTCAGTTATGTTGGCTGCATGATATTCTGAGTACAGAATAGTTGGGGATAATCTGTTATTATGTTATCACAGTCACCTAGTTTCTATTTAGTATTTGCGTTACTGAGACTTTCAATTATATTGTGCTGTTGGATATTTGCTTGCATGACGATTGGATTCTCAAATAGACTAAAAACTATTCGCAATCCCTGAACATAGTCGACTATGGCCATTTGAACCCTTCTGTATCCATGTTGAATGAAGGCATTCCTAATTTTTAATTAGAATTGCATTGATCGAGTCAAGGTCTCTGCATCTCTTCTTGTCTGGGTGCTTCTCTAATTTGCTTTCATTGTTTTTCTACTTCTCTCACAATCTTACGTGTGTTAGTCTTTCCATTAAATGTGTATTCTGTTATATATCTGTATACCTTGTCAGCAACAGGATATACTATAGAAACAGTTGCGTCTAGTTCTTGTCGTTAACATATGGATGACTTTAATACTGTCTTTTGGTTTTCACATTTATAGTTGATGAATCTTAAGATTAAAAAATAAACGGTGCAGAAAGATAATCACTTTTGACAATTTCGTTATTGAAGCCACCCCCAAAGCAGTGCTAGAGTGAAGTTGAGGAAGGAACAATTAGTTTAACCTCACCACAGGTCATCCATTAATACGACCTTCTAGACATACTTTCCCATCTTGAGTCAAAAGCAGCATCACATTTATTTAACTAATAGCCACATGGAGTGCCCAATGAACTTCTACCGAATGACTGCATGGGCATCATCTTGGGGATGCACGTAAGCTTGAAAATATTTCAGGACTGGAACAACAGCCCATGCTAGAGTTATCTGATCCATATGAGAAATGGTCATTTCTACAAAATCCTAGTTCTGTTAGGATTTGTGTTGTTTTCCTAATTCTAGTAGGAATAGGACTCTTAAAATCCTAATCCTAGTAGGATTAGAATTCCTAGTTCTATTAGGAGTCTAAAAGTTTTAGTTGGTTCATAATTTTAGTTGAGTTAGAAATCAAAATCCTAGTTGGATTAGGATTCCTACTTGGAGTAGAATTATAGTGGTAAGAGGAGTCTTTTGCTTGTAAGTTTTTACTATTCTACTTGGAATAGGTTTTTCTTACTTTAAGCACATTAGGAGTCTAGTTGGAGTTGGAGTAATAGTAGGCGCCAAGTTGAGCTTGTTCTACTTGGATTAGGAGTTTGTTATTTCTTTGTTATCTTGTTCTTAGTTTTCTAGCTTTAGTATGCTTAGGGTTTGTTTTCTTTTCACGCCTATTTAAGGCTTCGTTTCATTAATAAAAATCAGAGTTTTGAAGAGTAAAAGAAATTGCATACTTTGCATAAGTTGAGCGTGAGCTAACACTAGGTTTCCGAGTAGTAAACCTAAATCAAACAACCGAGACTTGTTTGACCATACTCTTAACCGTGACTTAAGAGTAATATCCTTTAGTTTCACAGTTAGTTTGTCCATAAATCATAAACCACAAAAAGAGTTCGAAACTAGCCACGAAAATCACATCATTATCAGTTGTGTCATGTATACACAACCAGTTGTCACGCTTCACAAAGCCCTGTAATCATAGCCATTTTGCCCCTTTTCTCTTTGCTGCCGCCCCTATAAACTGCCTCTACCTAGTCCCTAAGGTGACCACTCTGAGCATCGGAAGAGAAATCTGATCACAAGCATCTTGCAATACCAATGATGTTAAGTAACATACTTGGCATCTTTTGTGCTGCATTCCAGTTCTTGTGGGCTGCAAACATTTCTCCACTAATACGCTAACCTTTAACGGAATTTGGAGCATCAAAATTTTGCTCAATAGTATTCTATCTATGGACGAGGTTGAAGCTTTCTTGTTTACCTGTGTGTTGCATATCTAATAAATGGCATCCTTACCATAATCCGACACCAAACGATTCATTAATCCCAAAGCACAATTTTCAAAATCTTGATTTTCTAGAACACTAAAATGAGCTGCCTGATAACACCTATGGCCCGTTTGGATAATGGTGATATATAGACATATAGTTGTAATTGTAATGCATTTTAGTGTAAATTTGTAAAGGAATTATTATGTCAATATCCATGGTAATGCTATATTTATCCAAAAAAACTATTTTCTTCTTAAAATTTCATTCCATCCATTATTATTTGGAAATGTGGTATTAAGTGGTAATGAAATCTTTGAAGAAAAACTACATGTTTTAAGATGAAGTTTCATTATCATGGCTCTAAACATGAGATTTTCTTACAAAATTAAATTATAATTCGTTGCCATTACCACGTCTTATTGCCGCCTACCAAATGGGCCACTAATCTCATAACTCTGCATGCCAAATTATAATATTTTATGCTCAAAAGTCAGATGAGCCATCACATCTTAGAGAAAGTACATGGAATGGAAGGGGTCAAAGCATGGTGTTAAAATGCGGATGCATCATAACGGTGCGGGCGAGATGTAACGGATTTCATTTCTACCGTTACGAAATTAGCCGCTTTGTAAAGCTGTGAAAAAAAACACCGCATTCTGGGCGCATCAACCGATACCACCGCAACAGGCACTAGAAAGAGAGAGAGGAGATGAAAAAATCGAAATACTACTTCCTACAATTTAAAATGAGTGGCTTACTGGTTTCCAGCTGTCCCTTTATTCAGTATCTAAGTCAATATAATAAGTGGATTCCAGCTGTCCAACAAATAGTAAGTCTTCCTGGCCCACCTAGTCATAGTCGCTTACCTTACCCAGTTTTTCCAAAGGAACCACGAATTCTTTCCCAACTTTATTACTTGTATTTTTATTTTTGGCCAGGATACTTGTATTTTTCTTTTTATATTTTCACTTCTCCTCCATGGCTCACGCACGTATCCATTAGTTATTATCACAAATGCACCATGGACAATGATATTAATAATGATGATAAATTAATAATAATAATAATAATAATAATAATAATAATAATAATAATAATAATAATAATAATAATAATAATAATAATAATAATAATAATAATAATAATAATAATAATAATAATAATAATAATAATAATAATAATAATAATAATAATAATAATAATAATAATAATAATAATAATAATAATAATAATAATAATAATAATAATAATAATAATAATAATAATAATAATAATAATAATAATAATAATAATAATAATAATAATAATAATAATAATAATAATAATAATAATAATAATAATAATAATAATAATAATAATAATAATAATAATAATAATAATAATAATAATAATAATAATAATAATAATAATAATAATAATAATAATAATAATAATAATAATAATAATAATAATAATAATAATAATAATAATAATAATAATAATAATAATAATAATAATAATAATAATAATAATAATAATAATAATAATAATAATAATAATAATAATAATAATAATAATAATAATAATAATAATAATAATAATAATAATAATAATAATAATAATAATAATAATAATAATAATAATAATAATAATAATAATAATAATAATAATAATAATAATAATAATAATAATAATAATAATAATAATAATAATAATAATAATAATAATAATAATAATAATAATAATAATAATAATAATAATAATAATAATAATAATAATAATAATAATAATAATAATAATAATAATAATAATAATAATAATAATAATAATAATAATAATAATAATAATAATAATAATAATAATAATAATAATAATAATAATAATAATAATAATAACAACTTTAAAAGCATAATAATTAAAAATTCGGCCGTGACAACCACGACACAATCCGCGATAAACGCATCCGTTCCGTACCGCCAAAACCGTTACCGTTTCCGCGACCGTTACCGAAACCGCATTTTCGAACCATGGGTCAAAGTGCAACTTCCCTCATAATAGCTACAATACTTATTTCTAATCATTTACGCATATGCCTCATATACTCATTTCTAATGAACTAAGCGTCTTAGTTTTAAAATAGGCGCGCCTAGGCGCAAGGCGAGCCAAGGCGTTGAAAAAAACGCATCCCACAGCTCAGGCGAGGCGCAAAACAAGAGGGGCACGGAGGCGCAAAAAAGCGTACGCCTTTGAAGGAGGCGCGAGGCGTATCAGGCGCACGCTTTTCGTCTCGAGGTGCGTGCGAGAGAAAGAAATGAGTAAAAGATGGTGCAAAATCTAAAATTTTCCCAAATTGAATCTTACCCAGACAATTAGTCTCTATTTCGAGTGAAAGCCCTCAATTAATTTCATAAAATTCCTTCAAATTGAACCAAAGTTCGAAGATCTGATAGATGCAAATCCTAAATTTTCGAATTGCATAATAGACCAAAAATAAAGTTAAGCAGCACCCTACTTGTGATAGACACTGCCGACCAACTGATATTGGTGGTCTCCGATATTCGTTGGCCACCGGTGGCCATCGCATCGGCCCTTTTTCCAGGTTGCCCGTAGCCCGTAGGTGGTCTCCTCCCACATTTGACAGTATGTAGAAGTAGAAATAGGTCTGATTTCTACTTTACTTTACTCAGATAATTAAGTGATAGGAGTAGTATAATGTTTTACAGCTGTCCATTGACCAATACCCACTATGCATTATTTTATTAGCTTTTCATTTCATGAAAAATCCAGTGATTTATGAGCTGTAGTCACATGTCTCTTAAAAAAAAGAGGTTGTAGTCACGTGTTCCTTTCTTTCTTTGTTTTGATTTATTTTCTTTTCTCTGTTTTTGTCTTTTTCCTTCTCCTCTCTTTTTCCTCTTCAGTTTTTTTTTAGCCTCTGGTCAGATTTTTTTTCCAAAAATTATGAAGTTTGCAGTTGATTTTTAATGTTGCTGGTATCAGGTAGACTAATTTTATAGGTAGACTTAAAAAACAGGAAATTATTATAACCACAATAGCTAATTTTACCATATAAGTAGGCTGGAGCTTATAGTTTAAGTTACAGCAACTTATATAAATATTTTTATGTTGTTTGGAGATAAATTATGTTCTACAAATGATAGTTAAGCATTTTGGCAACAAAAGTGCGCCTCGCATACGGGATGCGTGTGCCTTCGCCTTGCGCCTTGCGCCTTTTAAAACTAAGCTAAGCGATACCCTCAACACTAAGTCAAGTGCAACCTCCCTCATAATAGCTTGTTATACTTCAATTAGGGAAATATCGAACTTTTCTTATGAGAGCTTGTGCTACCAATCAGTGAGGATTAACCATGAATCTCCCACCTTGTTATCCACAAAGACATAGTTAAAAAGCTTCAAGATGATGAAAATCAAGACCCCCGAAGCTTTAGGAAGATATAAGCTATCTTCAACAACCTTAAAATTTTTTTTTTCTCATACTTTGCACCCTAGCAAAACCTTCATGTCATTTATTGGATATCACTAAAAAGAGTCGCGATGAGTTTAAAGATACTCATGATGTAGGTAGGAATTTCATACCTTCCGAGAACAGTAGCTAGAATCTTGTCCACTACTCTTAGACTTGAAAATTTCGTGCATAAGTAATTTGGTTTAGTTGACAATGGACATAAGCTTGATTCTATATTGTTTAACACCTTTGGATATTTTTCATCCTTGACACCTTAAACTCTTATGTTCAAGATTTGCATCATTTTTGTTTGATTGTTGCCTTCAAGTTCCTCTTCTATTATTTTTTTACGGCTCTTTTGGTGATTCACATGCCATCATTCCTTTACTAACTCCCTTTGACACGATGAATGTGCACAAGGAAGCGTCTTTAGTTTTCTTGCCATTTCTTTGTCATGCTTTTTTAATTTGGGTTAGTATTGGATCGGAATTTGTGGAAGAGGGGTTAGAATCAATAGCACTATAGGCAACTTCCTACGAACTCAAAGCTTTTAATTATGATTTCATTTGCGAGTATTTAGACAATAATTTCCTTTTTAGCCCTTTAATTTCCCCAACCCCACAAATTTATTCTCCAATTATGGCCAAAACTAGCTTCTTTGAGTGTCCAAGATTAATAGAGATGTCAAGGTTTTCTATTGGTATTTCCACTATCTGGACTCCAAGAACTCTGGATAGCTACAAGTAGGTTTATCTTTCTTTTTGTTGTGAAGGTCAGCTGCTATTTATCAAATACCCTTTGCCCAGATGCCATCTCAGAATGATTACATGTCCTTTAGCTAACTTGCGATTGCTTTTCCAAACAAAATGCTATTATTGACATATAGCGAATGGTTGATATTTAAGGCTTTACTAGCAACACGGTCACTATTTATCCTCCTTTGTAAACCGCTATGTTTATGAGATTAGAAAACCTCAGCAGAAATGGTAAATAAAATATATGGAGAAATAGGATCCCTTAGACAAAGGTCCTTTTCAGATTAAGATGAATTGAAATCAATCCCAATGACATGAACTAAATTAATTTATGTTGGCATAGTTCATGTTTATAATCCTCCAACTCTTTGCAAACCCTGACAAAAAAGTTGGGATTGGTTTCAATTCATCTTTATTTGAAGGACCTTTATGAAGAGCTCCTAACGCCAGAACAATTTAATCTTACTCATGACAGCCTCCAAAAATTTCACTCAGCCTGATTATATGCTTGACTTGTTCTTCATGCATATTGATTCTTTTATTCTGTTCTTATTCTTCAAATATCAGAACACACTAATTGCTATGAAGACATTATCTTTAATAAGTTTTCAAGGGGTAAATATTTGCTGACCAACAGAAATAATTGCAGGAAGAACCGATTTTGATATGATTTGCAAGGACTTTTGAGTTTTGACCCTATCTTGCAGTCATATTACAAAGTGAAATAGCTCTAGACAGTAATACTCAGTGAACATTTAAGTTTCTGAGTTTAATTACTTTAAGTATAATCAACAGAGCTGATACTGGAGTTTTTATGAAGCACAAAATTGACCATATTAGCCAATAGCCATATAGTACTCCAAAAGTTCTGATACAATCTGCATTACAATCATTTGGACCAGAAGACTTGGGTGCATTTTTTCAAGGCAGCGGAGACTCTTGTCATCTTGTGTGTATAAAGGGGTTTCATGACTTGTGATTCATATCAGAAGTAACTGGAAATCAGTCTCTGCTTACCGCATCAAAAGAGCTCAGGTTCGAGGACTTAAACAGCCCTTGTAAATAGGTTATACCCACACTTTTTCACTTAGTTCTTCTAGATTCCATTGTCCATCATCCTCTTGAATGCCAGAGATCAAATTCTTCCGCTCTAAATTGAGGCCTGCAAATGGTCAATTCTGTGGCCTTATCTCCTTCGACCAGATCTAAAATTTTCTAAAGGTAGTGCCAGTAAATCTCCTCCTTTAGCAGCAGGTCATCTATCTCCCTCATCAAAGGCCCACTATGCTAATAGGCTTCACTGATGTGCCCTGGAATTTGCAAGAGTCAAGTTGCTCTCTGTTAAAAAAATTTCCCCCTCTTTGATGCCGAGCTCTTCTTTCCTCCGCATTCCGCACCTTCAGCTTCATGCTAACATGTAATAGACTGATACAAAGGGGGAGGGGCATTTTAGGTATGTTAGTTAAGGGTAGCTTGAGGAATAAGTTAGAAGGTTAGTGGGCAAGAAACTCTATAAATAGAATAGTTTGGAGAGAGAGAGAGATTATGGAAAAATATTGTTTAGGGGTTTATTTTGTTCTTGGGAGAGATTCAAGCCTCTCGAATGCTTGAAGTTATCTTTTATTTTACTGTCAATTTTCATATTATCAATCCAAAGTCTATTTTATTTTCTGATCATCTCTCTGAATCGGCCATAGCTATGTCAGTCCATCACATAACACTTTTTAAGCATTTTAACACCCTCGATATCTGAAATTTCATAGAGTTAGTCCGTGCATCCTTTATAACCTCGTCTTAGGTTAGAAGTAGTCAGCAATCTTAAAATTTTTAACCTGAGCCACGATATTGTCTGTTTCTTTACCACTGCGTTCCATTATAGTGGTCTGATGTGGGACTTCCATATGATCAACCGAAAGTGAATGCACCGAATCCATCCATATATGATTTGCTAAAGCACGATCTAGATACTTGTGAAGACATTGGTCATCTCTCGTATTTTTCGTCAGGCGATCCCCATTGGCCAATGTAGCGTAGGTTCCTACGACTAAAATCATCAAGAGCTTTTCAAAAATTATCCATGAGCTTTTTTCATGAGGAGTACCACCTATCTTCTCCTTGTGAAAGAGGATTGGGTTTTTACTCATTACTACACACCCGAGGAATTATATAATAGTGCTGTCAGGAGACCAAACTTATTAATTGCCAGGTTATCATTTTTTGTTCTAGTCTGCCAGATATAGATGCCAGTTATGTGCCCCTCGAAACCATTGGAGACCTCTCTATAATGCAGTCAAAGTGTTGGATAGACCCAATTAAAATTTATACCTTTAAAGCTGTTACCTGTCTTCCAGAGAATTGCTAAATTCACCCTCTGCTCATGTTGCAACTTTATTAGCATATCGACTGTACGATGGTTGCCAGGCACTTGGTAGATGTAACTTAGGGGACTCATATGAATGGCAGTGTCGTTCATTACTAAACAATGATAATCGCATGAGAAGATGACTATCTTGGTAGTCTCCAATTGAAACTGAGTCTTCACCACCCTGGATTTCTGATGTTTGCTAATCTTTATAACAGCTGCTGTACTGAGATTGTCTTTTTATACATGCCGTCTTCTGTGGCTCTTTCCCTTTTCTGTCCATGCAGTAGCTTCTTCATCCAAAGTAGGTGATTGACCATTACCCAGCTCATTGCCTCATTCTCTCATTTTTTGTTTTTTAGAAGAATAGGGGAGGGGTGATTCCATGGATAATAAAACTTTTGACACTTACAATCATCCCATGGAGTCACTAGAAAAACAATACAAGTATAAAAAACCCTAGACATATTAGCATCGCTTCTCATCAGCTCCTCCGATCTCTTGTTTGATGTCTCTCATCTGAGTTCCATTGGTGTAACGTCTTTAGGTTGATAATTCATGACTGGTTCTCGAGATCGGCATCCCTAGACCAAGCTCCAGTAGTTCCACAAATCTGCAAGACAGAGCTTCTAAATTTGTATCCCTAGATATATACACAAGTACTTAGAAACACTAAACAAACAAACCCACCATGATAAACATGAGAGAGCAAAACCCCAACAAGGGGGAGTAAACTAACCTCAGAAGGGGGAGAAAAGCCATCACAAAAGATGGAGGATTTTTGAAAACAGAGGACGAGAAGGATAAAAACAAAGCGAAAAACAAGAACACAATACTCAAAAAACAAAATAAAGGCTGAAAATAAGAGAGAAATTGGGGCTTACCATGGACAAAAACATCCATGGCAGCCCCTTACTGTAGAATAAAGTTAGGGTTTGCCTCATTCTCTCATTGAGGACCATAATCTTCAAAACAAAGTCTTTCTCTTGCCATGAGTTCATAGATTTTGGAATCTCTTCATCCAAACAATTTAATCACATGACCAAGATAAAATCAGCCACAGGAATGGCAGAATTCCAGTAGCTTTTCATATCGGAAAGTCTTGTTTATATATCCTTCCCATTTTAGGAGCATATTTGTTCCTCACATTAACTGCTTAGAGTTATCCAAATCCAAGTCCACCGTGAAGTCTACTGCTTATATGGATCAGACATGTTGAAAGCAAAATGCACAAGAGTGCTTGTCTTGCTAGCCATGGCAACGACTATTGACCTCTTCCTCTTTGGTTTTGACATTTGGTATGGCTTTGCCCAAATCCGCACATGTCAAAAGTCATTTCAGACCAATATTTTTGTCTTGCTCTAGTTAGCCCTTAAACCGAACAGAAAGATTTATAAAAAGAAAGAGGAAGAAAAGTCTATAAATTATGGTTTATAAAGAATGTACAAACCTGAACTTTTTCTGACCCCTTCCAATTTTGTGTTTTTAAGCAAATGAATAATCCATGAATGGAGTGAATAAATGATCCTTTACCCTTTAAGATCCTAGATAAGTAGACTAAGGCAAAGTTCTCATTATCTCATCAATGGGGAAACAATTGGACTTCTGGGTTTGTTTTGTCATTCGTCAATTGCATTCTTTCTAAAGTTTGCTGCCTGGAATTTATATTCTTTAACTATAGTTTGTTTCTTTTAATAAATGTTATCCTGTGCTAATAAGCAATGGTACTTTATGATATTGGAAAGTATCTTAGCTAGTTGATTCTCTTCCATGTTCCTAAGGTAATCAATCACTAAATTATCTGAGATGCAAGTGAGAGGTCAACACTAATATATTCTCTTACTTCAGGGGCACGTTGGGGGGTTTATTGGGGATGACGTATTGGAGAATGGTAATGTTATTAACGCTATCTGGAGTTGTATATCTTGTAATCGTAACTAGTATGTTGCATAAAAACCATTTGACTGAGTCATGCTCAGTTCGAGCAAGATTGCCATTCTCACAAATGATTCATTACAAGGTACTCCTCTGGCTAGTGCATTTTTGAGTTGATATTCCACCATAAGAAAGTATTTGCTTTCCCCACTTCTATCTTTGTTAGATCTGACTTGTGAGCTAGTTGCTTTTTATTTTAGTTGAAGCTTTTTTAAAGGCTTTACGCATAGTTGTTTTCTGCGTCTTAACATTATATGCTTGGGTTGGGAATCCTATTTAATTATCTGATCCTGTAATTATAATAGTATTCTTTCTTCCCTTAAAAAAAATAGTGTTCTTTCAGTTAGTGATTCCACTTCAAAATTTAATAATAGCCTTCTCAATTATGGTTGCGTGATCTCTCAGGCCATGGAAGAAGTGTTGCAGTTACGTGCGCGTTACTAGTAGCTTTAGGAGTGGTGGATAACTGGAAAGATGCAGAGAAGCTGATTCAAAACAAACGACCTTATATTAGGATGAATTCTCTTCATCGAACAGCCTTGGAGGAATGGGCAAAACACCGATTATCTCCATTGAGGGGGAAGGTTGGAACAGATGTGAGCTCGGTGATCATGTCGAACTCTTTTGAAAACAAGTAATTGGGCAGGATAATATGACAAAACTTCGCCGTCTACTCAGCAGCATTGTAATTCTTTTTGAACTAACCATCATGGAGATAATCTGCATAATGAACACCTTGTGCTTGACTTTGTTAATAGCAGTTGAAGTTAGCAGAAAGAGTTTGTGAAATGTTCGCTTTTTGTTGGGTTGATATGTAAAGTTCTGTTGAATGTTCAAGAAATATTGACTAATCTAAAGGTAATGCCTACATCGATCATTGCTACGCCTCTCTGATTAGCACCAAGAACAAGCAAACAACTAGACTCAGTTTCAAAGCTATTTAATTGCAGCATGTATTAGCAATTGAGGATGTGAAGCATGAGGTAACGCCTAAAACTTGAATGGATTGGCTTTGTTGTACATCTTGCTCAAAGTTTGAATTGTGCGTGTGTGTGTTCTCCTTTGCCATCATACACATGGGAAAATGAAGCATGAAATGCTTTGAGTTCCATGCTCTTTACATTATATATATATATATATATATACCTATTAAAAAGCCACAAGTTTGGCTACTGTTCCTTAGTAACAATGCTTTGGCACTTTTGCCCTCCCAAACTTTCATAATTACTTGCCTGCCTTGCTTTGCCACACACGCTTTTTGGCGACATCTTCAATCTTGATTTACCGGGATTTCCTCCCTTCTTCCTTTTTCCAGTTTATCTCCTCCTATTCTTCTACTTTTCTCTCACCCTTTTTTCTTAGCTGATCCAAACGCTCCTCTAAATTTTATCATCTTATTCTTCCCCAGAAAATTTGTTGGATTTTATTCACAAAAATGGAAGAAAAATTGCAGCTTATTTCATTATCGATTAAAGAAATGTTTTCGAAGAGTTTTATGAGAAAATAGCAGCTCCAAAATTCGTCGATTTTACGGTTCCAAATTAGTTTTTTCCTGACGATTGCTATTGGTTCTGCTCCCACGTTGGTCTGTTTTCTCTCTCCTTTTTTTTTATCATAATTTCTATAGATTTTGATAGTTTTTTTAAGCTCAAAATAGTAGAATTATTATTGGGTAATTATATTTTTATTGTGAGATTAAGTGGGTTGTTTTTTAATTTTAGTTATGGTGATTATATTTTCTGGGTTTCTCTGAAAGTTAATCCTATAGATAGAGTACTTGAAATTTATGATTTTGAGCCGATTTTTTCGATTTTCACTCTAATTTCTCAGTTATTTTAATTCTTTTCCCATTTTGTATAGATGTTAATTCAACAAAATCTTTTCAGTTTCTAAATTAGGAACTCTGTAAAAAGTAAGCACGCATTTGAGTAACTCTTAGACTTTTGCAAGATAAAGTTTTGTCTTGTGTATAATGTTGATGATCTTGATGTTGTGGGGGTTGAATTTCAATTAAATTTAGCAACTTTTACCTTTATTTAAGTTATGTCAAGTAAGCACACATTTATAAAGAATGTCTAACCCGAAGCACGAAATTCTTCAATAACTGTATTTTGCAAGAAGACAGATTGCTTTTCCTATATAATGTGATGGGTGAATGTTAGGGTTATGAGTGTGAGCGGAAGCAAATATTTAGAGATTTAGAAAAAATAGATATAGTTGAATATACGGCAAGAAAGTAATATAAATGGACACACAAATTTAACTTGGGAAAAGTCCCGAAGAGGCACAAATCGACGAATAACGAGCACCCAATAATCCACTATATGAAAAATATGAAACTATAAGAACCTTTAATAATTTGAGAAAGTAATAAGATTATAACTCTGACTATCTACTAACAACTCACAAAGGAGTAATTGAGCGGGACACTGGAATATTAGAGTAGGGAGATTGTGTGTATAAAAGGATCTAATAATTACTCAATTTCTTAGAGAGTCAAACATTCTCCTAATAGGTACCAACAATTATCTCGAAAGTGGAGGTAACTTACATTATTGTAGATAATCTCTAAGCCAAAATATTATGTGTATAGGAATAAATCCTTAAGGCTCGGAGCCTTGGAGGATAATCTATGGATTATGTTGGTGGATCTATCTAGCATCTTGTGGATGCCCAAAATAGAACTCAATTGTTTATAGAGGTGCCTAAATTGGTTGACTAATGCCAAAAAGAATAGAGAAATCTCTAGCATTGATTCCATGAAAAAAAATGTAGAATATTTTGCCTTTTATGCTCTTCATATCATAATTTTGCTCGAGATTTCTAGATTAAGGTGTGCACTTTGAAGATATCTTAGGATGATCAAATCCAATTTGTAAGAGCGCCGACCTTCATGTAAAGAAGTTTGAGATATATCCTTGAATAAGAAAACATAATGTGGGCCATAGAGGAATTTGGGCCACACAAACCCAGCAATGAAAAATAAAACAGTTTTATTTACCCAGACAATGTGATGGTTGATATACAAGTTCACATTGTGCATATAATGTGAGAGGGTGGGGAGTGAGGGGATGAAAGGGGGGAGGGGGAGAGTGAGGTGGTGAGGGGGGAGGGAGCGAGGGTGAAGGGTGAGAGGGAAGGGAGCGAGGATGGAGGGTGAGAGGGTGAAAGAAGAGGGAGCGAAGGTAGGGGGTGAGAGGGGAGGGAGCGGAGGGGTGAGAGGTGAGAGGTGAGGGGGGTGGGGAGTGAGGGGGGGAGTGGGGGTGAGAGGGGAGGGAGCGGAGGGTGATAGGGGATGAGAGGGTAGGGAGTGAGGGTGGGGGTGAGAGGGGGAGAGTGGGGGGTTGAGATGGTGAGAGGGGAGGAAGCGAGGGTAGGGGTGAGGGAGGAGAGGTGAGGGGGGGTGGGGAGTGAGATGGGAGAATGGGGGTGAGAGGGGAGGGAGCCCGAGCGGAGGGTGAGAGTGAGGAGGCATGGGAGTGAGCGGAGTGGATAGGGGAGGGGGTGAGAAGGGAGGGGCGGATGTGAGAGTGAGGAGGGAGGGAGTCAGTGGATGGAATACCACCTTTTGGGGTATTTTACTTAATTTAAGAGGTCTGCTTACCTATAGGTTTGTTTCCTAACTGTTTTGCAATTAATTGAATATTCACAACATTACTGCATCAGAAGTGTTTATTAAGTTCTCTAGCTAATTCGTGATCGATTTATCTATGATGACAATGATGTTGTTGGTTATATAGACTCAAAAGTTTTGACTACACGTGTGTAGATCTATTATTGGTTATGTTTCCTTCTTTACTGTTGACTAGGGCCTCAGATGTCGGGTTTGTGTAAGGTTGAGTGGTGTAGGGATGACTGATGAGGTGTTGAAAGCACTTTCTGCTTCTTCACGCAAAATTATTGTTGAAAAGCCGAAGTTTTCAAAAAGGAATTCTACACCACATCACAAGAAGTTCTAATTATGATTGCTCTACAACAATTAGAAAGTCAGTAATTTGTATCCAGGAAATCTACACCACATCATAGATGATAAACTTCTCCATAGGACGCTTACACATGTCACAAATTACGGCTTCTTCCATTAGCTCTTTCTCGTATCTACTAATTCTTGAGTGGGAGCATGGCTCAGTTGGTGTATGAGGTTCCACAGAAAGCCTGATAGCATCTACTAACCCAATTTCTGGCAGATACTTTTTCCATACCTGGTCTTTACTCAGGAAGTTAGCCCATCCATCACCATCAAGCTTTACAATATTTGTTGAAGAACCCTTCCCAACTATCATCCAATCTTCATCTAAATCATCATCTATCAATGTTATTACCTCGCTCAGAATATGATAACTGTCAGTGGTCTTTGAGCCTGAGTTTTGATCTTCTGATACTTTCAAGACGCTCCCAAAAATAAGATATCTTGGTAAAAGAGATAGAGTGGCTTGTTTCTCGTTCTCTATAGCACAAACTATGTTGCTTCCAGGTACCCTTAGGTGGTTTTTGCCAACATAAAGCACCTCAACTTGTGCACCTAAGCTTTGGATGCCCTTAATTTCTTTCCCGAACTTTCTTACGCACTCAATATTGTTGCCTCCATGAATGCAAATCGTTCTTCCTTCTTCGACCTGAAATTATTGTGAGATCGTCATAATTAGTGCAAAAGTTTACTACAATAAAATCAGAGCAGCTCCCAAAATGTTAGCTAAGATCATACCCACTTGGTTAACAAGGGGTCAATACTATCAAGTAAGAGTCTCAAATTCCATCTCTCTTTTTTCCATAACTCCTCTTCTCTTAATGCCGAGAATGGGTAAGCTTCAGCTCCCCAGATCCGTACCATGTCAACAGCATTTATATTAGTAACAGTTCCCGTAGGCTCCAAGCTAGACAACCATAACGGGGTGACCATTGAATTTCCACTCCTTTTTTGCATAATTGATTGTTGTTGAGCTCAATGACCATGGTTGTTGAATGGAGTACCATGGCAAGGAGTTTGAGAAAAGATTGAAGAGTGTTACTTCATTGTTACACCAATTCTCGGAAGTTGAGATGGGGATCCATAAGATATCATAGCTTCTATTCAGCATATTGTGCAGAAGATGATCATATGTTTGCTGAACCAGTAAAAGCAATTCATCTAAGGGCAGGATTTCTGGTTGATGCCAACTTGTCACAACAAGAGAATACCGCGTTACACCACTGCGGAGAGCAATTAATGTCCAAAACCTGTCAAAGAAGTGTTAGCAGCGATGAAAGAAAAGATTATGATCCTCTCAGTTTCTCTCTCGCATTTGTTAGCCATCTCTTCTACGGATCTTCATCAATTTCTTCCTCTCAATTAGCTTTTTTTTTTCCAGATTTCACTCCACCAGTTGACTTTCTCTGCAATATCGAACTTCTGAGGGCTCATATTTCATCTTACAAAGACCTTGAGAGAGAAGAGAGAATGAAAGCAGCACAAACCTGTGGTGATTGGATTTTAGTGTGCTTCATCCTTGAGGTAAGGTTTCATTTCAGTTGGTGTTTTCC
Source organism: Beta corolliflora (assembly GCA_947648045.1). Classification (NCBI taxonomy): domain Eukaryota; kingdom Viridiplantae; phylum Streptophyta; class Magnoliopsida; order Caryophyllales; family Amaranthaceae; genus Beta; species Beta corolliflora. Next base: position 9,449,538 of record CANSZD010002921.1, on the reverse strand, counting down.
AATGTTTTAAAGATTTTGTTTTTGTTTTTGTATGTGTTCTGGTTATGTGAAATACTGAAATTAATTTATTACAGGATTAAATCCATACCCATTAAAAAGCAAGGAGTTACCTTATTATAGCTTAGGAACAATGCTTTGACTATTTTGCCCTTGCACTTGTATAACTGCACACTCCTATCCTCCAACCTTACCTTAACAAGTTTTTCCTTGTTTCACTTCACACATTCTTTTTTCCTGGTGTTCCTCCAAATCGTTCATCTTGTTTTTCCAGGATTTCCTCCCTTGCCCTTTTTTTCCATGTCTTTCTCCTCCTTTTCTCTCTCCTGTTTCTTTTTTCTTTCCTTCTCTTCTTCTCATTTCTGTAAGTTGTCCCTTTCATATTAGTTTCTTTTTTTGAAGCTTGAACATCATGTTCAAATTCTGATGAATTTAGGGTTAACATTTTACATGATGTGTTCTTATTCGATCTTTCGGGAGTCTGACGTTTGCTTTCTTATCTCCGATGTTGTCATCATTCGCTATTTCAGCTTCGCAACATGAGCAACAACAACAGAGATGGGAACAACAGAGACCGGTGAGGGGGTTTAATGGTTGCCTTGTTATGTTTGAGTTTTGGATTTTCGGCTATTTTTGGGTTGTTGTTGATAACATTTTCACTCTTATTTAATGGGTTCAGCTCAAATTTGTGATTTGGTCTTGATCAGGTTTTGTTAAAGTTGTTTGATGCTAATGTTGCAGAGATTCACATCCGGGCTATCCTTGATCTTTGTTGAGTTATTTTCGTTACAATTGCTTTCTTGCCCTGGCCTTGCCGAATGTTACTTTTGCTCCTCAAAATACAATTAATTTCACTTTTGTGTTTCTGCAGACATAAAATCCAGATTTGTTCGCCTCTTTTTCTCTCTCTTGGTCAGTTGCACTTTAGGGTTTTTGTGAGAGCAAGCTTCAAAGATCTCCAAAGGCGGACGATGAATACAATGATTTGGAAATGGGGTAAGCCTTTACCCTTTCGAGTAATCTGTATATTTTTGTAACGTAAATTACGCAAATTAGGGTTCCCGCGTTTTTTTTTGCGCCTTCATGACACTTCTCTTAAGTTAATTCGCTTTCTATTAAGTTCGTTTATATAGAAGATTTAAGGTGTCTCCAATCAATTTTGGCAAAATGTTCTGGTGCTTGGTAGTTACACATTCATGCTTCACTGACAACTAAATCAAAAGGTCTTGGCTTCTCAGCTGCTACTTTCCGGTTTCACTAGATGTGGATTTGCTTTAGTCTACTTTTGAAGCAAGCTTCATCATGATTAATCTAATGCACCTACATCCTTAGAAGCTAAGAGAGATAGCTGGATCAGTAAATCCAAGAGAGGTGCATGCCTTGATCAGTAATGTCCCCAAAAAAAAGGAAACAAGATAAAGCTAGAAAATATAAGAAAGAACAAGGGCAGTTCATCATCTCTTACTATATACCGTTCTAGGTAACGCTTAGCTGTGTTCTACATAGCATCCCAGAATAAGTGAAGCAAAGTTGTGTGTTTGGTGCAATTTCTTTGTTCTTGGAAAAATTCTGCAGTTTTTCTAGGACTTTAAGATATTGAATGTTTGGTTCAGAAATTTCTTCATCTATGCTTCAATACAGATGTTCAAACTCATGGCATTTAAGTTCCTGACTACTTAATGTTCCGCATATTGGCAGCATATGCCGAGGAAAATGGAAATAAGTTTTTTCACTATGTAACTTACATCATTGATTGCTGTGAAACATATTACATTTTACATGAAATCTGAGTGTTTATGAAGCAAGTTGAGATCTAAAGTTTTGTATAATAATGTAATTTTTTTTTTTGCAGAAAGTTGTTAGCAATTGAAAGAGATAGCTGACAAAAATTGCAGATCTAAATTTTTAATTTGTCACCTTCTTTCTCTCTCCTTTAAGCTCTCTCCTTTCAATGGCGGATTTCCAGTAATTGATACGAGAGCGCGCTATTGTCTCTGACATTGGGCCTAGACAAATCAAAGTTTGGTTCCACAATCGCTGGTTATTTCCTTGTTTATTTCGGGCAATTCTTTTTCGATTAGGTTTTCAATCCTTGTTTGTAATGCATTTTTTCAGGGGTTACACTTATAGAGTTACAGAAGATGTTTGCCAAATTTCAGAAATATTTATTTAGTTCATACTCGGATTGCTTCTTTAGTAGATTAATAATAATAATTATCATTTCTGAGTGTTAAAGTTTTTATTGTAATTAAGTATTTTTTTGGTTTTTGCCAATTTCCAGTTCTGATTGCCTTGATTAGCAGAGTGGACAATGATAATATGATTGCGTGTGTGCGCTCTTTTTATACAAGTGTACTAATTTAAGTTTTATCTAAACGCTTATTATGAGTATTTTAGGATTTGGATGTAGACCTTTCTTGGGCTTCTAATGCAGTATTACTTTATCTTCTTTTGAGGTGATAATAGGTCTCAATTAATGTAAAAATTGTTTTTTCGATGAATTTGTTTTTTCGATGTGGTTGATAATATAAACCAAATTTTGTTCTTTTTCGCTAATTTACTTGTATAGAGAATGTTGATTAAGCTTGGGATAAAGTATGTCCTCAAGTTTCCTCAAACAGAACTCCCTCGAGGTTATCTTCCAAGGATTCAATACCTCCAGCAACAGATGCCCTTTGTATTATTTTGCATTCCTCCATCAGTTTTACCATTGATTAAAGAGACCTATTAGTTCTCTTTTGACATTTGGAAATCTTCACAGGATTGAAGGTGGTATTCCACCAATTGTTGAACTTCTGGAGTCGACATATGTTAAAGTCCAGAGAGCAGCAGCAGGTGCATTAGAACTCTTGCTTTCGAGAATGATGAGAACAAATATCAGGTTCATACGCTTAGTTTGCTTCCTTGCTACTGCGATTAAAGTGAGAAATAAGGTTGGTTTTGTTAAAATTGGGAACCAATCTCGTGAAAATCTTATCTTTGTGTGTGGTTTGCTTAATTTATGAAAAAGGGTTTAATTTGGGTGAGGAAAGCGGATGATTCAGGTGAAAAATTGTTATAATTGGAAATTTTCTTCGTAAATTTTGTATCTTTTCATCGTTTAGGGGTAATTATGTAAAGCCTTTTCTGGGTTTGGGTGAATTAGTATCAATATAATGGTCTGATGGAGTGAAATATTTTTGGGAATTTGGCTTGAAACAGAGGCTTACTTGGGAGGAGATGATTTAGAGATGGAGGATGATTACAAGCAAGAGTTTTCATGCCCATTTTGCCTGGAGGAGTTTGATATCGTGGGGTGGCCGACAATTAGAAGAAAAAGTAAACTGAAAATGGGGGGAAAAAACGAAAATCGGGTAAATCGAAGATCGAAAGCTCAAAACTCATGACAAACAATCCGTCAAACTCAAATTTCTTAATAACACCAACGCAAATCTCATAACTCAACTCACAACCATCTCCCTCGAATCACTCAAACAAATGACAAATTCAAATTTTTGAGATTTGCACCTAGCTTAAGAGATCGAAAAGATTCATTAACAATCTCAACCCTCTAGTTGTACCAACTCCTAGCTATTGAACTCCTCCCAACGGGTTTTCTTTTGTGGATTTTGGTTCCAAGTGGATTAAGATTGGTTGTGGATCTTTTTAGTGGGTGGGCGGTGGTTGAAAGAAAATTTGTTGTGGTGGTTTAAATTTGATGAGAAAATAAAGGAAAAGAAAGAAAATAAAAGGGGTCTCGGGTTGCCTCCCGAGAAGCGCTGTTGTTTAAAGTCGTTTGCTCGACTTAGTAACTTAAGCTCAATCATTGGGCTTGTGCTCCATGTGTGACAATGGTGGTTCCATGTCAATCTCCACTTCAAGTACCTGCAAAACTGATTGAGAAGAACTCTTGCAATGCATCGTCAGTGCTATGAGTGTCAACCAAAAACAAAGAGCACAAACAATACCATCCACAAATCACGCTAAATACAAACAAGTAACACCGTTTCCCCGGCCGCGGCGCCAAAATTTGGCGGGCGCGGATGTGTCGTTGTGCACCGCACCCGGCCAAAGATAAAATTTCTCCTACTCTCTTTTACACTAAGCTACTATAATGGAAGTAGGGGTCGTATCCACAGGGAAACAGGGACGAGCTTTATATTTAGCGTGAATCAAAACCTAGATTAAGCTAAGGGCCGAGAAATCTAATAACAAGGGGGGTTTCAAATAGATTTACGAACAAACAACAAATAACTAGCATATAAACAAAATGAGAAATCAATATAGGAAGATCTTGAATCCGATTAACATCCACTTCAATTCATTATCGATCATTGAACCTCAACTCTAATTATTTCCATAATTATCTATTGTTGAGAATTAATCTCGTATTCTCCTTATTCTTAGTTGAATAGCACGATCAGCGTGACTATAAAACCCTAACTAAAGGATAACCTAGTCCGATCAGCGCCAAAGTTCAATCCAATAGCAGCAATAAACTCAGAGAACCAATAGACCTGCTAATGTCATACACGCAATAAACATTCAACAGTTGATTCAATTTCCCCAAGAAATAACCAAGACGATCAGCATCTAAGTTACTCCCTAGTTTGCTACAAATTGATAAAAGAATAAAACAATCCGATTCTATTCTTAAACCTAGCATTAGATTAATTACACAATCAAACTAGTAACGTTCCTAGCATAATTATGCAATAATCATAGATCACAAGCATAGAAATTGAACCATAATCAAGGAAAATAGATAGAGAGGAAAGATCTCACAATAACGGTTGAAGCTTCATGTTAATTTTCTTCAAGAACAGTTCAAGCTACAATCCGACAGCATAAACCAAATCCATAGTTGAAATCCCTAAAAACTAAACAAAGAAATGAAAACTAAAACTAGGAAATGAAGAACAAAGAAATGAAAAACAAAGAGGAATGAAGAAGGAAAGATGGAAAGAGGAGCATGAAGAAGGAAAGATGAAGAGAGGAGTATCCTCTCTCTCTCCTCAAACTTGCTGCTCCAACCCCTACATTTCAGCTCTCCTCTTCGTCCTCCTTCGTCTTTCCTTTTCATTAGGTTTTAGGAGGCTTTTAAACCCCGCACAAAACGTGGCCCCAAACCGACTTAAGCGTCGCGAGTCGTGCTACTGATCGCGAGTCGCGAAGAGTACGCTGTCTTCCCGCACAAAATGGTTGGGCAAAGGGTCGCGAGTCGCGACAGGCCTCGCGAGTCGCGAGGGCAAGGGTGTCGCGAGTCGCGACAGGGCTCGCGGGTCGCGAGCTGCTGCTGCTGGGCAGGCGTGCGATGCTAGGCGGGCGATGCTGCTGGGATGTTGCGCGCTGAGCTTGGTTGTTGTTGGCGAGATGGTGCAACGATGTTGTGGAGTTGTTCCAACCACTCATGCTTCTAGGAGCTTGGAACTTACAACTTTAACAATAATTACTATACAAAATTCCGAACTTCCGCTAAGGTCGATTTATATGTAAACATTAACAATTACGAATAAATCCCTTAGCAAAGTGTACCTAAAATACCTAATACGCCCAGGTTATACGATGTTTTTGTGGCATTTTAGGTACACTTTGCTAAGGGATTTATTCGTAATTGTTAATGTTTACATATAAATCGACCTTAGCGGAAGTTCGGAATTTTGTATAGTAATTATTGTTAAAGTTGTAAGTTCCAAGCTCCTAGAAGCATGAGTGGTTGGAACAACTCCACAACATCGTTGCACCATCTCGCCAACAACAACCAAGCTCAGCGCGCAACATCCCAGCAGCATCGCCCGCCTAGCATCGCACGCCTGCCCAGCAGCAGCAGCTCGCGACCCGCGAGCCCTGTCGCGACTCGCGACACCCTTGCCCTCGCGACTCGCGAGGCCTGTCGCGACTCGCGACCCTTTGCCCAACCATTTTGTGCGGGAAGACAGCGTACTCTTCGCGACTCGCGATCAGTAGCACGACTCGCGACGCTTAAGTCGGTTTGGGGCCACGTTTTGTGCGGGGTTTAAAAGCCTCCTAAAACCTAATGAAAAGGAAAGACGAAGGAGGACGAAGAGGAGAGCTGAAATGTAGGGGTTGGAGCAGCAAGTTTGAGGAGAGAGAGAGGATACTCCTCTCTTCATCTTTCCTTCTTCATGCTCCTCTTTCCATCTTTCCTTCTTCATTCCTCTTTGTTTTTCATTTCTTTGTTCTTCATTTCCTAGTTTTAGTTTTCATTTCTTTGTTTAGTTTTTAGGGATTTCAACTATGGATTTGGTTTATGCTGTCGGATTGTAGCTTGAACTGTTCTTGAAGAAAATTAACATGAAGCTTCAACCGTTATTGTGAGATCTTTCCTCTCTATCTATTTTCCTTGATTATGGTTCAATTTCTATGCTTGTGATCTATGATTATTGCATAATTATGCTAGGAACGTTACTAGTTTGATTGTGTAATTAATCTAATGCTAGGTTTAAGAATAGAATCGGATTGTTTTATTCTTTTATCAATTTGTAGCAAACTAGGGAGTAACTTAGATGCTGATCGTCTTGGTTATTTCTTGGGGAAATTGAATCAACTGTTGAATGTTTATCGCGTGTATGACATTAGCAGGTCTATTGGTTCTCTGAGTTTATTGCTGCTATTGGATTGAACTTAGACGCTGATCGGACTAGGTTATCCTTTAGTTAGGGTTTTATAGTCACGCTGATCGTGCTATTCAACTAAGAATAAGGAGAATACGAGATTAATTCTCAACAATAGATAATTATGGAAATAATTAGAGTTGAGGTTCAATGATCGATAATGAATTGAAGTGGATGTTAATCGGATTCAAGATCTTCCTATATTGATTTCTCATTTTGTTTATATGCTAGTTAGTTGTAGTTTGTTCGTAAATCTATTTGAAACCCCCCTTGTTATTAGGTTTCTCGGCCCTTAGCTTAATCTAGGTTTTGATTCACGCTAAATATAAAGCTCGTCCCTGTTTCCCTGTGGATACGACCCCTACTTCCATTATACTAGCTTAGTGTAAAAGAGAGTAGGAGAAATTTTATCTTTGGCCGGGTGCGGTGCACAACGACACATCCGCGCCCGCCAAGTGCTCAGAAATATTTTTTCCCCGTTTTCCTCTCCCCTATATAATGATGATGTATAACAGTATAAGCTTCGCCAACTATGAGTGTCAAACAGAAACCAGAATGAGAATTATATAAATTTTGGATAAACTTTCTGTTCAACGGTTGCATTACTTGTTCTCCGTTTTACTTTATGCTTTTGAAAGCTGATCTAAATAATCAAAGAGCAATCCTTTCTATGCCATTAAGTTTCCTATGTCATAAACATTTTTTTGGATGCAAAGGATCTGAATGGATTTATCATAAGAAGCTAAAAATTTTACTGATGCACAAAAGTTCTGAATGGGCTTTCTGAAAAAAGGTTTAACCTTGCGCACTCCACAACAAGGGCTATATGCATATATATATGTTATGCAATATACTTAACTTATGTTATTAACTACCAAGTTTGGATTCCTTTGTTTTCCCTTACTCGATCACGCTAATGTTTAACATTTAGTTGTTCGCAGTTTATTGTCGCTACCTTGAGGGGCCGCGCGCGATAGTGCGCGGTCCAACAACTAGTATATATAAGGGTAGGGAGGAGGGAGATGGTGTCCCCCTCTGAAAATACTATATTACCCTTAATGATCAAATGGAATGAAAAAAATTACAAAAGAAAACAATTTAAGAACTCTTTCTCATTTCAACTTTTTTTTTTGCTAAGAAAGAAAGAATATATTTGCACACAAATCATTTACAACCAATCAACTTCCATAGTGTTGAACAGCCCAACTAGGTTGGCCACCTCAAACACTAGGAAGAGCAAACAATCTATACAAAACAGGAAGTTTACAAATTCCTAAACCACTGTAAATCATGATCTCTAATCTTTTTTGGTAATTTTGCTACAATTCTCATTTTAACGCTACATTTAATATCCTGCACAACCTTATCCACTCTGCATATCTGAGAGTTCCATATAGCATTGTTCCTTTCCTTCCAAATGAAATATACAGTAGCCATAATAGCAGCAACTACAACCTTCTTTCTGAATTTGCTCCCTCTAAACCTTCTATTCATCCATCTTAAACTTTGTAAAAGGTGTTTAGAATTCATTGGAATTTCCAGCCATCTTTTGATACCCTGCTAGCACTGTTGACTATAAGGACAACCAAAAAATATATGATCATGATCTTCTGAAGCCTCCTCACATAAATCACACTGTGAGGTATTATAGACTCCAATTGCAGCAAGACGAGCTCTAGTCTGTATACTGTTTCTCCATGCTAACCATCCTATGAAGCTATGCTTTGGAACATTGTAATTGTCCCAAATAGCTTTAGGATCACGTTGTCTTTCCCCATTATCCTGCAATACCTTGTATATGTCTGTGGTACTGTATTGTTGTGTGGTTGACCAGTTATGGCCACACTTGGCACTGATGATATCTCTAGCTCTGCAAATGAACTTCACTGCCCAACTAGCAGATTGAGGTGCTTGAGAAGTCTTCTAGTCATTCTGTTTAATGTATCTAGTGTGAACCCACCTAACCCATAAGTTATCCTCCTTCATGGCAATGCTCCATGCTTGCTTTCTCACAATGACATTATTCCAAATTACTAAATGTCTGAATCCAAGGCCACCATGTGCCTTAGGTTTACAGACCTCTTCCCAGCTGACATAACCTGGCCTACTACTATAACACTGGCCAATCCATAAAAAAGCTCTGCAAATGGAGTTAATTTGTTTGATCACAGCAGCAGGGAGTATGAATATTTGTGACCAGTAGACACAAATACTTAGCAGGACTGAATTAACCAGTTGTCTTCTGCCTGCAAAAGAGATATGTCTAGAGCTCCAGGTTCTAATTTTTCCCATCATATTCTTAGTGAGCTTTTCACATTCAGCAACTGAAAGCTTCCTAGTACTTATGGGTACTCCCAAGTATCTAAATGGTAATGAGCCACATTTAAAACCCTTTTTTGAATGAAAGAAACCAGTTGGGGATCCGTTAAGCATAAGGGTAAAAGTTGGGCTTGTCACACAAACCATAACAAGCTTGATGAATTTATCAGGGAAACCCAGAGCCTGCATCATATCTTCCAAGAATTCCCAACACACAGTATCATAAGCCTTTTGTATGTCCACCTTCATGAGACAACATTTTTGAGATTGTTTTTTCCTGTACATCTTCACTATATCCTGGCAAAGCAAGATGTTGTGCAAGATGCTTCTATTGGAAATAAAAGCACCCTGGGCTTGAGAGACAATCTCAGGCAAGACAAGTTTTGACTTGTCACACAGCATCTTTGTTATACATTTGTACAGAACAGAACAACAGGAAATTGGTCTAAAGTCACTTACATTACTAGGATTCTTGACTTTTGGGATCAAAGTGACGGAGGTCACATTGATTGCCTTCAATAGCTTGCCAGTTGCAAAGAAATCAAGGACTGCTTCAGAAACTTCCCTTCCAATAGTATCCCAACACTGCTTGAAGAAGAAGTTGTGGTATCCATCAAGCCCAAGAGAATTCTCCTTTGGAATGGAGAAGATGGCTCTCTTCACATCAGCAGCAGTGAACATACAGTCCAATAATTCTCTCTGTCTGTCATCCAAGATTTTTCCTTGATTAATAATTTCATATTTTACATTACATCTATCCTCCAATTTCTCCCCCAATAATCTCTCATAATAACTAACAAAGGCATTTTGCACCTGTTAATCTTCATTAACCCATGTGCCCTGGCTGTCCTGAATGGCATGAATCTTGTTAATGCTTCTCCTAGCCTTAAGTGCCTCATGGAACAATCTGGTGTTGTCATCACCATCCACTATCCATTTCTCTTTTGTTTTCTGTCTGAGAAAAGATAGGTAATTATCTTGAGCATGTATGTATTCCTTTGTGGCTTCCCTCTCAGCATTAGAGTGATCCAAATCATCAGGATGCTGATGAACCAATTCCTGAATGGAAAGGAGTTTGGTCCACGCTGCTGGAGCTCTAGCTTGAACATCAAAATAGCCAGTTTTTATTAAGGGACTTCAAGTTAGTCTTCAACCTTTTTAGCTTCTAAAACACCTTGTACATTTTACACCCTACAATAGGAGCCTCCCAAGCCTTATTCACAATAGCTAGGAAGTTTGGTGAATCCACCCACATGTTAAAAAACCTGAAGGGTTTTTTACCATTATGCTCCTTGTAAACACTTAACACTCCTGGACAGTGATAAAAATCACCCTCGGGAAGATACATTACCTCAGCATTATCATACTTGTCCAGCCACTGATCATTTACCAAAGCTCTATTAATTCTAGAGAAGACACTTTGGGCCCCCTCTTGTTTGTTGGACCATGTATAGAACCGCCCTATACTCTTCATATCCACAACACCACAACTCTCAACACATTCCCTGAAATCACTTATCTCACTAGCTCTGACAGGAGACCCAACCCTCTCATCCATGTTTAACACAACATTAAAATCTCCCATTAAAACCCAGGGCATATCATTTTGTTGCACATGCTTTAAATTAATCCACAATTGCTCTCTCTCCCTTCTCCCATTGAATCCATACACAAAAGAACAATTAAAACCTGGATGGATCCCCCCTGGTTCAACTCTGCAATGCACTTATTGAGCTGTAACATGCATCACTGTCACAGTAAAGGATGCCGGTTGCCAGGCAACAATAATTCTTCCCCTATCAGTGACACAACTATTGGTTGTGAAACACCACCCTAGACACAGGTTTTGATACAAATTCCCTATGCTGGCCATCTTCACTTAGTTTCAAGAAGACTAAATATTTTTATGTTATGAGAAGAGATAAATCTCCTCAGTTCACATTGCTTATTTCTCTAGTTTAGCCCTCTTACATTCCACACCAAAATATTATCCATGTGCAGCCTCAGGTGCCTTTAACCCCTGCATCTCTTCCTGTGGTAAATATACATCGTAGAACAATACTTCAGTTGTGGTGGAGTTCAGGATATCAAATTGATTCCTTATAGGGGTTGCAGCAGCTATGCCCTTCTCAGCTTGTGGAGGCTCCTTTGTGGTGGACACAATGTGCTCCACTTGCTGTCCCTTCCTAGCCACACTTCCCACCTGTTGCTTCGCCTTATTCCCACCTTCAACAGAGTTAACTATCACTGGAGCTTTTGCCTTCCACACCTTTTTCACCTTCTTCTTAGAAACACAAATCTCATGAGAATGCCCATATCCTTTACAATTGCTACAGACTATAGGCTTCCTCACATAATGCACAGGTTGTGTTTTCACATCTCCATTCTCACTTTTAAACTTGACATGATCAGGGAAGTCTTGATTAATGCTAACTTCCACCATCACTTTAGCATACAACAATCTCTCTCTTTTTTGTGTTGCCTGATCTGCTTGTAAGAACTTGCCTATTGGACTTATGATCTTGCTTAAACTTTTCTCCCCCACATACTTCAAATCAAGCCTAGGTAATTCAACCCATATTGGGATCCTTTCCACAGATGGCATACTCCATTCCTCATCAGCACTCCAAGGTTTCAGTATGACAGGTTTGCCATCAAAAAACAGGAACCCAACATCAAGAACTGAGTCTCTTTGTGCTCTAGTGGTAAACCTTATGATTGTCATTCCCTCCTTAAAAGGTGCCAGTTTATCTGTACACAGTTTACCCCAATGTCTTCTAAAAAAACCTTCCATTACAGCAAATGGAGGTTTAGCACCCAGCATATAACCCACAATTGAATTTTCCCAGAAATCTATTTCTTCTTGAATATCTTCCCATTCAATTTCAGGCATTATAGGATCAGAATTCTGGTTATTATCCCAGTTAACATCCATAGCAATTTCATTATCCATTCTAGGGGAATTAGAATTCAGTTGATTGTTAGTTTCAATCTCCGCATTCCATGAAACCCTCTTTTCCCCCTCATGAGATTTTGACCCATTTTTCGAACCACTATCTATCACATATAACCCACAATTGAATTTTCCCATAAATCTATTTCTTCTGGAGATTTCGCGGGAGAGAGAGAATTTCAAAAAGAGAGAGAAAGCTTCAGCCAAAAAAAAAATCTTATATGACACTCTGAGCACTTTCTTCTTTCTCATTTCAACTTGTCATTCTAAACAAGTTAAAAATAGTATATGCATCAAATATTTCGATAAAAAAATTAAATGGACAAAATATCTTGATCTTTTTTAATAAAAGAATATGGTATACCTGACGTCCACCTGAAAAGCCTCAAACAATCACTACCTTTGATACTCTTTAATTCAGTCAAACCAACTCATTATGTCTATTCTTTTTGTTCAAAATTCATTGACAAAAAATTAATATTAAATAACTCACAATCTTTGTTAGTTTTTTACATTAGCGAATTAATGTATCTAAATTTATCTAACTCTTAATGTTTCACATTTTAAATGTAATCATAGCTATAGTACGAATGGAGTATATAATAGAATAACAAGTTGTGAAACTAATGCACGCATCGCGTGCATATAAGGCTATGTATATATATATATATATATATATATATATATATATATATATATATATATATATATATATATATATATATATATATATATATATATATATATATATATATATATATATATATATATATATATAGGGTTAGGATCCAGTGAGAATGGGTCCTTATGTGAGAACAGATTTATGTTTAGAACATACGCAACACTTTTTAGAACATACTTAATTTTTTGTTTTTAGAACATATTCAACACTTTTTAGAACATATGCAACATTTTTTAGAACAATAATGTATAGAACATATGCTATAATTTTTAGATTATGAACACATCTTTTTACGTAAGAACCTAATCAACACATATACATATATTGATATATACATGATATACAAGTACATTCTAAATTAATTCCAATAAAATTTTAGAACATATACACCATTTTGTAGAACATATACACTATATCTCATATCATATATATAATAACTTTTAGAACATATGTAATACTACATATGCAAACTCACAATGTGAGGCAAACTCGTCTTATCTCATCTCAACAAGGTTTAAATTGCAACTTAGCAATAATTAATCATCATCGATCATCTACCATGCATATCAAATTATCAAAATCATGTATCATCAACAAAATTATAGCAAATTTTTAGAACACGAATTTCCAAAGTTTAGAACATGAAATAACAAATTTTAGAACATGAAATACAAAATTTCAGAACATCAAATTCAACCTAAATAAAACCGAACTTCAAAAATTTTGATAAAGAGTTCGTTAAACTTGGTTAGAACCTCTGTTGAATTCATGTAACTTTGCTGATTTATATTGAGGAGAGAGAATGGCTTGAGTAGTGAAAATGGTCATCTTGAGAAAAGAGAACAAACATGAATTCACTCTAAATAAGTTGAATCTTTTATGTAAATTTTTGTTGCACTTGCGAAAAACTTGATTGAAGTTGAACTTGGAGCTTCAACTAAGGCTTTGTTTGGTTGGTGTAAAACATTTTCAATGTAAAATGATTTTCATGAAAAATAATTTACAATGGAAAACACAATTCCAAAATTAGTTTTCATTTGTTTGGTTCCATATAAGAAAAATGATGAAACGAAAGGAAAATAAAAGGGAAAGTAATGAGGTAGTGAGAGGAGTGTGCAAGAGAGATAAAAGAAAAGGAAGGAAAATAGTTTTCCCTTCATTTTGAAGGGAAAATGGTTTCCATCATTGGGAGAGCAATTTTACTCCTAGGGAATATAGTTTTACACACATTTGCAAACCAAACAATGTAAAATTGAAAATAGATGAAAACAGTTTTCGAGGAAAATGTTTTACACCCTACCAAACAGAGCCTAAGTCTACATGAGGAAAGAAAATGGGTATTCTTGAGGAGAGAGAATTAGTCTTCTACAGGAGAGACATATGAAATAAATTCTAGTTAATGAATGCGAGCTAAAAACATTGAATTTCAGAAAATTTAATGAAGAATTTAGTAAAATTTGTGAAGAACTTGGTTGAATTTGAGTTTGAAACTTTAATGTAGTCTTTTTAAGAAGAAGACATAATTTAGAACATATCACTTAATATATAGAACATAGGATGTGTTCTCACATAAAGGAGGTGTTCCCATAAGAGTCTTCCCCTATATATATACTAGTAATTTATGCACGCGATGCGTGCTTCGATTTTTTTCGAGACAAAAACTCGAGTTATTTTGGCATAAATAAGAGTAAAATTTGAACATTAGACATACGAAGTATTATTTTTTTTAATTGCAAAGAATTCGATTGGTTTAGTCTCTGTCACTTAAGTGTCTCACTAGTCTTTTTTTTTTTACTTTTTAAAGTTAAATTCGATGAACAAAAAAGAAATTTTATTGAATTTATATATGATTTTTTTATTTTATAATTTATTTGGTTGATGAATTAAATGGGGGGCATCAAATTTAATTTGAAGGTAATTCGTTACGCTTGATGTTCCTGATTTCGTCCCAAAAATGTAATTGTGAACTAAATCTCTCAAAGATACGGTTACATTTTTGTTTGAAATTTTATTTGTGAAGATGGTTTTTTTAAGAAATTTGTGGCTGAAGTCCTTGAATCATCCACTTTTCCTTTTTCTTTCCCTTTGTTTTTTTTCAAGACTTCTTCTACTCCTTTTGTTGGGTTTTTAATTATTCATACTTCTATTACTCCTTTTTTTGTGTTTTTAATTATTCATAAGAAATTTCAGTAAAATCAATCGTTTTCATCGATTTTCAATTTCACTATTTGTTTTGGCATGTTAATGTAATTTCATTTTTAGTTTGATTTTTGTGTCATTGTTATTGTATTTGAAATTAATTTATATAATATAATGCCTTTTTTTTGTTACAAACATGTACTGATTTTTTAATAATTATTTCGAAATTTATACCATACAATACAGACATAAATTATTCATGTAATTCGAATCTAAGAGTTGCTAGTTTTTTTTTTCAACTAATTTGAAATAACTTGCAAGATTAAAAAGAATTATGTACCTTTTTTAGAATTCGCAAATCGCCAATGGACAAATGTGTGATCTCACTGTCGAAATTGTATGTTTTTCTTAGTTTGTAATTTGTATTGATGTAGTAGTGTATTGGTAATTTTTCTGAGCATGTAATTGTAAATGGTTCTTGAGAACGGAATATGTAATTGCTAATGGGTTATAGTTTGTAATTGAATTTTCTTGTTTTTGTAAAGTTTTCTCATTTGAGTGATTTGTATAACGTGAATTATGTAATTCTATTTGATTTCAGTTGACTTGTAATTGATTGTTATAATTGTATTTTCGGCAGTTTTTTGAAGCCTCGCTTTGGTTGAAATTGGTTTTGTAATTTAGAAAGGGAAGGGGGGGTAAAACAGTCTCTTCAAATGGGAACACCATAGCTCCCCCCCTTCCCTTATATAATAGAGATAGGCCAACCTCAATCAAGCCATATGAGTCGTCACCGGCTGTTTAGTCCAGGAAGAAAGGGAGGAATTGAATCTTATTGCATTCCATCGAACTAAGGCAAGTTAGTAAGGAAGCATAGGTCTCTTACCCGAGTTTAATCGTGAAAGAAGGGTTCTCGCGGTAAAGTAAATAAAAAAACTCCCTTCTTTCTTCCTTAGGGTACATCCCCTATTGCCTTTCAATCGGAAAAGTCAATTTTTGCGCTGGCTTCGGTGCCCCGTGAGCTACTTACTTTCACTATTTCTTCCTTTGAGTAAGGCAAGTGCAGATGATAGAAGAACAAAAAAAGGATTCAAGCACGACCCCAATGCTTGATGGATAGAAGCAATCTTACCCACCCGGGGACTGGGCGACTTGAATACATCCTTCAGTGGGAAGCCCTAGGCAATGAATACTTTCACGCCCTAAGAAGGAGTTACGCAAAGAGTAGAGATTGCTTCGCTTCCTAAAATGAATTCATATTCCTAAAACTAGGCTTGTTCACTACCCTTATTGAGACGGCTAATAACCGTCTTCAAGTGAGATTTGAATTCAGTTTCTCTTTCGGTTGAGCCTTTGGTCGAGTCCCTATTCTATAGGATATATATAGTTTTAAGAGTTCTTGCTATATAGACACTTTGTTGCAAACAATCCCATCCGTCTATTAGTGATAGCTCCATCCTAAACTTCTATTGAATGAAGGCCTTATGAACTGGAATGATGAATTGGATTCGAACCAATATCTCCGAGCGACTTTCCCTTTAGTCTATCATGATGGGAAGACCCCGTTGCCTCGGATCTCGGCACCCTCCCGCCTTTCGGCAAGATATTAGCCTTTATTCTGAATTACATCTAATCTCAATTAATATAAAGTTAGAAGAATTAGTAATTCAATGGATGCAAAAAGACTCTGCGTGTGTGTGTGTGTGTGTGTGTGTGTGTGTGTGTGTGTGTGTATCTTATCTTTATCATGCACATGTTTTCACATCAATGTACTTAGTGGTGGATCTAGAAATCTAGAATTGGTGTAGCACTGTTATCAACTAACATAATAATATAGTTTTTAAAGAAAGTATATATATTCAACAAGGCAACAACTTGTGAAATGTTTACACTAAAAATTAATCAAATTAGATGAACTAGCCTAATTGTACTTGGAAAAAAACTACAGTTGGTCTCCTCGGGTTCTCATATATTAGATCCAATATTTAGTTGCATCAAAGCTAACATTCAAAAATAAATCTCTCTTTAGATAATTAAGCAAATAATTGTTCAATAATTAATCTCCCGTTCTATTTCACTCTTTACCTTTTATGTGAGTAATTCTAGAAGATGCTCTTTCTATACTTGTCGTCACCATGGAGACAAGCAACACCAACTTTAAAAACAAGTATACTCTGTAGATATGCTTTAGTGTATTTACCAGTTGCATAGAGAACTCATTAAGGATCGTTACCTCCTAAGATGATGGATCATTTTAAATGTCAACAATGAAATTCGCAAGTGAGTTTATCACTTGGAAGTTTATTAGATTAAATCCATTAGCATGCTAAAAGTAAGACATACAAACAAGTAACTCTTTGTTAGCTCTTGAATAGATTGTCAAGTTCTTCCAATTATAGATCAATGACACTTATAAAGCTTTAACTCAAAAATAATGAGATTTGTCATTTGTAGCATGCTACCACAAAACTTTCTTTTTCTAAAAACAGCATACTTCCTTGATCCCTCTCCATACTAGGAATTTCATTCTCAATGCTCTGCTTAACAATAGATGACAATTGAAAATCCTATTCGTCAGTTCTTATTCTTGGGGATTCATCTAAGTTACGTCAATTGTCATTGCCTCTAAGAAAATGTTATTGATCACTTTTTTTAGGGCCACATTCAACTAATTTGTAACTGCAAATTGATCCATTACCGAATGAGCCGCGAAATTAAAACATATGACATCAAGAAGTGTGTAAGTAATTCTGCTTTATTCTTGTCTACGCTATTGGAAATTTCTCCAATGACATCAAGAGACTCGAGAATTATTGGATATAAATCAATCATATCCAGAATTGTTCTAAAGTGAGATCTCCAATGAGTATCACCAAGCCTACTCAAATAAAACTCCTAATTAAGTAAAACAATTATTGGTTTAAGCTCACCTAAAAAGAATGAACCTGCAACAAGTTCAACTTGTATTGGGGTGATACTCCAACTTTACTAAAACTTGAGTAATAAAAGATTTGAATATGAATCCAAGGTGGAATAAATGACTCTTTGGTTGCAAGATGACCACCAAAGTCAACAAGAGTCAAAAGCATAGCAACCACATCTTTTGCCAATTCGTCTTTTATTTTATTTTATGTTGTAAAATTTTAAAAATCATATAAATCATAAAAATGTTTTGATAATTGTTATATTTCTTGGTCTCTAAAAATGTTATGGTTGTTATTAACTTTGGCCCACTACATTAGTAGTCATCTTTACAAGATAATCATCAAAGAATTTTCGCATCTCAAAGTTCCACATATTCCCTTACTAAAATATAAATTATCATGACACAACTTTAAACTTTGAAGTAAGTTAACATAATAATGTTAAATCAATTCTTAAAATTACAATACAAGCCAAAGTTTCAATATAATAGAGTACTTATTTCTGTAGCATCAGGTAGGCTAAAATATTAATGAAAAAAATTCGGAGAATCCAATACAACCAAAATTGAAGATTCGCGAAGTACCCCTATTAAGAAAAAAAACCTCATCACAAAACGAGGAGACAGCCATCTAGCCAGACAGTGAACTATCTCATTACATTCTCTAAAATAAATCGAAAAAGAAAGAAGATCAAAAAGCAGAGATAAAGAGATGAATATAATCTAACATGGCTTGGACTTCACTTACTTCCTCTTATTTTCAAAACTTTTGTAAGATAATTTTTATTAGGACATTAAACTTCATTCTAGTATTCCAACTTTTGGGTCGTTCACTCAAATTAATCCCACCTTTTAATTATTTTTTAATAAATTAAACTTTGACACTAATATGTATTTAACGTACCAAACATGTAATTTACCTAGAGGAGCAGTGTTGAAGTATGAAGAATGTGTGCAGCCCATCTAGTAAGGCCAAAGCCCAGTACATCTACATTCGATAGCTAGCTTGGTAGCTCTCATGCTTTATGTAACGAGTTGTATTTTTTGTCTTCTTATGAGCCACCTTTCTAGAAGTATTTCCTAGGGTTTGGTGTAGCTGACAAGGCACTTTTCTCTAGGAAGATTTACCAATATATAAGCTTAAATAGTCCTTAAAAGACGTCACGAAAACATAAATGAAATATACACAAAACTGCTAGCTAAAAACTTCTCTCCATACAACATTCTTACAACAACAGATTCTAACAAATGGTGAATATCATTTATTAACATGGTATTAGAGCAGAGGTTCGTTATTTCACAAATACTAATCTCTAGTTGTTGCAAAAATTAATCATTTGTTAAACTCAAGCTAGTAAAAAGCTAGTAGTATTATAGTGATATAGAGTAAAAGCTTAAATTTTTAGCTGCAAAAATTTAATCTTTTGAGTAATCTGGTTACTACTCTATCATGGTTGTCATCTTACTTGTTGTATGACCAAAAAGGAAAATATGACTAGCACAACTCTAGAGGTCACAAGCCCCCTATATCTTCATCCATCTGAGAACATCAACTTAGTGTGTGTTGAGAAACTTCAAGGCTCATCTTACTATAGAGCTTGGAGAAGGTCTTTTGAAATCTGCTTGGCTTTAAAGAGAAAGCTAGGTTTCATCACAGGTGTTGTTAAAAGAGATGCCTTAGATAAGGTGAAACATGACCATTAGGACACTTGTAACAGCGTGATAATTTCATGGTTGTTAGGGTGTATGAGTGACTCAATCAAGAGGTATGTGATGTTTGTGACCAACTGTGCTCAGATATGAAAAGAACTTGAGCAAAGGTACTCTGTGACCAATGGGTCCAGGAAGTACAAAATCTGTAAAGATGTCTATGAAACAAAGCAAAATGGAAGACTTGTTTTAGATTATTACACTGATATGAAGACACTGTGGGAAGAGTTTGAGAACTTGACAAATTATCCACCTATATATTACTGAAACAAATACTGAGATAACAACATTTGTTGAGGCTATGGACAAAGAAAAAGAAGAGCATAAGCTTTTTAAGCTTCTAGATGGGTTAGATGACTCATATGGCACTGTGAGAAGCAATCTTCTTATGTTCTCTCCTCTACCTTCTGTAGACAGTGCATGCTGCACTCTGTCACAAAAAGAATCTCAAAGAGAGTTACACAGGCCTGTGAAGGAGGAAGGACAGATGATAGCTATATTTAGCAAGAGTAATGAGATAGTGTGCACAACATGTGGAAAACACGGTCACTTGAGTGAGAAGTGTTAGACTGTTGTTGGTTACCCTCCAAGGCATCCTAAGTATCAAAAGGATCAAAAGGGAAAAAGCAAGGAACCATATTACAAGAAATCTAGGAGTTACAACAAGAGTGGTCCCTGATGGAGCAAGGGGAGTCCTGATCACAGGACTAAGATGGCAGCTAATGCTAAGTGTGATGGCAACTCAACTGGAGGGTCATCAAGCACAGTGAACACAAGACAAATTGAGAAGCTGCTGAAAATGTTGTTGACATCCTCAAATGAGAATGAGAACGGATCTGATGATGAAATGGTAGCTTACTCCAATATGGTGAGTTGTTACTATGCTAACACTCTGGATTATCAATGGATAATTGACACTGGAGCCTCAGATCATATGACAGGTGACTTGAATCTCTTGGAAAATGTGAGAAAGTGCAAAAATGAGCTAAGATAAACTTGCCTACTGGAGAGACATCTAACATCACTCATGTGAGAGATGTGAAACTGAAAAACAATCTCACATTGAAAAATGTGTTGTTTGTGCCTACTTTCAAGCACAACTTGGTGTCTGTGAGAAAGCTGCCTCACAGTGGTGAATGTAGAGCCATCTTTCACTCAAATTTTTACATGATACAGGAGAACAAGAGTCAATCACTCTTGGGAATAGGAAAGGTGCACAATAGATTGTATTACTTGATTGATGAACATGTAAGCAACATAGTGAAGGGTGCAGGTGAGAGAAAGATGACAACAAAGGATGAGAAAGAATGTTGTGCCATGACAGATAGTGTCCTAGAGATACCAACAAGGGTGACAGAAAAAAGAAATCCAGTGAAAGCACCTTGTGGCACATGAGATTAAGGCATGCTCCCATGAGAAAAATATCACAAATTGAAAACTTGAGAGGATTTGAAAAACACAACAAAGAAACTTGCATTGTGTGTCCTCTTGCAAAGTTCACTAAGACCCCATTTGCAACAAGTAACTCGAGAGCCAGTGATGTGTTTGAGCTGAATCACATTGACACCTAGGGACCATATAGAGTGAATTCTAACAATCATCTAAGATACTTCCTCACTGTTGTTGATGATCATTGTAGAATGACCTGGATTCATCTGATGAGGCAGAAGTCTGATGCTTATGAAGCTCTGTGTACTTTTGTGAGCATGGCAAGCACACAGTTCAACAAGAAAGTGAGAAAGCTCAATGATAAGTTCTGCAAACCTCTATTTACTAAGCTGGGCATACATCGTGAAACATCCTGTGTAGACAGTCCTGAACAGAATGGAAGGGTAGAAAGAAGGCACATAAACTTGCTTGAGATGGCTAGGGCTCTGAAACTTCAAGCAGTTGTTCCTACTCAGTTTTGAAGAGATTATGTGCTTGTTGCTGCACACATCACCAACAGATTACCTACATCTGTGCTGGAGAACACATCTCCTTATCAGGTAATGTACAAATCTAAACCTAATTATGATAATCTGAAAACTTTTGGATGTTTTGTAATTGCTCACAATCCTAGCAAGAGTGGGGATAAGTTAGAAGTGGGAGGTGTGCCCTGCATTTTCATAGGTTATCCCTCTACACATAAAGGATACAGACTGTTCAATCTGTTAAACAATATAACATTTATAACTAGGCACACTAAGTTTTATGAACACTTGTTTCCATATCAATTGTTCAATAAAACTACAAAAAGTATTGTTCACTGTGAAAATGAGCCCACAAGAGAGTGGTATGAAACAGAAATGGAAACAAACCATCAAAATGAAACACAGCCTCAAACATTCAGTGATCCTCATGACACTGAAGTTGAAACAATAAGTGATCCTCAAGACACTGATGGTGAAAACAGGCTGAAACACAAGAACATTCCTGCACCTAGGAAGTCTTCTAGATTTCACAGACCCCGGCCCCCACATGGCTTAGTGAATACCACACTAACATGGTTCGCTCAAAACAACGCAGAAAAAGTTCAAAAATGCCTATCTTGACCCATTAGTTCACAATTCTGGTGCTTTGCAACTCAAATTGTGAAACACGGTGAGCACATACACTTTAAGCAAGCAGTGAAAGACCTTAGCTGGGTGAAAGCCATGAATGAAGAGCTTCATGCTCTTGAGGTGAATGACACATGGGATATCACTCCCTTGCCTGCTGGAAAAAATCCTATAGGGTGTAAATGGTTGTACAAAAACAAGTATAAGTCTGATGGGAGTCTAGAAAGGTAAAAAGCTAAGTTAGTTGTACTTGGAAACAAACAAATATATGGGGTAGACTATGAAGAGACCTTTGCACCTGTTGCAAAGCTTACAACTGTGAGATCTCTTCTAGCTGTTGGTGCTATTGAAAATTGGTTCATTCATCAAATGGACGTTAAAAACGCCTTCTTACATGGTGATTTGTAGGAGACTGTGTTCATGAGACTTCCACCTGGCTACAAATGCAAAGGTGACAGAATAGAGGTTCAACCTGAGGGGGAGTAGTGTACACATCACAGGAACAAACCTGAACTGATATGTAAGCTGAAAAAATCACTCTATGGGCTAAAACAAGCCCCTAGATAGTGGTTTGCAAAGTTAAGTTCTGCTTTGAGATAAAATCACTTTGTGCAATCAAGGTCTGACTACTCAATGTTCACTAAACAAGAAGGAAGTGAGTTCACTTGCATTATGGTCTATGTTGATGACCTTATTTTAGCTGGAAACAATGAAAAGGGCATTCAGCAAGCCAAATATTTTTTTGTCACTTCACTTTCACATGAAAGATATGGGGCCACTGAGCTGCAATCTAGGCATAGAAGTTGACAGATCAAATAAAGGCATCTTCCAGTCCCAGAGAAAGTATGTGTTTGACTTACTTAAAGAATACAACCTTAAGAAATGTAGAACTCTCAAGCTCCCCATGGACACTCTCAACAAGCTCACCCCTTATACTGGCACTCCTCTCAGTGACCCTGAAAAGTACCAAAGGCTTATTGGCAAGTTGATCTAAATGACCATTGCTAGGCATGACATCTCTTTCACTGTCCATGTACTCAGCAAGTTTATGCACTTTCCCACTTCATCTCACTATCAGGCTGCTCTTAGAGTACTCAGATATCTAGTTGGCTCTCCTCACCAAGGAATTATGTCGGCAAGCAAATCCACAGCTCAGCTCACTGCTATTGTGACAGTGACTGGGCTGGGTGCACCTCAACCTGAAGATCCACCTCTGGCTTCTACATCCTTCTTGGTGCTTCTCCATATCATGGAAATCCAAAAGAAAATATATCATAGCACGTTCCACTGCAGAAGCTGAGCACAGATCTATGGCTTTGACTATTTGTGAAGTCATGTGGCTAAGACAACTCTTGAAGGACCTCGGGCTCAAGAACATAGGCACAACTGTTGTCAAATGTGCCAACCAGGCAGCTCTATAGCAGCCAACCCAGTGCACCATGAAAAAGCCAAACATGTGGACATTGATTGCCACTTCATTAGAGTTAAAGCTACAGAAGGCATTATCACTAGGGGTGTTCATGGGTGGTTAACCGTCCCGAAACAACATTTCGGTTCGGTAACCAAAAGTTTCGGTTCGCTCTTTTTGCGAACCGTAAACGTAACCATTTAGACCGGTTACCGCCTAGCGGTTAACCATTTTTTCTGTACTGTTTTTCGGTTAACCATTAACCGTTATTCAAGTTATACTATTATATTTTAATTAATGTAAATATATATTATTCTATTTTTTTGTGCATATACTTTAATATTATATATACTCTAATAAAAAATGTATTATAAAGTGGATAATAAATCCACTGGAAGACATAATAACACTAAGAATTTACTCCATTTCCTAACTATAGTGTTTATATTAGTACTAAAGTTTCCAAATAATCACATACTTCCTCTAATTGTTGTTACTTAGTAACAAATATTAGAATCAATGTAATTGTTAAAAAAAGTTTCAAAATAATTAAATAGAGGAAAAACATATTTCGGTTTTTCGCCGTTTACTCAAAAATCATAACCGTAACCGTACCGTTTAACCGTTACTTTTACCGGTTCGGCAACCGCACCGTTAAAACTTTGTTTTAACCGGTACAGTTACCACCCATTTTGACCGATTTTTCAGTTTTTCGGTACGGTTTTTCGGTTTTGGTTTTTTATGAACACCCCTAATTATCACCCCTGTCCATGTTTCCACCAAGGAGTAACTGGATGACATTTTTACCAATATATTGAGCATTGATCAACAACAAAAGCTTCTTCACAAGTTGTGAGTTTGCTCCAACACTGCACTCTCAGCTTGAGGGGGAGTGTTGAAGTATGAAGAATGTGTTCAACCCAGCTAGTAAGGCCAAGGCCCAATACATCTACATTCAATAGCTAGCTTAGCAGCTCTTATATATGCTTTATGTAATGAGCTGTATTTTTTATCTTCTTATGAGCCACCTTTCTAGAAGTATTTCCTAGGGTTTGGTGTAGCTGACAAGGCACTCTTCTCTAGGAAGATTTGCCACTATATAAGCTTGTAATAGTCCTTAAGAGACGCCAAGAAAACATGAATGAAATATACACAAAACTGCTAGCTAAAAACTTCTCTCCATACATCATTCTTACAACAGTAGATTCGAACAAATGGTGAATGTCATTTGTTAACAAGCAGGTTACTCGACATATGTGGCATAGTACTGTTACAAAAAATCAACCAACCATATTAAATCTTATTTTTCTCCCCTGAAACGTCTTCTTCTCCCTCTTTCAACTTTTTTTTCCTAATTATCATCTTCTCCCTCTATCTATTCATCTGCGTTTTTTTCCAAATTGCAGGAGGGAATGTATATGGGGAGGCAAGTTTCTGGCCTGTGTCTTCTTCAAATTCTAGGGGAGGATCAGTATCAAAATTAAAGTGTAGATGTGGAAGAGATGCGGTTGTGCATACTGTGAAGAATGAACCTAATGTGGAAATGAAGTTTCATGATTGCCCTTTATGGCCCGTAAGTTTAAATAGAAGTTTGTTAGCAATTTTAAATTTTTCTAAATTGTGTAATTTAGTTGCTTAATATACCCAACTATTTGCGTGATGTAGGACATTAAGTGCGACTTTTTGAGGTGGTTTTTTGATAACAATGAAGATGATGACATTCATTTTCATATAATGCAAAAGGACAACACCATATGTACTATGAGCTGCAGCATGAGAATAAGATAATGGAACAGAAAATTAAGAAATTGAAGGTGAAAAGGGAGATGAAAATGGAACTCTCTGAAATGCGTATGGACTTGATGAAGAGTTTAAGAAATGCGAGGAATATGACAATGGCTTTGGTTATTTCTGGGGTGTTTTTTTTTTCTTACACTTGTTGTATTCTACTTCAAGTAGAAAGTAATGGCAGCTTAAAGTAGATGGTTTTAGTGGTATTTTATGTATGTTTTTTAAGTTGTATTGAGGTGTGAACTTGATAAACAATCTATAAAACATCAATTAGCTTTAGAAACTAAGTTGATTCATTGTTTTGCCGAAATGGTGGCAACTATCTTCTAAGTTACAAAGGAAGCACAAAATCAAATGCATCATGCAAAGTATACAAGACTCAAACTTGTTCCTCCTAAGATCAAACTAAAACTTCCAAGCTTTAATACAAACAAAATGTTGTTCCTCTTATAATCAAGCTAAGACATGAACACCTACTTCCAATATCCAATGAGCATCAGACTTCTCTTGACTGTGTTCTAGGAGCCCGTCACATGGAGTGTAATTTCCTACCCCAACTAGCACCTGTTAAAAGGAAAAAGAACAAAAATTTATGACTGAAGTAAAACCATAAAAACAATTTGAGAAAATTTAGGATTAAATTTCATTGTTATACCTGATTTATGCCCCTTCCTCTTCCACCTCTCTGCACTTGAACCCCTTTTTCTCCTCTGTGCAGAACCTCAACCTCTTCTACCCCTCTGTGCAGAAGTTGTGCCTCTTGCTCTGGAACCTCTGCCACCCCTTATCATCCTACCACCTCTACCAAGTTGAGATGGTTATGTTGTAGCTTGGTGATACTGATTTGCAGATGTGGTTTGAGTAATTGTGGTTTGTTGAGAGCGAGGGGGATAGTGCAGTAGTGGTTTGAGTGGTTGTGGTTTGTTGTAAATGAGGGGGTTGCCATCATTCCTTGGCCTATCCTGTCTTTTTGGAGTTGGTTCCCTAACAACAACAACAACAACAACAACAACAACAACAACAACAACAACAGTGTCCTGAGACATCTTCTCTTATCGTGTCCTTTTTTTAACATTATGTCCTTTTATAAACATAATTTAAACAAAATATAACATTTTATATCAACAAATATCCACAATTAGTTGGGAGTAAATAACAACTCTAACAGCTCAATCAAGATCCAGATAAGAGTTATAAAACCATTAATAATCAAGTCATATAACAACAACTCAAGAAACAATATAAATTATTTAAACAAAGGCAAATAATTCATGCTTATCAAGAATAATGCAAGGGCAATAGGACAAGGTTATATAGAAACTCATAGAACAACAAAGAAATCACTAAGATGCATAGGTAAAAGCCAAGTGGTGGCTTCTCTAGTCTCCATCTCCCAGGCACACCACCTAGGATCAAGCCCTCATCCCAACATTAAGTTGGGGAGTTCTCTCTCTTGTGGTGGCAATGGGCCTTTAGGCATGTTATCTTCTAGGCTGTTGAGCCTTGTACCTAGCCTGTGGATTGGTGTGCCCTGCAGAATAGTAGCCTAGTATGGGTTGATAATCGGGACAATTGTCTTTCCTAAAAAAAAACAAAGAAATCACAAAATCCATAAGATTAAAATATAATAATTAGTTATAAAGAGAACTGAATGCTAGTGGATCCTATGGTAATGTCAAATCGCAACCTCTAGAACAGCCTATGGGTTATATTCCATACTGCCTATATCTAGGAATGGGAATACTATCGATGGGTGTAGGATTCCTTCCCCACCGACCTTTCGGACGACAAAAAAACCAAGGTATACCTAGAATTTCGTCCTATGGTTTACATGTTTTTCACCTTGGGATTCCGTCCCTCCGGATATATTTGCTCTCAAACAAATATAATAATGAAAATAATACTGTATCAACAATTCATCATCAACTCAAATGAATGTCCTTAAGGTCTTACCACCAAATCAGCAGAAATCTAGGATCGCAACCCAAGAATTTCAATTCGAAATAACATTCTTCTCAAAATAATAATAATAATAATAATAATAATAATAATAATAATAATAATATTATTATTATTATTATTATTATTATTATTATTATTATTATTATTATTATTATTATTATTATTATTATTATTATTATTATCTCTGAAATTGAACTTAGTTCTTCATTAAATTAGAAAATAAATAGAAGTCTTTATTATAACATGAAAGTAAAAAACATTCCACGAACCCAAGGATAAAAAAATTCATAAACAAAATCATAACATGACTTCTAATGAAAACCTCACCAACTGAACTAATATAGTAATCATGATTAAGACAAAATCATAATCTAAATAAAAAAAGTAAAAGAGTAAAAGATGGTATAAGCTTATAAACATGGCCACAACTTCACACCAAGCATTGGACGGCACAGTATAACATAACATAAGCAAACATCACATGGGATGGCACAGTATAAGGTAACATAAGCAAACATTACGGCTCCTTTTGGTAGCGCGCAAAACATTTTTTCCTGGAAAACCGTTTTCATCTATTTTCAATTGCACATTGTGTGGTATGTAAAGGAGTGTAAAACTATTTTTCCTATGAGTAAAATTGCTCTCCCAATAATGAAAAACCATTTTTCCTTCAAAATGAAGGGAAAATTGTTTTCCTTCCTTTTCCTTATATCTCGTGCACACACCTCTCACTACCTCCTTACTTTCCCTTTTATTTTCCTTTCATTTCATCATTTTTCTTTCATGGAACCAAACTGCTGAAAACTAATTTTGGAATTCACAACTTCAAAAACGCAAAATTTAACTACAATTTAGTTCTAAATTTCAAAATTTAGGAAAAATCAACAGCTTATAACTGGGGTTAGAAGATATTACCTGCAAATATAATTTTTTAGAATGAAAATTACTTCGATTACTTCACTTGCTCCAGATTTTGCCACAAATGCTAGTGTTTCAGTTGAAGGCACAAAATTTCTTTAAAAAATTTTCACTTATGGAGGAAGGAGAGTCACTGAGAGAAAGAGAAGTTAGAGAGAGACAAAGGGTGGTTGAGAGTAATGATGTGTCACTAGTGACGTATCTTGACCACTTTTATTGGGGGAGGGGGGTTAATTAGAATGCGAAACAATGTTTTGTAAATTTAAGCCAGTGGAAATAGAAAAATTACTAGTGTCCCGAATTATTTATTCCATTTTTTTGCGATATCTGACTATATAATTAAATGTGTGACCATTAAGGGATTGTTCTCTTTACGTCATTTTTGCTTAACTTATCTTATACTATTTTTATTACTTCTCTATTTTTAGAACTTTTTAAACTTTTCTTATTTTCCTTTAACTTTTTCTATATTATATGAAATTTCTTATTTTCCTTAACTTTTCTTCTTTATTTTTCCTATTTAGTCTAAACATTTCTTATTTTTTCTGATCTTTTCTTGTTTTTTTTTCTGAACTTTTCTTAAATTAAACAAATTAAGGTGAAGATTACAAACCCCATAACTTTAAATAAATACGATACAATAAACGTAACAAGGCCTCATGCAATACTTTTTATATGAGTTTATATATTAATATGTATTAATGGTAAAAGTGGTAAAGTTTAGCACTAAGAAAAACTTAAAAAGGGAACAAACAACTAAAAACATATGCAAAGACAATCATACAAACAAAACTTAAAAAAAGTTTGGACAAATTCTTCTAATATTATAATTATTAGGTATTACTTATGTAACACTTGATGAGATTTATAGACTAGTAGAGCTACTGTCACCGTAATGAACTATTCACTAGTGGAAAAAATGCTATATGTCACAACACAACCGCTGCGGTCCTTAAGAGAACCGTAGCGGTAAATCCTCGAAATTTTTGGGGTAAAAAGTGGGAACATAAACTGCTGCGGTCTTCAGAAAACCACAACGGTTAACAGAAAACCGCTGCGGTTCTCCATTAACCGTTGCGGTTTTGTGAACCGCAGCGGTTAAATTTTTTTTTTTTGACCCAACAATTATCAAGCCAACTCTCCCATGCTCCTTACAATGCGGAGCCCAAAAGGCCCAAATTTTCCTTTCAATGCCCGCCCAACTCTCTTCTACTGAAAGGCCTTTTTTCTTTTAGTACCCTAAACCACCCGCCCCTCTCTCCTCTCTCTTCCTCGCTCTTCACTCAACCCCTTCACCACTAGATCCACTCTTCGTCTCCTCTAAACCAAAATCTGCAACCACCAACTCTCCCCCATCGAAGAAGGAAGAAGGCGAACACGGCGAAGGAAGAAGGCGAAGACGGTGAAGGAAGAAGACGAAAAAATTCTCCGCCAAATCCCCAATTCTTAATTTCCAATTCATACACTCGAAAAGAAGGAAGAGGTCTCATTTCTTTTCTCCGTTTTCCAATTTTTGTTCGGCGAATTTCAATTTCTTTGCTTAATTTGGAAATGATTGCGCTAAATTTCGATTCATTTCATTTTTTTGGGTTTTTTTCTTGTTGTTGTAGATCTTCTATACAGAAATTATCAGAGTGACCACAAGTTCACCCTTACCACTTTCACCTCTAATGGAGTTGTAAGTCTCCCATTTATCTCTCTCCTCTTTTTTTATATTCTTTTTGGTGGTTTTTAATCTGATAGTTTGGTGTTAATTTCGTTGATTTAGTTTATGAGGAATCATTTGGGGTGAAATGATTAACTGTATGAATGAGAAGTTCGCAAGATTTTGAGTTAAATGACGATAGATGGACTTTTAGGGTTTTGTCGATGATTTTGTGGGTTGTGAATTTGTTATGAAATTGCTAATGAAAAATTTTCAATTCTTTAGTCGAGGAATGATTTGACCTAAGATTAGTTATGGGTTTTTGGGTGTGTCAATTGTTTGTGTTTGTGACCTTGAGTTGACGCCGTGACGGGTTGTAAAAGAAGGTGAAAGTGTGTTATACCATTCTATGGCCTATTAGAATGTAGTTGTTAACTTTTAACTCTGTATATCGCTCTGGACTTTCGACTCCATTAGCTTTACTATTTTTACTGCCGTTCTAGGAATTTGCTTTTGACCTTTGCATTCTCATGAAATGTAAGGTTTGATGTTCTTGACTGTGCAGTGAAATTTAGGATTGACTTTTAAACTTTGTATATTTCTATCCATTAGCTTCGCTGTTCCTGCCTCTGTTTAGGAATCTGATTTTTACCTCACTCTTATGAAGTAGAAGGTTGATGTTCTTGCATTTTTTAATAGGGTTTTCGCAATGAAATTCGGACTTAACAACTTGTCTTTCATTAGCCGACTTTGGCATTATGGTTTAAAATATGTGTGCCTTTGCATATGTCAAAAATAAGAATGTAAATATACGAGAGAACAATGTTACATCTTAAAGGCCCACCGCATATTTGCATATGTCGTGGCGGGAGTTGGGGAAAAGAAAATATTTATGTTTTTGCACTTGCGGAGTTGTTGCTGAATTTTTATTTGATATGGTAGAGAATTGGTCGATCATACATGCCTCGTTATGATTTATTTCTAACTTGAATGCCTGACTTGCTTTCTTGCAGGCAATCACTTCTACTGGGACTAAGAAGGGAGAGTTGTATTTGGCTGATGTGAGCACTAAGTTGACAAACAAGAATATTACCACGGATGTGAAAGTTGACACTAACTCCAATGTGAGTGGTATATTTTTGTATGTATTCATCATGGATACCAAGTTCATGATGCCTAGGCTGCATAGGTTATATAATTGATAAGTGAGCAAAATTTGATGAGATATAGCATGATATAATTTGATGGTTTTGAATTTGATGGTATTCCTAATCTTTCAACTTTGTTCTTTGTTTCTCTTTTTCCCTCCTCCATAGCTTTTCACCACAATCACAGTTGATGAACCCGCTCCCGGCTTGAAGGCTATTTTTAGTTTCCGTGTTCCCGATCGGAGATCCGGCAAGGTAACATTGAATTATCTTTCTAGTATTTTTCTTGCTTAAAAGAAACATGATTGTGGATGTTAACCTTATTTGGTTGAAGACAATGGGTGGACGTTCTAATTCTTTGAGTATAAATGTCAACAGGTTGAACTCCAATACATGCACGAGTATGCTGGCATCAGCACAAGCCTTGGTTTGACAAAGAAACCCCATTGTTAACTTTTACGGTGTTATTGGAAACAAGACTCTTGCTTTGGGGACTCGACCTTTCATTTGACACTGCTTCTGGAAATTTCACGAAGTGCAATGTTGGATTGAACTTTACAAATACTGATCTCATTTCATCTCTGAATGTGTAAGTGCTTATTATGTCCTATGCATCAGATAATTGCTGGTGAAATTTTCCGATTCTTAGCTATGGGAAGAGGGGAGAATGGCAATTGGCAGCTTGTAATTCTTGCCCGTGTTTTTTATTTATTTATAATAATAGTAGATAGTAGATGATTTTCATGGAGATAGATGACAGTAGCCATAAGTGTGATTAAACGTCATCTTTTCAATGTATATAGTTATAGTTGAGTATGATATTAAAATTATAGTAAATATTCTTTTGTATCTAATTATTTATACTTATGCTTCAATTGAGCATAATATGCTTAATAAAATGATTATTGATATATATTATTGATTTTGTATTGATTAATAATGAAAAAATGCAAAAAAAAAAAAAAAAAAATTTGGTTTTTGGGGTGGTTAACCGCTGCGGTTTTGACCCAAAACCGCAGCAATTAATCATTTACCGCTGCGGTTTTGGGTCAAAACCGCAGTAGTTAATAGATTAACCGCTGCGGTTTTGGGTCAAAACCGCAGCGGTAAATGATTAACTGATGCGGTCCGGAACCGCAGTAGCTAAAATTTGGCTACCGCTGCGTGTCCAACCGTTGCGGCCCAAAACCGCAGCGGTAAGCTCGGTTTTGACCGCAGCGGTTGAACTTTTTTCCACTAGTGATTTCAACTCTAAAAATTAATGAAATTATAAAATATGTACTCCTAAAGTCCTAATGGCTATTCACTATTTCTTTTACTTTCCCCCCTCTCTCTACGACTCCTCTAATTTCACCAACCCTAGGAAGTAGAGGCCTAGCGTTTCTTTTTCACTCTTTCTCTCTCTTCTTTTACTTTCTCTTATATAGACGAATCACCATATATTTATGGTGTGGGCCAAGACTTGGAGGGGTAGTAATTTTTTATTAGGCTCCTTGTACTATTTTTGCTTGATATTTTTGGTTTGCACCAATATCTGAAGGGGGTTGGCCCCTGCCTGCCCCAGTAAAGATCTGCCACTGTGTGTCACCAAAATTTAGGAGGGAAATTAACAACACATGGGTCAACATTCAAAATGTTAGACTATTTATCCGATCAAGGTTGTCAAAATCGCGATTCTACTTTAAATCGGAAGGGTCTCTCAGAATCGGATCGTAAAATCGTAAGATTCTACGAATTTTGAGGGAATAAGATTATATGATAAAATATGTAAACAATTTACCTATTTTTCCAATGGACAACACTAAAATTCAATTTTAGCCGTAATGATAATCATATGAGATGAGAATTGATGCCATCATGGGAATTTAAAAAAAAAGGTATAGAAAATACATGTTTCTATAAGTCAAAAGCAAATGAAATGATTCAATAAACATATTGCACCAAGAAGAACCGAAGAAGATAGAAAAATATGTGCGTGCGTGCGAGATGTGAGGGTGAAAATGTGGCAGGTAGGGCTTGAAACAAATGAGATCTTATGGGCCTGGCCCATTTATTTTATTATCCAGCAAATCAGCAATAGACTTCAACAGAAGGATTATATGCAGAATCGTTAAATCGGTAATAAATCGTTATTTTACCGATTCTACCGATTTAGTACGATTCTATATCCGATTTTTGTGAATTGCGATTCCATGAACGATTTAAATCGTTTAGTCCAAGTTAGTTTGTAGAATCGTGCAATTTTACTATTTAAATCGCGATTTTGATAACATTATATCGGATTCCCAATCACTTAAGTACATTAAAAACATATTATGTCAAAGTTTGATTTATTAAAAAATAACTAAAATATGGGTTAATTGGAGTGAAGCTCAAGAGTTGGATTATTAAAATCAAATTTACACCCTTTTGACACTACCTCCTAGAGGTGGGCATGGGCGGGCCAGGCGCGCGGGCCGGCCCGGCCCGACACGGTTTGGGTCCGGCCCGCACGAGCCCGCTCGAGGCACGACCCGGCCCGTTGTCCGCTACGTGGGCCGTGGGCCTGTCACGGACAAGAAATTTTATTTCAGGCCCGCACCGGCACGAGCCCGCCTATATGGCCCGTGGGCCGAACTCCCCTTTCCTTTGTTTTTTAGCCTAAAACAACCAAGAATCCAAAAAAACAACATAAAACACGGGTCAGGCCCGCACGAGGCACGAGCCCGGCCCGCGGGCCGTGGGCTGGGCCGGGGACAAAATATTGAAATTTCAGGCCCGACACGGCACGGCCCGCCATTCACGGGCTCGGGCCCGACCCGGCCGCCGTTTCCCCAAGCCCGCGGGCCGAGCCCGTGAACCGGCCCGGCCCGGCCCATGCCCAGGTCTACTACCTCCCATCCCCCCTCGAATCTCGATGACAAATGACAATTTCATCTTACTCTTAGTGTACTCCCTTTTTTCTGGCGGGAAACACAGCTGACAGCACGCACACAACGAGAGAGAGAGAGAAAGAGATGGAATCCGATGGTGCACTACCCAAATGGGCATCGGAGCCTTGCATTATGGGCATAGATGAAGCTGGAAGAGGCCCTGTTCTAGGTTTCTTTATATCCCTTTTTTCTTATTTCTTGTTTTCGTTTTATTTCTCAATTCAATTCTTTAATTTCCCATGTTCTATTTTACTAATGAAATTGCTCACCGAAGATAATGATATTTATTAACTTTATGTTTTCTGGGTTTACAGGGCCAATGGTATATGGATGCATGTATTGTGCTCTTTCTTTTCAGACTACTCTTGCCTCATTGGAATTTGCAGGTTTGCCCATTCTTTGTTTTTCTTAATTTCTGTATTTATTACTGCTCCAATTTTTTTGGGGTTTCCTTGACTTGTAATTGGTAAAATTTGTTATATTTTAGAAGTAGAGTAGAACTGTAATATCATACCAAAATTTCTCTAGAATTATAAAACGTGGTAATTTTAATGGTATTCTGAAACAATATAAAATCTTACCCATATCATATAAAGTTGAACAAAACCTATTGCATAAACTTTTATTGTTATGAACGAATTAATTGAGTTTATTTTATTAAACTTTGAAGTGAATTATAGATGGATCTTGCTTTAAAGTACTTCTGAAGCTATTCTAATGGTAATTTTTTTTATAATTTATACATTGTGAATTGTATATCATATACTATAATCATTCAACCGATTTAATCATATCTACTACTCCCTCCGTCTATTTTTACTTGCTAAATTTTTCATAAATGGGTATATCTTTTTAATTGTTACATTTCGTTATTAGGCAACAATGGCCCATCTAAAAGTACCAATATTGCCAATCATTTTTGTTATCTTCCTACCTACAACTCTCCAATATTTTCAATTTCCTATAAAGTTATGGTTCCCACTCCCACCACACCTTTTCGTCTTTCCTAAATACTTGTGCTCACAATAGTGTAGCAAGTAAATGTAGACACACAAATTAGTTTTTTGTAAGTCAAATTAATTTTGCTCTTATTTCTAACTATATATATATATATATATATATATATATATATATATATATATATATATATATATATATATATATATATATATATATATATATATATGTATTTTAATCTCTCTAAAAATAATTAACGCTTAGGTGGTGCGCTCGATGCTCCTAAAAGTTGTCTCTATATTTTTACTTCTTCCCTTTCAGAAAGACCCTTGGTTTTGTAGATACAGATGGTGCAACGCGAGTCATTTATTTAACTTTTGGATAAGAGGGAATAAATTGTCTA
Source organism: Beta corolliflora (assembly GCA_947648045.1). Classification (NCBI taxonomy): domain Eukaryota; kingdom Viridiplantae; phylum Streptophyta; class Magnoliopsida; order Caryophyllales; family Amaranthaceae; genus Beta; species Beta corolliflora. The sequence continues at coordinate 9,414,517 of CANSZD010002921.1, read as the reverse complement.
GAAACATAATAAGTGTAATATAATACACCAAGTGAACCCGCATGGTAGGGTAACAAAGGGTAAAAAAGGGAAAAAAGGTTTTACAAAAATTGAAATGAAGCAAAAATAAGGCACAACTTGATGAAACAACTCGAACGGAAAGGACAAAGGTCTTTGTCGAAGGAGGTAGTATATTGATTTGACTGCTAGCTTCTTTGTGCCAAGTTTTTCTTGCATTGCTATCTATCATATATGGAATGGCCGTAATGGGATCCTCTTTGTTGTAAACTATACAAAATTTTTCTTTTTTGGCAATTACAATTTACAATACAAAATCTTTGTTTATTTTCTAATATGGATTTAGTTATGCCCTTTTGTTTTCTAGGTCCATTTCATAATGCAAAGTCTAACAAATATTTTTTTCTGGTTTTCTTTTTTTAATTTTTCTTCCCATTTTTTTGGATGAATAAGCAATAATGTTGCACAGGTAATCTAGCATGTAATGACTAGAGGACATACCCCCTTAAGATAGAATGTGATGGTAGAGAAGTACTCTCCTATCGCACTAAGATAAAGTTTTTGTTCGACTGTCCTTCTCGAGAATTTTCTTTGACAAACTAAGTTTAAATTCTAAAAGATAGTTGTTAACAACTGGTTGAGGGCTTATGAGTTTTTTCAATAGGCCATATATTCTAATCAACCAGATGTGATATAGGCTCCAGCCACTTAAGAGCAAGGGAAACCATTTTTGGACTTACAAGATATGTTTTTTTTTTAAAATAATTCCTTAGTTATTTTTCTTGTTTCTTAATCATTCTAGACCCCTCAGTTTGATGAAGCTCATCGGCACGTAACCATTGCCTGCCAAAACATAGTACATCTTATGAAAAGATGAGAGGGGGTCTTGGAGCCTGGAGGTATTGCTTCAGAGAATACATGGATGATCAGCGGAGACATTGTAGGAATGAAGCTTATCTTGAGTATGGGCCTATGGGGTTAGTTCTGTATAGTTATAGAGCAAAGGTTTTATGGTTGGGAGTGCTCACCTTGTTTCATTTATCTATCCGTAATAATAGCACTTTTGGCGTGTCTCTTGTAGGAAGATACGAGATACGACCACCAGACACAGTGTGGTCATACTTGAAATGATGCTGCAACTCATAGCTATTGCACTTAACTGCAAACTTACATTAGATTCTGCAGACTATTTTCCGCACCTTGCTGTGATTAGTTGATGGGCTTTGGTCCATCAATACCCTAATTTAATTTCCTTTCGGAAATTGAACGGGCGAGGTGCTATCAATAAAAGAAGACAAGTGCTAGGCGCTTCGTCCTGCCTTATGTGCGATTTCCCTTCGGTGTAATTGGTCGAATTATCAGCTCCACGTAGTAGTCACTATAGCAGTTCCTTCTGATCCTAGAAAACGTCCGAAAAAACCTGCGCACAAACCAAACAAGCTAAAGCTTGCTGACGCCGAGTCGGCTCCTATGCCGCTAGCTACGCCCTGCTTGGTCCCCCGGCACGCTTGAGGTTCTGCAATTAGCAATATAAATATGGCAGACTCATTGCACCCATAAAGTATCCGAGTTTCCTGCATTGCCCCCATTGCAGCAATAATCCTTGTCCATCTCACTACATTTTCTAGGCCTACGAATGACATATTAGGTCAATATAGGGGCATTTAAGAAATTGGCCTTTCCTAATAGACTGCCACAGGAGTAGAGTTCTTTGTAGAATTCTTTAGCAAGGACAAAACTTAATATTTGACTATATGGAGGCTCATTGGGATGGAATGATGTACTGATTTCTTAACTCGTAGGAGGGACTCTTTGCACCCCGGATTGTTGCTGGCCTCATCACCTCAAACAACCCTGTGACTATGTTGTAGTGCATGCGCGCAATGCCAACCGTAGATGCTCGACTGCTGGAGGCACTCCTAGGAGATGCACCCAAGGCATAGGAGGCACACGCCCCTCTTGATTCCTCTTCCTTTTCTTGGTTTTCTCTCTCCCCTTCGATCTTGTGCTTCTTTTTCGAGTTCCACCCTCTTAAAAGTAGCACAACACAGAGCATTATGTTCCGCAAAGAGGAAGTCAAAGCAATAGAGAAGTCGTTCTGCAAAAAGTGTGCTCGTTTGGGATGAACGGCTCTGCCTTGCACCTTGAGTCTTGGAATGGAAACCCTTGCATCTCAAAGCACCTTACTCTGCTAGATCAATTTAATTGTCTGATGTTTGTCTATTTTAGAAGAATATAATAAGAGATAAAATATTAGGTGAGATTCTGAGCATCCAAGTATAATGGATCAGAGAAATCTGTTATGAACTGGCTGAGGCCTGAGAAAGCATTAATGGCAGAATATTAGAAGAAAAGTAAAGAAGAAGAAGAAGAGAATAAGAAGATGAATAGCAGCTAACTATAATATCCACTGTATTGATTGGATTTGTGACTACACTCCACAACATTCGAGAGGCTGGGTCTCTCTTTACATATCTCACCAATGTCTGATAGCCTTTCTTCCACTACCCTCTCTCTATTTAATTACCTGTAGTTTCTCAATCTCTCTCTACTAACTGATTTTCACTCTCCACTTACTGATTTTGATATTATTATCTGACAACTTCATGATGCCATAGTATCTTTTAATTAACTTCCTCTGTGCTACCCTCCTTGCCCTTATTTCCCCGCCTAGGTTAGGTGAACCTTATGGGAGGCTTGGCTGGGTGCATAACATCTTTCTTCTTCCAAATCCTAACAGATAAAGCGCGAGTTGCTTGAAGCTGTCTGACATGAATACCAAATGCTATTTTGCTACCAAGGATTTTGTGTGGCCCACCACAAGTGATCGTTTGTTTCTCATTTGTGGCATTAGATGGCTTATTTTAGAGCACTAAGTTGGCGGTGGTCAATGAAAGAAAGATACGTGAATACAATGTAAGATAAGATTTTCTGGAAATGGAACTAAGATCTGGTCCTTATAAAACCTCTATAGAGAGGATTGGCCTGGTTGGACAGAACATGATGATATCACTGTATCTTTGACAGGGTCTATAGAGGAGGCTCTTTCTAGAAATTTATTGTGGAAGGGGGAAACAATCTTTCTGCTTATCTCCCCAGGTTTATTGTGCTTAATCAGGAAAGTCAGAGCCAATTTACTGGGGCTTCCTTGTTAGTATGTGATCCTGCAGCATGTGTTCATGAGACACTGATTGTCCTTGTCTATATTGTGGGATCAGAACTAGTTATTCTGGCAGAACATGGTATTTAATGGTCTATTCTTATTCTTGTTGCTGTGCTGGCCCTGGTTCCATGGTTTTGACTTGATCCAGGTTAATTAGATGCTTACGTTCTAATGAATTAGTTAAAGAAAAAAGTTTCCGTGTTTTCTCATTTTATTTTATATATGTTCTTATATTGTTGTTTGTTGTAAGTAAAATATAATTTCATTACCATCTGTTTTTTAATTTTCTGAGTGTAATTAATGGAACTGTACTGTAGAGGTTTAGTTTGTGATTTCGTTGTAATATTCATTGCTTATGCTTTTGAAAGCTGTCTTGCCCTAGAAATGTATGTTCTTGTCAGAGCAGTGAACCACAGGCTAGGCTGAAGAATTGATAACGCCTGAAATCCATTTATCAATGAGAAATATGTTGTGCTACTTCTTGAAGCTAGCTATAAAAGCTAGTCATCACATGATCTTCCAATTATTTCGTCCAATCTCCAAATGATGATAAGACTTGGATCAGGCCATCAGGGTATAGAAGTAGATGGATCAGTGTTACTTGAATCTTGGTATATTCTAATTTTTTGAATAGATACGGGAAAGTAATTTTGCTGCTTAATTTTGTTAAACTTGCACACAAGTTTCCCATTGTACCACATTAACAATTTGGATGTACGAGTATGTGGTTTGTGTAGGTGAGGGGGGCGGGGAAGGGGTAGTTGATGTAATCTTTTGACACTCATCATATCTCTAGTCTGAAAATTCGACATTTTTTCTGATGCGACATCAAGTAAAACTCTTAAGCCTTGCTTAAACATTCTTAACCTATTCTATATGTTTGCAGTTGGTACCTTGGAAGCTTCTTTCAGCAGTATTTCTATTTAAAGGATACCAGTCCGACCATCAACTAATATGATATAAATTACTGAATAGTGCCTAGTTATGTAATACTTATGCTGCCATAGGGTAACACCACTAATACAGCTCACCTTATTGATTTTTGTGCAATGTGTAAGGCCTGTCAGAGTGAAGAAAGGTTCTCTTTATCTCTATAAGTGGCCTTCTCTATTCACGCACCCTTAAATATATTTCAGATTCAAAAACTCTCAAGGAAGAGAAAAGGGAGGAATTGTTCGAATCATTAAAGACCAATGAGTCTATTGGATGGTGTGTTGACGTAATAGATCCCCGAGAACTTTCAGCCAAAATGTTGAAGAAGTAAGCAAAGGCCTTGCTTTATCTACTATACAGCATGTTTTTCATCTAGGATGTTTGTTCTATCTTTCATTTTTTAACTTTCTCCCTCTATTTGTGTAACAGGAGTAAGATAAATTTGAATGAAATATCACATGACTCTGCAATGGGCCTTGTCACCCGAGTGCTTAATATGGGGGTGCTTCTTACACAGGTATTATAGAATATATCTAATGGATTTGTCTTAGAGCATGTACAATGGTGTTCTTGGGAGGGCTCCAAGTAGCTCTCCAAGGAGAGAAAAAACGGAGAGCTACTTACCTAATAATGGGACTCTTGGGTGTGTCTTTATCTCTATAAGTGTCTCTTGGAGGAGATACCATTTGGAAGAAATGGGAAATGGCTCTTTGTTCCCCCAACCAATCAATTGGTGACACATGGCACGAAAAAATGGGTTTCATTAATTGACATGGGGACCATTACATAGTGAAAAATAGAATGAAGAGCTCTTTAAAGAGCTTTATTGTTGTTGCGTATTTTTTAGATATAGTTTTAGAGTAGCTTGAAGAGGGAGAATAGATAAGAGAGGGTGGAGGGTTCATTGGAGAACCATTAACGTTGTACATGCTTTTATAAAATGCAAACTAAAATGTACATTATGATTTTCTAGATGTGAATGTTGAGAAACCTGTTGCTCTGAAAAGAAAATAACTATTACTAGATTGTTAAAGAGGTCGCATTTAGAAGGCGGGCATTATCGTTATCAGTCTTCATTAACCATTAGTATACACCTATATAATGAGAGTATGCCTTTAATAACACATGAAAATGAAGATCCTTTGCCTTTGTTCGCTGCTCTAGTGTTTCATTTTATCATCCGAAGAACTGCCTCGTTGTGAATGTTAGCTTATCTGTCTTGTGAAAGCTTTAAAGGTAATATGTTGAATCGATGAGAAATTTTATAAGGTACTTCTTATAGATCTTTGTGGGATATATAGAAGTTCATCATGATAATAATGAAGATTGGAAAAAAATTATCATGATAGCTGTTAGACTAGTGATAAAAAGAATTTAATGCAACAAACAGATTACTACCAATCACAAGAAATTACTTTAAGGCAAGAGCGTATAGTCAAATGTATAATGGTAAGTCAAGACACATTGGTGTGAGGCATAGTTATGTCCAAGGACTTATCAAAGATAGTGTTATTACTGTTGACTATGTGAGAACTGCATATAATCTAGCGGATTGTTTCACAAAGGCATTAGCTAGAGATACAGTAAAGAGGATGGCAATCGGTTTAGGATTGGTGTCTGTTGACAATCACGAGTAGGGAAATTTTAACTTAACGCCCAATAAGACGTTAGGTCTTAAGTTCAATAAGATTAATTTCCTTTTTTGATGATTGAAAGAACTTAATGAACATCCAAGGTAAAGTTCTTTGAAGCTATGATGATCTAGGAGTTTGTTTATCTTAATGGGTCTCTTGAAATTATGCTTTATCACATGAGCATGTTTTTTTAAGAGATTTACATATGTAAGTGCGAAGTTTGGCCGCTTCAAGGCGCTAGTCGGGCATAGCTTGAATGCACTTATGAAATGATATGGACACATGGCTTTATAGTATCATGTGTATAATAGGAACAACTAATTAATCTTGCGTGTATAATATCCTCAAGTTTTCATTATTTGTTGCTAATGGTTCAATCGCTTATCGACACCATTTGGATACGAATTCTTGGTATATGTATTATACTAAGTGGAAGTTCAAGTCTTTTTACACTTTCATTTATGCATGCGATTGTTTTGTTATGGTGATATTTGTGCAATATATTGTTTTGAATACTCTAAAGAGGGGAGGATTGCTGGAGATTTAGAGTATTTGTGTAATTTAATTCATGTTGTGTTAGTTTAAGTTGCATGGTTAAGGTGTTGTGACTTAAAACAATACAGGATATATAGTATGCTGTAATGGAGCGTTCGCATAAGGCTAGAGTGCTCGCTCCGGGTTTTGGAGTTCGACGAGACGAAGGAACAGAAGCTCTGCCAACCGAGAGCTTACGCTCCATGAAGGAGCTTGCGCTCCAGCATGGAGCATCCACTGTGTGTTGGAGCGTCCGCTCCACATGGGCAGGCTCCGGTTTCTCGCGAAGCGGATGTTTTCGTTTTGCGGTTATACGTTGTTTCGTCGATGTAACTGCTCTTGTGTGGGCATATTTACAGCACTTATATATATATGAGACTCCTCATATGATGAAGAATTAAGAGAAACACATTGTCCTTTTTGCACAACAAGATTGAGAGATCATACAATCAGTTTTTCATCACCACAAATTCTGTATTCTGTAAACAGATTGTTCCTATTAGACGGTATTCACAGTGAGCGTGAACATCGTTGTTCTTCTTTGTATCTCGAAGGTGAAACCCGTGCTCAATCTAAGGGTCGGAATGTTACTTTTGGGAAAGTGATATCATGCCTAGAAGATTGTTTACTTGTTGTCATCCTTGAGACCCTTGTTCAGTTGTATTTTCCCTAACAAGTCTGACAGTGCATAGTTTTTGTCAGCTAATTAATTTGCTACTTGGCTTTGGGAAATCAGTTGCTACTTGCAAGCAGTTTAAATATGTCTCTTGGTACTCATCCTCCAGCAGTTGCACTTCAGAAACCTCATGCCACTCAGCCCAAAAGACTGAAATTATGCTTGATTGAGTTTTACACCTCGACCAGCCTCTTTCAAGTATTGTTGCTTGCAGTTTTGAATTACTATCAAAAATCACATAGACCTCTCCTATCAGTCCTACAAGAATGGACATTGAATTAGAAGGATCTTTTCTCTTGGCACATGTATAGGACTGTTCCTTCTTTGAATATTAACACTAATTGAGTTTGTTTGACTATATTATGTTATGTTTGCTGCATACTAGCATTTTTGTGACTAGAGGTTAGTGGAGCTCCTCAAAGTCTTTTGCAGATCTCAATAATTTGATTATGAAGCAGACTGTGGGGTAGCAATTGATTGATGATTGATGGCCATAAATGTTCAAAGAGTACCTATCCTTAACAATGATAAATAATGGTCTTGAAAATGCTTTAATGGAGTTGTAACATCTCACTGAAATAGCAAAATCCTTTAACAAACATTTGTTATTTTAGCTTCCATAGTTCCATGGTCTATTCTCTTTTGGGCCACTAGTCAGTAACATTTCGTTTTTCAGCCATTTTCACAATATGGCCTGGTTAGATACTTCCTCTGTTTCAAAAGACTTGGAACCAAACCAAACTCTTTCGCCTGCAATTTATAATGATGATAGACTTAGTAAGCGGATAAATTAACATTAAATGATTCAAACCCTTAATAAAGCAATCATTCTTTTTACTGGTCTCTGATTTATATTAATTAAGTTGCTAGTTTACTTTGTCTACGTCCTTCTATTTACTATGTAAGAAACTTGGTTACAAGTCTTCTGATATCTTTGCTACTCTAATATTCTTGAATGAAGAGCAGTAGTCATAGACTCTCAAACTCACCTATACTGGGTTCCATGTTCCAGAAATAAAAGGCCTGACGAATATTGACACTCATTCTTTTCCTGGAGTAGCATAGCTAACAGTGATGTCCCTTTATAGGTCTATGTGGATACAGTTGGAGATCCTGACAAGTATGCTGCAAAGTTGTCTGAAAGGTTTCCATCCATCAAATTTGTGGTTGCCAAGAAAGCCGACAGTCTTTACCCTGTTGTCAGTGGAGCCAGCATAGTTGCAAAGGTAACCAAGTCTTCCTTCTTCTCTCTATAAATAGAATGATGTAAGATGATTTTTGCACAATTATATCTGATTGGACCATCAGGTTACTAGAGATCGGGCTTTGCGTAATTGGACCTTTGATGAATCAGCCGGAAACATGCAGAGGAGCTTCGGGTCTGGCTATCCTGGAGGTTTGCAGCTGAACACACTTTTCTATAAGCAATATTTGTGTTTTTCTCCATTGTTTAGGTAATCCTATTATACTCCATAATGCAGATCCTGAGACAAAGGCCTGGCTGGAACATCACAAACATTCTATTTTTGGATTTCCTACATTGGTGCGCTTTAGCTGGGGGACTTGCACTACGTATTTTAAAGACGGTGCTGAAGTAGTATGGTGAGATTTGGTTCTCTTATTTCTTTCATATCTAACATTGTTTACATGGGGGTCCAAGATCTTTAGTTTGTTAAGTTCATACTAGGAACGGTTTTATACTTCTCGATACAAGGCAATTAATAAGGATGGTCATTGGGATCAAGCTCTTAGAATCACGATATGGTGATATGGAGAACAAAAGTATGTTAAATATCCAGCGCCTCTTTGTTCATATGGTTGATTGCTTTCTTCCATCACTCTCGCTATATCCCTTATGTATTTTTCTCTCAGATGGTATGTTCGATGCTTCTCCCTGTCTCCGCAGGGATTCAGGGAGTCTTCCAAACCTTATTAACAGGACTCTGGCTAGTATATAGTCCTCTGAGTTACAGCTTCTTTCCCTCTCCCCAGGGATTAGTACATATCCTTGGAGTTACAGCCAGTAACTATTCGCTGTCAGATGTAAGGAGAGTGTAAAGGGAAGTGTTATGGGATATAGGATTGATTACTTTTACGGATGCATTTGATGGGATATGGGGTTACTTGGTCTATCTTATTGTGTTCAGCCATCTTATAGATATATGCCTTGTTATAGACATGGATTATCCATGTTCGCGGTGGGAGATGTTTCATCCTTGATGTTGGTGTGCACCAGCTGCAACCCTTTACTTTGATAAACTGATTTTTGGCTCATAATATTTTTGAGCCATTTGGAAGAAAAAGAAATTCATAAAAGAAAAGGCGAACCAAGCCCATGTAAGGGCTTCATTCCATCCCTTCGCCGTTCCATTTACTTGTGCTCAACCCTCATCAACCCCTGGGCCCTCACAAGCTACATCGGAAGAAATAGCATGTATACAGTGATCGACATATTGTTTACTTTCAGCTGCCAGTGAATTTGATCCTTTGACTGACTTTAGTTATTCTTAGTTTTCATTTTCTTTGTGCTCTAAAAGATTGAGCTCCTTCTCCCCTTACTTCAAATGCATGCTCGCAGATTGAGGTCGCAAGATGGTGCCAAAAAGTATATGGGATATTACCTTTCAACTTCTTTTGTAGTTTTGATATCTCAGGCTATTTAGTTACCCTTGAGACAGATAAATTAATACATGAGTGCAAGCACACACACACACGCAAAGTATAAGACCGAAATTACCCCTGTATGTACTTGAATTCCACTTGGTTTGCTGTGATGTCAAATTCGTATTACCCACTTTCAACTTAAAGGAAAAATTGACAGCAACTATTCGAAGTATGGTCATTCCGCTTTTAAAAATCCCAACTACGAGTTAAAATAATCCAAACTATGCAGGGTGTCTTCCTAAAATGATATGTCAACCTGAAGAAACAGTTGTAGCAGGTTACCCAGGCTATGTGTGGATGTCAACTAGTTAAGTTGGTTAAAGTCTTGGGAGGTGGTACCCAAGACCTGGGATCAAATCCCGTCTACATCATTTTCCCTTGTGGCTCTCTACGCAAAAAAAAAGGTTACCTAGGCTATGTGGCACTCTGTTATTGGCTAATTTGTTTTCTATTAGTTTTTAATGATATTTTTATCGCTCTCCTTCAATCTCTCCAACTCCTTTCTCCCTCCTGTTTATTTGGCTCCTCCCTCACCTCTAATTCTCTATTCCGGCAAGTCGGCAACCTCAATCTCCATTCGTGACCTTCGGTTGATCATACCACAGCCCTGTTGCCCCCTCCCCCCTCCCCTACGAAATCCTCTTCCTCCATTTTTCCTTTTTTCGTATTTGAAGACCCTTTCCCATCCCTACTTACAGCGACTTCTCTTCTAGGAAGAGTAAGGTTGTGGCCTGTGGGTAATGAGCTTGATAATGGGCAAAATACAAATTCCTGAAGTCAAGTTCAGGAAATAAATATGTAGCTGGATTTATTATAGGAAACCAAACAGATATTGTGAGCTTAATTCATGATCTTGGAAGTCTTTGGAATCCTCAACCTGCAAATTGTCATATTAACAAATTAGTAACAAAATCCTGAATCCCAAAACCAGCTTAACATTACCTTTTTGGATCTGTTTAACTCAACTTAACACAGAATTCTAAAATTAAACCAACAAAATTTATCTAAAAAAAGAAGGAAATTAAATATGGAAATTGGGTGGGTGAAATTTATAGGAGGAAAGAGGTGTGGGCCAGAAAGAAAGAAAATGGCTGGTAAAGTAAGGAGGAGCTATTAACCATGGAATTAATGAAGTGATTTGTTTAATTAGGAAAAATTAAGAAGAGAGATGATACTCTAATGGCAATTTTGTATTTATGTTTTCCCTCTCCTTGGTTATTCTTAGGGCATGAGAATGGATGTAGGGCTATGAGGGTACTTGGTTGGGGTTGTCTTTCTATGGTGGTGAGGAATGAACGATGGTGGAGGATGGATTGATCTGGGGGTATAGTTTGGCGGCTTGGCAACAGCAAAAGAAGTGGGGCTGTGTGGCACGGGGTGGGACAAAGGAAATATAAAGAAAATTAGAAGTTCTCTTTAACCGGTACTACGGTACTAAGTCACTCTGGAGTATTTTGGAAAGACAGACCTCATAGTTGGGAGTAGGGCGAAAGTTATTCGGATAGAAACCGAAATCAAATTCAATCCAAACCGAATTAGTAATTCAGATTGGACTCAAACTATGTTCGGATTGGATTTGGATTGAGTTTTTTTGAAAAATCGGCTATTCGGATTGAGGTTCATTGGATCCAAAAATCCAAAATAACCGAATAGTAAATAGGCCCTATATATTATATTTATGATTGGGCTTAATTGATTTTTTTTTAAAGCCCAAATGGTCCGCCAGCCGTTCCCCTTCCCTAAAAGTCAAAACCCTAACTTGTTGCTGTAAAGTTGAACCTGCTGTGTAGTCGTACAGGTTATGTTGTTTTTGAACCTTTTGTTGTAATGAATTATGAGTTTCTAATGAATTATTAGTTGTTATTAGTTTATTAATGAATTTTTATGGGATTGTATGAATTACTTCTATTATTGAACACTTTAGTTTGATGCTCGCGCCAAATTAATTTCATCGAAAAAACAGAGTTTAAAAAAATTGGATAATTCGGATTGGCTCCAATCTAGTTTCTGAAAATTCGGATTGGATTGGTTTGGATTTGGATTGGAAAATTAAAATCCAAATTTTATTCGGTTCGGATTGGATTAGGCCTAAATCCAAATCGTACACCGAACTTTCACCTCTAGTTGGGAGTCTTATGAAATAAGTCAAGTTTTCCAATTTCTTTTTTTAAATACTGTTATTATTATCTGTTTGTTTTTTATTTTTTTCACTGAGATTGTTTTACAAGTAAATAATTTCATAGTGGTAAATCCCTCTCTGCCTTGCTCTTTATATGTATCTCATTGTTCTCTACTTGTCCATATCCGTCTTCTGTAGGGAAGCTGATGGTGCCCTGGATGAGGATGGTTCTAAAAATAAGAATGGTAAGCGACAGCTCAAACTAAGCAATCTGGGTTTCACCGGGGGCAAGAGAAACAGTGAGGAACTTGAGTCCAGTGGTAAAGGTCGCTGCAAGTTTTTCCAGACCCGCAAGCTCGAACAGCTTACGCAATTCTAAGGTATGAAACTATATTGCATTTTTAGGGATCTCTACTCAGAAAAATGATTGTGTATTTACACATGGAGGTACATATTTTGATTATGGAATTCTCTAAATTTGGATACTTAATCCGCTGTCCGCATAAACACCTTGACCAATCGAAGTATGTGTTGTGGCTCCGTTCCATATAGAGTGTTAATTAGAGTAAAGGGGAGCTGAGGCATGGGAAGTATGATACCAGTGTTCAGGCGAAGCGAACTCGGCAAAGTGGGTTTGCCACTAATGAAGCACCTTAGGACTCAAGTAGGTCTTTGCACTTTTGTTTCACCACCTTAGTCCGGCCATCTGAGTGGGGGTGGTAATGCTGTGGCTGTTATGAATTGAACCCTGTAGCCTGAATAATTTGATCAAAGCCACTCATAAGCACCATTGTCTCTGACACAATTAGATGATGGAACTCCATGTCCATGCAATCTGACTACCTTCCTGATGATGGATGAACACAGTGGCTACAATATGTGTAGGGGAAGGGTGGGTATCTCAGCCCTAAAACAGTGTGCATATATTGTGAGTCCACTATCACCAACTATCATACCCCAGATACCTAGGTAGTCCTTCCACACAATCCATAGATATGTCCTCCAAAAGTCTGAATAGAATTGTCTAGGGCTGCAAGAAGTCAGTAGGGCTAGGGGTAGTGTGTTTTTTTATGCTGACAAACAATGCAAGCTTGGACATACTTGGCAAATTCATGCCAGGCCACAACCATACTAGCAATCCTGTGGACGGTTTTGAATTAACCAGAGTTCCTCCTATGAATTATGACATTCCTTCAGCAGGTTAGTCACTACATTTGCCCCCTTAGGTAACACAATGGCTCCCATGTAAGTTGTAGCTAATGATATCATGATCCAGATTCCAGGGAATACCCAATTTAGCTTCATTGTTACCAGCTTGTATGCCTTCAGTCATTTGCTCAACGAAGGAATCTCTTGAGGTCTATAACTCTAATCCGAACTCAACTTAAATTCGGAATGACCCAACCTGAATTTCGGACCCAAAAATGACTGGAAACAAAATTCAGCAGATACTGACTTGACTCGAACTGAACTTGATTAGACCCAAACTTGATCTAGGTTTCTGTCTTCAATATTGTGTTTGGACGAGCAAGGACATGAAGGGAAGTTTAGCATGAGCTGCGCTAATTTAAGCACGACTTCACCAAATTCTGGGGGATTGTTAGTGACTAATGTTGTTGCACTCGCGCATTCAAGCATAGGTGACGAGGATGATGGATGGTGTTGTATTATTGCTAATTGTTTATGAATTGTGGCTTTTTTTATACCTGTGGAACCATTATTTTTCTTTTATTTACTATGGAGTAATTCTCTAATGACAACTGAGCCGCTAAAATGTTTTTGTTAGAAGAAGTAGAATCCTGAAGTTGCAAGAGAATGGTGAAATTTCTTAATATAATTATTTTTGTTCTTTTCAAGAAAAACATGTGACTTTGTATGATTTCTGAAAGCTTTCCACTTTCACAAGTTTTTCCCGTAAATACTTCACAGTTCATTTATATGGGAACCTATAGCTTCACTGCCTTGACAAACAGTAATTACAACAGCCAGCTTTTTAAAAGTATTAACCTGATAATACAACATATTTTCTTTTTCTACAGATGAGCTCAAATTACTTTTAAAACTCACAAGAAACAATAGAGAGCCAGAGAAAGAGTGATAGATACTGTTAGTTCGCTGAAGTTGCAGGTGGAAGAGCGGATGGCAACTCCACGACGGTGATGATTCTGATTATCAGAACCAGCTCCATTGAGAGGTCTTCCTGGTTGTGTAGTCGAAGAAGAATCCACATTTCCTCCTCCTTGTCCACCACCATAACCACTACCTCCATCACCACCGCCATGTCCTGTTCTAATATTCTGCAATAATCCACTCTCTATTTGGTTTCTTTCCTGCACAACTTAAAAATTAAATTGCTAACTGTTATGGCAACTCCACGGTGGAGTCCGGTGTTTGCTTATAGCACATTAACATTAGTCCTTTTAACCTCTCTACTAAGTACTCATATTACTTGCACTTATTAGCATACTCTTTTTCAATTTTCAATTAGTTATACTCCTGTCGTTCTGCATATATACTTCAATAGTTAATGATGCTCAAATTTCACACACCCCGCTAAGTTATACCTATAATTATTAGCTCATACTCCTACACCAAGAAATAGGGAATTGGCAAGCTTAATAACTGAGGAATATGTTAAAGTGCTTTAGACTGAAAAATACTTAGCTCTCTAGTGCAAAAAATAATAAAGTAGGATATACCTGTACTGAAGCTTATGGAAGGAGATGATGATGTTAAAAGCACGAGAGTTGAGAACACCAGAAGCAAAGCTGCAAGTCTCCTCCCCATTTTTTGTTTCCACTGCTTTTTTAATTCTGGGTGCTTATTATTATTGAATTATATGGACTTGAGGATCTACTTAACGGCAAGTTAGCCATATCATTGTTATCCACTTTAGCACCCAAAAAATGGAAATTATTATTGTTATCCACTTTAGCACCAAAAAAAGATAATTAAATTATCTACAAGGACTCAAGCGTGTAAAAGCTAGACTAAAAAATGGAAAAAAATAGGAAAAATTCACAATAATAATCCCAACTATGACCACTCTTCTCATATTAATCCTAACTACATGTTATTCTAGTATAATCCAAATTATATGAGTTGTCTTTCCAAATTGATCCATTACCTGTTATAACCTTTTTAGCAGGTTTGCTAATCCACATGGCGTAAGGTGATTTGTAGATCATTTTTTTATTAATTTTTTTAAATTTCTTTCTCTCTTCCTTTCTCTCATTACCACCAACCATCCCCTTCCACTACCTGGTCCACCGTCCAAATCCACCACCACCCTCTCACCTCTCCAAATACACCACCACCCTCCCCTCCCCAAATCCACCACCACCCCTCATTATCAATCATCTTTGTACCTTTGCAATTCAACAATAGTAGCACGACAAGGAGAGAGAGAAGAGCACCCACGTCCCACATAACACCAACAATGGCGGCAAGAGAAGCAGTGAATGAGAGGAGAGAGAGAAAGGCAAGCAAAGGTCGGCTTTCCAGGCCGCATCACCAACGAGAGACGACCCATCATCGGCGAGGACAAAAACAACAAAGACCGCAACATACCACCTGAAAATGTGACAACCGTCGTCACCGCCTCCACTCTCTTTCCTCTCGTCACCCACTTTCCCCCTCTCTCTCCTATACCGCTGCATAATTTCCACGTCTTCATCTCAACCACTCAATTTGGTTGTGGTTTATTGGTCGGAGGTGGTGATTTTTAGGTGTTTGGTTTAATTTTCAGGGTGGTAGGGATAGTTATCAAGGGTCAAAGGTTGTTCTTAGGTGGATGGTGATGGTTTTCATGGGGGGAGGGTCTGGTTTCAAAGTTGTTCGACGAGGTGGGTTGGTTCCGTGGGGTTGGTTCTGATTTTTGGTTGGGTGTGGTAATTTTCGCGGGGGGGTCGAAGGTTGTTTATATATGGGGGCTTGGGTGGATTTTGGTAGCGGAGGCTGAGGCGGTTCAGGTGGTGGAGGTGGTTAGGAATGGTTTGAAATTAAATAGGGTGGTTCGGTGAGGTGGGGGCGTCGGTCTAGGTGGTGCAGGTGGTGATAAGAGAAGAAGAGAGAGCAAGGGTGAAAAAAAAAAAGAAAAAAAAAAGAAATTTGTTTTTTTAACCTATTAAACAGGTAGCTGGTCATATGGAATCATTTTGGGAAGGGGTACCATTAAGTTGGGATTATACCAGAATAAACCATAGTTGGGATTAATATGAGAAGACCTCCAATAATTTGGATTATTCCTGTGAATTTTTCCAAAAAAATATTAATTTGACTTTTTTTTTTTCTTTTGGTTTTACACTTTCATGGATGGAAAGCAACATCCTTAACTTAGGAATTAGGATACTATACAGAAGTATGAGTCGCTCAAAAAAAAAAAAAAAAAAACAGAAGTATGAGTGGGTGGGCACCGATAAAGGGTGATTCTACCTGCTGGCTACTTTGAAAAGGCTGATTGATGTAGTGTAGTATGTTGATGGATGTGATTTAGGCTCCGTTTAGTTGGATGTAGAACATTTTCAGTGTAAAATCATTTATCATGGAAAACACAATTCTAAAATTAGTTTTCTGTTTGGTTCCATGTAAGAAAAATGATAAAACGAAAGCAAAATGAAAAGGAAAGTAAGGAGGTAGTGAGAGGAGTGTACAAGAGAGAAAAGGAAAACGGTTTTCTCTTCATTTTGAAAGGAAAATGGTTTTCCATCATTGGGAGAACAATTTTAGTATTAGGGAAAATGGTTTTACCCTCCTTTGCAAACCAAACAATGTAACATTGAAAATAGAAGAAAACAGTTTTCCAGGAAAATGTTTTATACACTATCAAACGGATCCTAAGTGAAAGAATGGAATCATCCTTTGTTAATTAATCAAAGTTTAGGGTTAAATCAATAATATTCATATTTCAGTTACACATTCAAGGTTTGAATCGTTTGATATATATGTTTTAATTTATGAAAATCACATGAAGAGAAACCTTTAAAAAGAGGGAGAACGCCACGTGGAAGATATGATTAATTGACAACACCTTTTATTATATATGTAAAAATTATAATTGTCGTTTAACAACTTGTTTCGCTAAGAACATAATTGAACAAAACTTCACTCGCTTTACTAGCGGAAAAACTGGACTTCCTACTCACTAGAGAGTACAACTCTTGGTATAAGGTTTATGCTAAGAATATGGCAGCGATGGCTATTCATTTAAGTCTTTGGGTAGCACCACTAGATTTTCAACAAGGTGGAAATGCTTGAATTTGGGAGTATGGTACATGGTTCCTTTCCTTTCCCCCTCTTTTTCTCCTTTTTCTCTTTATTTCTTTTTCCTCCTAATTACTTCTCAACTGCAGACATTCTCTCTCCCCTTCAAAATGTGAATTTTTTCTTTCCCTCTGCCATTGAATTATCTCCTTCCGTACTCCTCTCTTTTCTTTAGGACCACATAATATGTAGATCGGTTAAATTGCAACAACAAAAGCATTTTGTATCAAGGAGACAAAAGCTTTTGCGAGAGCTTTAATTAATCTTCAATTTGATGTAATTAGTTTGTTTATTTACACTAATATAATATTGTAGCTCTTTTAATTTTGCTGCTTTAATGTGGGTTCGTTTGTGGTAACTTTTTTTTAGTAAATTCCCCATTTTTATTGCATTGGCAATAGAACCATACCTTAGGATTATTTTTTACTTAATTTCATCAACCATTGATGCAGATTTTGACTTTATTATCTCTATTAAGTGAAGGGGAGCAATGGCGTCCCCCTATTAAATTACAACTTTAACCCTCAATAATAAGAGATATCAGATAATAATACCATACATAATAATCATATACAAAATATTCTAAAATAAATTCTCAATCAACTTAAAACTTCCCTCAATCAATGCATATCAACAAATTTAAAGTTCAAGCACAATCAAGACATATTGGACATCACGTTTGACAAAGACAATTAAAAATAAAAAGTTACCATGTACTAAACCATATACAATATACAAAATACGGAGTAATGCCTTGAATAACTGCAATCCCAATAATGTTTTTATCTCAATAAAAATCCCATTTTCAACTACAAACACTTAAGAAAAATAATTCAAGAGCCTTAGAACATCACAAGTTTTACGATTTGCGGGCACGTTATATACTTTTAATTAAGTATGCAATTTGTTTATCATGTTATACAACACAAGCTTCCCAACTAATTTACAAAAACAGTAGTGTGTTAGATAAACACAAGTCGTAAAAAATTTCAAAATAATGAGTATTACTCACAACCGTAAATACACAGTACAATAGTCTTTAAAAGGCAATGCAAAATTACAATAAAAAAATTCGCACTTTTGGATATAAAATAGGATTTTTTGATGGGAATAATCCCACCTTTGGGCGATCTCTCCAAAACAGTCCCACCTTTCATAAAATTGAGAAAAATCCCACCTTTGTTGGACATTTGTCAAAAACGGACCCTTACCTGTTGGTAACCTGCAAACGCAGGTTTTCTCTTTTCTCCCTCCTTTACTTCTTCTCCTCCACAACTACCACCACCTAGCCCCCCTGCCTTGCAGTCCCCACCCCCACTCCCCCTCCCCCTCCCTCCACCAGTCCTCACTCCCTCCACCCCACCCCACCCCAGCCCAACCCCCCACCAAAACCCCCACCCTCCCCCCTCCCCCCGCCGCACTCTCTCCCGACACCTCTCCTCTCTCACACGGGCGTTTCTCCGCCGGAAAAGGTACAAAAATGGTTCGAAAATTTCGAGCCTCCAAACCCGAGGTTAGAATCTTCAAGTTTCAAGCCAAAATCGGAGCTCAAAATATTCAAAAATGGAGGTTTGAGGTTAGAGAGAAAGAATTCGAGTCGGGGAGAGAAATCGCGGGGGAGAGAGAGAAAATCGCGGGGAGGGGTGGGGGAGAGAGAGAAATCGCGAGAGGGAGTGGGGGCCGGGGAAATCGCGGGGAGGGGGGGGGGAAATTGCGGGGGAGGGGTAGGGGGTGGGGGTGCGGCGGGGAGGGGGGGGGGAAATCACTACTGTCGAGGGGAGGGGGGGGGAAATCGCGGGGGAGGGGTAGGGGTGGGGGTGCGGCGGGGAGGGGGGTGGGGAAATCACGGGCCGTCGAGGGGAGGGGGTGGGAGTGGGGGTGGGGCGCCGGGGGGGGGGGCCGGGCTGCGGCGGTGGAGGGAGGTGGAGGGCCGGTGGAGGGGAGGGGAGTTTGCGGGGAGGGGGTTTGCGGGGGAGGGGGTAGGGGCCGGGTGGGGGTAGGGGCAGGGGGGGGGCAAGGTGGGGTGGTGGGGCCGACGGGGTGGGGGGTGGGGTGGGGAGGGAGGGGTTTTTTTTAAAAATAAAACATAAAAGGTGGGTCATCACCTTTTGAACAAGTGACTGGTAAAAAGGTCCGTTTTTGACAAATGTCCAACAAAGGTGGGATTTTTCTCAATTTTATGAAAGGTGGGACTATTTTGGAGAGATCGCCCAAAGGTGGGATTATTCCCATAAAAAAATCCTATAAAATAATCGTCAATATAAAAAAAAAGTACATAATGCGAAGAGAAAAAGACACCTAAAATTTTACAAAAAATGTTATGTAAGTGCAATTTCTCTTAAAAATAATAAAAAACAATGCAATTTTTAAAATCGAAAATAAAAGTAATCATTCTTAAAACCACACTTAAAGTGGGTGAAATCATACGTGTCTATGATAATGATTCAATTAAAATTATAATTAACCAACCGATTTTATGTTATTTTATGACTGAATAACAATAATAAGTCAAAAATGTCACTACACGGAAAGCGTGCATATAAGCTAGTACCTACATAATGCATAATATCAAGCTTAAAGTGGGGAATTCACTAAAGAAGTTACCACAAAATTAAAGAACCCCATTAAAGCAACAAAATTAATAACTCTAAATAGTGTCAACAACAACAACAATAATAATCATTAAGAAAACAATAAAAATAATAACAATTATTCTCTCCATTGTTGTTTGTTCTTCCTAATTTGACTTTTTATTTCTCTCAAAAAGATTCTAAATAGCAAGAACAAACAAGATAGAATGTGTTTTCTCTATTTGTCCAACAAGTAAGCTGTAGATGGTGCTTTCTTGTCGAGCAAGTAAACTAGTATCCCTTAGATGTTCTTCTTTGGAGACTTGTGCAACAATGTCTGAATCAATCCAGTCCAAGCCTGAGCTTTACTCCCGAACCTGCAAAAAGGGACCCACCCTGGAGGTTTGGGTGGTGGTTCCCCCTCCGAAGCTTAAGTCAGGTATCAGGAGTTGTAAGAGAAAAATAGAGATAGAGAGAGAAAGTGAGAGAGTAGTTTTACAGAGTAACTTTACACTGTTTGTATTGAATGATGTTTCTCCTGATTTCAGGGGTATTTATAGTGATATCAAGTTGACAGCTATCCTTAAAACCTGCCCTAGAATAGTGGCTTCTGATTGGGTGAGAAATCAAATCATGACACGTGGCAGATCATGACTAGTGGATATCTATTAACCAATCTCCTTCAGCCACCTTACATGGCTGGGCTCTGACTGCTGGGCCAGAATTTAGACCTTTTAACTCTGCTGAGGGTAGCCCAAAGATGCAAGGCATTTCTTCTCTTTAACTAAGGTGACACGTGTACGACTCTGATAAGCCCAAGTGTCTAAAAAAGAGCCGTAGATGTTAGACTACAACATTTGCCCCTAAAAGGGCTTTTACTGTTGGCCCATCTGACGGTTAAGGCCCTTTTACCCTCAAGGTAGTTCAAATCCAGGTAAAGTGGTGCGCCTTCTTCTGGGTTCTACCGGTCATATTCGACCGTTGTATTATTTTTTCGGTCATTCTTGACCGGTTCCACAAGTTTCTTATTCCTCTATAAATACCCTTGGAGCGAAGACATTGAATCATTTAGCACTTCGAACAAATTTGTCTAGAGAGAGAAACTCTGAGAATTTTCTAGAGAGAGAGAGAGATAGATCGTCCAGCTTCAGCATTCTTCACCGAATCGCCCAGACGTTCTTAGCAGGTATCGTTTCTTTGAACTCTTCATTCTTTATTCTTTATTTTTTCTTAGAAAATCAATAAAATGGAATCATCTTCGTCAAATAATCTTAGCCAACCAAGAGCTTGTCTTGACCCTAGAACCGATACTTCTTCTTCGGCACATTCTAGAGTTGGGCCTCTTCTGGCCGAGTATATATATTTTCATAGTTTTGGCCGAGAAAGTCAGACGACCCAGTCTTTACCTGTGCAGGGTAATCTGGCGCGCGTCAAGCAAACGGCCCGTCTAAGACGAAAAGCAATAATCCCGTCAAATAGCTCGGACATGGAGGAATCCACTGGACGGGTGCCCGATGAGGCAAGAGAGGTCCAAAGTGCTCAGTCTTTGGACAGGCATCCTTTTGACCATGAGGCAGAAGACTCCGAAATAAATCCTGAAACCAGTACTTCTGGTAGGGACACCGAAATGGTAGAGATCGGCGAAGGCAATAACGGTAGCAATTCTGAAGCTGCCGAAGAATCAGACGAGGCCTCTACTACCTCGTCGAAGATTAGAAGACGTTTAGGTCCCCTTTCTGATCCAGGTTTCATTTTGGTCAACCGTAAGTGGTTAGAGAAACTAGGACCAGACCCTAATTATTTATCGTCTTTCATGCCCATGCCGGGCTTTTCCTTTGTCATTCCTAACAAGGACACGACGATCCTGAGCGCTCCTAGGAACCATTTCGCTGTCTATAAACTAGCCTTAGACGTGGATTGAGGTTTCCCCTCCATGACTTCATAGAACAAGTGCTACAGCACTACCACATCGGCCATAATCAGCTGGCTCCCAACGCTTGGCACAACGTCCTGACGTTTATCGCCGTCTGCGAGCTACGCAGCCTAGCCCTTTCTCTTCAGGCCTTTACCCACATCCACTATGCGGCCAAGGTACCCGGGGCCGTGGACGGGACATGGCTCGCATCTGCAACCGCCCGGCTTCCCGACGGCTTGGGGAAGCCTTCGAAAATGCATGAATGGAAAGCCGACTTCATCTTTTTAAAGGCGGCCAATGATTCGGCTACTGAGAGCTATAGATTCTATAACCGGTCCGTCACGAATACGGGACGGAAGCAGTCCTGGCTGGATTTGGAGGATAATTTCGATGAAGAAGTTGTGGAGTACTTCAGAACAAAAGAGTACTCCAGGCCCGGCCGACGTTCTATTAAAGGGCCATCCAACTGGATACCTTTTAAGGAAATGTTTTACCAAGACGACTTCTTGGTTGTCGCTTGCGGCCATGCGGTTGGCCGATGATAAAGGTATATATTTAAAATCATCCAACTAAAACTCTTCGTCTATAGTCCATTTGACGAACACATTTTTGTTCTTTGCAGACTCGGCCAGACAACGCCTCGAAGCATCTTGGACGGGGGAGATTAGCATGTCCCAATTTACCGCCAACCTTTGGAAGGAGTTTGCAAAGAGCAGTGCCGAGAAGAGGGCAGAGACATTGGTAATAATTTTTTTTTTTTTTTTTTTTTTTTTTTTTGCCGAGGATCATATGAGCTCGTCCGAAATTGGCATCCAATTTTTGGACGAGGGTCACCCAAAGAAGGAGAACGTCCAGACTTGGATGGTCACCTTCTTGGTGCCAAACTCGTCCGAAGTTGGCATACAATTTTCGGACGAGGGTCGCCCAAGGAAGGAGAGCGTCCAGACTTGGACGATCACCTTCTTGGCGCCATACTCGTCCGAAATTGGCATCCAATTTTCGGATGAGGGTCACCCAAAGAAGGAGATCGTCCAGACTTGGACGGGCACCTTCTTGGTGCCCTACTCGTCTGGAGTTGCATAATTTTTTGGACGAGAGTCTTCCATAGAACGTCTATATTTGAACGGTCACCTTCTTGGGGCCATACTCGTCTGCATATTTGCAAATCATCGTTCATTTCTTCTTTCAGACGAAGTCTTTGTAATAGCAGTTATAACTTTTGTCCCTAGGACGACCAATTTGATGACTTGTTTACTTTTTTTCAGAAAAATGCTCCTACCAACAAACTTCCACCTGGGAAATCGTCCTCGTCCAAAAAGAGGCCAACTACAGCCGCTGACCAGCCTTCAGGGAAGAAGCCTAAGGGCTTCACAAGGAAGAAGGCAGATAAGACGACTCCACTTGGCGAGGTTGGGGAGAGAAGTATGCCTCCCCCATCAGCCAAGGTTCCTAAAAAGGAGCCTTCGGCTGTTGCCCCCGAGAGGAGGGAGAGGGTGCTCATGCGGCTGTTCCGCTCGGCGTGTTGCTTGGCCGACTCTACCGAGGTCAAACCGAGTCCGCCTTGGCTCTAGTTGCACCGTAATCCGGAGGCTGCGGGTGAGAACTATCCGGGGTTCGGCTCGCTCGGTGGCTAAGCTGGTGCCACAGATGCCCTTAGCTGTTAGGACGACATCTATTTCGTCCGGTGAGTCGTATTACCCCAATATAGTTAGGACGGTGCGGGTCGGTGGACGGTCCATGAGTCCGTCCAATAGACAATCCATCGTCTTTCCTATCAAGATAACTGACTCTCCCCCTCTTTCAGATAAGGGCAAAGGCCCTGCTATTCCCCCAACTCCTCCCCTCGCTGATTCAGACGAGGAGTCTTCTCCTGCTTTCGCCAAAATGTCGAAGCTGGAGAAGGAGCGACTTAAGCGGGAGCTCTTCAAGTGCTACCCCGAATCCTACATAAAGGGATTAAGGGGGGGGCGTCTGCTGGGCATGTGGGCTACATGTCTCGACTTCGCTGAGAGGTATTGCTTTTAGCCTGCTTTATTTTATACTTGATACAAATTTTGGTTCTTTCACTCGTCTAATAACTTGATTTGTTTTCATTGTTCCAGCTTCTGGCTCGCAGCATGCTAACTGAAGAATGGGCGAGGGAGCTCAGAAAAGAGAACAAGAACCTCGTCCATCTTGCTACAACGGCCGGCGACAAGGCTATTCATGACATTGAGATGGCGAATACTCTCCATCGTCAGTCACTCGATGCATTGGAGAAAAGGTCGGCAGAACTTGAATCCAAGAACAAGAAATATCTTGTTACCATCAATGATCGATCAAGGAGAGAGACCATCTGAAGATGATCATCAACACTCTCTCTACTGATCTTAAGGGTGAGAGAGACGCCGCCCTTCTTGTCGCTACTCAGCTGAGAAGGGAGAATATTCTTCTAAGGGCGAGAAACGCTCGTCTGGAAAAGACGGTGTCCCAAACCTTTGACGATGCCAAAAAGGGCCTTGAACATGTTATAGAAACGTCCAAGGGTTGGGCCGTCAAGGCCTTCGAAATCTTTGGCCGAAGCCGAGGAGGTCCCGAGCTTTGTCCGTCGCTCGGAATACCAACGAGTGCCCATAGGGCCATGGTCTGTGGCTGGGGACCCTCCGGAGTTTATAGAGTCGGGCGACGAGGCTTCACCGAAGATGAGGAGCCCGAGGACAACCAAGAAACTCATGTTGAAGACGAAGCCTAGTTTTAGGTTTATTTTTCTAGTTTCTTTGGTTATCTGCCGTTGTAGCCTTAGTCCTTCAGTAATCTTATTTTGTAAATTTTACTCATGATATATATGAAAGACTTTTGCCACTTGCTTGCCTCTTATTTTCATCAATTCCCATTTGACTATCACATTGACTTTGAATTGTTTCTAAGTACAAAAGTTGACTCGTCTTGAACATCGTAGACGATCTGCATAATATGATTGAAACACTTGTTTTGGACGACCTTGTTCTCTTGAGCTCGTCTTTTAGGCTTCTATCATTCCCCCCCTTCTTGGGCTTAGTTCAACCGTACATGGTGGGCGAGCCAAAGGCCAAGAAGGAAAGCGGCCATCTTTGGCCGAGCCTGCTGAAACTATCGGACGAGCTTGTTATATATACTGAACGCATGTTTTAGCCGGCTTCCTTGAGGGAGCAACACTCGTCATTAAGTAGCGATCCCTTACTAGGGTCTAGGCTACTTAGGCGGCCGTGCTTGTGAAGATAAGTATCCTTTACTAAGGACTTATTTCGAGCCGGCTTTCTCTCGAGAGACTTTGACGTTACTCTTACTAGAGGTTTTGTCGGTTTGACGGCCTTGTATGTGCTATACTTTGGCCTGGTCTCTTCGATGGAGTGATGTTCGGCATAAAAATGAGTAATTGTGACGCTTTTCTTTTTTATCCAAGTTCTTGTCACTTTTAGACGAGTAACTGATTTAATGCCCCAAAGTGAGTTAACTTGGTGAAAATAAACAAGGAAATAAGAAAGTAGGAATTGTATTATATGGATTTTGTTTGACGGAATGCCAAGATGCATGTATACAATTCTTTTTTCTAACATGTGCCGCGGCACTTTGGATTAACTACAAACTACCTCATAGACATTCGACGGTGGATTGAATTAGACGTGATACTTTTTCAAATTATCGAAATTCCAAGTACGGCGTGCTTGGTCGTCCATCCGGATCCCGAAGACGAAAAGTACCACCTTGCAGCTCTTGGATAATCATGTAAGGTCCTTCCCAATTAGGTGTTAGCTTCCCTAACTCTTTTGCTCGTCCAACCGCTTCCATCTTTCTAAGGACAAGATCCCCTACTTTGAGTGGTCGTCTAACAACTCTTTTGTTAAACTCCCGAGCCATACGCAGTTTGTACAATTGCATTCTTAGCAAGGCATTGCCCCTGACTTCTAGCACTTGGTCCAAAGCCGTGCGTAATGCGGCCAGTTGGCATCTTCCGAGTACGGCCATAACTCGCGGGGTGGGTTCTTCAATCTCAATGGGCAAGACGGCTTATGTGCCGTAGACTAACATGAAGGGCGTCTCCCCAGTAGAGTTCTTGGCGGTTGTTCTGATGGACCATAACACCAACTGCAGCTCTTCAACCCATTGTCCCTTGCCGTTTTCTAGCTTCTTTTTGATTCCATTTGATAGAATCTTGTTGAAGGACTCTACCTGCCCATTTGCTTGTGGGTGGGCAACGGTAGCGAAGTGTGCTTTTATTTCTCTTTCTGTCAACCACTCCTTCAGTTTAGGTGTTTCAAATTGGGGGCCATTATCAAAGACGATGGACCGTGGTATGCCAAAACGGGTTATAATGCTTTTCCGGATGAAGCCCTTGACGTCGTTTGTTGTTATTCCTCGCATGGCCTCTCGCCTCTATCCATTTAGTGAAGTAATCAACGGCCACTATCACAAACTTCTTTTGTCCGGCGGCCACTGGGAAAGGTCCTAGGATATCCATGCCCCATTTGGCAAAGGGTAAAGGGAACAAGATGGGGGTTAAGTAGTTGGACGGCTTCTGATGCACGTTTCCATGCTTCTGACAACTGTCACACTTCTTTGCATAGACTAGAGCGTCTTCCTTTAAGGTTGGCCAGTAGTACCCCGTCCTTAAAGCCTTCTCCCCTAAAGCTCTTCCCCCAATGTGAGAAGCACAAGCTCCTTCATGGAGTTCTTTCGGGACCTCCAGACCATCTTCTCTCGGTGACGCACTTGAGCGAGAGGCCGGTTGAATGATTTCTTGTAAAGTGTCTCGTCCCATAGCTCAAACCACTTGTCCCTAGCCTTCACATACTTGGCCTCTACGGGATCTCGAAGGCAATCGTCCCGTCTTCTTGTATTCTATGATCGGCTCCATCCAGGAGACAGTCCCGCGGGCCGAGAAACATAATCTGCTCTTGATCGATGCTCTTTTTGGGTTTGACTTCCCAAAATACTTGTTCTTGGCACATCACCTTCGAACGGGCCGCCAACTTCGAGAGAGCATCGCTTGATGATTTTCTGACCTTGGTACTTGGTCGAGGACAAATCGTTTTAATGGCTCTATCTCATCTTTGATGAGTTGCATGTATTTGCTCATTGATGCTTCTTTGCATTCAAAATCTCCATTAACATGGCTGACCACTAAGAGGGAGTCCGATTTGGCCTCGATCTCAACAGCTCAGCCGCTTTGCACATTTTGATTCTCGCTAAGAGTGCCTCATATTCGGCTTCGTTATTGGACGCTACGAACCGGAATCTTAATGCATATTCAAACTTGTCCCCTTCGGGAGATTGGCAAATGATTCTCGCTCCACATCCATTGATTGTGGACGAGCCATCAACCATGAGCGTCCAATGCCGTCTTCCTCTTCTTGGATCGAGATATCGGCTCTATGGTTGGCCGAGTAAGTTCGACTATAAAGTACGCCAAGGCTTGCCCTTTAATGGCCGTCCTTGGTTCAAAGGATATATCAAACATGTTAAGCTCCACCGCCCATTTTAACATTCGTCCGGCAGACTTCCATCTTCGGTAGAACTTGCTTCAAAGGCTGATCAGTGTAGACGATTATACTGTGCGCCAAGAAATAGGGCCTTAACTTTCTGCTGGCCATGACGAGGGCCAATCCAAACTTCTCAAAGGGAGTGTACCTATTTTCCGCGTCTTTGAGTACGTGACTCACGAAGTATATTGGGACTTGGACGGATTCTCTTTCGGCCGGCGAAAAGACTCACACTCACGGCTTGAGCGGACACCGCCAAATATACAAACAACTTCTCCCCCTCGGCGGGCCGACCAACCTAGGCAGTGCCGAAGGTGGTCCTTGACTCCGTCGTAGTGCTTGCTCCGCCTCATTTGTCCACTCAAACTTAGCTTTTTTCTTAATGGTGGCGAAGAAGTGATGGCACTTGTCGCCTGACTTAGACAAGAAACGTCCAAGGGCAGCCAAGCAACCCGTCAGTCTCTGAACTTCCTTTACCTTTGACGGAGACTTCATGTCTAAAATAGCTTGTATCTTTTCGGGATTTGCTTCAATTCCCCTTTGATCCACCAAGAAGCCTAAAAACTTCCCCGATAAAACTCCAAACACACATTTCTTTGGGGTTCGGCTTTAACTTGTATTTCCTGAGAGTTTCAAAAGTTTCTCTCAAATCACCAACATGATTTTCTTCTTGACGGCTTTTGACTATCATATCGTCAATATATGCCTCCATATTTCTTCCCAATTGTGGCTGAAAAACAGTATTGATCAATCTTTGAAAAGTGGCCGGGGCATTGCGCAGGCCGAATGGCATTCTCAACTAGCCAATGTTGTTAAAATCCCGATCCGACTCTTACGATCCTACGATTCTACGATCCGGAAGGACCTCACCGATCCCGATCCTACGTAGGATCTTAATTTTGTAGGATCTTTCGATCCTACCCAGCCACAAAAAATCACATGGTAGGATCTTAATACGATTATACGATCCTACGACTCTACGATCCGATCCTATCGTAAAAAAATCATAAAGTATTTTCACATATTATATTTCTTCTATTATATTTTGGTTGCATTTTACTTCAAATCTTATAGCATTGAAAAATTATCACCATTTGCTAATCAAATAAGTCATTATTAATATGTGTAAATTTTTAACATCAGAGTCTCACCATTTTCAAGCATTCAAGCATAATTATCTCTATTTTACCGAATTGTAGGATCTTACGATTCTACGATCCGATCTCACCGATTCGATCCTACCAACCCCTACGATCCAAAGTAGGATCCCGATCCTGATAACATTGCAACCAGCCATACAATCCTTTTTCAGTAATGAAGGACGTCTTGTCCTGATCCTCAGGCCACATTGGGATTTGATGAAAGCCAGAATAAGCGTCCATGAAGCTCAGCAAAGCATGACCAGCTGTAGAGTCTACCAGACGATCCAACTTAGGCAAGGGGAAACTGTCCTTAGGACAAGCCTTGTTGAGGTCAGTGTAGTCCACACACATCCTCCAGGTGCCATTGGGCTTTGGCACCATGACCACATTTGCTATCCAGTCTGGGTAATAGGTTTCTTTGATGAACTTGGATTCCAACAACTTCTGAACTTCTTGGTCAACCGCCCGGTTTTCTAGCCGGTCCCAAATGCCTCTTTTTCTGACGAACAGGTTTTAATTTTGGATCAACATTTAACCGATGGACGGCTACTTCGGATCAATTCCGGGCATTTCTTCAACACAATAGGCAAACACGTCCCCGAAATTCTTTCAAAGAAGCCGATTATGAGGCTTTTTAAGCCCAAAGAGAGTGAAGAACCAATTTTCAAGGTTCGTTACGGGCGAGCCTCATCCGGACAGACGTCTTCGGGGCCTCGGCCGGTTCGGACGCTCTATTGCTAGTCCCATGATGGCCATCACTTCTTCGAGCAAGGGGAGGCTCTTCCTTGATGATTTCATATTTTCTCTTTTTCTTTGGGAAGATGCTCGGACGCCTTCCTTGAGGGAGCGAGAGGCGTCCGAGGGCTCTCAATGGCCGTCTTCAATGAGGCCAAGTGGTCCTTGACTATCCGGACGTTTTCCTCTCGCTAACCACCTTCGTCTTATCCTTCTCTATTTCGGACGTTTTCCTTTCACCAAAGAACTCGCGTCGATCTTCATTGCACATCTTCCATGATGACGGCTTGAGGGTAGTCGAGATAACACTCCCTAGCCACCGCTTGGTCCCCATATAATGAGCCAATCTTGCCATCATCACACTCATACTTCATCAACATCGGGTGGGTAACTATTACGGCTTTGACGTGATTCGTAGTTGGTCGCCCAAGAATGACATTGTAGAGGTCAAATCTCGGACTACCAAGAACTTGATAAACAAAGTTCTAGCGGCATCCTTTTCTCCCACTCGAACAGGCAAAGTAACAGGTTCCCATTGGGTGGATGACTCCTCCCCCAAACCCTATGATGGGATGGTGAACGGGAACCAAGTTCTTCTCATCAAATTTTAATGCGACAAGCGATTGCACCGATGATGTCCGTTGAGCTTCCGGTGTCGATCGGAATTCTTCTTACTCTCAAGTTTGCTATTTTCATTTCTACAACCAAAGGATCATCATGGGGAGTCCTCAACTCCGCCCGATCTTGCTCACTAACTACCACCCTTGGGAAGGGCTCGGCCTTTGTCCGATCGGCTAACAAAACTTGGCCAAGCTCCCTAAGGTAGTTTTTGTGTCCTCTATTGGTTGGTCCTCCAAGAAGAAACCCTCCGAAATTACGAGAACAACATCCTCGTCTCGTGCTCTCACTTTCCTTCTTCTTAGACTGCCAATTGTCTTTTCTTTGAAACTTCCTTCCCCCTTGAGGCATATAGGGGTTCATCTTTCCCTTTCGAGCTAGCTCCTCCAAAGCCTTCTTGAGGTGCTTACATTCATTAGTTTCGTGACCGCAATCCTTGTGGAAGTGGCAATACTTGCTCTTATCTCTATTTCTATAAGGGGTTTTCATCTCAGCTGGGGCCTTCAACTCATATTGATCCTTAATCTCCATGAGAATGGAGTATTGGTCCTTGTTAAATTCAATAGGATTGGATGAGGATGGCTCAGCCTCTTTTCTCTTGCTCCTTCTAGATGAAGTGGTGGTGGAGGTTATAGCCCAAGTCTCGGCCTTCTTGGGGTTGCTCTTCTTTGGCTGAGCAACCTCTTCAGGCTTCTTAGACTCGGGATGCTTTGCCTCAGCACACACTTCGGTAGCGTGAATAAATGCTTCAGCTTCCCTTAAGGCTTCGGCAAGAGTGGAGATTTTCTTTTTAACAAGATCAAACTTAAAGCTTCTTGGCCTTAGACCCCTAATGAAGGCGTCAAAGGCCACTCCAGCATTAAGATCTTGGATCTGAAGGGCTTCAAGGTTGAATCTCTTAACGAAACTTCTAAGAGCCTCCTTAGGTCCCTGGACGACCTTGCCTAGGTGCATGCTTGTTTTTTGTTCTTGCTTGTTGGCAACAAAGTGACTAGTGAATAAGAAACTGAGTTCCGTGAAATTATTGACTGAGTTGGGTGGAAGATTGTTAAACCACTTCTGAGCTACTCCCTTCAGAGTTGCTGGGAAGTTCTTACACCAGGTAGCATCATCTACTCCTTGGACGTACATCTGATGTTTGTAAGCAAATAAGTGATCATCGGGATCTGTTGTTCCATCAAAAGGTTCTATAGTAGGGAGTTTAACCTTTGGGAAGGGGGGCGCCTCCATTATCCTGGCCGAGAATGGAGTGGGCCAGTTAATCTGGAGGGCTCCCATCTGTCCCTCAATGGGTATGTACTCCTTACGATATTCCTTTAACACCGGATCAGACGACGTGTTTGCAGGCAATGGACGCCTATAGACCATGGGTTGAGCCACTGTCTTCTCCTGTCGTGGATGAACAAGAGAGTGACTTAAACTTCGTCCCTCCCCTCTGGACGACAACCTCAAAGAAGGGTCTCTCAGGTATGATGTAGAACCTGTCGCTGATCGTTGTATTGTTGCTGCTCTCTTTGCTTCTAGATATTCTCTGGCATCTGTTTCCATTCGGTGCCCGCTTGGACGAACATGGTCCTGGGTCCTTACCACCAGGTTCCAGTCCATCTTCCTTCGCTGATCATTATCCTCTGGCTGCTTTCCTCTTGCCGTTCTCCTAGAGGGTTCCTGACGAACAGGTCGACTAGGACCTGGACGATCGTCTTGGGAACGTCCCCTAGGGGGAGGTGGATTGTTAGCGGTAGCTCGGGGTTAAGCCGGAAAAACAACATATTGCTCTTGATCTGCTCTGGACGATCGCGGCCATCTTTGCACGGGAAATCGTTCAAGGCGTTCTCTAGATGGGCGGCGATCACTTAGGACGTTCAAGATTCTCTTGAATGACAAAGTTCTTTGGCTTGGTCCAGTAACCTGGACGATGGACGGGGGTCTATCCCTTCCTCGAGGTGGTCTCTCGTGTTCTACTGTGTCTTCGACATTAACCTGAAGACTTCGGTTTCTGGCAAGGTTGGACGATTGACAATCAGTCATCGTTGCGTCTTCCCACAGACGGCGCCAAATGTTTTGTCTACTTGTCCAACAAGTAAGCTGTAGATGGTGCTTTCTTGTCGAGCAAGTAAACTAGTATCCCATAGATGTTCTTCTTTGGAGACTTGTGCAACAATGTCTGAATCAATCCAGTCCAAGCCTGAGCTTTACTCCCGAACCTACAAAAAGGGACCCACCCTGGAGGTTTGGGTGGTGGTTCCCCCTCCGAAGCTTAAGTCAGGTATCAGGAGTTGTAAGAGAAAAATAGAGATAGAGAGAGAAAGTGAGAGAGTAGTTTTACAGAGTAACTTTACACTGTTTGTATTGAATGATGTTTCTCCTGATTTCAGGGGTATTTATAGTGATATCAAGTTGACAGCTATCCTTAAAACCTGCCCTAGAATAGTGGCTTCTGATTGGGTGAGAAATTAAATCATGACACGTGGCAGATCATGACTAGTGGATATCTATTAACCAATCTCCTTCAGCCACCTTACATGGCTGGGCTCTGACTGCTGGGCCAGAATTTAGACCTTTTAACTCTGCTGAGGGTAGCCCAAAGATGCAAGGCATTTCTTCTCTTTAACTAAGGTGACACGTGTACGGCTCTGATAAGTCCAAGTGTCTAAAAAAGAGCCGTAGATGTTAGACTACAACAGAATGGAGTATAATAATAAACAAATAATAACACAATAACAATAGCAATAAAAATAAGAGTAATAACAATAGCAATAACAACAATAATAGTATAACAATAACAATAAATAATAAAATAATAACAATAATAATAAAATAAAAATAATTAGGATTATTTAACTAGAATAATATAAATGTTGGTGGTTCCAAATAATACAACAATGGAATTATTTTTTAATAATACAGACTTTATACTTATGTTTTCCGGAGTAGGTCAAAATCGGATATAACCTGATATACTAGTAAATCGAGACACGTATTAGGTATCACTATTTCATTGGTTGGTTAATAAAAAATAAAACCTTTTCTTCTCTCTTTTTCCTTACCCTACACAACCACCAACCAAAAACATTTTCTCTCTCATCCTCCTCCCCCTAGCCCCCCACCCTCAAAACCACCTCCCTAGCCCTTCTCCCACCCCAAAACCACCCCTGTTTCCTTGCTGATGACAAACCTACATGGGATGAATTTGTTTTTTTTCGGAGTTTGTAATAAGTGCAGTGTAATTATTCTTTTGCCATGGTTGATGTCTAATTTTAATGACAAAAAACTACATGAATGGCAATGCTTTTACCAACTTATGAATCGAACGCATTTTAATACCCTTCGGTGGCATTTAGGTGCAATAAAATATTGTCTTGTCAATAATTGGATTAAAATAGGATTTTGGTTTGCTTCTATGTTTTCCACCAAATTTTAGATTTTACTTCAAACATGCTGACGCACATTGATCCAACTATGAGAGTGAAGGATGCTCACGATTTCAAGGCCATCGACCCATCATCAAATCCACAAATCCATCATCTCCACCAAATCCAAATCCAAATCCAAATCCAAACCCAAACCCAAACCTAAAAATGGAAGACAAGAAAGAAGCAGGTACAAATAATAATACTAATAACAATAACAACAATAACAATAACAATGAGCAAGTAGCATTAGAAGTCTCAAACTCTTTACACAGAGTAACTTAGCATCACAAAAGTTTAGTAATATACTCTCCGACTTAAATAGCACTAGTTATTTAGCGTTATATATACTCTCTCCGTCCCTAAATAGAGTGTCCATTTTTCCATTTATGTTTGTCCCAAATAGGTTTCCCATTTCCTTAATTGGTATGGGTCCACCAATTAAAATATTATTTTGCTTTTAACTTTATAATATCACCCACATTCTCATATGGCCCACATTCTCTCTCCTTAATAAACAATTCATAAAAAGTAGGGGTGTCAGAAACAGACCTGACCGCTGGGTCAACCTGATACTGACCTGACTTGAATCTGGTTCGACCTGTGAGGGTCAGTCCCCAGACCTGACCGAAACCTGACCTGGGATTACCCAGACCTGACCGGCACCCGACTAGATTATATTCTGACCTGACCACACAGACCTGCATTCAAACCCGAACCCGACCGAACTAAACCAGATATTAACCCAAAAACCAATTAGGCCCAGTAAATACCTGGTTCAACTCGAATTCTAATTGATCTAAAAATAAAATCTACCTAATTTGACGCAATTTTTCAAACCAACTTATTTTGACGACTAAACTCAACAAAATTACTAAAATTCAATTATTTTTCTATATCAACAAAATCATTTCAATATGGTAATTTATAAAATTACTTACATTTAATAATAATTTAATAAAAAAATAAATTACATTCTCAATTAAATTATTTTTGATGTAATTTTGGTTCATGTCATAGTGTTTTAACTATTGATGAGATTATAATGGTCACTTTTTAACTGCTAGTTTCGTAGTGCATATTATAGAATGTCTTCTTATTATTTTTCAGTTGCTTTGTATAATTTCACAAGTCAATTATTTTTACAAGCCAACCAAAATCACTAAGTTAATTTTTATTATATTTGGATTTCTAAGTTATGTGAAAAAGGTATTAAATATTTTATTAAATAATTTATGGATAATGAAGTTTATAAATCAAAGTACTAAAATCTTGTAGTCAACTTTGTAAGTAACTTGGGTATAATAACAAATTCTGATGGCCCCTTTGTCCAAGTCCATGAGCCCAAACCCATAAGCTGAATTAGCCCAACACCAACATCTCCAAATCAGAAAAACAAAAACCAAAATAAAAAGAAAAGAAATAACTTCATCTTCCTCCTCCTCCATACGGATGGAGGTTGCTCAACAAAGTCAACGACCACCTATTCCAACTCAGTGTACTTAATCTTCTAGAAACCCATTGAAATTTTACTCTCTCAATCACACTTAACCCACCGAAATTCAGAAAAACAATAAATAAAGCTTCTTGTTTTCTTGAAATCCATGGATGCTAATGGTTTGGAGAATTTTTAAATCTGAAAATATATCTCATGAGTTAGCCATTATCTATAAATAAGAGAGTTTGAGTTCGAAATTTCATCACAAATCAACAAACAAAACTCAAAAAAAAAAAATCAATTAGGAGAATTGAAAGCAAAAATTCAATCTTTATTTTCTCTGTTTTCTTCGGCCACCGGCAACCACCACCACAACCACTGCTCTCCACCTTTCGACCACCACTGATAAACATAGCAGCACCACCTACCGCCGTCGAACAACCGCCCCTCCCCCTTATCCTTCAGCGCTGCTAACTTCCTTCCCTTCGAGCCTCCCTCTCTCTCTCTCTTCGATTTCTGCACCACCGCACATCACCACTTGTTATCCTCCCCGTCGCCGCCGTCGCTAATCGCCGTGAACCGCCACCCCGCCAGCCCACGGTTTCGCGAATTAGCGTGTGTTTTTTGGTAGGTGGTGGTTAGTTGCGCTTACGGTTTCGCGGTTGAGAATTAGATCATTAAATTGAACAAATGCAGAAAAATGAAGTAAATTCGGTAAGAAAACAGAGAGAAAAGGAAGAAACGGAAAAGAGAGGCGGAAGAAAGATAGAAGAGGAGTTAGTTTAGGGTTTAGAAAAGGGATTAAGGTTTATATATGGAGAAAGGGGATTCGTTGATTTCAGTTTGTATCCAATGGCTGAGAATGGTGATCCGTGTGTGGGTGTCTTAGTGAAGTTTTAGCCATAGATTTGATCTGATCAATGGTTAGGATAGAGTGATTTCTTTTGTGTTGGATTTCACATGTCTATTAATTTGATGTATAGATGAGATGAGAGATTATACTCAAATCTATCAATTTTACTTTTTTATGATCGTTATCAAAATTTGATGGAGATTTCAATTTTTATATTCAATAATAATAAATTTACCAATGATAATTGATAATTAATATCGTTACTATTATAATCTTTATTGTTATTATTATCAATATTATTGCTACTATTTCATAACAACTTGTTTCGATTCAAGTAGATGTTTTGTGTTTCAAAATGAATATATAGCTTAATGACGATTAACTTAAATGGAGTATTGCTTTCTTGAACAAGCTTATCGACTTACATTGATACATTAATCTCATTCAATAAAAACGTATTTCCATCCAATTAGATGTTTGAGTTTCAGAATGACTTTAACTTAAAGACGATTAAATTCAAATCATTTAAGTAAATTTTTTAGTTTCAAAATGCATTACACGTAAAGGTGATTAACTTAAATGAATTGAAACATCCGATTGACAGCTATACAGACAACAACACCATCTGATTGACTAAATGTTAAGTTATCATATGGTTGTTAACAAGTTACTATTTAGTAACTAGTAAGTACTTGTTAACTTAATTACTTATGGAGTTATGGTTGTTACTTGTTAACAATTAATTTATTGATTTTACTTTTTAATAAGTTATGGTTAGCTTTTATAGGGGATAATGATTTGGGGGTATAATTTATTATTATTATTATTATTGCGCAACATATGAACCCTCGTTATAATCACTTAGGCCTCATATGAACCGTCGTTGTAAACATATGAATGTATGATTGTCATTTGTTATAGTATTATAACATATTAAGAGTCGTTATACTAATTTATAATCAATAGAGTATTAGATTGGTTTTACAATTATTTTGATATCAATCTTATATTAAAATAATTCAACATATTAGTATTTATATTGTTATTGTTATTGTTAGTATTCCTGTTCTTATTTGTATTACTATTATTGCTATTGTTAGCCTTGACTTGTTACTATTATTGTTATTATTTGTATTTTTACCTATTATCAATGTCGCTTTATGTTTATTAGTATTATTATTCTCATTACCATCATAGCTATTTACAAACTTATATATCAATCATAATGCTTACAATAATAAATCATTTATATAAAGTTTGGAATTGATCGTCTACTCGTTATTATTGTCGTTGGTTATAATATATAATATTATAACATATGAAGAGTCGTTCTACTCCTTTACTCATTATAGTGGTTTTACGCAGTTGATTATTCGAAATAAGAGTTGACTAAGAGAATACACTAAACATCACGGTAATCAATATAATGTTTTTATTGGTTTTTCGTTGTCATCCATATATTTATCGCACACACACATATGTATATATACGTCGATCTTAATACTTTTATTAATATGATTCGTTTATAAAATCCATAACAAAATCAAGATGGCCCGATCATGAGTTAACCGAAGTTGAATTGACGTTCAATAGCGAATGGACCCGATGATTCACAATGATCGAACTAAGGTCATTACTAATTCAACCCGAGTACATTTGACTTAACTCAACCATACATGAAACCTAAATACGACTTGCGCAAACCCGACAAAAAAATGTCAGCGGGCGATCATACCCGGGAATGGATCGACTTGTAAATGGAACGCTCGGACTGTCCCAAGCACCCGTAATCCAATGATTCAAATGTGTTCGACCCAGTTGAACAAAACCTGACCAATCATGACCTGGGGCACTGACAATCAGAATCCTGACCTGTCCGGGTCTGATCTGGTTCGCCGTGGGTATACCCAGAACCTGTTTGAGAACCTGTTTTGACACCACTAATAAAAAGTGTACTAACTTCTATATTTAATTATGATTTAATACAACTAAGGTCCTACACATAATTTCTTCTTAATACTTGTGGCCAAAGAAATGGGCACTCTATTTAGGGACGGAAGGAGTACTATCCTACAACTTAATTAAAGATTAATAACAGTACCACAACGGAATGCCCTAAAAACTTCAGGTATCATCAGAGCGATAGACAGAATCATGTTACTACCTTTCTGATGCACGAGCTGTAATAGTTCTAAGCCTTGCATGTATAGTTCCAGCAGGTGAACCTAGAATGAGACGCTCAAGGCATTCCTTTGCAATTTGGAAAAATTCACAAGAATAATCCAAAAATTCACAAGAATACTTGTGATTGTCGTTTAGGGTTTTTAATGCAAATCGGCCGAAGATGTTGGGCGAGGGCATTATTATACTTTGGGTAGTTTCATATCTATTGCAACAATTGCACTTTTGTTAAAAAAGCAACTTTAGTTGACAATATTGCCCTTACTTTATCTTAGTAAATCCATCATTAATTATTCACTTTGCCGCATAAAGTTGTTTTTACTTTATTAAGGATTAATTTCTCTCCTACTCTACTTAATTAAAGGGGTATTTTAATGCTAAACTATCTACTTTCTCCACTTCCTTAAAAATCGTGCTCAAACCCATTGTTGTAATAGAAAAAGAACGGAGGTAGTATATAACAATACATGGGGACACCAAAAAATAGGAAAAAGAAAAAAAAAATAGAAAGATAACTTACTGCTTCATTTAAACAAAAAAGGGGAAAAAAGTACCACATTTAAACTGAACAACCATTTTTTGAAAAAACAAAATGCAAAGACAATTCGCAGGGTGCATATAAGACTAGTTATTATTATTAGCTTCATGTGTGAATTTAAATACATAATCAGTTTCAAAGATAATAACAAATATATATTGTCCCGTAAAAAAAAACATATATTGAATTCTTTCTTCTCAGAAAAAAAAAAATATATTGAATTCTAATATTCTTGTCCTCACTTTTGTCAATGCTAAGTGATATATATTTTTTTCCAAATGGTACCTTTTTTAATACTTCCTCCGCCACAAAGAATGCAACACTTGAGTTTTGATGGTATTTAATGCACAACTTTGACTAGTATAATATTAATTACGTATTAGTAAAAATTTTATTTTAATGGGTTTTTCTAACCTATACTATATCACAAGGCATAGGTTAAGAGCATCAAAATTCCTATATAAGATATCATTATACATAAAGTTTCCATTTTAAAATCCAATCAAATCAAAAAAATCTTACATGATTACCTCTATGTTCACAATCTATACTTATTTATTTATCCCCAATAGAATTTTGTTGTATCTATATTCCTTTTTTATAAAGTCTTGAAATTCTTAATCTATATCTTGTGGCATAGATTAGAAAACTCCTATTTTGAAACTACACATTGACATAAATTTAACAATATCTCATATGACCATGTTATTATTTTATATAGTGGTGGAAATTCGTGGTCAAAGTTTGTAAAGTTTGGCTCTAAAAATGCAAGTGTTGCATTCTTTTTGGCGCGGAGGACGAAAGGTAATAAGTTTAGTTTAGGAGTATGAAATTATTGAGTTACAATAAAAAAATATTTGATGGTCAGTTACTATAATTACATTGTGATGATAATAGATAAACAATGTTTATTGAGAAAAAAAATCATTTATATTGTGTAAAGTTATACCTTGTACTATGTAATAAACTTTAAGAAAATACTAAAATAACAATGAAAAATTTACTACAAATGACATATGAATATCGTCTTTGTAATTTTACTTTAATCAGTCCCTGAAAGAACGAGGAGAGAACCAACAAATTTATGGTAACCATAAACTTACACACCATTAAGAAATACAATGATAATTATGAAATATGGATTGCATACAACTCATTGAAAGATTAGGAGGCTGGGATAATGTGCTTGTCAATGGAAATTATAGCATCAAGCTAAGAAGGTTTACATGATGTTGGAAACTCCAAGCCCAAGTGTTGATTGGAGAAGGATTATATGTAATAATACTGTCACGGCCAAAAGCAAGTTTATTTTATGGAGGCCATTCAAAATAGGCTTGCTACTGCTGACAGAGTCAGGAAATGAAATCTTAACTATAATACTATGGCTCCGTTTGGTAGGGCGTAAAACATTTTCAACTGAAAATGGTTTTACATGGAAAACAATTTACAATGGAAAACTCATTTCCTTGCAAGTTTTCCTTTGTTTGGTTGGATGGAAAATGATTTCCCATTGTAAGCATTTTCCTTTGTTTGGTTGGATGGAAAATCAACTACTCCTATTGAATCTTGATACTCCTTATTGTATAGTATTGTCACTTCTTTTTTATTTTTTATATTTCCTCTCATATTGCTACCCCAAATTATTATGAGAAACAAATATGATAAGTTGACAAAAAAATTACAATATATTATATTTTATTTCAAGCATAATAATATAAGATAATTAAAAAAACCAAACACTCATTTTTTAATGTTTCCAAAATTTGAACAATCCATAACACGATAATATAAGACTACTAGGCATAACAATAGTTCATAAAAAACCCCTAAAAAACATACTATGTAAATAGTTCTCATCACAAAGTTAGTAGAATAAAAAAATTCAACGTAGAGACTTGACAAAATTTTGGAGCCACAGCTTGCGAAGAGGTTCACTCTTTGTCAAGAAAGCCTTAGCTAGCATTTCACGCTCAACTAAGTGATCAAAAGCTGCAACACGAACGACTTCTTCAACATCATCCATTTTCATGATCTCTTCATAAAGCATCTGCACATCAAGTTGATTGTCAGAAATTTTTTTAAGAGCAGAGACAACTTCTCCGAGTTGAGCAGAAATATGTTGCAAGTCACCCTCTTCCTCTTCCACTCGAGACCTCTTCCTATGAGACCTAGGCTCGGAAGAAGTTGCACTGTCTGACTTGGTAGGCTCGGTTTCAACAGTACTTGGTTGTCCACTTGAGGTCTGAATGTCACCAAACGTCTTGCAAAAATTACCCCTTGCAATGTCCTTGCCCGCTACTATCGATATCTCCTCATACATCTCAATTTTTTTGTTCAAATATTTCTCATGAGATGGATATTGCTGTCAAGTAAAGGATTAACACACATCAATCATCCAAAATTAATAAATCCACATCACAAGCCCACTTTTCACTTTACTAAAAAGATGTTGGATTGTTTGTAATAAGCTATATGTGGGACACCTCAATCTCAAGACAGAGAAGAGAACTATAGTGGAGGAAGATGGATGATCATTGGTTTTATGTACTTAAGTTCAAATCTAGTAAAAGAGTTTCAAAGAAACTAATCTAGCACTGTGAATGCCCTATAATAGCAGGGTCCTGATAAGTATATCTCTATCCTAGGAAGATTGTACCGAACTCTTTTTCCCCTCTTCAACACCCTTTTCTTAGGTTATAGAATTACTATCTGTTTATAAAAGACATCAACTTAGCCAGATGTGCCATTGTATCAAAGTAACTGAACACCAAAGATATAGGAGTAAATGGAAGTTCAAATGTTTTAAGTTTGGTGAAGCACGCTACTGATACAAACATTGTCCCATTTATATTTCTGTTGATTGACTTTTCAGGTTCAAGAGTCATAGTGGCTGGGTTATCAAGTTACAGACAGCTAAAAATTGCAATTAGGCCCAACATTCTGCGAAGAAAACAAAGAAAAGAAGATGCAGCTTAATCAGTTCATCTAGCAAGCATTATCCTCACTTTTGAACACCTAAATCAGTTCTCTTCAAGTTGATAATTCTCAAGTTGATAATGCAGAGTCAATGCAATAATTCTCAAGTTGATAATGCAGAGTCAATGCAAGTTAGATAAATCAATCTTTACATACCTGAATATAAGCGTCATATGTCGTTGGAGATGCAGTTATCATCTTTACATTGTCATTCCAACCAAATCCGGATCTTCCCCGCACTTGAGAAATAATTCCCCAACTACTTCTCACTGTCCTCATATGATTCTCAACATGGTCAGTAGTACATGTGGTATGAAACTTTTCAGAAATCATCTTTGCAGCAGCTATAAAGGAGCTGGTCCTGAAAGTGTTATTTGGCCGCTTTCCTTTCCTCACTTCTTCCGTAAGAAATTCCAATAACTCCTTGGACATTGGTTTTGTCCAACGAAAATTAGCTTTCTTCTCTTCCTTCACCTGAATAAACATTTTGAGAAATTTCTCAACATTATATTAAAAGTTCGCAATTAATGACACAACAAAACAGTTGGAACAATCTTTGTTCATACCACATGATGATACAACGATGATACAATCGTCATGATCAGAATTCAGAACTTCATAATACAGGGATAGGTCATAGGGTCATAGGACGTGCCATGACAAATTTGACATATGTAAACAATCTCAGTTAGACATTTGATGTTCCATGGGATGTGCAAACCCCCTACCCCCTATGAACACAAATGAACAAAGACAGATGCTGATCACTCCCAGCACCACTGACCACTAATACACAATAACTCAGTAGTATAGGTTCAACTGCAGCAAGTTACTTGCAGAGCAGTAGCAGAAGTGTAAAAACATAGTTGCAACAGGGAGAACAAAGTAGACACAAACAAAGAAATATTATTCACAACTGAACCAGAATTCACAAGTTATCAGCAGAATTTACAAAAGAGGGCAATAGCACATGTTGCCTTTTGTAATAGTAAGAATGAGCAAAAACAGTAGTAAGAATGAGCAAAAACAGTACTAATACAATTTTAATTAGTTCGACGCTTTTTATATGCATTCCACATAGCCAATGCTATGGCATCTCGCTTTTTCACACACTCTTTGGTTTCTTCACGCACTTCCTTCCGAGTAAGTGATGTTCTTATGTCTTGTGATGCAATCTCTAAGTCCGCCTCTCTTGTAATTTCATCACTTAGATCAACCCCCCTAAGGTAGTTATGTATTACACAACAAGCAAGAACCACATCCACTTGGGTTTCATATGACCAAAAAGGCTCTGCATCCAAGACACGAAATCTCTTTTCTAAAACTCCAAAAGCCCTCTCTATACACATTCTCAGCGAAGAATGGCGAAGATTGAATAATTCTCGTTCATTCTCGGGAGGGTTGTTGGCATATTCTTTCAAGTGGTAACGAACACGTCTAAATGGAGGCATAAAACCTTTACGGTCCCCATACCCAGCGTCGGCAAGATAGTATTTCCCTACATCCGTAAATTATCATCAATAATGTATTCAATTCAAGTGAACTTTAGACCATTACTATCAATAAGAGGATATTTTACCTTCAGGAACGTTAAACCCCTTTTTAAGTGCATCACCCAAAACCCTTGAATCGTGAGCGGAACCCTCCCAACCAGCAAGGACATACGTGAACTTTAGATCAAAATCAACAGCTGCTAGAACATTTTGCGTTGTTTTATCCTTTCTTCCCCGAAATCTCTCTTGCATCTCAAGAGGAACAGATGCACGTACATGGGTCCCATCTATAGCTCCTATGAACTCTTCAAACCAAGGAAAAAATCTAGGATTGTTCTGAATTTCTGGTTGCAGATCAGTTCCCGGTGGTTTCACGACATATGGGTACAATTGAAGGATTGCTTGGAGCACAATATGGAAGTAGCAATGTATAGTCCACGTAGATCGAAAAAATCTCCCCCCAACATCCCGAAATCTTACATTATGACCCAACACATATAAAAAAAGTAGTACTTGCTCCTTGACGCTCATTTGCTTGCTTTCCGACAAAAGCCCTTTTTCATCTAAAATATTACACAAGCTAAAAAAAGCACTAGGTCTCATACGAATCTGCCCAAGACAATGACTATCACCACAATATAAAACACTATCGATATTAGCCTCCCTCAAGCTATCCCTATTAACATAAGGTTGCCTAATTAGTTTAGGTCTTCTAGTCCTAGATTTATTTACTTTAAGAAAAACAAGGACAGATGCATTAATGGCAGCAACAACTCCTATGATCATGCCTTTACGGATTATCTACAGATATTTGAAAAATCAAAAAGAAAATCAAGGAAATTAGTTCCTGAATACAGAGAACATATAACAAATTATTAATGGCAAAACAGATTATTACCTGAGACTTTTGAACATCGTTCGAAGCCATTGTAGTTTCCTAACTTAAAACAAACCAGAAAGAAAAGTCAGCAACTAAGGTAACATGAAGACAAACAATAGAGCTTGCATTGGAAACTTACCCTACATAAAAATGAAAATGTAAACTTACAAACGATTACCATTCGGAAAAAACAACATCTAGCACAACAATTTCAGATACCATATCAAACCAGCACCAATCGTAGTCACAAACCAAAGTAGGAAAGTAGCCCAGCAACAACACTCAT
This sequence comes from Beta corolliflora, assembly GCA_947648045.1. NCBI lineage: Eukaryota > Viridiplantae > Streptophyta > Magnoliopsida > Caryophyllales > Amaranthaceae > Beta > Beta corolliflora. The sequence continues at coordinate 9,371,002 of CANSZD010002921.1, read as the reverse complement.
AATGGTTAAAAATGTCAGCTAATAAATGAACAGAACATTAACACAACCCTTCAAATTTAACAACAATATCAAAAGATCATCAATGAAAAGACAAATCTGACAACGAAAATAAACACAAAAACAAAACACGAAAATAAGTAATTTGCAGCTCAGAAACTTACACAACAAAAACAACAAAAATCAACTAACATGCTATTCATAATCAAATTCAAACTGATCAATTAGAGCTTATACAATGTCATAAAAACCTCTAAAACTCCAGTACACAACTGATCTCCCTAAAACACGATCGAATTTCACTAAAATCTCACCTCAAAACTATATCAAATAATCAAAACCCTAGAAGTAATTGGACTTATTAACCTAAACTAAATCAAACAAATTTGCAGCAAAAATACCCTAAAAATAAACGGATTTCGTGCAAAAAGAACCATAAAAACAATTAAATATTTCAACAATAAACCCTAAAAATAATCGAATGTTGTAGAAAAACAAATATGTAACAAATTCGAACCCTAAAAAATCCTAAATACCGAAATTTACAAGAGGAAAATAGAGATTAGAACAAATATGTACCAAATTCGACGAATTGAGAAGATGTATTGAGAGAATCTGCTTCAAAATGGCGTGTGATTTTCCAGTTTGATGAGAGAGAAAGTGTAGATGAGAGAGAAAGTGTTGATGAGAGGGAGAGCTGAGTATAGATCAGACAGAAAGTCAGATGCTTGTCGAGAGAAGGAAAATGTTTTCCTCCCAATTTTGGGGAAAAATGTTTTCATTACGGTGGAAAACTATTTTACACTCCTATTTTACAGCCCAATTTTCCAGCCCAAACCAAACAATGGAAAATAGGGAAAACCATTTTCAGTGAAAACCTTTTACGCCCTACCAAACGGAGCCTATATGTTGCTTATGTGAGAAGGAGCCTGATACTCTTCTGCACATGTTCTTTGCTTGCTCTTATGCTTCAACTGTTTGGAGTTTGTTGCTTCAAAAGTTAAAGATGAGACACCAGATTAGATCTTTTGATGAAGAATGCATAATAGCTAAAGTTAAAGCTCACAACAAAAGTAGGACAGCTAAAATGTATGTTCGAATGTTCACTGAAGTTGTCTATGCTATTTGGTTGCAAAGGAATGCTAAAGTCTTTTACTGCTGTGGAGTGTGATGATCCTGTTAAACTTGTGAAAGACATTATTTTTAAGGTTGTTTGTAATGGGTCTGATTATGATAGACATTATCTGTTAGATAGCTTGTAGGCTGCTGTCGTGTGTCCAGTTTTGTTGGTTTTTTTCGAGGTGTTGATGTTACAATGTGACTGTTGGGATGTTTTTTTTTTGAGGGGAAAAGGCGAAGAGCCTTGTTAATTCAATAAATCAAGCTCTGCCAGGGCAATAACACCTGGAGGAAAGTAGTTTAAGTACACATGATCAACCCCATGAGGAGGGAATAATCTAGCTACAAAATGAGCTACTACATTGCCTACTTGAGAACAAGAGAAAGAGTTAAACTGAGAGCCTAACACGCAAGCAACTTCAATGACGAGGTCCAAATGAGCCTTCCCAATCTCTCTTCCATAAATTGCCTTCACCACCATTAAAGCATCACACTCCAATTCCACATTTGTAAAGCCATAGTCACGGGCCACAATTAGACCAAAACGAGCTGCCACTGCCTCTACGAGATTCGCCTTCCATCCAGTCATCAATCTTCTCACACCTACAACAAGAATATCGCCCTCCTCATTGCGGACCACCATACCCAGGCCAACGATACCACCCTTCATTATCGCAACATCAACATTTATTTTCACCATCCCCGACGCTGGTTTCACCCATCCCAGTCTTGACACCACCAGTGGGTTAGAGTCACCCCCAAACACAGCCCTCACATATTCGCCATAGTCCCTTACTAGTCTTTGAAACCCCACCACCCCCTGTTGCAAATTAGTCCATGGCTCCTCAATTATGTGGGCTGCCTGGCTGCTGGGATGTTTTGGGTGTTTGATTATGAAATATATTCAAACATATCGTTATACATGAGATAGGACAGGAGTAAGGTTGGAAATAGACTGTGCGTTTTGAATGAGTGGAGTTCATATGATACTGAATAGAAGTGATGCTTATCTTTTACATATAGTATATGAAAAAATTGATGGGTGTGAATCACTAATAGATATTTTTAAATTCCAAGTTTTTAGCTTAGACATCTGTTGGTAAATAATAATTGAAATTACCATTGAAATGATTGAGGTAGGATAATGGAGGTGAATATTTAGGCATAAATTATGAAGTTTACAAATTTGGTGTTACATAAATTTACTCAAAAGAAAAAAGAAGAGAAGAAGAAGAAAGAAGAGGAAGTGAATGATTTTATTAGAAGCATAAATCATGGAGCGATTAAGTGGCTTGTCATACTTTTATTGTATGTGGTTTGTTAATTGTAATTTTAAACTATCAATTATGTCTAGTTTGTCCAACTTTTTTCGTTTCAATTTTATCATCTATACTAATATATTAAAACGCGTTAGGTATCGAACACATGACCTTTGTAATGAAAAGTGAGAGTTTAACCATGAATCCAACATAATATCATTGTTTATTATTTCAAAATAAAATATAATAAGGTCTTGTAAATATATATATCATTAAAAGACTTATATAAGGAGTTAGATACCTAACACATTTATGCATGGTAATAACAATATACTATTGTAGACATAAACTCTTACTCCAATTCCTTGTAGAAAGTTAAGCTATTGCTTTGATTTCCAAACTTTTAAGAGTGTATTATTCAAATTATTATGACGTTAATTTTTCCTCACTAGAAAAATAAATTACAAAAAAAAAAAAACAACTAAGGCATCGCCCGGGACATTCACTAGTTAATTCATTAGAACTCGTATCGTACTTTCAAGTAGAAAACATTCACTCACCCATCCACTAGTAGAAAAAGGCAACTTAAACCTTGGTCTCTTGTGGAAGATAGAGCAAGATTGGAACTAATGCTCACTTGGTACATGAATTAAGTACTATCGTCCATTACATTATGAAGGATAAGATGTTTGGTATTTTTCCTCCAGTGAATTTATCTTGTTCCAAGACGTTAAAGTTTTTTACACTAGCACACGACCATATGTTTCGTTTAAGGTAAGTGGTCCGACCAAAAATATTTTATTTGATTGTTTTGATACAAGACCAGCTCATTAAACAATACCTAGCCCCCTTTTTACATTTCAACTAGTGAGTATCCCGCGCGATGCCCCGAGTTATTACTTTTCGTAATTTTTTTTCTAGTGAGGAAAAATTAACGTCATGACATGATAAGTAACTGCATGGTATTTCGAATAATAAACCCTTAAAAGTTTGGAGATGAAAGTAATAGCTTAACTTTCTACAATAAATTGGCCGGACAAAAAAAAAGTGTATGGCTACAATAGTCTCTTGTTATTAGTTATTACCATTAAAATGTTAGGGATCTACCTACTTGTATAATTTTAATAAGATATAATTATAAGACCTTATTGTATTTTTTTTGTAATAGTAGACAATGATGTAATATTGGATTTGTGGTTAAGCTCACTTTTTATTTCAAAGGTCATGTGTTCGATACCTTGTAGCTACACAATGTTATTTTTTTAATATATTAGTATAGATTAAATTATTTAATTTATTTAGGAGGAAACTCTATATCATACTATTAGTTAAAGAAGCAAACAAGACTATTCTTACCTTTTGTAAGAATCATTATAATATCTTAAGATTACCTTGATATTATTATGATTATTGTACATGTTTAGATATCTATACTTGGTAGGTTAGTCCTATAATCGTTGCTAGAATATCTCCTTTGCCTTATTTAAACTAGGCCCTATTGTATATATAGTCTATGTATTAGTGCTAATGATATATACAACAAATACATAATTCTCTCCCTGTCTATTCTCTTTGTAAAAGTAACATGGTATCAGAGCTAGTATTGGAGGTCATATGATTGCAACAACCAGAGTCAAAGTACCAGGAGGACGATATACCTGGAGTTATCGATAGAGCTGATGTGGCTGGAGTGCTATTTATTTGATTGATAAAGGCCTGTAGATCATTGAAAGTGATCGATGAAGGAGGCTGATCAGAGACATCAGTTACAGCAGCAAATGTGTTGGAGCGAGGTTGAGATGGTCGAGTACAGCTTCTGTCTTTGCCATGTTTTGCTTGCAACTTACGGTATTCTGAGATGACATGACCAGAGCGCTTGCAATAGCGACAGAACAGTTCAGGCTTGTTGGAAGAAGATGCTACAGGTTTGGAGGCATGCGAAACTGCCATCACAGCATTGGGCAATATAAACTTCTTCTTGTGAGACTTTAGCACGCCAAGACGTGTCTCTTCGGATAACAACTCTGCAACAACACTTTCAAGTGTCAGGAATGTCTCTCTATGCAACAAAGAGCCACGCAAATTTTCATAGTCACCCTCTAAAGCCATCAAGAATTGCATAACTTGCTGTTTATCACGATATTCGTAGAAATTTGTAGCATCCTTTGCATTCTCCCACTGAGGCTCCGACAAGTTAGTTGATCCCAGATGGAGTGCATAAGAGCAAGAAAGTCATTAATAGACTGTCCAGGAGCTTGCTTCAAGGTACGAAGAGTCTCAAAAAGCTGATATTGATGCGCAACATCAGTTATGGAATATCGTGTTGATAAGAGGTCCCAAACCTCTTTAGCAGTTTCAAATCTACCAAATTGAATCTTAATGGATGGAATTGTAGTGTTTCTAATAAGAATTTGATGATTTTTGTTATCCCAATCTTCTAGCCTGTCACTATATTTTGAATCATCCTCGTCCTTCTGCTTAATTGGTTTAGCCATGGTAACAATAACATAACGCCATAGTTTCCGTCCTTTCAGAAAACTTGACATCTCCTGAGACCAGGACACAAAATTGGAACAATCTAAAATGGTCTTAATAGGTTGACTAACATCTGATTTCTCCATAATTTTCAAGTGTAACCAAATTTATGAAGAATTCAAAAGAAACACAACAACCTTAAGGAAATTTTGAAAAGAATTGTACTGATAAGTGAATGAAATCCAATGAAGACAGAGTGGATCAAAGTCGACCAAAGAGAGCTGCAGACAAACTCACCAAACTGACTGAAATAGCTACTGAAGGTTGTGGGACATTCTGGCAGCGTCGTGGAGAAATCCGGCGACGGGTTGACAAGATACGATTCCGGCGACGGCGTGACTAGATTCATCGTGAGCAACCCGTTAATGGGTAAGAACGGATCTGGGCAATCCGTTAAAAAAAAACTCGTAGCAAATTGAGTACTACAGTTTGATGATTCTTAGCATAATGAAAATGGAAATTTTCATAAAGTAAAAGTGAAGCAGTACTTCAATGAGAGAGGTAAGTGATGAGTGTTTAAGGTTAATGTGGAAAAAGCATGTGGAGGTCTGTAGAACTCACTCTTACTTCAGTTTTTTTTTTTTTTATAAATGCTCCGATACCATGTTACCTCTGTCCAAAGTCTGATTGCAGTTGCTGCCAGTAAAAAGTGGATACTTTTTCAGATGGATGTAAAGAACGCCTTTCTTAATGGCGATCTTGTCGAAGAAGTATATATGCGGCCACCCCAGGGTTATGATCATCCACCCAATAAGGTGTGTCGTCTTCACCGAGCATTATGTGGTTTGAAACAAGCTCCACGAGCTTGCTTTGAGAAGTTTAGTTCTACTGTTCATCGTCTTGGATTTGCCTCCAGTTCATATGATCAAGCTCTTTTTCTTCGTCGTACTAGTCAGGGATGCATTCTCTTATTACTTTACGTTGATGATATGATTGTTACTGGTGACGACTTAGACGACATCAATGATTTGAAATCTTTTCTTAATCAGAACTTTGAGATGAAAGATCTTGGTCATCTTAGTTATTTTTTGGGCCTGGAAGTATCAAATGATTTCCAAGGGTACTATCTTACCCAGGCCAAATATGCCGGCGATCTCTTGTCTAAAGCAGGTTTGACTGATAGTAAGACTGCCTCTACTCCTATTGAAGCTAATGTGAGGTTTACACCTACAGATGGTGTACCTTTGTCAGACCCAACCTTATATCGACAACTTGTGGGAAGCCTTATTCATCTCACTGTCACCCGTCCAAACCTTGCATATGCAGTCCATATTGTCAGTCAGTTCATGTCTTCCCCTCGCACAACCCACTATGTTGCTGTACTGCATATTCTTCGCTATGTTAAAGGGACAATGTTCCATGGGCTTCGTTTTCGCTTTGATTCACCTCTCATCTTACGTGCCTATACTGATTCCGACTGGGCATGTGACCCCACTGATTGTCGATCTACCACTGGTAATTGTTTCTTTCTTGGAGATTCTCTTATCTCATGGAAGAGCAAAAAGCAAACAGTTGTTGCGCGTTCTAGTACTGAAGCTGAATATCGTGCTCTTGCTGACACAACTTCTGAACTTGTCTGGTTGCGCTGGCTCACATGGGGGTTCAACAACTGTCTCCAACAGTTATTTATTGTGACAATCACAACGCTATCCAAATTGCCCATAATGATGTGTTTCATGAAAGAACGAAACACATTGAAGTCGACTGTCATTTCATTCGACAACATTTGTTGCAACATGACCTTCATCTTCTTGCTGTATCTTCTAAAGAACAGAAGGCATACTTCTTTACCAAAGCGTATCTTCCTGGACGTTTTGTTGAATTATTATCCAAGCTCCAAATGGGTTCCATGCACCCACCTTGAGCTTGAGGTGGGGGGGAGGTGTTAGAATCATTATAATATCTTAAGATTACCTTGATATTGTTATGATTATTGTACATGTTTAGATATCTATACTTGGTAGGTTAGTGATGTGAATGGGAGTGGCATCATGGTGACAAGTCCTAGTTCTGTTAGGACACTTATGTAGTTTTCTAGTTCTGTTAGAATTCTATGTAATTTCGATGTTTAATTCCTATTCCTAGTTTAATTAGAGTTTGAATTGTGTTAGGAGTCCTAATTTACATTAGGCGTGTGGTTAGAGTTTGTTTAGAGTTTTATTTGCATAAGGACATTGTTAGGCGTGTGGATTGATAACAACCACAACCAACCGAAATATTTCTTATCTTCTAGTTTGTTAGGAGCATTAGAGTTGGAACCTAGCAAGGACTCTTCTAATGTATTTATATTTCGGCATATCAATGAATAAAAATCAGTTGTTGCTTGAGTTTAATCTATTCCTTGTGGAATTAACGTTTTAGGAGAGAATCCAAAGCTTTGGCAGTGAATGCACCCTAGTTATTATCAAACCTTGGTTAGGATTTGATAATTCCATATCCTTGTTACTTAGTTCTTTTAATCATCATCAAACAAACGTGTGATTTACTATCAAGAACTCGAATTTACACCTTAAAATAGAGCTCAAGATTTGCTTTCTTGGTTCAAGATTCATCCAAGATTCGTTCTTTTAATCAAGAACGCAAAGATAGCCTTCAAATCCACATCAAGTGGTGTGGCTGCTGGGATTGAAAGGGGATTTTGTTGGATTTAGAGGGCTTGTTTCATGGCGGAAGATGACGAGACGATGAGGAACTTTGCCTCTACACTTGCGGACCTTATGGAGATGAACGCCGGTTTGCAAAGAACCATGCTGGAGATGAAGCGTGATATGAACGAGTTGAAGAGCAATAAATCTGATCCTTCTACTCATAGTGTGAGCAACCGAAGGAAGGAGGAAGACTTAAAACTTTCGGACCTTCCCTTCTTTGATGGTGATGAAGATGCCGAGGCATACTTGGATTGGGAGAGGAGGTTGGATCGACTTTTCAACCATAAGCAGCTTGATGAATGTGCTCGATTTTCATATGCTACCCTCAAGCTTGCAAGGTATGCGTCCCTTTGGTTTGATTCACTCCAATCTAGACGTGAAGCCGAAGGAAAAGAACTCCTTGATTCGTGGACTGAATTGAAAACGAAGATGAAGAAGAGGTTTGTACCACGAACACACAAGCAAGATTTGTTTTTGAAATTAAATTCTCTCACGCAAGGATCCATGAGTGTTGAGAAATATATTAAGGAGTTTGAGCGTCTCTACATAGCGTGTGATTGTAGGGATCAAGAAGAGCAAAAGATTGCGAAGTTTGTGCTTGGTTTAAGTAAAAACTTGCGTAATTATGTGGAGTTGCAGCCTCTTACCACGTTTGATGAGGTTTGTTCTTTGGCGTGCAAATTAGAGAGGCAACATAAAGGTTCGTCCTTTGGTGCGTACAAGGCCTTCAAACACGAGCATGAATCTGGTAGTTCGTCTAAGGAAGCCACGGAGGCAAAACCAACCACGCAAGAGGTGATGGAGGCATTGAAAGGTAAGCTCGTTATTGGGAGTTCTAAAGAACCACTCGTGAAGAAAACCGTCTGCTTTAAGTGCCAAGGTTTGGGGCATGTGGCTCGTAATTGTCCTAATCGTGTCATGGTGACGAGAGAGGAGTACTACAACTTCTTGGTGCACAGCAAGGAGGAAGAAAACGAGCAGGAACAAAGCATGGTAGCCCAACAAGCCGTGGTTGATATGGCGAGTGATGATTTTTGGAGTAGCCAAGCCAAGTGTAGTCCGGAAAGGGCGCATGAGGTATTGGTGTTGAGGAGATCATTGTTGGCAGATTTTCAAGATGAACCCACGGATCCTCAAAGACATAATCTTTTTGTGTCGACTTGCTTAATAAAGGATCAAGCTTGTTCCTTTATTATAGATAGTGGTTCATGTACAAACGTGTGCGCTTTAACCATGGTGGATAAGCTGCAATTGCCTACGAGGAAGCACCCTAACACCTACAAACTAAACTGGTTGAACGATGATGGTGGCGTGTGGGTGAGAAAGCAAGCTTTGGTGAATTTTAAAGTGGGCGAGTATCGTGATGAAATATGGTGTGATGCCATACCTATGACAGCATGTTCTTTACTACTTGGGAGGCCATGGCAAAGTGATCGCTTTGTGTTTCATAACGGCAAAACAAACGAGTATTCGGTGCTGGTGGGTACTAGGCGTTTGATTCTTGAGCCCTTACCACCAAAACGCCATTCGTCCCAGCAAGACAAGGGCAAGGAGAAGCAAGATGGAGCTCATGTGTGTCTAAGTTCTTGTCGTGATGAAATCTTGGAAACCGCAAGTACAAAGCAGGAGCATCGTCAACAAATTCTACACTTGCGTAAAGGAACCAAGCTAGCCGTGGGTGATAAGGTGTGGTTGTCCCTTGCCGCGCAAAAACTTCATGTGAATCACAAGAATGGCGAGCCACTTGATGAAGGTCCCTTTGATATTGTGGAACAAGTTGGTTATGAAACGTTTCGAGTGCTATTAGGAGATGGAGTATGCGCAACTTTTCCTTCACATGATTTAGTCCCTTGTTTCGAAGACCAAACTTGAGGACAAGTTTTTTTCAACAAAGGGAGTTTGATGTGAATGGGAGTGGCATCATGGTGACAAGTCCTAGTTCTGTTAGGACACTTATGTAGTTTTCTAGTTCTGTTAGAATTCTATGTAATTTCGATGTTTAATTCCTATTCCTAGTTTAATTAGAGTTTGAATTGTGTTAGGAGTCCTAATTTACATTAGGCGTGTGGTTAGAGTTTGTTTAGAGTTTTATTTGCATAAGGACATTGTTAGGCGTGTGGATTGATAACAACCACAACCAACCGAAATATTTCTTATCTTCTAGTTTGTTAGGAGCATTAGAGTTGGAACCTAGCAAGGACTCTTCTAATGTATTTATATTTCGGCATATCAATGAATAAAAATCAGTTGTTGCTTGAGTTTAATCTATTCCTTGTGGAATTAACGTTTTAGGAGAGAATCCAAAGCTTTGGCAGTGAATGCACCCTAGTTATTATCAAACCTTGGTTAGGATTTGATAATTCCATATCCTTGTTACTTAGTTCTTTTAATCATCATCAAACAAACGTGTGATTTACTATCAAGAACTCGAATTTACACCTTAAAATAGAGCTCAAGATTTGCTTTCTTGGTTCAAGATTCATCCAAGATTCGTTCTTTTAATCAAGAACGCAAAGATAGCCTTCAAATCCACATCAGTTAGTCCTATAATCGTTGCTAGAATATCTCCTTTGCCTTATTTAAACTAGGCCCTATTGTATATATAGTCTATGTATTAGTGCTAATGATATATACAACAGATACATAATTCTCTCCCTGTCTATTCTCTTTATAAAAGTAACACCTTTAAACCTTATTTATTTTGTAACTAGTTGTCTTCTAAACGTTGTTGAAAATGCATGGGATGCTCACTTTACAATCCGGGCTAAATTGGCTGAGCTAGGGAAATATTCTCCACGCAAGGGTTTACATCAATATACAGTCAAAGGGTGTTGTAGATATTTGCACTCGCAAAAGCCATGATCATGCTGTAAACGTAGCTGCTTTACAAGATTTCAGCTTCATTGACAAAGCCAACACAATTTGTACACAGGTTAAGATATTCCCTACCTTTGTACAATGTAACAAAAGATACAGCTGAACAATTTGTGTGGTTCTACCTGCACCAAGATTTTGCTGGGTAGAGTTTCTTGACTGGAACGAGTGACAATGGTCATTGTCCAATCACTGATTCAACTTAATCGACAAGCAAGCGCAGCATGGAGAGCATTGTTTTCTTGTCAATACAGCTAATGACCAAATCCAAGTACTCCATCGCCTCATGAGGAAGTAACCCTTCGATGAAAAACCGGAATAGGTGAGTATGTGTCCCTTGCATTACACTGATACACTGTTCCACAATTTTTCTCTGTTGCAGCTGGGTCATATCAGCTGCCTCCAACAATGGGAACACATTTCTCTCTTCTTCATCAAAAAGTTGGCTGCAGTTTTCCTGTTAATTAAGACTAGCACATGTCAGCCCAAAACCAGAAAGCTCTCTTTTACGATTCTATAATTCATAGTATGGAGAGGCATGCTACATCAATTTATCAAGAGCTCTCGTCAAGTTAAAATAAATTTATCAACGGGTCATTACCTATTCAAGTGTTCCCAGAAAAGTTGTAGAATACATCAAAGTAATTTGTTAAAGCAAACTCGACTAATTCATAGCTGAATGCAGGCAGGATATACAGAATTACCTGCAATGCTTGCAATCGAGCAGAAAGGCTCTACAAGGCCTCCCTATGAATAAAAGTACCAGCATCCAGAACTCCCACGGATTTGATATCTTCTTTGATTCCATTCATAACTGGTAGTTCCCTAGCATGTTCCTCATTCACACATCGACACACCCCTGTATTTTTTAACTATCTATCATAGTCAAACAGTGGCATACACATGAAATTACTGCCCACCCAAAAAAACAACTTCATTTGAAACCAAATTCAAATCACAACCATATTCCATTTGAAGGATCCTACTCAACAACTTATCCACCTGTACAATATATTCATGAACCAAAACAATTGAGCATACAAGATATTACAAAGAAAATTCCAATATAATGTCATGACTGCAGCCTCATGATAAGTATAAAAATAAAGGCAAAATTGCAATTACATGTCTTGTTTGAGTCTTGAATGGACTAATGTAATGAATCTTCTAGTAACTTCATACAAAAAAAAAGAAACTACATCAAAGACACCACGCCACTGCACACACAGGAATCATTAGAGATTCCAATTTCTTAGACTATAATTAGAAGTAAACCAACTATATCGTTTCTGTTTATATTATAAGTATGTTATAATAGGCACCAAGTACAGGACTTCATCCCCCACACCATCTTATAATAACCTTCATCATATGAGTCAAATACATAACTGAGAAATTTCTCTTCATAATTATGAATATGCCTGAGTGTACCATGAGCATGATACACCCAAAACTATTTATGTTGCTCATTGCTTATGTGAAATCCTCCAAATGAGCAAAGTTCACACAATAGGTAGAGCTCCAAATGAGCAAATAAGGAAAAAAAAGCCTTGGGTTATGAAAAATGCTCTGAGACTACTATTCATGTAGTCCTACTAGTGTGCCAGCTACTTCTAAAGTAAGATTATGATTAGAATCAAGTCATAACAAATACTTTGGGATCAAATTGGACAGCAAAGAGCATCTCAATATTATTTTTTGGTAATATTCCTTGTTTAAACAGTATCTCCAAGAACAATTCTAGTCAAATGTTGAACAGCTCTATGTTCATATCATAAGGCAGAGTCCAAAGTCTCAGTTTAACATTTTCTATCGCGCTCCTAAACATCAAACATAACAGCTTTGGCTAATTTCACTTAGAGTAATTAGCCAATAACCCATTGTAGACCTAAGAATTTAAAACAATCATATAAATGTATCCAAGATCATGGCAATTTAGAAATACTGATTTTAAATAAAAAAATGTTTCACAAGAAACTAAAAGTGTACATCAATTTGAAAAACAGTAGTGCAGCTTAAAAGAAAGGAGGGAAAGGGATGACACATTCATTATACATCCAGCTGTACCAACACCATTACGTTCCATTTCTCAGTGATAAAACCAAATGAAACATTAGAAAATGCAACAAATAATTAAAACGAAATGAAATAGACCTGGATCAGAAGCCTGTAAGATAGGAAAAATAACACGTTCCTCCATCTGAGCATGTTCCAGCAACATCTCCAACAATTTCTCATAACTCTTCCCAAACTTCCTAACCTCCATCTTAGGAGTCCCGACACTCGGATCAACGGCCCCCACTCCACCACGTGTCGCTAAATCCAAACCCCACCTCTCACCGTCCTCTCCAAATGCCACCTCATACTCTGGTGCTGCAGCGTCAACATCCTAACTACAACAACCCAAAACGTCGTCGTCTTCTCTTCTCCCCACTCACACTCCACTACCTCATTCTTCTCTCTCTTCAGCTGAGGCCGAGGAAGTTTCGACTCCACGTACTCTAGAATCGTTTCGGAGGGTCCCGAAACGGGGTCTTCACTATCGAAACGTATTGTAAATAGGGGAGTGTTGAAGGAGGGAACGAAACGCAGAGAGATGGGTTTGTAGAGAAGAGCGAAACGTAGATAATAAGTACCAATTTTGTTTGGATCTCCATTGAAGATGACAACTGGTGGGGAGGGTTTCCGACCCGATAACTGATCTGCAAGCGCGATTTCCGCAAGTATTTTGTTCTTGTTCTGCTTCGTAAAGCAATTTCCCATTGTTGAAAATTCGAAAAAACAGAGTGAGGAATTGCAAAGAAGAGGGGAATTAATGGAAATTAATTGAAATTGAAAATGCTTGACGTAGGGAGGAAGAAGAGATGATGAGTGAGGAAATGGAAAACTTAATGATAGAGAGTCATAGAGAGAGAGAGAGGATAACAATTAACACGGGAAGATAAAACGAGGGAAGGGGAAAGGGGGAGGAGAGACAAAGCTTCAACGGGAAGTGAACTAGAGAAGGAGAATGAAAGCGGCATTTTATTTTCCCTCGCTTTTTGAGTGGAAAGAGACTGAGAGAGGCTCCAGCCTCCATGGAGCGTCACACGTTGGATGTTATTAACTTTTGAGTAGGATGTTTAGTGATTATAATCATGGTTTAGATTTTGCGAAACTTCTGTTGTTTGTAAATAGATGTTCTATTTTGATTTAAACATTTGCCAATGTGCAAGTGTGATTATTAATATCTTTAATGTATAAATAAATATCTTATATCCCTATGTGCTCTCGGGAGCATCTAACAATTTCATCAATTATGAGTGAATTTATTGTACACCCGCATGTATCATGTACATAATACACACAATGCTATTTTTTGCGTATTTGAAACTTTCACCATTTTAGAATTTTGAATGATTTGCATACCTGAGCAGCTATATTTGATCACTTGGTAATGATTTGCCATCATTTTTTACACATTTTTCGCGAAGCCAACCGACTGGCTGATCACTTGGGCATCATTTGCATATTTGAGTTGCTACATTTGACCCTACATGCGATAAATTACTTTCCTCTTTATTCCGCGTTCTTTTGCACTGCTTGAAACTGAACTTAACTGAAAATGATGATGATAATGATGATGATGATGATGATAATAATAATAACAATAATAATAATAATAATAATAATAATAATAATAATAATAATAATAATAATAATAATAATAATAATAATAATAATAATAATACCAATAAAAATAATAGTAATAATAATACAAAAAAACAATAATAATAACAATAACAATAATAATGATAATTGTTATTATTATTGTAAATTAAATAATAATAATATGATACTAATAGAAAATGATTATAATAGTAATATTAAAAATAAAAATAATAATTAAAACATTGAGCCGAACTAAACTGAACTGAACTGAGATGAAATGAACTGAAACAGAACTGAATTGAACTGAAAATAAGCCCAAAAGAAAAGGGATTTAGTATTTCTTGATAAATTAGGAAAACGTCTCCAGAGAAGGATTTTCAAAGTTTCTCGTAGCACTTTGTTGAAAAAAAAAAGATTAAAGAGTGTGAAGGAGGTAAAAAAAAACTTATATGGACCTGGTCTACACTAAATTACTGTGAACCTAATGGTAATACATGTGATTTATGAAAAGAGAAGTTATTGTGTCAAAAAATACATATATAAAAAGAAGTAGGTGTAAATTGTAAAAGGTGACTGTGAAAAAAAAGGTTACTATGTTATATAAAATGAAAGTTTCATTATGATAAACTAATATTTTTTTTGAAAGAGAAATTTCATTAATTGAAGGCCAAACGACATCTACAATAGGTATTAAAGAAAAACAAGATACAATTAAACAAGGCTAAATCAAATTCGTCTTCGAAGGAACTACAATGAACCAGATCGAGCAATACAGCGCAACCCCCTTGTATTTGCTGAATCAAGCAGCTATTGATGAGGAAGTCTATCATTTTGATTTAGTTTGAGAAGAACATTCTTGATCGAGTTATGTTGACCACATCCGAGATTCCAATACCTTCATGTTGAGTCTCGAACTTCAACCAATGAGAGCAATTTCTCATACCTAAAAACAAAAAAAATCATACTCACAACTCCCATAGGGGAGAAGGAGATTTTCAAAACAGAAACTAAAAACCCCATAATAGGGTTTGAAAAGATCTCATAAAGAGAGACTAATTTATTAAACAAAACAAGAAAATAACTTAAAAACTGAAAATAAAAGGGGAAAAGGGGCTTACCATGGATGAAAACATCCATGGCAACCCCTAACTGAAGAAGAAGGGGTAGGGGAGGTTAGGGTTTGAGAGAGAAAGAGAGAGGGGGGAGGCTAGGTTATTGAGTATATTCTAAATTAGTTTAGTGGTATAGATTTTGGCTTCGAGTTAGACAGGTTTGAGAGATTATGATAAACTAATATAATAAGTGGTAACTATATAAAAAAAACTATCACTATGTTAGATAATAATATATTAGTATAACTTAAGATTTTAAAATGTTACTATATGGAAAAAAAATCATATGGATTTGGTCCATAATAATATTAGTGTGGGACTAGATCTCCATGCAAGACTAACTCATGAAGGAGGTGATACTTTCAGAGAATAGTTGGGGCACTAGGTGAACAAGTCGTGTTTGAAGTTGTTCAAATCTTGTTTTTTTCCCGTTTGTGATAAATCAATTGACTTTCAACAAATGTTGTAGTTCGATTTATAAAAGAGCTTGAGCATGTAGACATTTGTCGTCTTTATTAGACGCCATTTGTCACCCTTATTAAGTGACATGTCATTATTCTTAAAAATAAATGGAGTTTCAATAATAAAAAGGAAAAATTATTAAGAATTAGTCAACCTTTAGGCGGTCTGCTCAAAACAAGTCAGACTTTGGATTAACTCTAAATAAGCAAAGCTTATGAGGGTATTATCTTTTAATAGGTCCAGTGACCGGTGACCTGAAAAATAGGTAATTTTTTTAATTTAATTTTTATTTGACTAATTTCTCTCTGCCAACCCTTTTTCTCCCCCCTCCATCCCTATCTCACTCCACCATCTTTTCCAGCCTCTCTTTCTCCTTTCCCCTGCCACAACCACCACTATAGCCCCACCCTAGCTCCACCACCCCCATTAAAACCAACCCGAAACCTAGAATATTGTAATACTGTAATACTGTAAAACCAACACGAAACCACGATTTAGTCTGAAGACAAATTGCAGTTTGATAGTCATCAATCAAAATGCAAGCAGATGATATGATTAGCCTTGTGAATCACATATATATATATATGTATTAAATGCATTTAATACAGAATACCAATCTCATTAAAGAACTGGATTTTCATCTTTCATGGACAATGAACCCCGCATACAAAGATTACTAAATAGTTGTAGGCAGAATTTCTAACCTTGAATTTAAGTTGTAAAGATCTTTTGACATGTAACCCTCAGGTGATACAGATTCAGTAGGCGGTGGCAACCAAATTATAGTAAAACCAAGCGATGACAACTCGAAAACTTTAATTTGTCCAGGAGCTCCATATACCATCTTCCAGATTTATGAGACTCCCAATTGAAGCCTTGACATAATATTTCGAATCCAGTACTTGTCCCAGAGCAAATCTCGACTCGGGGTTCTATTTCCTCAGTTTCTGCAACAGCTTCCTCAGAAATAGTCGTACTAAAGCATCTTATTAGGGTAATTTACCATGCAAAGGATAGGAGGGACTTTTACATTCATTAGGTCTCTAATATATTTACTATATATACGAGTGCTAGGGCAACCGTTCTAAGGTTAGCCACAATTCATAATCAATCTCTTACATGGTATCACAGCCTAGGTTTTCTCTCGAATTTTTTATTTATCATGACGTCGATTCCTCCTCCAGCCTCGTTTGGACTTTCATCCTCCATGGCTGATCAATTTTCATCGCATCCCACGAACACGCTGTAGACACCAAATTTTGAACCCCTTTTCAGATAAATAAAAAAATTTTGAAAAAATAAAATAACGAAAACCGTCATGCATCGTGGAGCAAGCGCCCCGTCTTAATACATGTTTCGCCTCGGAGCGCGGGCTTTATTCCGTCGTACGGTTTTCCGTTTTTACGGTTTCGGTTTAGAAATATATTTTTCGTGAGTCGTAGTCGATAACTACAACCACCGTATTAATAAAATGATTCGTAGTATAATCATGCTCGTCTTTATTAATTTGACAAATTTTCGTTAATTGTCTTAAGGAAAAATGAAAAAACGAGTCACGATTAGGCGTCGGGATTTAGTCGTATCCCAAAACCGGCATTAATCAGTTTTCTTGATGGTCAAGTCATTGTTCATTGGATAAGGAATAAGAATATATTCTTTATTCACTAAACACATCCTTTATCCGTTAGTTAGAGAATAAGAATCATGAAAAGATGTGAGAATAAAAATCAAATCCCATGTGTAAGAGGGGGAAATCCGGATTATTTCCGGAAAAATCAAGTGTGCACCAAGCACACAATCATGCGCTTGACGCATGATTGTGCGCTAGGCGCACAAGCATGCTCTGCGCCAGACGCAGAACCTTGCGCCTAGCGCAAGGTGTTGTGCCTAGCGCAGATTCCTGCGCTAGGCGCAGCATCCTCATCAGTTTCGTTTTGCATAATTTTCGATGCATTTTTTTTACGTATTAGGATGTTTAGGGAAGAATATTTTCTGAAAATCTGATTTTGCCTCATTTATGAGAAAATCCAAAAAGATTAAGAATAGTTGTGTTTCCAAAGAGATTTGATGATGTCATTAGGGTGAGATCATTAGAGTGATGTCATTAGGGTGATTAAGGATGAAGAAAATCATATTTTTTGGTGAAAAATCTGATTTTCTACCTCTTTGAAACCCTAGTTCACCTCCTTCATTTCTCTATAAATACCTTCATTTTTTCCACTTCAAAAGCAAGTTGAAAAAAATACAATTCCACTTCACTCTCATCTTCTCTACTACTCTTCTCCTCCTTAATCTTTTCATCTAAGCAAAAGTCCTAATTAGTAAGTAAAAGAAGTTCATCAAAAGAAGGAAAAAACACAAAAAGAGTTTAAGTTTGTAATTAAGAGGATTTAGAAACTCACTTAGAAATTAAGAAAATCACAAAAAAGGTAGAAAAATTGGCAAAAAGGAAGTGCATCATTGAGCTAGCAAGGTAAAGTCGAAATTCTTGTTTATTTTGATTATCTTCTTAATCATCTACTAACTTTCTCCTTGTTTTCTTCTTATCATTTTTTTAATCTTTGGAGTGATTTGGGTATGTGGAAGTCCTAATAGGTTCCCAACCTTAAATCACCCCACCTAGAATAATCACCTCTAATGGGGGTGACTCTTAGGAAACAATGTGATTATGTGATTTTCGTTAATCAAGTTGTTATTCATCACCAAAAATATTTTCATAAAAAGATTCAAGACAAGTTGTGCATAAATATCTCCATAAAAAAGAAAATGTGATGCTGTAATTATAATCAGTTTTAATTTTGTATTTCATTCCATTTTTCGTCTGTGTTATCAGAATAGTTTGTAGGATTTAATATTTTTCCTATGAATTGCAAGATGTTTTCAGCAATTGGACTTTGGAATTTATAAAAAACGAATTTTGTGTAAATAATTAAAAATCATACAACTTTGTTGTGCAAAACTGATTTTGTCCAGTACCACCTAGGATTGTTCTGTCAATAAAGTTTAAAATAAAATCATTTAGATAAAACTAAAAATATCAAGTTTGAATAAAACATCAGTAGATTTTAAAAAATATAAAAATCATGTTCATATGAATTTTATATAATTTTACATCATTTTTACAAAATCATTCATGTAAATCACTAAATTTCAGAATACTGATTTTCTCTTCGGTTAAGAAAATAAATAAAAATGGTTTTACAAATGTCCAATTCAAGTAAAAATTTTCAGTCTAGTATTTCAAAATGTCAAGAATGTTCATACCAAATTTTACTTCAAAATAAGTTCAATAAGTTGGATCTCAAAGAACAAATTGAATAAAGGTCCTGTTTTGACCAGTTTTGACATAAAATTCACCATAATTCAACTGGTCACTAAAAACTTGTAAAATGTTGACAAAACATAAATAACTCACCGACCTATCCATTGAGGTATCAAATTATCAATTTAACGATTTATACAGAAAGTTATGATTTTCGTAATTTAGTGCAAGAACAAAAGTGCAATCTGGAAAATGAAAAAAAGTAATTAACTCAACTTTCATTATAAAAAATATTTTCTTCATACGAAAATGTGAATAAAAAATAATGAAATTTTTAAGTTTCTCTTAAAATGACTCATTTCATCATGTAAATAAAAAACAATAAAAAATGTCATAAAAATAAAATTAAAGAAGTTAATTAATCTTTAACTTTCACATATTCACAAATTCACAAATAAACATGAATACCAAAACCCATTCAAGGAGGTGAAGATCATGGAGCATCATGGTGAAGACCAAGATTGAAGATTTGTATAGATCATAGATTTTGTACATATTGTTGTAATAATAGTTTCTTTGTAAATAATTATTGCATCACTCAATTAATAAAAAACATGGAGATGTTTATGCATAATGTTCATAAATAATTTCACAATTCTTTTTAATAAATTGAGCAACCAATGTTACAAATGTTGCATGTTGGGCCCAATATGTCATAGTACATGAATCCAATGACCCAATCTCAATTAAGAGGAAAAATTACAAATCTAACTAAGTTAAATTGTATGATGATCCATCTTACATTTTTAAAATGTGTTCTCCATATTCAAATGGATTAATCATATAATTTGACATAATTAGATTGGTAATTATGATCTCCAAATTGATTTTAGGCCGTTTCACGTGTCTCGCTTTAAATGACCAAATTCCAATTAGCCAAACACAATCTCTCAAAGTTTGATCTCAAATTGATCATTTCTCTCTAAATGACTTAATAATCTTCAATTAAGATTATTTCTCAAAAGCCTTCAAATTAGGAAGCAAACTTCTAAGACCTCTTGAAAATCATAAATGTAATCACTAATTAAGGTGGTTATTTCAATCCTCGATTAATCGCTAATTAGAGCGGTTAATTCAAACTTTTCATTTAATCACTAATTAGAGTGATTATCTTAAACCTTAATAATCGTTAATTAGGACGATTATTCTTCTTATTTAATCACTAATTAGGGTGATTATCTTAACCTTAATAATCGTTAATTAGGACGATTATTTTTCTCATTTAATCACTAATTGGAGTGATTATCCTAAACCTTGAATAATCATCAATTAGGGTGATTACTTCCTAACCTTCATTGTTAGTCACTAATCAAGGTGATTATCTTTCCTTTTAAGTTTAATCACTAATTAGGGTGATTATCTTAACCTCCATTTTTAATCACTAATTAAGGTGATTATCTTAATCCTTCATATTTTATCACTAATTAAAGTGATTATCTCAATCCCATTTCAATCACTAATTGGAGGGATTACCTCATTTCAGATATATTTGCTTAATTCTAAAGGTGAGTTATTCATAATCTATTCCCTCCTATTCTTTTCCCAGTGGAATTGGCCATTTAGGGTGAGACATAAGCTCGAACTACGACGATTTTGATCCATGAGTGGATTCCAAATCCGCAATGATTGGTACGTAGTGCAACTTCAGTGCTCAGACCTACCATGTACAAATGATATATTAGTCATAAATAAAAATGGTTAATGTGTATATGTGCAAATTATGTGATTTTCTTTCTTTTTAATAGCCATGATTACTTTAAAATGGAAAATAACGCATTTAGTAAGAGCCCGTTCTGTAGAACGGAAGAGGAGACGAGTTCCAGACGTTCGCACCTCTTAACCTAAACCCCGAACCCTATTTCATGGAATGAAAGACCAGTTTTCAAAAAAGCCTTTCCATATGAAGTCATCATCGTTTTAAATGATTTTTTTTCTTGAAATTGATTTTAAAATGATTTATTAAATAAATCTGTCCCTATTCAGATATTAATAGGGTGGCGACTTCCAAGTTTTCTAAAACTCAAAGTCCAATGAGAGACTTTCGTGGGATTCATACCGTTAATTAAGACAGTAAAAAATCGGATACCACAGGCTGGCGACTTCACTGGGGAGTTTACTTCCACTTGCAGTATATGAGGTTTAAACCTGAACAATGCGTTATTTTCCATATGTATATATAATAAAAAAAAAGCTAATCATGGCTATTCACAATTTAATTTTTGTATATAGCATGCTTATGTGAAAATTACGTGTGCTTGGTTGTTTATCGATCCATACACATGCACTCTTTTTAACCATTTTCTTATTAGGTCTGATACCTCTGTCTATTGGCAAGGGTCAAAATTTTTGAATGACAAATTAATGAATTAAGGGCGTAAAACCTGCATCCGCGAGCTATTGCGACTGGCTCTGTCAGGAGCGTCCACCCTCGATGGACACAATGGAAGTGACTCGAGGCCACTTTAACATAATCTCTCCTTAAATGAAGCACCCTTTAGTTGACTTTTAGGACACAAGGATCAATGCACAAATAATGTCCTTTATTTATTTCAGTAATCGAATAACGTGAAAAACTTTCAAAAAAAAAATTCCTCAGTCTGTTTTCAGCCAATCGATATTTCAGTAATCATTAAGTGTAGCTGAATTGCTGCCGAAATGATTATTGAAATATTAAGAGTATTCTTGATTATTTATCATCAGTGTCGTAAAACAAAAATGTGTGCTCACCCTTTTTTCAAATTAATCACATTTATTTCATTGTTCTTTTTCAAAAACAAAATTGATTTTTTTAAAAAGAAAGCAAAAAAAAAAAGTTATGTTTTGAAAATATGATCCCAAATTTAAAAAAAATGATGAAAAATGAAAAATGAAAAAGAGTCATAATCACGAGTTCAAAATGTGTCATGTTTAGGAATTAGAATGTAATTAAAACATGTAGTCTAAAACACGAGAAGTCTAGTCTAAAAAGAGAAAAAAAATTGTGTCAAAAGGGATAATTGTTTTCGAAAAAAAAGATTCTTCCATTTCCTGCTAAAAAAAAACATATAAAGAAAAATTCATTAGTCATTGACTAACATTGTTTAGTGTGTACATTTCAGGTACTTCACATAAAAAAAGGGGAAAACTAAAACTTGCATCATTTCACAATGTCTGATTCCGGAAAGCAAATTCAGACTAAAGCTTCAGCAAAGGGCAAAGGTCGTTGGAGGTCTATTAATCAAATCTATGCAGACACGGAAAAATCTTTGGGAACCATGTACAGTCGTCTAAAAAGACACGGTCTCCTAGAAGCGAAGCATCACTGTTACACTTTGCCACTGCGAGGGGTTAACATGGGATTATACTGCAACTTTTGCCATCAGTATGGACACGAAACGGACCGGTGTGTTGACCTTCGGCATGCCATCCACCAGCTAATAGAAGATGGAAAAATTCCCATTCCTCCATCATGGGTGCCCCCAATTGTGTCCTTCACTAAGGATGATCTTCCCAAGGAACTGGATCCTCATCAAGCTTTATACATCACTTTGAAATGCAATGGGCGAGAAATGACTAATGTACTAATAGATGATGGATCGACACTTAATGTTTGCCCCAAAGGAACACTTCATGAGTTAGGGTATAACAACACGTTATTAAGCCCTACTGATACAGTATTGGGAGCATACGACAATTCTTCAGGGAGGACTATAGGAACGATCAATCTTCAATTGAGATATGAAGACTGGATTTGTGTTGCAGATTTCATAGTTGTCGAAGCTTTAACCTCATTCTTTTTGTTGTTGGGGCGACCATGGCTCCATGCGAACAAAGCTGTTGCCTCTCCTGCACACCAAAAACTCAAATGCCCAACAACCTCGGGAACAATAACCATCCATGGGAATCCTACGCGACCAAGAAGTATCACCCCCGCACCGCCAACGGTAGAGGATGAAACGGGTCCTCAGGATGTTCCCCTCAACCCTACATGCTAGGGAGTAACGTTCCTTCAATACCCCAAGGATCCAATTCAGAAGCCATTTACACTATCCCAATGACAATTGATCAACACATAGCTTATGCCGACATATGTTGTGCTCAGAATATGCCAATAGGACCTCTCAACACAGATCAGGCTGAAACCACCTCTGCCATAACCTTCTCTGATAAAGATCTCCCCGACAACCTAGTTCATAATAGTGCTTTGTACATTGCTGTTGATCATAGTCCCAGACATATCAAAGGTGTAATGGTCGACAACGGAGCTTCTGCCAATCTTTGTCTCCTCAGTACCCTTAAATGGCTCGGGTATTCCCCTCCTCAATGAGAAACCTCCACAGGGACCATGGTTGCATATGATGGTTCTAAGCGGAAAATTATGGGGTCAACAACTATGATCTTGCGTATCGGAGCTGTCATACGAAAGGTGGACTTTATGATCATCGATTGCGAAGCTCCTTTCACAATGTTGTTGGGACGATCGTGGCTCCACGAAAACCATGCTATCATTTCTACGATGCTCCAAAAAGTAAAAATGGTAACTCCGCACTGAGTAATCACTATTCCAGGCGATATAGCCATGGGAGCAGCAATGCAAAAATCTGACATATCTCATGTGTGTCATTTAAATCACGAACAGAACGGCAAGGATTTCGTAGGAATTACACTAAATATGCCGCCCCTCAAACTGGTAAAATCCTATTTCCACTGGCCTATTCCCGAGGAGGATCTTGGTGAACCAAATTGGGTACCGGATATGAGAGAAGTTAAGAGAATTGAAGAGAAGTTTCATTGGCTATACAAAGAAACATGGGCCGTTCAGTGTGAGGGAGAAGAAAGTCCAGCACACAAAGTTGCCGCCATCCAATCTATCATGGAACCCTATATATTCCTTGATGAAGTTGATTATGAAACAAGAACCTCTTGCATGCTGGTGTGCAAGGCATGTGCATCATGGCTCCTCAGCCGAGAAGACAACCCCTTATATGTCAAGAAGAAGAAAGAAAGGTGGGACAGACGCCTTCAAACAGGAGAACATATGGCTTGGGGCCCGGCAAACTGAAGCCTGAAAGTTTAGGAAGTACCTGATTCATTTAATCGCTTTTATATTGTATTTTGTAGGTAGAGCTACGTGCGGCTTGATCCCCTAAAAAAAAACAAAAAATCTAATGTTGTATGCATCTATCTTAGTTTCTCTACTATGTAATGTACTAAAAGGGGTACGTAGGCAACTCATTTTCCGAGTGCAGCTGCAAAAAAACAAAAAAAAAAAAAAAATTATGTTAAATTTCATTTCATATATCAGAACTACGTTGGGCCTGATTCTCCATTCAAAAAAAAAAAAACTTCCCCAAATCCAAATACACTTATGGAGATACGTAGGCAACCTTCAGGTGCGGCCCCTTTTGCATTTAATATTTTCTTTTGTGGTTTCAGCACTTAGAAGCAATCAATAGATGCAGATCACTACAAAGAAGAACGATATATGGGGCATTATAATTTGCCAAAATGAGGACACAGGCCTCGTTATACCTCTTTTCTCTTATTTCTATAGCAGCAGGAAATAAAAGGATATCATCAAATTGATTTTGAAAAATGTTTGTGTATTATCCCGAAAAAATATACGAGTCTAAAAAGTGGAAGTTTAAAATGTCAATAAAAGTCCAAGTCTAAAAAAGAATATCAAGTCAAAGAAATATAATGAAAAATCTCAAAACAAATGATAGAGTCAAGGTCTTACACCTTTTAATAAATGATAACTGAAATTGGGGTAAAAAAAAAAGAGAGAATTTTTAAAGATATAATTTCTTTCATTCCCTGCAAAAACAAAACAAAAAAATAAAAAGAAAAAAGAAGAAAAGAAGAAACAAAGTCTGGACAAACTTCTGTGTTAACTTTTCATCTCATTTCACAGGAACTCTGCCTGGGCCCGCTCAGGATCTAGGCTAATTCGCCGAAGTTCTGACCACAGTGAACGTTCACTGTCAGTAATACTGTCATCCTTGTCTACATCAGTTGTATTCTCTGCTACACGTCTCAACAATATGTCTGAAATTCCGAACAATGAGCACCAACATAACTCTACCCCTCCACCTGATCCAATGATTGAGCTCCGAGGACTTGTCCAAGCCATGCTTGACCGACAGGATAATATTGAGCAAACTGTGTTAGGTATAATGCACCAAAGCGACCAGATGCCTCCTCCTCCTCCTCCTCCGGAGTCGGAAGTAGCTTCGCCTTTTCATCTTGAGCCTCTGAACAATGAGAGAGAAATTCCCACTAAACTCGAGGAAGAAGTAGTCAAGCTTAAAGAAGTCTTAAAAGGCATGACTAAGGCTGAACCATGGATGGATATTCATAGATTAACTCTCTTCCCGAAGGCATGATTACCCCATGGTTTCAAAATGCCTAATCTGACAAGGTTTGATGGGACCGGTAGCCCCACCAATTTCCTGAAAATGTATGGAGAGGCAATGAGTCTCTGGGGAGTGGAAGAATCCTTGATGGCCCAACTATTTCAACAATATTTAGATGGTGCTGCAGCACATTGGTTCCTCAACCTTGAAAATAAAAAGAAATCCACTTGGGCTGACATAGTCAGAGAGTTCTCAAACCAATACAAGTATAATGAAGAAATTGATGTTACTAGAAGGGATCTGGAGACCACTTCTCAAAACCTTAATGAGACATTTTCTTCATTCATCACTCGATGGAGAAACAAGGCTTCCAAAATGATGAGTAGGCCTAATGAGGAGGAACAGCTGCAAATGGTTGTGAAAAACCTTATTCCTGTCTATCAGAAGCATATGGCATACCAGTACTTCCCGACTTTCAAAGCTTTGATTGCTACGGGAACTTTAGTTGAGGATGCTGTGAAAAGGGGAGACATCAAGAAAGATGAACCTATTGGCGGCGCTACTTATAATGCAAAATTTGGAAATAACAAAGAGCCCCAAACAATGATTCAGCAGCTCCTAAGACAACTAATGCGATCCATGCCATTGGTGCATCGTCTGCATTCCAGTTGCGACCACAAAGGAACTTTACTCCTTTGAACATGACTTATTCCCAAGCTCTCTCCAAGTTAAAAAAGGCCAATCTGATTCAACCCTTGAATCCGCGCCCACCTCCTAAAAATCCTTACCCTAGTTATGACCCAAATCAAAACTGTGAATACCATCAAAGCCCGGGGCATAATACTGAAAACTGCACGGCTCTAAAGCATCAAATTCAAAACCTTGTCGATAATGGAAAACTTTCTCTGGGATCCATCTCCAATAAACCAAATGACTCTCAGCCTAACATCACAAAAAAATCCCTTCCTAATCATAAACCCTTATTCGCCATTAATGCCATCTCTGCTGCTTCGGACAGATGTGATCCAGTTCAGTTAATCCGCAAGACAGTTCATCAAATGTATGAAATGCCGATAGCTGTAGGTTACAAGTGCCTGGTCTATGACTATTCCACTCAAGAAAAAGTCAAAATGATGCCTTGTAAAGACCCCAGCTTCACTCTCAACAAGGATCCATTCTCTGACATGTGTGGAACTTTGGATTATGATGGTGCCTTCTTCATTTTGGACTCTGATGCTGATGAAGAGGCCTCTTCGGTCTTAACAATTGTGGAGAAAAACACTGGAGGACATTCCACCACTCCAAATACATACCGGCGCCCCATTTGCCTCGATGATCTTAGTGATGAGGAGTATGTGGATATCTCTCATTTGACTAGAGCAGGCCGCCACTTTAAACCATCCCATTTGGAGGACGAAAATCCTTTGGAGGTATTGAGAAGGAAGGAAAAGGGCAAAGAGCCAATGACAGAGGAAAGTAACAAGGAAGATGATGCAATCAAGCGCATGAAAGAAGTAAATGCTAATGTTTCCATCTGCAAAATGTTAATGCATTCCCAGCCTCATAGGGCAGCTGTTTTTAAACATCTTAATGAAGCCTCTGTAAGCTCTTCTATAACACCTGACCAGATGGTGGGGCTCATTCTTGGGGTAGATCGAACTCTCATGTTCACAGACAATGATCTCCCTGGCAATATTAACTACAACAATTCATTACACATGATTATACCCTGTAATGGATGGGAGATACCTAGGGTGTTGATCGACAATGGCTCCGCAATCAATGTTTGCCCTCTGCGTGTGCTAACAAGGCTTGGGTATTCAAAACAGGATCTGGTACCATCCAACCAGGTGGTCAGAGCATATGATAATGCTAAGAGAGAAGTATTGGGTTTGATCAACCTCCTCATTGAATGTGGTCCCGTGGCAAGGAAGGTGGAATTCATGGTCATTGACATAGAAGCCTGTTTTAACTTCTTATTAGGAAGACCATGGTTGCATGAAAATAGGGCAGTAGCCTCTACTCTACATCAGAAGGTAAAGCTTCTCACTGATCAGGGTGTTGTGACTATTTCTGGTGATCCAGAAATTATGACCATCTCCAACGCCGGAAAATCGATATTGTATCTGAACGAAGTGGAGGGCACTAGGTTGGATGGTTATACTATCCACTGTATTCTAGCACCACCTGAAAATTCATGGATGAATGAGGTTCCAGCAGCCACACCAGATGAAAGTGATGAAGAAGTAGAACCAGAATATAGTGAGGATGACGAGGAAGAGGTAGGAGCTCCAAGCATCGACACACATAATACGTCATCTGGAGCACCGGAAGAATCCTGTGTCGGCAATCCTCGAGATGATGATAATGACTCGAAGAAGAGATCTAGGACAGATGATTTTGATCTGGACTTTAATGTAGTGGGTCCTATCCAAGAAGTTCACACCGAATCCCAGATTCTCTTTCCAGGATATCAACATGAAGATCACTATCGTGAATTATCCCAATTAAGAAAATTTGATGGGAACGGTGATCCTTTTGTCCACTTAGTGGCATTTGTGAATGCCTTGCATCCATGGGGCATACCAGAGGAAGATTACCCCATGCTGTTTGACAAGAGTTTAGAAGGACCAGCTCTAGACTGGTACTATTCTTCAGATTGTGCAGATAGGGCTAGTTGGGAAAATGCTAGCCAAGCTTTTATTAATTGGACTCTCGAACATAAACAGACTGACGTCAAGAAGTTCAAGCTAGTCACTTTGCGTCAGAATGCCTTAGAAACTTCTCGCACTTTTGTTCGAGATGCACTCATATCCACACACAACTTCGTTTCCCTATTACTGATCGGGAATTCATGCTCATATTGCTGCGGAACCTGAACGTTTTCTATTATCATCACATGGTTACTATCAAATACACCTCCCTCAGCCACATAGAACAACATGGTTTTGACATCGATGCTCTGAAATTGCAAGAAAAATGACCTCGGGAAGATTTTGAAATTCTCAATACAAATCCAAGGGTTTATGCTAAGATGGATGAACCATTGAGTATGGTGTATGATCGTCTTCGGAGGCAAGGTATACTTCAAGTTCCAGCGCATGTGCACTGTTTACCCCTTCCTGGAACAGACATGAGCAAACTCTGCGCTTATTGTCGTCAATTTGGGCATGAAACTGATCGATGCCATAACCTCTACTACAAAGTGCAAAGCCTGATTGATCGAGGCATCATTAGTCCAACCCACAAAGAAGTACCTGCAAGAAGGGCGTCGTCACATCCGCGACCGCAATCCCAAGTCGATATCTTTCGCAAATTGGTTGAACAAGGTAAGATTCATCCACTTCCCAGACGCCCAGGGGCAAGTCCAGTAGGATCGGATCTTCACAAGTACTGCCAATATCATCAGTTGCATGGTCACGACACAAACCAATGTCATGCTCCCAGCCATCACATCAAGCAAATCACCAACATAGCTCTTGTCTACCGCAAAGCTACTTAAGAAAATAAATCTTCGGTAAAAGTCCTGTAGGGGGTTAGCCCATATGCAAAAAAAAAAAGAAAAAAAAATCTTTCAGCTTGTTAGTATTAGAGAACTACGTGCAACTTGAATCCCCATTATCACTTACACTTGAACTGTGAAATCACTCCACCTATATAACACCTGGGGTACGTAGGGAGCTCAATATGAGTGCAACTGCTTTATTAAATAAAAAACTTTAGTTCTTTCTAAAATGACGAACTACACTGAGTCTGATTCCCCATAAAATGCACTTGGAGCAATGGGGATATGTAGGCAACCTTCGGGTTCGACTCAAATATATTAACCATTGTATTTAAGGCAATGTGATCAGAATTCAAGATGCCAGTCATCACAGGAGCAATTTCAGAATGCTGAATTGACGCATCAATGGGGATACATGCCCTAATCTCTATATTTTCTGTCTTCGTTCAAATATTAAGCAGGGAATGGAAGAATGAAAAATCTGTTTTCAACCCCAAGGACAGTAAAATCATTTAAAAAAGGTCAAAATAAAGTTAAAAAAAAAAAGAAAAAAAAATGAATAATAAAAAGCAAAATTGCGAAGGGTGACCATTTCAGTCAAAATATGGCAAAGTTGTTTTCGAAAATTTTCTTTACTCTGCAATGCATTATGCAATATGTAGCCTTTTTTTCTTTTAATTCTTTTTCTCTACCTTTAGGTCCAAAAAGAAGAAATTTGTCCCTTCTCTAAGGATGACCAATTACCGCCAGAAAACAAACACCTCAGCCCTACCCACGAATGCGGTCAAAGAGCCTGTAGGGATTGCCCTGCAACCTCTGTCCAAAGGATTTCAAATTATGATGAAGATGAGTTATACTCAAGGAGCCGAATTAGGGCGTGATGGTAGGGGAATGAAGCAACCAATCCCCATAGTAGACAAGCAGAACCGACATGGATTAGGATATGATCTGGGTGGCACTTCTCAAAACACCAAAAAACCTTCTTCTACCCTCAATGGTCAGTTCATCCTGCAAGGAGATATTGAGCCATACTACGAATTTCTAGAACCTTGGCTTAGTAGGAAAGAACAGAAGATTTTACCGGGATTGGAGATATTCTTAAATGAAGCTAGGAATTTAGACTTAATCAAAAGTTGGTTTGTCCGAGAACAAAACATGAAAAAAGAAAATGACTGGGTGGATAGTCTGGAACATGGAGTCCTTAAGAAGCTTTTTGCTTCTGAGTCATCTAGAGAAGAGGATTTTGACCCGGTGTCTTTGATGATACCTTTTGGCGAAAGCATTGAACATAAGTGGAATATTGAGTGCCAGGAAAAAGACGGGCCTATAGAATTTAAAATGTTTTTAGGAAAGCATCCTCCACATCCATCTCATGAAAATACCTTTTCACCCCCTTCAGATGGATATCATATCGATAGCTCATCTTCCAGTCAATCTACCTTGCATATCCAGTCAGAAGACTCTGATAGTGAGGAAATTGAATGTGAACCTTTATCTAAATACATTTGCATGCAAGATGTTATTTCTGACACTGAATTTGATAATGATGAATCACTTGACACAAACTGAAACATACATAAAACCCATGGAAGAATCCATTGTAATTAATATTGGTACAGAAAATGCTGTAAATGAAGTCAAAATAGGATAATCCCTCTCCCCAACAGAACAATCTATGTTTATTGCATTATTAAAAGAGTATGTAGATGTGTTCGCATTCCGTTACATCCTGAAAGCAAGCCTAAGAAGCAAAAGCTTCGCCGAATGAAGCCAGAGGTTAGTCTGAAAGTGAAAGAAGAAATCCAGAAACAGCTTGATGCTAAATTCATCAAAACTGTAAAACATCCAAGTTGGCTCGCCAGTATAGTGGTTGTACCTAAAAAGGATGGGAGAGTTCGGGTATGCATTGATTTTCGAGATTTAAATGCTGCGTCACCAAAAGATTGCTTTCCCCTACCCCACATCGATGTTCTTGTTGATAGTACGGTTGGTCATGCAATGTTTTCCTTCATGGATGGATTCTCAGGGTATAATCAAATACTCATGGCTCAAGAAGACATGACAAAGACATCTTTCATCACTCCATGGGGCACTTTTTGCTACCGAGTTATGCCTTTTGGTCTCAAGAATGCCAGAGCCACATATCAAAGGGCTGCAACCACTATCCTTCATGACCTCATCCGCGACATTGTGGAGGTTTATGTAGATGACATGATTGTGAAAAGTGAAGATCGTGAGGGGCATATTCCTGCACTAAGGTCCTTCTTTGAAAGAATCAGGAAGTACAATCTAAGGCTAAACCCTCAAAAGTGCGTGTTTGGTGTCACTTCGGGAAAGCTGTTGGGATTCATTGTCAGTCAAGACGACATCAAAGTGGACTCTGAAAAGGTGAAGGCTATTCAGGAATTACCTCCTCCAAAAACAGAAAAAGAAGTGAGAGAGTTTCTCGGCAGAATTCAATATATCAGCAGGTTCATCTCACAACTCACTATGAGATGTGAACCTATATTTAAGCTGCTCAGAAAAGGGGCATCCCATGAGTGGAATGAAGAATGTCAGGAAGCTTTTGATTCAATGAAAGAATACCTTTCAAATCCACCTGTTCTAATGCCACCTAGACCAGGAGAACCTCTGATTTTGTACCTCACTATCACAGAAACGGCTATGTGAGCTCTCTTAGCCTAATATCAAGAGAGAACAAAGAAAGAGGTTGCCATATACTATCTCAGCAAGAAATTCCTTGAGTATGAGACAAGATATACCCCACTGGAAAAAGTATGTGTCTCCTTGGTCTATGCCACAAAGAAGTTGAGGCATCACCTTCAAGCTCATACTACCTATCTGATCTCAAGACTTGATCCAATCAAGTATCTGTTTGAAAAACCCATTCTTAGTGAAAGATTGGCAAGATGGCATGCTATACTTTCTGAGTTTGATATTCAATGTGTCAGCCAGAAATCTGTTAAAGGACGAGCCATATCTGAAGCCCTAGCAGAAGGACCAATGTCAGGAGATGAGTATGATATTCCCTGATGAGTACTTATGCTTCATTGACAATTCACAATGGTGCATGTACTTTGATGGAGCTTCTAATAGGAGAGGTAATGGAGCAGGTTTTTTTAGTAGATCCTGATGGAGTCCATATTCCATTTGCTGTCAAGCTGGATTTCCCAACAACAAACAATACATCCGAGTATGAAGCCTGCATATATGGAGTAAAGGCCACCTTGGTAGCAGGGCCAAGACATCTCACTGTGTATGGAGATTTTAATCTCATCATATCTCAAACAATGGGAATTTGGAGGGTTAGAGATGAGAGACTTCAGCTCTACACAGAGTACCTTCAAGAATTGATCCCTTATTTTGATGATATCAGCTTCAAACATCTTCCTCGAGAACAAAATAGTTTCACTGATGCTTTAGCCAATCTCGCTGTTAATTTAACATGGGAAAATGGTACAAAGATCCAGTCAGTTTTATTTGAAGAAAGGAAGGGATCAACAGTGACGGTAGCACAAATTGTCTCCGCGCTGGTTCAACAAGATGATGATGATGTCTGGTATAAGGATATCAAGAATTTTCTGAAAACTATGCAATATCCATAGGGAAGTGGCAAGAAGGACCGCATAGCTATCAGAAGGCTAGCTGCTCATTTTCTCATACTAAAAGGCAGACTGTATCACAAAGGGTTTGATGGTACTCTGCAACTCTGCATAAATGACAGCGAAAAGCAAGTCATCATGGAAGAAGTTCATGGAGGGGAATGTGGACCCCATATCAATGGAAGAATGCTGGCTCGTAAAATTTTGCGAGCAGGTTTCTATTGGAGCACTCTAGAAGGCGATTGCATCAACTTTGTCCGCGCCTGCAAGCAATGTCAAATATTTGCTAAGCTCAATCATATGCCACCTGTGTCATTACATAATATGATTTCTCCTTGGCTGTTTTCAAGTTGGGGCATAGACATAATCGGACAAATTCATCCAAAGGCTTCAAATGGGCATCAATATATTATTGTAGCAATTGATTACTTTTCGAAGTGGGTTGAAGCTGCATCATTTTCAAAGCTAGGGGCAAAGCAAGTCTCGAAATTTGTGATTAACAACATCATCTGTCGGTATGGCCTACCTTTTGAAATCATCTCTGATAATGGATCACAATTTGAGGGTCATCCGAAGACCACTCTCGCAAAATATGTAATCAAGCATCATCAATCCTCACCTTATCGTCCCCAAACAAATGGAGCGGTAGAAGCAGCCAATAAGACAATCAAAATATTGTCGCCAAGATGACTGAAAAGACTAGGGAATGGCATGACAAACTACCATATGCCCTTTGGGGATATAGGATATCAATTAGGACTCCAACAGGAACAACCCCGTATTCTTTGGTTTATGGGATGGAGCCAATCCTACCAGTTGAGGTGGAGATACAATCTCTCAGGGTCATAGCAGAAAGTGAAATCTCGGAAGACCAGTGGCACAAAACTCGCTATGATGAGCTTGCATTTGCAGATGAGCGCCGACTACAAGCATTGCATAACATATAACTCTATCAATGGAGAATTGCTCGTGCATTTAACAAAAGGGTTCGAGATAGAGACATTCAAGAAGGTGATATAGTCTTAAAGGAGAATAGAGCTCCGTTGCATGATCCTCGAGGAGAATTCAAGCCTAACTGGTCTGGACCATTCCTGGTCAAGCATGTCACCACTGCTGGAGCAGTGAAGCTAATGGATTTTGATGGAAATGAGTTCACCCATTTTACTAATCTTGATCAGTTGAAGAAATATTACGCTTAGGCATCAAAGCAATTGTAATCGTCATGATCAAGTAACCAAGCATGTGGGTTTTGTATCCTATCTGGTTATTCTTAATAAACATGCCATGAGTTTCTAGATGTTCATATGATATATGCAAAAAAAAAGAAGGAAGAAAAAAAACAAAAAAAAAGAGACAAAAAAAAAAGATGAAAAGAAGAAAAAACGAAAAAAAAAACGGAAAAAAGAGAAAAAAAAGGGAAAAAGAAAAAGAAGAAAACGGAAAAGTGGAAAAAACGAAAAAGGAAAAATGAAAAAAACATGTCTTTGGTTGTTAAGGTTTATATGTTATGCTTTTATGTGTCATATGATTAGTTAATTATGATTTGCATGTCATATTTAATGTTAAAGTGTGCACGTGTTTAGAATTGTGTTCACATTGAATTTCTCACAAACAGATTTTTTATTCATCCCAACTGGGGTACTTTATTTCATACATAAAAAGACATAAAGCCTTCATTTCCTACAAACTTAAAAAAAAATAAAAAAAAAACATAGAAAAAAAACTTGATAATTCTCTCAAACCCTTCTCCTCTTCATGGTAGGCCCGTCTGAATCTTTGTCTTGACCAATATCCGCTAGAAGCCATTGAAGGTAATCTTCATCAATCAGTGGAAAGGAAGGTTCCGGTAGCGGTGATATAATTTTAGCCCTTGCCATATAGTAGGCATTCTCTGAATACCACTCATATCAGCCTCATAAGTGGTACAAGATGGAAGAACCTGGAGGGCAGGAATGTGCTCTTGCTTCCAACCAATTTGCCTTAGACATCTCCATGGAAGGTAGAAAGTGACTTGGCAAAGCCCGGGTAATTGTACACCTCTGCGACTAGAATTGCAATATACAATTGCACTAATGTTAAGGTGGCTTGTGACCCACTTTATGTCTTGATATAAGAAAAAATCCTCCCACCCACCATTTTTGCTAAGTTGATAGAAGAAAGGAAGAAGACCTCTCTCCCGGACATGACTAGTTTTGTAAGTAAGACTCTTGTGGGGTTTCATGAGAGAAAATTTTTCTAATAGCCATAAATGAAGGGCTAATGGACATCCCTTCACAAAGCTTTGAGGGTTTCTTTTGAGTTCATCTAAGACAAGGAACATTTCCCCCAAAATAAGTGGTCCAAGACGACCCCCACTAACAATTTGAGGAATAAGTGAAAGACACCGAACATGGCATGCATTTAAAGACCATTTAGTGAGGGTACTTTCCAAAATCATAAGAATGCAAGCATTTTCTCTAGCAATCCTATAGTTGGCATTGTTAGAAAATTGCCAAGTGCCAAATTGGAAAGTCGATAATAAGTTGACAAGAAATACCTCACCATATTGTTGGTAGTTTCCATGAAGACTCTCGGGAAGATGTAAAATCGTTGATAAATCTCCCGAGATCCTGGTAGGAGATCTAGGTGTGATAACTGGACCATTGGATGGTAAGCCTAGTAAACATTCGACCTCTTCAACAAGAGGCACAATCTCCCGGTCTCCAAAGCGGAAG
Organism: Beta corolliflora; assembly: GCA_947648045.1. Taxonomy (NCBI): domain Eukaryota; kingdom Viridiplantae; phylum Streptophyta; class Magnoliopsida; order Caryophyllales; family Amaranthaceae; genus Beta; species Beta corolliflora. The sequence goes on along the minus strand of CANSZD010002921.1, from coordinate 9,335,867 downwards.
ACATGGCGAGTTTCATCCCAAAATTTGGAAGCAGCATGAATCATGTCGTAACAAATAGAAAGTGAAAGCAAAGGCATAAGCACATTAGTGAAGCGGGAAGAGGAAATGGATTGCCTTGGTTGCTCCAAGTTTCTTGTGATCCCCAAGAGTTGTTTTTTCTCCCGACTCCGCATTTTAGTAGCTTCTTCATAAGTAAGAACCATTTTTGTGAAAGGAAAATTTAGAGAAAAGATTGAAGTAGTGGAAGTGGTGCATTTGGAAATGAAGAACCATGCCCCTTTTATAGATGGAAAAGATGATCATCCATGATTTATGCCATGGATAATGAATTTGAGTATTGTCCATAGGATAATAAGGAGCATCCTTCACCATGGCTAATGACCAAGCATTTGTGGTAGGGCAATTTTTGCTAAAGCCGAACATAAAAAAAAACTGTGTCAATGACGGATCAAGAACGTTGATACAATCCCTTTTCCTAATGATCATCCAAAATAATGACCAAGATCAATCTATTTTATATAGTGATCATCATTTTCCAATAAAGCGAATAAGCATTATGCATGAAAAATTTTCTGAAAGATTTCGGAAAAACAGATAATTTTTTTTGCCACATGATGATTTGGTCCACCATAGTTTATCTAGAGGGTAATAACCTTTGGTCAACCCTTTAAGGTGACATGACTTAACAATGCATCACTCTAAGGTGACATGACCGGACAATGTCCTAATTTAAGGTGACATGATAACACATGGAGTCATAAAAAGTAAATAATGGTGACTTGACAGCTTGTTTGTCATCAAGGCCATAAAAAACTGTAAAAACTAGAGTCGACCTGTTAATTGTCGGAATTTCTCACATTAACACAAGACAAATTCATGAGACTAAAAAAAAGAAAAGACGACAATAAAGTCACATTTTCAAAGTTTAGAAAATTAATTGGGATTTTCTATTTTAAGACGACAATAAAGTCGCATTTTTAAAAATTAGAAAATTAATTGGGATTTTCTATCTAAAACGACAATAAAGTCGCGTTTTCAATGTTTGGAAAATTAATTGGGATTTTCTATTTAAGACGAAGTTAAAGTCGCATTTTCAAAATTTACGAAATTTAATTGGGATTTTCTATCTAAGACGACAATAAAGTCGCATTTTCAATTTTAGAAAATTAATTGGGATTTTCTATCTAAGACGACAATAAAGTCGCATTTTCAATTTTTGAAAATTAATTGGGATTTTCTATTTAAGACGACGTCAAAGTCGCATCTCCTATTTTAGAAAATTAACTGGGATTTTCTACTTAAAGCATCAACAGAAGTCAAACACAATCTCTCAAAGTTTGATCTCAAATTGATCATTTCTCTCTAAATGACTTAATAATCTTCAATTAAGATTATTTCTCAAAAGCCTTCAAATTAGGAAGCAAATTTCTAAGACCTCTTGAAAATCATAAATGTAATCACTAATTAAGGTGGTTATTTCAATCCTCGATTAATCGCTAATTAGAGCGGTTAATTCAAACTTTTCATTTAATTACTAATTAGAGTGATTATCTTAAACCTTAATAATCGTTAATTAGGACGGTTATTCTTCTTATTTAATCACTAATTAGGGTGATTATCTTAACCTTAATAATCGTTAATTAGGACGATTATTTTTCTCATTTAATCACTAATTGAAGTGATTATCCTAAACCTTGAATAATCATCAATTAGGGTGATTACTTCCTAACCTTCATTGTTAGTCACTAATCAAGGTGATTATCTTTCCTTTTAAGTTTAATCACTAATTAGGGTGATTATCTTAACCTCCATTTTTAATCACTAATTAAGGTGATTATCTTAATCCTTCATATTTTATCACTAATTAAAGTGATTATCTCAATCCCATTTTAATCACTAATTGGAGTGATTACCTCATTTCAGATAGATTTGTTTAATTCTAAAGGTGTGTTATTCATAATCTATTCCCTCCTATTCTTTCCCCAGTGGAATTGGCCATTTAGGGTGAGACATAAGCTCGAACTTCGACGGTTTTGTTCCATGAGTGGATTCCAATCCCGCAATGATTGGTAGGTAGTGCAACTTCAGTGCTCAAACCTACCATGTACAAATGATATATTGGTCCTAAATAAAAATGGTTAATGTGTATATGTGCAAATTATGTGATTTTCTTTCTTTTTATTAGCTATGAGTACTTTAAAATGGAAAATAACGCATTTAGTAAGAGCCCGTTTTGTAGAACGGAAGAGGAGACGAGTTTCAGACGTTCGCACCTCTTAACCTAAACTCCGAACCCTATTTCATGGTATGAAAGACCAATTTTCAAAAAAGCACTACTACAAAATACGATTATTGCAACGTTTGAAAAATGTTGCTTTAAGCCATAAAGATGTTGCATAAGGCCAACTGCAACACTTTATGTAGTGCTGCTTTACGTCTCGTTGCATTAGCCAAATGCAACGCTTTAGTTATACTAATGTAACGCTTATAGAAACTGCTGCATTAATTTTAATTGCAACGCTTATTGATTGCAACGTTTTATCAATCATTAGGCAACGTTTATAAGCTACTTAATTGAAAGCAATAGCAACATTTATACTATCAAATGTAACACTTTTATGCACTTTTTTCATTACAAATACGCAACAATTTTTAATCAAATGCAACACTTGTTGTTCAAATTTGGCGCCACTTTTATGTTAAATGATAGTTACATTTCTGCAACACTTAATGCTCATATGTAACCCTTTCTTTTGAAAAAGAAAAAAAATTGAAAAAAGTCAATGGCTGCATTTTTATAATAATTATCAATAGAACCAAAAGTAGTCATCAATTAATCCAAAAGTGAACCATATTACAAAAAATGTGTGATTCACAAGTTTTTGACCACAAGGCAAAATAATAGTTTCAATATAATCTCACAAAATCAACATAAGCAACAACATTTTTCAAATCCAGAAGTTAATTCCTTAGGACCTAATTTTTCTTTGCGTGATCACCAACTCTTTGAACCATCTACAGGAAGGTGCAGCAAAATGAAAAGTGTGTACCTGTCAAAGGAAGCAAAACACATGAGAAAGAGAAAACACTTGTAAAAAATGTCCCCAAACTATTAAATTGAGTAGAAATTTCGGCAGAGTTCCGTTTAAAAAGGGACGACCCAGGATATACAATATGGGAATCACGTCCAACTACATCAGTAGAAGAAGGGAACATGGCTACTTTAAGTGTAAGAGCATCCAAAAACAACGTATTACAAACATTTTAAAGATAATATGTACATACCTCGTTTCATAACCATCAACTTAAAAATTCTTTGACCACATCAGATGGTAGCCTTGATATAAGCCTTTGTACTACTACTTGAACCAATGCATCCTTGGATTTCTCAAACTGATCTTTAGCTGAATTTTGCAACTCTGCCATTTTCTTTGCATGTTCTTCTTCAAGCTCAACCTTTTTGCGCTTATAATCAGCTTCAAGTTCCTTTCTCATATCAATTATTTGAGTTTTCTCAGTCTCAACCTCTGCTCTTAATGAGCTCATAACCTCCTCGGGCACTACATATGATGCTTTAGAGGCACTTGCCTTGTTCAAAACTTTGTTGGTAACACCCTTACCATAAAGTCTTCGACGCCCATCATATTCCTTATCCATCACAGCTAAATAAGCGTCCTTTACACCACTTCCATCTTCAGGAGGCTTGTAATTCTTCATAGCTTGCTGTAATTAGAATACTCCAAATTAGAAATAACTTCTTGTGTAAAAAAAATTGAAAAATCATATCTAACTCACAATCTTTATTGCTGTATCTTCATATGGATCAACGTAAGATCTATTTTCGTCTCTCTTACGAGTGCGCTCAAATACCTCAGCATTTGAAGGTAGTTGTTTATCAGGTTGTTCATTTTTCTATAGAAGTACCAATTATAAACATAATTAGATGAATTACCAAAGACTAAATATATCACAAGGAAAAACATTCTAAATTGAAAACTTCTACTTACCATCTCTTCTCGTATCCTAGCAAAACTCTTTGGACCAACTGTGTGCATGTTTTTTTGATACTTACGTCGATCACGGTTAGAAGAACAACGATCCTAGAATTCAGTAATAGCAAATCTTTACTTGCAAACCTAAAGTACGAGGAATCATCTAAAATTGAAAACTTAGCATAACAAAACTACCTGTTCGTTTTTCTTGTTCCATAACAACAATAATTTATTAAAATCGTCATCTGGAATATGCTTTGGTCGATTTCTCCATCTTGTCTTATTATCTTTATGCTGATAGTAATATTTTTTCTTCAAACGACACTTGTATACCCGCCATGACGCACCAATGGTTTTTAACGTCCATTCTTTGCCTTCTTCAGGAACAATGTATTTTGCCTAAAAAAATATATTTAAGATGTTACTTATAATATAACTGTAAGGTTTGTGTAATTGAATTGAGTATTTAAAGATGCAGTTAACATACCAGAACATACTCCCAAATTTTGTCTTTGTTAGGCACATAATGCCAAGATTTATGCACCAATGGGGCATGGACATAATCACGAGCAATTGTACCCAAAAATCGTGAGTATTCACCAACTGTGTCTTTTTCTGGTGTATGAGGTCCAATAGGTTGTCCAAACTCATTCAAAATTATGGCTTCACGTTCTTCAAAAGGGCGCATATGGAATTTATGCATCATTGTAGGTCCTCTTCTGATCTCCTCTAGAACATTAATGTACACAATCAAGCATGTAACAAAGATAAACCAAAATATCTTGATAATATCACATTGATAATTATACCTCTTATCTCTTGCTCTTCCTTTTCAGATTCATCAGACTCACTTTCGTTTGTTTCCTCTGCATTTTCTTCAAACTCATCCAAACAATCATCATCATCATTGACACCTTCACTTTCACCATTGCTCCGGCCTTCCTCCATTTCAATACCATCTGTAAATTCATACCCATTTACATCTTTAAGATAATATTTACCACTTCTATTAGCATCATTCCTTCCATTTGATTCTAGACACAAAGGATGAAGGTCGAAGTTAACTGCCTAAAGTTGTAAAGCTGAACATATCTTAAATAATTCTCATACTTCCTCTAATTGAAGTTTACTATCTAATGGATAAATATTACCTGAAAGTGCTGCATGACTTGCTTCATTTGATATATGTAAATTAAAACCCGCGAGAGCCGAGCTCTCTTTTGGTGCCTTCTTATGCAATTCTTTATGCGATAGCATATTCTTTAAAACCAACTCAGCCGCTGTAGATGCTTTCTTTCTTCCTTGTTCATCACTTTTACCTTGCCCTTTTTTCTTAGACAAAGTTGCATATTTTTTCAACATCATTGGCTGCACATATTGATGGGATTTTGCTTAATCATGAGCAACCTGCAAATTTTTTTTGATCATATATAATAATAAACAATGTAGGTACTGAGTATAATGTCAAATAATCAAATAATAAACAAGTACAATTTCTATAAAAGCTTACCATCTTTCTAGGTTCACTTGCACAAGTTACACTATCTTCCTCATGATCACCTTCGTCAATTTCCAAATCAAGGTCGTAATCTGGATCTTCCTCACTAATAGTAGCCGTAATTGTCTCCTTTCTTTTTTTTTTCTTCTGACTTTCCACTAAACTAGTCAAAGACTTACGAATGCCTAAAACTCCAGTCTGCAACAATCTTTCTCTGTTTTGCTGAACCCATATCATTCTCATTTTCTCATATGGATTTATAATTGTCTTCCCTGACTGCTCCTCCTCATTCCTTCTATTTCCCATTTGTAAACTATATAATGAAAAAAATATTCAGAAATATTGTTATAATTAAGACATGATATAGTACGATAAACCTTAATTAAACGTAAAATACAGAGACTTATTCAATCATCATAAAATTAGTAAAATCAACTCTTACTAGTTCAAACTGATCCATAAACATGACAGCTAAAAAATAACAATAAAAACATGAACATAAATAAGGCTATCTATCATAGTTCATTAGCATCTTGAAATTCTTCTTCTGCTTCCATCTAATCCCACAAAGTGTCATCATAATCCGAGTCTTCTCGAATCTGCTCGTTGAATTCATGAAGTAGAGTTGCATTTGCATCCAATATTGTAGATTCTATGTCCTCTCTCGACAGGGCATTATCTTCATCTCCAACTCTTACAGAGGAACTTAGGTCATGATTATTTAGTTCACACCCGTATGAGTTTCCAACTTCTCCACCATATTCTTCCCTCCCATCATAAAATTCCTTTGGAATTGCATTCATAACATAATTTAAACCGGAGATAATAGGATCTGGAGCATACCAAACCAGATGCACTTGAGAAGGTAAGACAAAAGGATCATTAACTGAGCAAAACCTATTCATATTAACACAAGGGAGGCCGTAATCATCTTTTTCTACTTGGTACCACTCGCATCGAAACAAAACAACACTGAACTTAGACCAATAGTTCAGTTCAATTATTTCAAGTACTGAACCATAATAAGTGACATTTCCTAAAATGGGATTTTTGTCCTTTGAGCTCGCGAAGCTAGGAGTTAATGCGGTCAAAGTAACACCGCTATTTTGAGTCTTGCATCTAGCATCACGTGATTTAGTGTAAAATATATAGCCATTAACATAGTAGCCTGCATATATCCTTCCTATGGCACTAGGACCCTTCGCTAACCAGAATATATGATCTGGAACATTGTTCGCGATAGCTTTGTCTTTTAACCAATTAGCAAATTCATGGCTATGGTCTTGTGCTTGAGCCCATCTACTTTTTCTTGGTAAGCAATTAATATGGAGTTCATGTTCTCTGCATCATTACGTCACAAAAAAAATCAAATATCTAAAATATGTAAGTAGTAGGAAAAATCTCAAACTTAATCTTTAAGGGTATCATCTTACTTGATAAACTCGTTAACTTCTTTGCTGTCAGTATTAAATAAGGCGTAGCGATGTGCTTGCTGAATTGATAAAGTATCTAAGGTGAACAACTTGCCTTTTCTGCGTTTCTTCCCTCCTAATGGATGACCAGTAACAATAAAAATGACTGCACCCAAATTACCTACACTAGAATCAGCTTCAGCATCATTCGAACCCGCAAATGGTCTTCTCTTTACTCCTCCTAACATATAAAGAGAGCAGAAGTTTGCACACTCATCTAACCAGTATCCCTGTAATTGAAATCTTTCATTTTTATATTTATCATGCGTTTCAAGCCCAACATTCCACAAATCTTTCAACTCCTCAATTAAAGGCTGCATGTAAACATCAATATTATTTCCAGGAGACTCTGGACCAGGAATCAACAAGGACAAAATTAAAAATTCTTGCTTCATGAACATCCAAGGTGGCAGATTGTAATTGATTAAAATCACCGGCCATGTGCTATGTGCAATACTCATTGTTCGAAAAGGATTAAAACCATCACTAGCCAATCCCAACCTTACGTTCCTTGATTCATTTTTAAAATCAGGATACGATAAATCAAACTCCTTCCACGCCAATCCATCGGCAGGATGACGTAAATACTCATCTTCGATACGACCATCATCATGCCATGTCATGAATTTGGCAGTCTCAGAACACATAAATAGTCTCTGGAGCCTAGGTTTCAATGGAAAATGCCGACTTTTTCTTAGAAGCTTTGTTACTTCCGCGTTCTTCTTTTTCATCTTGTTGTTTCCACTTACTGGTGTGACAAACATGACATTCTTCAGCATTTTCAAACTCCTTCCAATACAACATGCAATCATTTTGGCACGCATATATTTTCTTGTAATCAAGCCCCAAATCCCTCATAATACTTTTAGCTCTATTAAAGTCAATAGGTATCTTAGCCTCAGGAAGTAACTCCCTCAATAATTTGAGGAGATCATCAAATGCCACATTAGAAAGTCCGTGAAGCGTCTTAAGGAGAAAAAGCCTAATAATGAAAGATAGAACAAAGAAGTTCTTACAACCAGGAAACAACTCCTGCTTTCCCTCTTCCAAAATCTTATAAAACTTTTGAGCTTCCTCATTTGGTCCCTCTAAATTTCCTGTCCCTACTAGTGTATCCCTAAATCGATCATGCAATAATTCATCAACATTATCATGCATGTTAAGGTCTTCTTCATTATTAACTACATCATTGTAGTTCATGTGTAGTGGTTCCTCTCCATGGAAAGTCCAAACATAATAGTTATCAACAAAACCATCTACTTTTAAATGATCAAATACTTCACTTCTACAATACCAATAACGATTTTTACACCGCCTACATGGACACCTAATTTGACTCCCACGAGCTGCTTTAGCAAATGATGCATTGAGAAAATTAATGATGCCATTTTCAAACTCATCCAATCGTCTAGGTAAATACATCCAATGCCTATCTTTCCCCATTACTGAAATTATTTAACAATAGGCTACCATAAGTTTTTTTTTGAAACACAAGATGGAAAATAAAAACATTATGTTTAACAAGAATTTAAAAATGTTAAACCCACAATATACAATAGTAATAACAGTACAGAAAACTTGACATCAGTATTAAAAATTAAAAGCGCAAATTCTAGGGAATAAAATATGAAGTAGCAGCATATACTAGTAGATTATTTTACTCGAAACATAGAGAAAGATTAACCCCACAACCTTAATCTTTCCAAATTAATGTAACCACTTTTTGTTTGATAACAGGAAAGTAACAATAAAATACAAGAAAATTAAAGGTCAAAATTTTAAAAAGATAGAAGACTTTGAACGCCATGGTTGAAGTATTAAATCAATATTCACCCAAAATAAAACACCCATAACAAATTTAGCTCTAAACTAAAAATACCCACTATGTTACCGTTGTTGTGTATAGACTATTATATGAGTTGTTTATCTCAATTTGTTAGCAAAGCAGCATATTTTGTGAGTTTTATGAGTGTTTCTCAAAAAGTTTTGCACTGCTGCAGGAGATTCAATGAACTTGAAACTCATATTCTTACATCAATTTACAACATGCGATTATTAGTAAGAGGAAATTGAGGCCAAAGAGAAGAGGTGAAACTAAACCCACAACAATCTCTAAATACCCACAAATAGAATACCAAAAAATTAGAATCGTATTCCTCGTCTCTTATTAGCCAAATTCCAGAATTTCACCTTTAAATCACAATAATAAGATTGAATGTATATCCATATTTCATAAAAAAAAACACAATGATGAGAAATTCGAAGCAGTTCAGCAAAAATCGCATTGAGGATAACTTAGAACTGCATCTTACCTTCAAGCTTCACGATTATGAACCAAGATCTAAGCTTTTGCAAACAATTTAGTAGATTTAGTGAGCAAAATTCCTGATCATGCGATTTTTTTTTTAATTTGAGAAGAATTAAAGAAAAGGAAGTAGATGACGGCGGCTCAGAGTACTAGAGAAGAGGGACGGTTCAACTTACTTTCTCTCTCTGTTGTTTCATATGAGTTTTTAGTTTTATGTATTTTTTTCTTTTTTTATTAACTAGTTGGCGCTAGTATTGAGAGCCCAAAAATGAAATAAAACCCGCCCAAGTTTTTAGCCAAAGAAATCCCGCTTTCCCTAACTCGTGTTTGGAGTATCCATAACAATATATAAATGTTGCATATAATATAACTATAGGCAACACTTTTTGGAAAAGTGTTACGTATGGGAAATTTGGAATGCAACGCTTCTTAAAAAGTGTTGCTCTATGTAATAATAAGCAACGCTTTGATTAAAAGTGTTGTAATTGATATTATGCTTACTTCAATTGCAACATATAAGAAAAGTGTTGCACCAAAGTTGTTGCATTAGACATGTTTTGTAGTAGTGAAGCCTTATCCATATGAAGTCATGTAACACCCCGTCCTTCTACTACTAAGATACTAAACAAAATCTAATCAAGATTTACTAAAAAGGACGTTAGCGGAAATAACGTCAGGACGGTTATGCTACTCTAAAACAATAATTAAAGATAATCCTCAAATCAAAGTTTCATAGCTTCAAAAAGAAAAGTAAAATCCGAGAAAAAACATTATAGTTCTAAATAAAAGAAATATCCCAAATCATATCATAACATAAATCCAAAAAAACTACGAGACATGCAAGTCTCCCGTTAAAACTCAACTAAAAACTAAATGTCCTTGAAAGCTAGCCAAAAGTAGGACTGTCAATGGTCTGCATAGAACTCATCTACCATAAAAACTATCAAAAGCTTCTTCTCACTACAAACCCTCACTCTGCTAGCCCAAGCAGTCACAAGCCTAGCAGTCATTTCCATCTGCAAGGATATATTAAATAATTCCACAGTCAGTGGGGAGTAACTAGCAGTTCTCCCAGAACGAAAGCAATCAAAGCACGATTCAGAAATAGATTAATAAGAAAGGAAGTCATACAATCATTATAACAATAACATGCATCTAAAAACTATAAAGCTCATAGGTAATACAAGTGATCATCAACAATAAGTAAACAAGATATGGTGAGTGAATAAATTCTAGAATACATAAATAATAATCAAGAATACAACAAGTTATTGAGTCAGAAACCGAACGCCAGTGAATCGCAATTCACTTCCTAAGGTTTGTAGATCGCAATCTCCAGGTCAGTCTATGGGCTTACGTTCCCCACTGCCTGTGTCTAAGAATGGCCAAACTCCAGATGCAGGGTAGAACACGCAGAACTCCCTGACCTCTCGGACGACAACAATTAACCCAGGTGTACCCCTAGTTCGCAAACCAGGTGGTTGGCATGTTCTTCACCGGGGACTACATCTATCCCACCGGATATTCTTATCTCAAAATAAAATCATGCATATTATCTAAGTATCATTCATCATAAAATATTCATCAAAAAGGGATGCCACCCGGCCTTATACCCATAATTCATCAAAACAACTCCTCATAATTCCTCTAAAATAATAAATTACAAACGTTCAACAAAAGTCTCCCACAATAAACACTTGAACATTTCTAAACATCAACAATGATAATAAACCAGTTTTTACAGCACCAACAATTCGATCAAACATACATCACCAATTAACTCCAAAACTTATTCAATAAAAGAGTAGTAACAATTGATCATTTTCTTTCATAAATCAAACATGAACATAAGGATACCCAATAATACTTACTGCAACCTACTGAACATCAGAAACCAAGAACATAATAGATTACAAATTATTTCTGATTTAAAAGCTCTTAAATAATTTAAAAGAGTATCCTCAATTTCACAACAAAAACCCATTAATAATTATTAAACTAATAAGTTCGAGCAGTAAAATCACAAAAAAATTATCATATGACCCTAATGGCTCTAATGACATGTTAACCTTTTTATTTATAATTGTAGGACTCCAAAAGTATTTTTAAACGTTAATATACAGATTACTCAATAAAGCCAATATAATAATTAAAAATATAAATAAACACCTAAAAATTACCAACAATTAAAATAACATGAATAAACACACGGAAATACATAATATATAAAGAAAATAATTTTTTCGCCTCTAGAAACAATTTTTATAATTTATATACTGACAGAAACGAAATTGCAAAAACAGACATATCAATTAAATGAACCAGTACACAGTAGGAAAAAATTATTCTAAGGCATGGAATACATACTACGCATATAACATGATCTAAGAAAAATAATTTCAGCAATTTTTACACTCTTTTAATAATTATTATGCAAATAAGCCAAAAACGCACAAAACACCAATTAAATCAAATAAATACTAAAAATCATACGAAAATTATTTTTCTTTGTACAGTATTCACACAGCATGCTTCAAGTATTTTCATGTCAAATTTCGTCAATAATTTCATTCAAACAGTATTTTAAATAATTCCTAGCGTAATAATCTAATACCGAATAATACCCTAATCACAATGGTTCTAAGATAACTACTAGTTACCTGGATCGTCGGAGGCGAGCTGAATACTTCTGGAAAATCCCAATATAGGCGTGTACTCCTCTCCTTCTTCAATTCCCAAGCACCAAGTATAAGAAAAAGGCAAGAAGAACAAGTCACGAACAATTAACAAGGAGTAGAAAGTGAAAAATTTTGAGAGATAGTGGAAGACGATGATGGCCGAAATTCATAGAGTATGGCAGCAATGGAGTTCTGATTTTTAATCAGAATTTGAAGTGCTAAAGGTTGGATTAAAGGGGTTTAATTAAGGAGAATGATTAGGGGGGTTATGGGAGTTACAAAACCACAAAGAGTCACAAAGAAAATAAAAAGAAAAGAAAGAAGAGGAGCTCTTCTTCTCCTTCTCCTTGGCCGGCTGTCCAAGCCCAAATCCCCCAACAACATTTCGGCCCAAATCAACAAGGATCCATGCTTCAAAAGCCCGCCACGCGATAAGTCGATTAATTCCTAAATCGCGCCTAAACCTTGAAAATACTTAATAATGAAAATAATTCTAATAAATTATATTATAAATATAAATATAATAAACACATTAGCACGCCATAAAAAAATAAAAATAATTATTCGGCTCCCAAAATTATAAAATAAAAATAATTAATTTAGAGAACATAATAGTTTTAGAGAAAACTTTTGCGAAAAACTAGGAGCAAAATTATGGGTTGTTACAAGTCATCATCGTTTTAAATGATTTTTCTTGAAATTGATTTTAAAACGATTTATTAAATAAATCTGTCCCTATTCAGATATTAATAGGGTGGCGACTTCCAAGTTTTCTAAAACTCAAATTCCAATGAGAGAGACTTTCGTGGAATTCAGACCGTTAATTAAGACAGTCAAAAATCGGATACCACACACGCTTCAATCTATTTCTTCCACTGCTGCTGTATTCGATCCTTCACAGCCATCCGTTGCATTTACTCCAGTTCGTGGGCTGGGTTTCGGTCCTATTGGATTACTCCCTCATGGCTCGCTGTCTCTCTCACGCAGCCACCCAGGTCCTTACGGCGCCTCCTGGCCTATTCCTCTAGGTTTTGGCGTGTCCCCCTCCGGCACTGCTGCTACTACAGAGTTGTTCTCCGCACCTGCTTTGTCGTCGAACCTACCCAGTTCCTTGCTGCAGCCCACATGGCTTCAGTCCACGCCACACTTTACTGCGTCCTCCACTGCCTCGCCCTCCATGGTCCCTTCTTCGGTGTTCAGTTTGCCGCATCTGTCCACCCCTAATCTCGCTAATTTAGTCACGGTACAGCTCTCCTCTCCTGAGGATTATTTGCTTTGGAAAACGTAACTCACCTGCTATAGACACATAATCGTGTCTCCCTATTTAAGGATCCAATGATGAAATTAACATACCGCGGCATTAGTTGGCGCGACCCAACGAAAGAGCAATCTATAGAACCATTCCAAAATGTGTTTCGAAATGATATTCTAAAGCCTAATTAATTGTTCATGATGATTAATTGTATTTCAAGCCCATAAAATATTTTAAATCCATTTTAAAAAGCCCAATTAAATATTTATTATTTTAATAGATATTTTTCATAAATATTTTATTATCTTTGATAAATAAATCAGATTTTTAATCCGTAAAATTCCATATCCGGAATTTTAGGGATAAAAAAGTATCTTTGAAAGACGCGCAATGGAATATGCTCGAATATTCCAGAATATGCGCCAGACGCGGGGGTTGCGCTCAGCGCGCCACGTGCGTCCAACACATAGGCCAGAATGCGTCAGGCGAGCCAATGAGCGCCTGACACGTAGATTTTGTGACTCACACAGAGTCCTGCGTCTGACCTGATTGGGCTGATTGGGCTGGTTGCGTCAAGCACACCAATGTGCGCCTGACACGTGGCACTGCGCCTGCCGGAATTTCCCTATAAATATCCGGAATTTCCCGAATTACGGACGGCTTTTGATGTTATTATTTCACGCACACAAATTCTCTCGAATACTCCGAAATACACTTCGAATACTTCAAACACTCAAATACTTTCAATACTTTCAATCAATTCTTAATCACACTGCGTTCTTGGTTCCACGATTGGTCCGCCTAAAGATCGTTGTGCTCGTCAATCTAAGCCGCATAGGTATAATTCCTGAGGACCCTTGAATAATCAATTATATTTATTGCTTTGAAGTTACTAATAATTTATTTCATGATGTAGATCTCTAAGTAATAATCGTGCCTTTGTACATTCTAATCCCTTTTCTATGCTTTATTTCATAATTATTATTCATGCCTTTGTATATTATATGCTTGCCTGATCATTCTATTCATATTGTATGATTGTCCTGCTTAATGCTTTTATCACCTACATGTTATTTTTGCTAATTAAAGACCTAAAGAACTGTTCTAAAATTAATCAGATTAATTTGGACAACCTGTTAGGAACCTTGTAATATTACTGCATAATAACTTGTCACTAAAAACTAGTCTTTTATGTGTTTCCTGAACCTACTTAGACTAAATATTTTTAGGGTGTTTAAAACGTTATTTGATTATTCTTTGGCATAAAATCTGTTATGAATCGATATTTAGTAGAGGCCAACTTTGGGCGAATGTGGTTCATTATGACTATATTCGTACCCTCACCCCCGAACTCAATCTTTGGTTCATTTTGACCATCTATGGAGTCAGGACGGGGAAATCTACATTGGATATGTCCCTAATTTGTCCCTACGGTTTTCCTATATCCAATTAGGCTTATGATTCTTCCTAAAAAGAATTGTTGGCGACTTCTTTCAAAATATTTTCAATAAACCCTTTACAGTGGGGTAGTCAAATTTAATACGCGCTCATCCCGCGTAGGCGAAATAAAAACACGCCTACACCTGCATGTTACTCTCACTTCACTTAATTGGTATAGTCGAAGGTACCACTCTCATTCCTTCTCCTACTATTTCTGATGTTGCTGGTGCTACTTTTCCGAATCCGCAATTTTATGAGTATCTTCGTATTTATCAACAAGTTAAGTCTTAGATTTTTGCTACAATCTATCGTAATGTTTTTGTGGATGTTCATGAATTACATACCTCTGCTGAAATTTGGACTAGATTACAATATCGTTTTATGCACACGAGTTTAGCTCGCTCCATGGAACTGAAGGGTTGGTTAACTCGTATTAAAAAGGTTGAGACTCAATCTATGGATGATAATTTACGAGACATAAAGGTTATTGTGGATTCCCTTGCTTCTATCCAGTCTCCTGTTTTCAATGCCGACTTAGTTCAGTATACTTTGTTTGGTATTGATGGTGATCCTAACTATGCTCATCTTGTTACTACCTTGATGCATTATCCCCATGACCTCACGTTTGATGATTTGCGCCCCAAATTGTTGCTTGATGAGCAATGTCTTAAACTCACAAGGGCTGCCTCCAAATCCTCTTCGCATCATGCAATGGTTGCTGTTCATTCTTCTCCTTCCTCTTCTGCATCCGGTTCTAAGAATCAAGGGGGAGGTAAGAAGAAAGGTAAGCATAATAATCGCAACAAAGGTGGCAATGGAGGTCGTGGGAATCACAATAATACCCGTGGAAATGGCTCTCACTCCAACAATCATTCACAAGGTCAAAATTCTAACAATCGAGGTCGTCAAAATGGTATGAGTAATTCATCTAACTTGTCATTTTCTGTATTGCCTTTCACCAACTATGTTGCTAATCATTTGTGCTCAGCAGGAAATAGTTCATCTAAAGACAATTTCAGCTCTACCCCCTCTTCCAATACTTGTGGTCTCTGTTGGAATTCAGGTCATCAAGCCGCCTATTGTCCTCACATATTTAATTCTAACTTGGTGCCTTCTAACCAAGAGAGTCTCACTCGTGCCCTTGCTGCACTGTCTGTTGGTGGTGAAGCCAATGACTCTGTCTGGTATCCCGATTTGGGAGCTGCTTTTCACATGACCCCTCAGGATGGTAAGTTTTCTACTATGCTTCCTTACACTGGGTCTAGTTCTGTTGTTGTTGGTGATGGTACCTCTCTCTCTATTAAAAATGTTGGAACATTGGAAATTAACACGTCTAGTCGTCCTCTTAAGTTGTCTTCCGTGTGTCATGTCCCTAAACTCACCCATAATTTATTGTCTGTTCACAAGTTTTGTTAAGAAAATAATTGTGTCGTGTGTTTTGATAAAACTTCTATTTGTGTTAAGGACAAGATCACGGGGGCGGTTCTGCTTCAGGGATCCAGTAAGGATGGTGTCTACCCTATTCGACCTCTCTTTGTCAGTCATCAGTCTTCTGTGCCTGCGTTGATAGCCACTAAGGAGTCTGGCGATGTCTGGCATGCTCATCTCGGTCATACTTCTTCTAAAGTGTTAGGGACCTTAGTTTCCAATAAGAGCATTTCATGTACTTCTAAATTTCATGACGATTGTGTTTGTTGCAAATTAGGCAAAGTTCATCGTTTGCCTTTTGAACCAGTTACTACTCATCATGCCCCATATCCCTTATATTTAATTCACAGTGACATTTGGTAATCTCCTGTGTTATCCAATCAGTTTTATCGATATTATGTTGTTTGTTGATGATTTTTCAAGTTATTCATGGATTTATCCTTTACGTCGAAAATCGGATGTTCATTCTCAATTCTTAAGTTTTCAAAAGATGGTTGAAAATCTCTTTAATTGCAAAATTAAGATTTTCCAAAGTAATGGTGGACGGGAGTTCGACAATGCTCCTCTTCCCCATCATTTCCGAGAATCAGGAATAATTTATCAAAAATCCTGTGCTGGCACTCCAGCTCAGAATGGTGTTGCAGAGCGCAAGCACCATCACATTATTGAAATGGCTCGTACCATGCTCATTCACTCTGATCTCTCAGCTCAGTTTTGGGTGGATGCATCTTTTACGGCCCTATTTACTATCAATCGGTTGTCGAGCTCTGTTAAAGGGGGTGCTACCCCTTATGAGAAATTATTTCATCGTACTCCTTCTTATACTTTTTTGAAACCTACATATGGATCCTAAAATCAACAAACTATAACCTAAGTCAAAACATTGTGTTTTCATTGGTTATGCGTCAAATTACAAGGGATATAGGTGTCTTGATCCAGCAACTTGTCGTGTGTACATTAGTCGTCATGTCCTTTTTCATGAGAAGCAATTTCCTTATCGTCGTCTTCATACGACTGAGTCGACTTTACCTTTTACTTCTCCACATGTCTTGGATGCTGATTGGTCTCCCACTGTCACCTCCCCTCGCCCTAGGAGTGCTCTCCCTCCATCGGATTCTCCCGTGGTGTCCCCTGCACTCCTCCCCTCTGTGGCAGCAGCCCCCACGCCTTCCCCATGTGCTGTTGTCCCCCCTGCTCTCCCGTGGTAGCTTCCCCATCCCTTCCCTTGTTGGCAGTCAACCCCACGCCCCCATGTGGCCTTCCCCCCTTATGCCATAACTCCCCCGTGGCCTCTACTGCCCCCTTCCTTCTATGGCAGCGAGCTCCACGCCCCCCCCTGTGGTCTCCCCCTTCATCCCACAGCCCAACCGTGGCTATTCCTGCCCCTCTTCCTACCTTGAAAGCAGCCTCCATGCCAGCTCTCCCGTCTTCCCCCCCTTTGCCTACCCCTTCCCTGGTGTCATCTGTGTCCCCTTCGTTACCCTTAGTTCTGCTTGTTTCTAATGTTCATCCCATGGTTACTCGTCTCAAAGATGGCATTACTAACCCCCGTCCCTCAATGAATTTAAAAACGGATTTAAAAATAGATGTCCTTGAGTCGGAACCTACTAATTATAAACAAGCATCGAAAGACTCACATTGGCGTCAAGTTATGCTTGAGTACACAACTTTAATTAAAAATGACACATGGGAGTTGGTACCTCGCAACTTCGATCGCAACTTGCTTGGTTGTAAGTGGGTGTATAAGATTAAATATAATTCTAATGGTACTATGGAGCGGTTTAAAGCTAGACTTGTTGTGTTCGGCAATCATCAGCAAGCATATATTGATTATTTTGAAACTTTTAGTCTTTTAGTTAAGCACACTATTGTGCGCTTAGTTCTCACTATTGCTATTTCGCTTAAATGGATTGTTCGTCAGTTGGATGTTAAAAATGCTTCTTCATGGCTTTCTTAATGAGGAAGTCTATATGCGTCAACCTCCTGGTTTTATTCATCCTTCTAAACCCACTCATATTTGTCGGTTGTGCAAATTCATTTATGGCTTGAAACAGGCTCGTCCCCGAGCTTGGTTATCTCATTTCAGTATTTCAACAATTTTCTTTTATCTATTGGTTTCAAATGCAACAATTGTGACACTTCCATGTTCACTCTTAAATATCATGGTCATCTTCTCATCTTACTTCTTTATGTGAACGACATTGTCCTCATTGGGAGTAATTCTGCTCTAGTTCACAAATTTATCTTAATTCACTCTTCACAGTTTGCTATGAAGGATTTGGCGGATCTCCATTTTTTTTTAGGTATTCAGGTGGTGAGTACTCCTTTTGGTTTGCTATTATCTCAACACAAATATGTTACAGATTTACTTTGTAAATTTTCATCTTCATACTGTCAAACCTGTACGCACTCCTAGTGTCTCTCGAGTGACTTTGTCTCTTCTTGATGGTGAGCTTCTTGCTGATCCCACTGATTATCGTAGTATGGTTGGTGCAATTGTAATACTTAACTATGACTCGTCCAGATATTGCTTATGCTATTAATATGGTCTCTCAATTTATGCATGCTCCTCTTACTACTCACCTTCATGCAGTGAAGAGAATTTTCAGGTATTTACAAGGCACATTGACTTTTGGCCTGTTTCTGCACACCACTAGCTCTCCTTCCGTGGTGATTGCCTATTCTTATGCCGATTGGGCAGGCTGTCCTGACAGTCATCGCTCCACTACTGGTTATGCAGTCTTCTTAGGGAAGAATTTGATTTCCTAGCGCTCGAAAAAGAAACCTGCTGTGATTTCCACTACTGAAGCTGAATTTCGTGCAGTCGCTTATACTGCCGCTGAGACCATTTGGCTTCGTCAACTTCTTGCAGATTTAGGGTATTATATACGTCTTCCTGTCACTCTCTATTGAGACAATGTCTCTGCAACGTTTCTTAGTGCGAATCCTATTCAACATGATCGTAGCAAACACATTGACATTGATTATCACTTTGTTCATGAAATGGTTGCTCATGGTGGTCTTCATGTCCGTCATGTTCTGACTCAGTCACAGGTTACTGATTTTTTCACTAAAGGTCTCTCTAGTGACTTATTTTGTAAACATCGTTCCAATTTATCCGTCATTGCTCCCCGTACAGATTGAGGGGGTGTATTAGGGTAATTAACCATGTAAAGGATAGAAGGGACTTTTACATTAATTAGGTCTGTAATATATTTACTATATGTACGAGTGCTAGGGCAACCGTTCTAGGTTAGCCACAATTCATAATCAATCTATGTACACATCTAAAGTTATCATATGCCAACCAACTTTTCAATCTCTTGGAGAATATCTTCATGTGCTTCTTTACTTTTAGTCTTCCATTTTGTTTCAGATGAGATGCTAGTAATTTAAATTCCGAAACATATAATAGCTCCCACCATCAACTCTCAGCTCACTGACTCTCTAGATCTCATCAATGGCGTCCAAGACGCCCCATCACCCACCAATACCCCCAACACACCATCGTCCCTCAAATCCTCTCTAACATCCGATCTGACTCCCACCACATCCTCTCCTCGGTTCGATCCTCCTCCATCCTCGCCTAAATGTCTCCGCTAAAGTCCGCTCCCTCGACCTAGCTAAGTCTCGCGTTTTCTCAAAATTCGCTTGCATTGATGCAGTGAAATCGGCGCTTCAGTGCGACCATTATGAGTTCGCAGGAGGGTGGGGGGAGGGGGTGGACGCAGGCAGAGGGGGCAGGAAAGAAGGTGTTTTCAGGGGTGAGGCGGGGGAGGGGGTGTTCACAGGGGTGGGGGGAGGGGTTTTGGTGGGAAGGGTAGATTGGTTTTTTAATTTTTAGTTTCTTTTTAATTTAATTAATATTTAGAATTTAAAAAAAATTAAACCAATAAAAATGAGACACGTGGACAGATTACCTACAATAACAAGTTGTTTACCTGTTGAACCCATTAAAAGATAATACCCTTATAAGCTTTGCTTATTCAGAGTTAATCCAAAGTCTGACTTATTTTGAGCAGACCGCCTAAAGGTTGTCTTATCCTTAACAACTTTACATATATTGAGTTTAGGATAAGAATAAATAGAGTTTGGTTTATAATAAAAAAACCTTCAGTATTGTAAATTAATTCTAACTTTTAATATACTTTTTGAAAAATTATAATTTTTGTACCGTTGGAGAGTATTTAAAAGATACTTCAAAACAGGTGTTGTTTATAATATTTTTCAACTCTATAATAAAGCATCGTATAAGAAGAAATATTTACTGTAGTACGTATTAAAGTAACCTATTCATGTTTTCTACAAATCCTATTCATGTTAGAATTAGAAGATGTATAAGAAGTTTTCCTGAAAAAAGATGTATTAGAAGATATATTAGAAAACATACACATAGTATCTAATCTATATCTATCAATCTATATATATATTGCAGATTGCCTTAATTTTAAACCTCGTATTGGTGAATTGAGGTTGGAAAAGTGACGCACAAATCCAAAACCCTAGAAATTTATTTCGTGGATCTGTATATATATATATATATATATATATATATATATATATAGGGGGTCAGGATCCGGTCAGAATGGGTCCTTATGTGAGAACAGATTCATGTTAATTAGAACGTAAGCAACACTTTTTACAACATACTTAATCTTTTGTTTTTAGAACATATTCAATACTTTTTAGAACATATGTAACATTTTTTAGAATAATAACTTATAGAATATATGCTATGAGTTTTACGACATGAACATATCTTTTTAGAATGTAAGAACCTAATCAACACATATACTTATATTGATATATACATGTTCTAAATTTCAAGCTTATGTTCTAAATTATTTCAAGTATTTTTTAAAATATTTTAAGTGTGTTTTAAATTATTTCAAGTATGTTTTGAACTATTTGAAACATGTTCTAAATTATTTCAAGTATGTTATAAATGATTACAAGTACACTCTAAATTATTTCCAGTAAAATTTTAGAACATGTACACCGTTTTGTAGAACATATACACTATTTTTAGATCATATATAATAACTTTTAGAACATATGTAATACTACCATGCTTTTACCAACCCAATTGTGAAGAATTTGCTCATCATTTCATATTCAGGTAAAAATTGCAGATTTTTACCTTAATTTTAAACCGCATATTGGTGAATTGAGGTTGGAAAAGTGACGCACAAATCCAAAACCCTAGAAATTTGTTTCGTGGATCTTCAATTTGCTAGAAATATGACATTTTTGTGAGATCGAGAAACCGAAAACAAAATAAAAGAGGAGAGTTGTAATTGCAGAAGTTGTTGGAAAACAGCAAAAATATTTATCAGCATTCATGAAGGAGAGAGAAAATGATCAAAAAAAATTAAAATTACATGATTGAAAAGTAGACCCAATTTTGAAAATTTACCTTTGTATTTGTAGACACTAAAAATTTATTAGTGTTCTATATTAAAATAAGTTAATTATTATTGAGCTAAAATAAATATGATTAGCCCAATTTAATTAATTTAGCCCACTCAAATAAGATATCCAAATTAAATTAAATAAATATAATTTGGGTTCCAAAATATTTGGGCTAGCCTATCTTACTAGTCCAAATAAGATGGTCAAGGTGCAAAGGTAGAAAAGACTTCCAAGTCATAAACGGGCCCAAGCCCATAAGCTACCAAGTCCATGAAGGGATCTCCATTCTTTATAAATAGAGCTCACCTCCTTTAGTTGAGGGGACTAGAAAATCATTATTCTCAAGAGCTCATAAAACTCTCTTGGAATTCTCTCTACAAATAGTCAACAAGCACATCAAATCTGTGCCGACTGTTCAGATACACTCAAACACATTCGACTAAGATTCAAGCGTTTGTCATCCCTCATTCGAATACACTCAAACTCAGGTTGACGTTGACAAAACGTCATCCCACATTCAAACTCAGGTTGACGTTGACAAAACGTCACTCTACACTCAACTCCACGTCGACATCAACACGTGTCACTCTCAAGCTACGGAACAGAATCAGAGGACTTAGTTTATTTTCATTATAAACTGTTTACAGAGATTGTACTCAATACATTTATTGAAATATAATTTCTTTGTTACTTTGTTTCCTGCCTTATATATTTTGACTCGAAATTTGTGTTTACAAATTTTGGCACGCTCGGTGGGACCATTTCTGCCTCTCATCTCTGTTTCGTTATCAACAACAAATCCGAGAAATGGCCTCAAGCAAGAACATATCTCAATAATCTGAAAATGCTTCCGACACCCTACGAAAATCTGTAACGTTGGGTGACTTCATGGATGACATGACTCTTAGTTTCCGCGCCAGAGGAATGAAAAAGGCTGTTGTTGCTGCCGCCGCAGCTAAGCTTCGAACTGCAAACGTTCCTACTAGGCAAATAAAGCTCTCTAAGCCAGCTGCTACTGAATCATCTATCATGCCTGATTCACACAAGGAGCGTGAAACCCCTGTGTTTGGATCAACTGCTTTGGCTGAACGCGAGCCATCATTCATTGCTTCTCAAATATGGAAGCAACTCTCATCTGGTAAGTCAGACAGGCTAACCGTTCACACTAGCCCTCTCTTTGATCCACTTAATGTAGAGAGTGACAATGAAACAAGTGATGATCTTGTTGTCTCATCACCCCTAAAGATTTTCGACTTTGAGGAACCCTTGCTGTCTTCACAGTCAAACACTGCTGCTGTTATGGTGACCTCAGCTAAGACAGTTGAGGAATAACTTGCTGAAATGAATAGCCTACTCCAAAAATTAATGAAGGATGGAGAAGAAAAAGATGCTCAAATCCGACTCCAAAACGAGCAAAGTGCTGCCCTCAACAAGAAACTTGAGGGGGACGACGCATCATCAAAACAGGGTGATGAAATTGAAGGGGAGAGTGGTGAAGACGCTTGCCGCCCACCTACAGCTCGACAACTTGAGTTATTGATAGCTCACGCTGTCAAAAATCAACTTGGAGAAAGTTCTCAAGGCAGTCATCGCTATGTGAAGCCTTATACCAAAAGGATCGATAAGCTGCAAATGCCTTTTGGCTATCAACCCCCCAAGTTTCAGCAATTCGATGGAAAAGGAAATCCTAAGCAACACATTGCTCACTTTGTGGAAACATGTAACAATGCTGGTACCACAGATGATTTCCTTGTCAAACAATTTGTTCGTTCTCTGAAAGGCATGGCCTTTGACTGGTACACAGATTTACCCTCACAATCCATCGACAGTTGGGATCAAATGGAGGAGGAATTCCTGAACATGTTCTATAGCACTCGACGTATTGTAAGTATAAGACTCACCAGTGGAAGGATGAGCCAGTCATCGATTACATCAATCGTTGGCGCGCATTGAGTCTAGAGTGTAAAGATCGCCTAACTAAAGTCTCTGCTATTGAGATGTGCATTCAAGGAATGGATTGGGACTTGCTTTATATCCTGCAAGGTATAAAGCCTAGGACTTTTCAAGAATTGGCTACGTGAGCTCATGACATGGAGCTTACCATTGCTAACAATAGAGGCAAAAGTAAAACTTCTTCAGAATACAAGAAAGAGAAGAAGGATTTTAAGAAGACTGACAAGACTGCCAAAAGTTCGACTAAGGAGTCAATGTCAATCACGACCTCCTCGCCTGTCAAGATCTCTAGCAAGGCTGGCACTGAAAAGAATAAGGGTTCATCTTCTCAAGAACCTAGGAAAAATAAATCAACCTTGAAAGAACTCCAAGCAAAGAAATATCCATTTCCAGACTCTGATTTGTCAGATATGTTAGATGATTTACTTAAAAACAAAGTCATTGAGTTACCTGAAGCTAAGCGTCCTGCAGAGGTCGGTAAGACTTCCGATCCTAACTACTGTCGGTATCACAGGTTGATTAGTCATCCCATAGAAGAGTGTATAACACTTAAGGAGAGAATTATGCAACTTGCAAAGGATGGGAAAATTGTACTAGATTTTGATGAAGTTACTGAAGCTAATCACGCCTCCGCGATGTTAGATTCTTATTGGGAGGCTCAAACTCTGCAGTTTGGGAGTTTGGAGCCAGTAATTGTACATGTGCTGTGACCGGTTCTCCAAGTTGATGATGTGCCATCTGTTGAGCACAGTGTCCCAATTGGCAACCAACATGGAGAGGATGACGAAGGGTGGACGTTGGTCACTAGAAGGAGGCCTAGACGACAGTCAAAGCCTCAACCAAAGTCTGTTTATCGTAAGAAGAAGCGTCAAAAAAGAAAGGGCTCAAAACGCTCGAAAGGAAAGAAAAAATCAAAAAAGCATACCAAACAGCAGCTACTTCCAATTGACTTGCTCGAACAAGATCCACTTTCCCCTGTAACCTTAGAAGAATTCTTTCCTGAAGATTACTTCACTACGGTTACTGTTAATGCTACCTCATTTGTTGAGGATGAAGAAGAAAAAGAAGAAGAGGAGGATCAAGAGCCTGTTAAAGAGAATGAAATCTCTGTTAAAGTGACTGTTCAGCATTCAGGGACAGAGATAGATCTAAAGATATTGGCTATCTTGGAGGCTCTTCCTACACGTATGGGATGGAGGCAGATCTTTCATTTGCCTCGAGAAATGTATCGACAGGTGGCTCTTGCACTTCAGCACCCAGAACTATACCTTGACAAAGTGAAGGATCCTGGAGAGCCAATAGAAAGTTCGGCTAAATGCGCGTCATGTAATTTTGCCTTAGCCTTCACTGATGAAGACTTATTGTTGGGTTCAAAACCTCACAACCGACCCTTGTTTGTTTCTGGTTATATTTTCGGCCAGAGAGTGAATCGTATCTTAGTGGATGGGGGTTCAGCTGTCAACATCATGCCAAAATCCACCATGACTGATTTAGGGATCACTATGGAAGATCTTTCTGATAGTCGTTTAATGATCCAAGGATTCAACTTGAACAGTCAGCGTGCCATAGGCATAATACGTCTTGACCTTGTGATGGGAGAGTTAACATCATCTACTCTCTTCCATGTCATAGATACAAAGACGTCGTATAAAATGTTGCCATCTAGAATTCCTTCAACAGGGAAAAGGGGTAGAAATAAAATTGGTGATATTCCCTCGTCTTCAAGCTCTAGTGAGTCAGCCACCACTGAGATGCAACAACAAAAATGCAAAGAAAAGGTAAAAGAAGAAGTTGTTGCTCAACCCATTAAAGCAATGAAGAAGGCAGTAACGACTCCGGTCTTGCGATACATTCCTAAATCACGTCGTAAGAAAGGGGAGTCACCTTTTGCAGGGTGTCAGGTTATGAAAGAAGAGCCAAACAAAGAAAAAGGAGTAGATGAGA
Source organism: Beta corolliflora (assembly GCA_947648045.1). Classification (NCBI taxonomy): domain Eukaryota; kingdom Viridiplantae; phylum Streptophyta; class Magnoliopsida; order Caryophyllales; family Amaranthaceae; genus Beta; species Beta corolliflora. The sequence goes on along the minus strand of CANSZD010002921.1, from coordinate 9,310,490 downwards.
CTACTCATCAATGTTTAAAGCAAGAAGTGGTTGTTCCTTTACTTAGAGTCAACCACAATCAAATTGCTAAACCTCCAACCTCAGAATCTGTTGATCAATCTAGGAGAAAATGGCTTAACAAGGGTAGGTTTTACCCAAATGCTTATAAACTCTTGGCAGAGTCTGGTTATGACTTTGAGAATCCAGCGCCAATGGGCAATGTCATTGAGGTCGATCCTCATTGAATTAATGACACACAAAAGAAATTGCAAGAGTATGGCATTGAGGTACGTCCGACTAAAGTAGGCTTGGGATTTGAAACCCCAACACCAATCAAAGTTTCCGCACGGCGTAGAGGGACAACCTTTTCTTCGCAGTATATTACTGCGGAGGAAGTCGAAGAAAATAAAGGTGAAAATAGTGTGCCTCAACCAAAAATATCGGTCTTTGATCGATTGTAGTCGCCTGTCGTAAAGGACCATACATCGGTTTTTGACAGACTTGGTGGACACGAGCTTAATGAAGGTGCGAAGCTAAAAACACAAACACCCTTGCAAAATCTTCGATCCTCTAAGAAGAAAGCATCTGTTTTTAAACGTCTTGGTGCATCGACCTCAATTGATAAACAACAAAGAAGGTCAGTACTAAGTCGCATTACAAGAGGGAAAAATGAAGTTAAAGGCGAGGACGCACCTCAAAGTGTTATCCCATCTCGCATGAGGCGTACACAGGTGGTAGACATCATTGAACATGCACCCATGAAAGCCAAAGGTCGTGTCATAGTGTTAACAAACCAAAGGAGTTCGTCTAGTCAAGAAAAAGAAAAAGATGTTGAATTTGTTTCATCAAACCATATCACAGGGCATGAGGCTCCTGAAAGTGACGAGGAGATGGAAACAGATGAGGCTCCTAAAACTCTTGAAGATGGGGGGCAAGCCACCGTTGATGAGTTAAAAGAGTTAAACCTTGGAACTCAAGAAGAGCCACGCCATGTCTACGTCAGCGCTTTTCTTACCCAACAGGAAGAACAAAAATATTCCAAGTTACTCTCTGACTACAAAGACGTATTTGCATGGAGTTATAAGGAGATGCCAGGACTAGACCCAAAAGTCGTTGTCCATCGCTTAGCCATCAAAAAAGGTGTCAGTCCAAAGAAGCAATCCCAAAGACGCTTCAGGCCAGAATTAATTCCTGAAATTGAGGCAGAAGTAAACAAGCTCATTGATGCAGGATTTATTCGCGAAGTCAAGTATCCTACTTGGATAGCAAACATTGTGCCAGTACGAAAGAAAAATGGACAATTACGAGTTTGTGTGGACTTCCGCGACTTGAACGAGGCGTGTCCGAAGGATGACTTTCCACTCCCAGTAACGGAAATCATGATTGATGCCACCACTGGTCATGAGGCTTTGTCATTCATGGATTGTACCGGTGGATACAACCAAATTCACATGGCTCCTGAAGATCAAGAAGCAACTGCATTTCGTACCCCTAAAGCGATATTTTGTTAAAAAGTCATGCCTTTCGGCTTGAAAAATGCCGGAGCTACGTATCAGCGTGCAATGCATAAATTTTTTGAAGATATGATGCATCAAATTGTGGAGTGCTATGTAGATGACTAGGTGCTAAAGTCTAAGAAGAAGGAGAATCATCTACATGACCTCCGTAAAGTCTTTGAAAGACTAAGAAAATGTCAATTAAAAATGAACCCCCTCAAGTGCGCATTTGGCGTCACCTCAGGAAATTTTCTAGGCTTCATTGTCAGACACAGGGGTATTGAAATTGACCAAGCAAAGATTAAGGCAATCCAAGAGATGCCTGAACCTAAGAACCTCAAGGAGTTGCGTGGCCTCTAAGGGCGTCTCGCTTACATTCAAAGGTTTATTTCTAATCTAGTAGGAAGATGTCATCCCTTCAGCCATCTCATGAAAAAGGATGCCCCGTTCAAATGGAATGACTCATGTAAAAAAGCCTTCGAAAGTATAAAGAAGTACTTGTCTTCTCCCCCTGTGTTGGGGGCACCAGTAAAAGGGAAACCACTCATCCTTTATGTCGCAGCACAGGAGCGATCTCTGGGGGCAATGTGAGCTCAAGAGCAAGAAAATCGTAAGGAGACAGGTCTTTACTACTTGAGCCGAACTTTGGTGGGTGCTGAATTGAATTACTCACCTATTGAAAAAATGTGCCTTGCTTTGATTTTTGCTATTCAAAAATTAAAGCATTACATGCAGGCTCATACGGTTCATGTCATCTCAATGTTTGACCCAATAAAATACATTCTCTCAAGGCCCGTGTTGTCTGGCAGACTTGCAAAGTGGGCTATGCTTTTAAAACAACATGACATTGTGTATGTCCCGCGAAAGGCTGTCAAGGGGCAAGCAATAGCAGACTTTTTCGTAGACCACCCAGTCACTGCAGAATGGGAGCTTTCCGATGATCTGCTGGGTGAAGATGTGTTTTTCATTGAAATACTCCCACCTTGGAAAATGTACTTTGACGGCGCCGCTCGTCATGACGGTGCAGGAGCTGGAGTTGTCTTCATTTCTCCAGAAAAGCATATACTGCCATACTCTTTTGTGCTAACTCAATTGTGCTCTAATAATATGGCTGAGTACCAAGCACTCATAATAGGCCTCCAAATGGCAATTGGAATGGGACTTAGAGACTTAGACATTCACGGGGACTCCCAATTAAAACAATTGTCGGGTGAATACGAAGTCAAAAAGAATGATCTAATCCCTTATCAAAGGCAAGCGTCACAATTGCTTGACAAACTTGATACCGTTAAGTTAGAACATGTTCCAAGGAGTGCCAACAAGATGGCTGACGCGCTCGCTGGGCTTACAGCCACTTTGGCACTGGGGGCAGAAGAAATCATGTCTGTACCCGTTTGCCAAATGATGGGTTGTCGCTCCTGATGATGATGTTGAAGAATATGCTGAAGAAGTTGACATAATCTCTGTCTATCAAATCGACAAGGAAGATTGGCATCAACCAATTATAGATTATTTGGAACATAAAAAATTGCCAAGTGATCCAAAACATAAGACAGAGATTCGTCGTCCAGCCTCACGGTTTATATATTATAAGGGGACTCTTTATCGACGATCCTTTCATGGTCTTTGGTTAAGATGTATCGGAGATGAAGAAGCAAAGTAAACCATGGAGGAAGCTCACTCTGGAGTTTGTGGCGCTCATCAGTCATGTTCAAAACTGCATGACCGTATTAAAAGAATGGGTTACTATTGGCCAAGCATGGTACAAGATAGCATGGACTATGTAAAGAAATGTGAAGCTTGCCAATTTCATGCTAACTTCATTCATCAACCTCCAGAGCCATTACACCCCACTGTCGCATCTTGGCCATTTGAAGCATGGGGACTTGATGTAGTCGGCCCAATCACACCAAAATCATCTGCTGGGCAATCATATATTTTGGCGCGATGACGACTATTTTTCTAAATGGGCAGAGGCCATCCCCTTACGCGAGGTAAAGAAGGAGAATGTTGTTGACTTCATTCGTACTCACATCATCTACAGATATGGTGTACCCCGAAGAATTGTCACAGACAATGGGACACCATTTTACAATACATTGATGAAAAGTTTATGTGAGAAGTTTAAATTCACCCAACATAGATCGTCAATGTACAATGCACCAGCAAACGGTCTAGCTGAAGCGTTCAACAGGACACTTTGTAGTTTGTTGAGCAAAGTGGTTGCCAAGTCCAAACGTGATTGGCATGAAAGAATAGGGGAAGCTCTATGGACATACAGGACGACATATAAATCAGTAACACAATTAACTCCATACTCGTTGGTGTATGGCGTTGAGGCCGTTCTCCCCTTAGAGCTTCAAATTCCATCATTGCGCATTGCCATACAGGAAGGCTTGACTTCTGAAGAAAATGATAAACTCCGACTTGCTGAGTTGGAGGCGCTTGTCGAAAAAAGACTCCAAGCACAACAAAAATCTGAGTGCTACCAAGCTCGTCTGTCACGCGCTTTCAATAAAAAAGTTCGACCTCACTCCTTTCAAGTTGGAGACATGGTCCTAGCCATTAAAAGACCCATCATTATTTCTCGCAAGACAGGAAATAAATTCAGTTCTAAATGGGATGGCCCATACGTTGTCAAAGAGGTGTACACTAATGGGGCGTATAAAATTGTTGACGCCGAAGGGTTACGTATAGGGCCTATAAATGGCAAGTTTCTGAAGCGCTACTACTCATGAAAATTGAGAGCATCGGTCAACTCCTAAGCTGCATATGTTGAAAGAAAATATATGTAAACTTGAACTACGTTCGCTTGATCTTGTAAAAGTGATTCGATAATTCTTTTGCAAGTACGTAGGCAGCTTGGGTAACAAAAAAAATACTCAAGTGCAGCCACACCAAAAAAAAATATTACAATCATTGTAATACTCCTGGCTCGCAAGAGTATAAACTGTGAACGGCGAAAAAAAAAATGCAATTGTTATTGTACTCCTGGCCCGCAAGAGTATAAAATGTGAACGGCGAAACAAAAACAAAAAAAAAAGCTATCAATGTAATACTCCTGGCCCGCAAGAGTATAAACTGTGAACGGTGAAAAAAAAAACAAAACAATTCTATCAATGTAATAATCCTGGCCCGCAAGAGTATAAACTGTGAACGGCGAAACACAAAAAAAAAATGCAATTGTTATAGTACTCCTGGCCCGCAAGAGTATAAATTGTGAACGGCTAAATAATAATGATAAAAAAGGATGTGTTCATCTTATAAAAAAAGAAGCAGCAGAAAGGGACAAAGTCTCAATCCATCCACTCAATGGGTTTGATTGCAGACTGAAGCTCGAGAAGGTTCACCATATGTTGTTCAAGTTGGGCAATCTCATCAGTACTCAAAGATGGATTTGCTTCCAACTCATCCAAATTCCGTTTTGCAGCCTTTATCTGTTCTTCATAGGATGTTAAAAAGGTCTTGTTAGCTGTCAATTCATCATATAGATGGATTTTCTCCTCACGACTTTTTTGTAATTCAGCTTCGAGATCACTTAACATTTTCGTGACTGCCGCATCATGCTCCTCTAATAGTTTTTGCCTCTCTTGCTCTTTAACAAAGTTGGACTCGGCTTGTTTCAGCAACTCTGACTGAGCACGCATGTCATGCTCCACCTGCTCTGACCGTTGGCGCCCTGCAACTTTTGTTTCTAAAGCAAGATAAGACTTGACAGACCAAAAATAGGAATCGACCTGACGCTTTAGCGGACGTGGGTCACCCTTAAGGTTTTGTATGCCTTTATACACCATGCGAGCTTCTGCATATTTTTCCTCAACCTTAGAAAATGGTGATTGTTGCAACATGGTCAGATAGCCTGCTCCAATGCTTCTGATAGCGTTGGTAAAGATGGTGGAAGAATTAGGCCCTGGACGACAAGTGTTAGAAGATGCAGTAGGAACATGAACACCCTTTATAGCATCATCGGAGGGGTTCACATCGTTAGGATGAATATCCAAAGCCCTAGAGGCAACTTCAAGAGAATTGGGACCAGAATTGATCGTTCACTGCGAGTTGAGGAAGATAGGCAAATTGGATGAGTCTGCTTCGATTGGTCCCCACTAGTCGAACCCTTTATGATCCTCAATTCCTTTCCTTTTCAGGTCGGAGGATGGGTATTGCTGTAATAGCCCCACTTTTTAAGCTAAGATTACTTTGATAAGTAAGGATTATTAACATTATTAACGTACTAATCAGTATGTAATCGGTTATGACTTTCGCTGGAATCAAAATTTTTCGAATAGTTCTTCTTATGTGAACTTTTGCTTGTAAGATGAATATTATGTCTTATTATGTGTTGAGCTATGAGAATTGTGAATGAAGATAATTCATTTGTGAATTACGTCAGGAACGTTGAGTATCGTTCCGGAGTTTTGAGATATGGAGTTATTATCGGTATTGGATGTAAGTTACCCTGAAAATTAAGGTTAAGGAATAATTAAGTCAAGATACCTCCATTAAGGTATAAAATATAGTTTGGGAGATTTAGTTAAGAATAATAAAGGATTAGGGAGTGATTAAGGAGATAATCCAAAGTTAAGAACCTTGAGAATTCTAGATTGTTCCTAAGCATGGGAAATGACGATGTTGCCCCTAATACTAAATTAAAATCACGAGTTTGCCATTACCCATTCTCTATATATAAGTGATCAAGGACCCAAAATCATTTCATCTGATTTCGTCAAACAAAACACACCAAAAATCACTCACAATATCTCCTCTCCTTCTCGCCAGAACTGGCGAGTTCTATGGCTGCATTTTGACAACTTGTTTCCTTTGAATTCTTGCTCCAAATCTTACATGCAATTGCTTTCCTAGGTTTCTCAAGTTGTTCTTCAAACTGGGCAATCGATAGTTTTGAATTTTCACATCAATAGCATCAAAGAAAGTCAAGGAAGGTGAGATGTTACTGAATTACAACACTTATGAGGTTTATAAGAATGAAACTTGAATACTTTGGGTTAATTGCTGAATTTTAAGTTATGAATATTTTATTTAAGGACTTATGGAGTTGCTGGAGAAGACCTAAAAGTTGTTGAAAGAGATTTGATTCCTAAACACCGGAGTAAGGTACACAAGCTCCACCACCTAAACTTTGTTTCTAGCTTTGATCATGGAATTTGTTTGTGGAATTGTGAATACTTGGATTATGTTTGAATGTGTATAAAAACTGATTTGCATGTGTTTTCTTATGGAAGATATTGTGTTAAAATCCTCTTGCATGTCAAGTTCCCTAAGACTCTCTGAATAACCGAGTAAGAAGTGATTATCCATCTCTCTTGGGCTATGCTGCCGTGACTTTCCCTGCCAAATATATTCCTTTTCCATTCTGTTTTTCGCCTTGGTGTCACTTGGAAGTGGTAGATATTGAAAAGTTATTGAATTTAGACCCAAAAATCACTCCATTTGGAGTTGTACATCAAAAGTTATGATGTCTGGAAGTTGTTGTATGCATAACAAGTTTCCTCAAACACTTATTAACCCTTGTCATTATCTCGATTTCGTTTTGATTGGAGATCCTGTTGTGGCTAAACTTTTATGATATTCCCTTGCAACATTTATGTCTTGATTATCAAATAAACATTTGCTTCATTCACCTCATTTAAAACGTAACCTCAATTTATCGAGTAAAAGAACACCTAAAACTCGATTCTTGCTTAGTTGTTTTCTCGAGTTGATTAACCATGTTTCTTTGGTTCATTAATTACCTTTAAATGTTGAATACCTACTGAATTTATCCACTTATTGGTTTACATACCTAAACCTTAGCTAAATATAGAAGTTACGATATACACCTAAACCACCATATTTTAATAAAACACCGAAACCGTGAAATCGATCTTTTGTTTACTTGCGTGGAGTAGTCTTCTCATATAGTTAAGAACCTCTTGTGAAAACTATGCATGCTGCCATATCTTGTTGATCGCTTTATTGACCGCTTTGGATAACCATGAAGTCGTTTCCGATACCTTGTTATTAAGTCACTTCCCCTAAATAGTGGAACTTGGCATAGCAAGCTTGCTTTACGAAACTTGTTTTGATAAGTTAAAGTTTGTTATGATGGTTGAAATAGTGATTATGAATAAGTATTTAAGTAAGTTACTTGAGTATAGTTATAAAAGTATAAGTATTTCAGTATAAGTGTTTAAGTATAAGTATTTCAGTATAAGTGTTTAAGTATATGTATTTCAGTATAAGTATTTAAGTACAAGTGTTGAGTATAAATATTTTTGTATGATTACAAGTTTTGTTTTATAAGGGGAACTGAACAACATTCGTAGAGCGGGTTTGCTCATTATGTATTTAGAGCGGGTATTGCTACGGAGCGGGTATTGCTCCGTTATGTAGGGTCATGACCTGTAAGTCTTGCAAGCAGGAAATAAGAAAGGTGGGGAGACGTCCCTCAAAAGTCTGGAGTTGTGGCTTAGCCCTCTCCATTCGTGTTCCTTCCCTGGAGTTATGCTATGTTTGTGATAAGTATAAGATTATTATTTGTGTTATATATGGAGAATGATGTGTGATATATTGAGATAATTCATGGAAATTTCTCCAGTATATGCAAAAGTATTTCTATGGAAGTTTACAGGAAAGAACCAACGTATTTCTGAGCAAGTATTAAAGTATTTCTGAATAAGAATAAAAGTATATTGAAAATTATCAGTTTACGTTTTGAGTATAAGAAACGATTACGTAATTTCAGCCACCTTATTATTTTGGAATCGGTGGGACTTGTGTACCAGCGTAAGCTGACCTATTTTGTTCTATGAACCAGTCCTGGTGGGGGCATATTCATCTGTTTTACAGGATTAGAGAGAATGTTCGAGTTAGCTCATGTGTGCGAATGGGAAGTCATGATCAATGTGTTTAGTCCGCTGCTATGTGATAATCTGTTTTATATAATGTTCCTTGGCAGGTTAAACTTGTATTTTTGATCTGTAATCTATGTACTCGAAACATATTGTAATAACTAATTTATTATAACTTATTTTCATAATAAGCTTGGATACTATGGGATTTCTTAATTTTCCCTAGCAGGGAAGGTGCGGAAATTCGCCCTAACAGTCCCTTTAATTAGCAGCTTAACTTCGTAATTATCAGTATTAGGTCTTAATTAAGCTGCTATTTGGAGCGGGCTGTTACAAGTGGTATCAGAGCCAAGGTTTTGAAATCCAAAATTAAGTATTTCTAATTTGCAAATTTTGGAAACAATAAGAGTGTTTAAACAAGTATTTTCTTAAGAAAGGAAAATTAAAGCCAATTTCATATATATATATATAAGTTTTCAAAACATTTGTGAATATATGTGCGTGATTATGTTTGTGCTATGTGAATTTATGTGTACGAATGTGTATGTGAATGATATGAGATTTGGGTATAAATGGTTCTAAGTAGATTCCATCAAAGCGTAAGTGAGAATATGCTTATAAAAGGAGGACTCGACACCTATTATGTTATCGGTAAATGGTAAATGATGCGCGTGACCATGCTAGTTGGGCGCTAGGTCATAGTATGAAGATAGAAAGAGGTTATGGAGGCTTGTAGGAGCCACTAGAGGTAACCAGGGACTTAAGCCAATGTGATTTGTGAGCCGTGGGCTAGTTTTCGTCAAGTCTAGTATAACATGTTAGAATAGTATAGGTTTACTGAAGCAATTCAAGGTTATGATATAATTATGAACAATAAGGATCAGAGTTTGTTAAGGTTGAAACGTTGTGGAAGAAACGGAGGTGAGATCAATGATACTCTGGAGTGCCAGAGGTGGGGTTAGCCATACCAGACAATTCTCACCATGGAACGATGTATGAACGTAAAACTCGTGGAGAGAAAGACGGAGTGGAAGATAATTGGTTGTACTAAAGCTTTGTGTTAGTATTTCTTTTATGAATGTAATTATAAATAAATTTGTTGTGAAACTATGAGGATAAATTGGAACAAAGAGTGTATATATGAGGATGTAAACTCAAACTAGCTACGTTGGTATTATTTAAGTAAGCTTTGTTTTTGCATTAAGCTAGTGGTGTAAATGGAGAGCTAAGAATTTATTGTTAAGAGTTTATAAAGGAACGAGTATGGAGTTATGAGTAATATGGACATGTTCAAACATTGAAAAGTACTACTGTAAGTTATGGATTAGAGATTGATATGGATAATGAGTGTAAGTAATTCGAGTATAAGTTTCAGGTAGATAGCTAAATCCTGGTATAATTATGTTTAATAGGGTGATATGGGGTAAGATTTATTTACATACAATAATAATTGTCGTAGAAAATTTGCTAGGATGTAATATGGTTATCCAGGTAGAAGGTATGGGGGCAGTAACTCAGAAAATATGGATATCATTTCGGTAATATAAGAATCAATATGATTGTGTAATAACCTAATCGGGGTGTTACAGATTGTGATGGGGAATTGACCAGGTTAAACTTTTGGAGTCTATATATGTTAGTTACAAGTACTTTGTGATTTGTTTTATAAATAGCTTGTATACCTCCAATAACATGTGTTGTAGTTGGCTATGTTATGGATTTCGATTGTGAAATGAACGTGAATACGAATAAGTTATATGCTTCTCTTATATGTTTTGTAGTACGTAAATCGTTTTGGAATTTGAAAATTGATGTCACTTATTAGAATGGAATCTGTATATAATGGATTTGGCATATGATTTCCTCAAATATGTAAGTTGAATATTGTCATGAAAAAAAAAGGGTGGAAGTCGGGCATTGTTTTGAGGAACTGAAACTCAAGAGAATTGGGTCTTATCCGACCTTAGGGAAGTCATATGATTGTACTCTAGAGTAGGTGCAGATGGAAACGAAGATTTACGGACGGGGGAATCAAGAAACGAAGACGGAAACGTCGAGGGGAAGTCGAAGTTACACCAGAGTTGCAGGAGATTTCAAGTGATGTGGTTTCAGGAAAAAAAAAACATTGTAAAGCCTTAGCTAATCTGTTGTGTTTTGGGACTGCGCATTTATGTATCTCCATCGCGTTTTTGTTAAACTTCATTATGACAATTTATATGTCTGATAGAGGGCCGAGTTGTTGTAAATGATTATTTAGAGATTGTGTAGTTAAGATTGCAAGGGTCAAGGTTGCATGTGGGTTTAATATTTCTCGAATTGGAGTATTATAATATAATTTTGGAGGATGTCTTGGCTGAGAAAGAACCAAGCAAAAATAGTATTATATACCAGGGTGTTGTTGTCAAGCTCAGAAGAACAGAGCAGGGTGATAAATGGAGATGTGTTACAGGAAGGTATTGATTACCAAACTCAAATAGTAGAGAATCATAAGGAAATAATGGAGGATGGAAGGAACTCCGGCAGTTGATAAGTCCCCAGATGTATTATCCGATAATTTGCGAGCATTGTGATTATATAAGGTGATCGGTTTTCATATATGATAAGTGTCAGGGACCACGCCTATTTTTAAAGCTAAGATGACCAGATTAGTCACGTAGTTAGAAGAATAGTGCAAAAAGATTATATTCGACCAATGTTTCTAACGGGGAGATGAATCAATGAAATTATGTGAAGATAATCAGTAGACTAATAAGATTACATTTAGGAATAGGAAATTCGTAATCTCGAATAGATGATTCATTCGATCAATTAAAAGGAGTTGGGGTATTTGAAATAATCTAAGATATGGAATACTACTAGATGCACGCAACAAAGGAAAAAAAAAATTCGAATATGAAGTTTAGGATGGGTTATGGTCATTATGAGTTGTGAAAACACCGATCGAGCTTAGTAATGCACCAGTAGCATTCGTAAATACGATGTAGTGATGTTTTAAATCTTATGAGATTAAATTATGACAATTCTTGCAGATGATATTTTGGTATGTTCAAAGAATCAGGAAGTGCGTCTTAAAGAAGTATTAAGGAAAGAATAAAGTTTGAGTGGTCGGGAAATGGCTCGAAAGTTTTTCCAGAAGTTGAAGGAAAGGTTAACCAAAGCCTAGTTCTAGCTTCGCCTTCGGGGACAAAAGGACTTAAAGTGTATCGCTACGTTTCTCAAGAAAGTTTAGCATGTATATTAATGTAGCATCAGCGAGTGACAGCCTCAGCCTCTAGGTAGTTAAAGTCATAAGAAAATTACCTTGAGCATGATCTGAAATGGAGGCTAAGGAATTTACCTTAAAGGTTTTATTAAATTAAATAACCTTAAAGGTGTATACTAATCATCAAAACTTAAGGTATATCTTTATTTAGAAAGAGATGAATGTGAAACAGCGAAGGTGGCTTGAATTTCTCAAGGATTATAATGTAGACATTTAGTACCACCTGGGAAAGGCAGATGAGGTAGTAGATGATGTGAACGGGAGACCTCGTTAGAAGGTTGATCCCATCATTTCAATACCAGAAGAGTTATATAAGTAACTAAGGCAACTGAGTTAAAAGTGATTAAAAAAAAGAGATTTGCAAGGACGGATTAATGTTTGTGATTAAAATATACCTTTTGAGGGAATTTGAGCTAAATAAGTTCAAGCTAAGTTATCAAGGAACTGAGGTTAAAGATAGAAAAAAAATGAGACAACGGATTTTCAAGTATATGTTAGTGGAAGCATACGAATAAATGGGTGGTCGTTTGTTTCCGACAATTCGGAGCTAAATAAAAATAAACAAAAGTTTCGAGGAAAGCACAAAAAGGTGCGTACTCGATTTATCCTAGAAGAGATAAAATAATTCGGGATATTAAGAAATACTTCTGGTGGAAAGGTTGAAGTGAGATTTATCGCAATATGTTATAAAATGATTAATCTGCCAGGAAGTAAAGATTGAGCGAGGGAAGATACCGGGATTGTGGCAACTATTACCAGACCAGAATATAAATGGGGCTAATCTCAATGGATTTAGTATTTAGAATGCCCAATTCAAGAAGAGGCAATGTATATATTCGAGTAGTTGAGAATAAGTTGACAAGAACAACTTGATATATTTTCATGGATAGCATGAAGTGAGGAGCAGTTAGCTGATGCATATACTACAAGAATTGTATGATTGCACGGAGTTCCAACGACTATTATTCTGATCGGGATACTCGCATTACTGAGAGAAGTTGCATGCGCAAACAAAGTGTTTTATTCAAATGTTGGAAGATATATGTTTCAACCTTGTGTATTGAAGTTTAAGGGTTCAAGGAAGGATAAATTAGCATGGACAAAATTCTTCTATACCGATAGCTACCAATTGAGTATTGTTCTGTCTCAGGCTCTGTACAAATGTAATTGTCAAACACTTAATCGTGGGGATTACGTTCCAGTAACGCCTAAGTTATTCCATGAAACTATGGAGCCAATGCGATTAATTTGGGAAAGTATTACCCTTAATTGTTCTAATATATGTGTTGTATTACTCCTAGTTGTTATGATATGTGTCTTTCAAAGTTTCGGGATGAAACTTCTTTAAGGGGGTAGAGTGTAATAGCCCCACTTTTTAAGCTAAGATTACTTTGATAAGTAAGGATTATTAACATTATTAACGTACTAATCAGTATGTAATCTGTTATGACTTTCGCTGGAATCAAAAATTTTCGTATAGTTCTTCTTATGTGAACTTTTGCTTGTAAGATGAATATTATGTCTTACAATGTGTTGAGCTATGAGAATTGTGAATGAAGATAATTCATTTGTGAATTACGTCAGGAACGTTGAGTATCGTTTCGGAGTTTTGAGATATGGAGTTATTATCGGTATTGGATGTAAGTTACCCTGAAAATTAAGGTTAAGGAATAATTAAGTCAAGATACCTCCATTAAGGTATAAAATATAGTTTGGGAGATTTAGTTAAGAATAATAAAGGATTAGGGAGTGATTAAGGAGATAATCCAAAGTTAAGAACCTTGAGAATTCTAGATTGTTCCTAAGCAAGGGAAATGACGATGTGGCCCCTACTACTAAATCAAAATCACGAGTTTGCCATTACCCATTCTCTATATATAAGTGATCAAGGACCCAAAATCATTTCATCTGATTTCATCAAACAAAACACACCAAAAATCACTCACAATATCTGCTCTCCTTCTCGCCAGAACTGGCGAGTTCTGTGGCTGCATTTTGACAACTTGTTTTCTTTGAATTCTTTCTCCAAATCTTACATGCAATTGCTTTCATAGGTTCCTCAAGTTGTTCTTCATACTGGGCAATCGATAGTTTTGAGTTTTCACATCAATAGCATCAAAGAAAGTTAAGGAAGGTGAGATGTTGCTGAATTACAACACTTATGAGGTTTATAAGAATGAAACTTCATTACTTTGGGTTAATTGCTGAATTTTAAATTATGAATATTTTATTTAAGGACTTATGGAGTTGCTGGAGAAGACCTAAAAGTTGTTGAAAGAGATTTGATTCCTAAACACCGGAGTAAGGTACACAAGCTCCACCACCTAAACTTTGTTTCTAGCTTTGATCATGGAATTTGTTTGTGGAATTGTGAATACTTGGATTATGTTTGAATGTGTATAAAAACTGATTTGCATGTGTTTTCTTATGGAAGATATTGTGTTAAAATCCTCTTGCATGTCAAGTTCCCTAAGACTCTCTGAATAACCGAGTAAGAAGTGATTATCCATCTCTCTTGGGCTATGCTGCCGTGACTTTCCCTGCCAAATATATTCCTTTTCCATTCTGTTTTTCACCTTGGTGTCACTTGGAAGTGGTAGATCTTGAAAAGTTATTGAATTTAGACCCAAAAATCACTTCATTTGGAGTTGTACATCAAAAGTTATGATGTCTGGAAGTTGTTGTATGCATAACAAGTTTCCTCAAACACTTATTAACCCTTGTCATTATCTCGATTTTGTTTTGATTGGAGATCCTGTTGTGGCTAAACTTTTATGATATTCCCTTGCAACAATTATGTCTTGGTTATCAGATAAACATTTGCTTCATTCACCTCATTTAAAACGCAACCTCAATTTATCGAGTAAAAGAACACCTAAAACTCGATTCTTGCTTAGTTGTTTTCTCGAGTTGATTAACCATGTTTATTTGGTTCATTAATTACCTTTAAATGTTGAATACCTACTGAATGTATCCACTTATTGGTTTACATACCTAAACCTTAGCTAAATATTGAAGTTACAATATACACCTAAACCACCATATTTTAATAAAACACCGAAACCATGAAATCGATCTTTTGTTCACTTGCGTGGAGTAGTCTTCTCATATAGTTAAGAACCTCTTGTGAAACCTATGCATGCTGCCATATCTTGTTGTCGCTTTATTGACCGCTTTGGATAACCATGAAGTCGTTTCCGATACCTTGTTATTAAGTCACTTCCCCTAAATAGTGGAACTTGGCATAGCAAGCTTGCTTTACGAAACTTGTTTTGATAAGTTAAAGTTTGTTACGATGGTTGAAATAGTGATTATGAATAAGTATTTAAGTAAGTTATTTGAGTATAGTTATAAAAGTATAAGTATTTCAGTATAAGTGTTTAAGTATAAGTATTTCAGTATAAGTGTTTAAGTATAAGTATTTCAGTATAAGTATTTAAGTACAAGTGTTGAGTATAAATATTTTTGTATGATTACAAGCTTTGTTTTATAAGGGGAAGTGAACAACATTCGTAGAGCGGGTTTGCTCATTATGTATTTAGAGCGAGTATTGCTCCGGAGCGGGAATTGCTCCGGAGCGGGTATTGCTCCGTTATGTAGGGTCATGACCTATAAGTCTTGCAAGCAGGAAATAAGAAAGGTGGGGAGACGTCCCTCAAAAGTCTCGAGTTGTGGCTTAGCCCTCTCCATTCGTGTTCCTTCCCTGGAGTTATGCTATGTTTGTGATAAGTATAAGATTATTATTTGTGTTATATATGGAGAATGATGTATGATATCTTGAGATAATTCATGGAAATTTCTCCAGTATATGCAAAAGTATTTCTATGGAAGTTTACAGGAAAGAACCAACGTATTTCTGAGCAAGTATTAAAGTATTTCTGAATAAGAATAAAAGTATATTGAAAATTATGAGTTTACGTTTTGAGTATAAGAAACGATTACGTAATTTCAGCCACCTTATTATTTTGGAATCGGTGGGACTTGTGTACCAGCATAAGCTGACCTATTTTGTTCTATGAACCTGTCCTAGTGGGGGCAGATTCATCTGTTTCGCAGGATTAGAGAGAATGTTCGAGTTAGCTCATGTGTGCGAATGGGAAGTCATGATCAATGTGTTTAGTCCGCTGCTATGTGATAATCTGTTTTATATAATGTTCTTTGGCAGGTTAAACTTGTATTTTTAATCTGTAATCTATGTACTCAAAACATATTATAATAACTAATTTATTATAACTTATTTTCATAATATGCTTGGATACTATGGGATTTCTTAATTTTCCCTAGCAGGGAAGGTGCGGAAATTTGCCCTAACAGTCCCTTTAATTAGCAGCTTAACTTCGTAATTATCAGTATTAGGTCTTAATTAAGCTGCTATTTGGAGCGGGCTGTTACAATTGCCCTCTACAAACATATTATCATTTACAATGTCTTGAAATGCAAGTCAACGTCACCGTTCTAAAAGGAAATAAATAAATAAAAGGAACCAATTAAAACAAAAAAAAAAGAAGAAGAAAAAGAAAGAAATCGGACTTACCAAATGAAGATTGGTAGGAAGCAAAGGAGAACTCGGTATGTTGTCAAAAAACTCCCGAAAGCTCGATGTATCAACTTCTTGAGCCTGGGAGGTTGACTTCCTCTTCCCATTACGTTTGTGTTTAAAATTAACATCGGACTCTGTGTCACTGGTGTCTGCGCCATCAATAGAACCATGATGATTTGCTATTTGTTTATTACTGCGGTTGTCAGGGGTACCTCTAAGACGTGAACCATCATATTTTGGTTGACTCAAACGTATTCTGTCATTATGCCTTTGATCTTGCTTGGACTTTAATGCATCAGTTATGGCGCTCGAACAATGAATCTGAACATTCTTCCTTAAATCTCCAATAGTCACTTTAGGCCACCAGCTAGCAAATTCAGATGTCACCAAGTTTTTCCAGTCCAGTGATTGACATGGTGTAAAAACACGAGACTGACTTCCAGTAAGCAAAAGCAACATCCAATAACGCAAAGCCTCATAGTAAGACACCTTCCATTCTTGTACATCACGGTGCAGTAGACCAGTGTTATCTTGGCAGTAACCAAATTGCCTCCCAAATTGATAGGGGGAGTAGGGTTCAACATGAAAAATGTCACAGGAACGCAAGACGAGGTAGCTTGATCGAAGAGAAACCATATAACTGAATTTGACAGGGTCCAACTGACCATCATCATGCAAAACGTCATGTTTGTTCTTATTCAACATGGTGCAACCCACGTTAATTGACGCCCCTGCATGTATAAGACTGTGAGCATCCTCTCCATTAAAGAGTTTTGACCCTTGTGCACCTGAATATATAACCATCAAAGGACCAGGTGGAACAGGGTCGGCGTCATGGTGAGTGTTGAAATAATATGCTAGTCAACCATAAATAAAATGAGCTGGGAAAAGGGTTTTTGAGAAAGCTGGTTTTGGAGCTCTTGCAATAGCATTCAAACCGCGATATATACTGGAAAGCACAGGAACTGCAAGACTAAAGGTTAGTCCACATGCCATCAAGGTAGCAATCTCAAAAGTGCTTGGTCTAATCAACCTCTATTCAGAGTCGGGGAGCACAAAAGTGCAAAACCAGCAAGATATAAAGGCAGCAACATAAGTATTTATTCTTCTATTCACAACTTTGATCCCGAGAAGGTCAAACATATCTGATTCTGCCTTCTCCCAAACAACTGGCTGAGTTTTAATGTTTACACTAGGATTAGCGGTAAATTTACGGCGAGACTCAGAGTACCTTCGCCTCTTGTTAGGTTCCTTGTGAACTCTCTTATGTTTACACCAAAAATCAATCCAGCTTTGAGCACTCACACCTCTCTTAGAGTTGGCTTCTTTTGCTAGAGTATGATAAACAACAAAAAGTACCTCACAAGCTTGAGAAAATAATCGTTTCCCCTCTGTGCCTCGAGCACACATGATGTTGTAGCTAGGGAATGTCTCATCATAAATCTTCCCGACAATAGGTAACCCTCCAAATTTGTACATGTCCCATAATGAAATAGACCACTCGCCAGTCATGGTATGAAGTGTATTGCTAGTAGGGCACCAGCTCTCACAGAATGAGCGAATGATGTCAGGGTTCTTGTCATACAAATAAAGAGAAGCTTGAACTACAGAGTAAATAGAACAAGAGTCAAGAACTGCTCCAAAGCGAGATAGAACGTCTTTGGTCCATTCCTAATAGCCAGACAAATAAACTGCCTCGCCCAAGAGTCTCAAATTTTTCGAGCCCCACCGCGCCCAACCTGAAATGATACTGCGGTCAAGCATTGATGAAGACGTAGGAAGCTCAAAGTTGTCTCGAAGAGTGCTCTTAAGGACATACATCGGAATTGCGTCGCGGGACGCCTTGTTCACCTTTACTGACATTTCACTCAGTAGTGACCCTTTGTCAATGTGCGTCTGCATGCCGTTAGGACGAAGTAGAAATTTGTGAATAACGAAATTAGTGCCAGTCCGTAGATCAACTTCTTCATTGTCAATTAAAGAGAGATGAATGTCATCGCCTCTCTTAAATTCTTTGAAGTACACCATCCTAAAAAAAAAAAAGGGTGTGTGTCAGAAAAAATATTTAAATAAACAAAGAGGGGAAGGGTTGGACGCCGCGTCTTCGTCTTCAAGGGACTGTCTGGAGATGTCATTGTCACAGTGCTAAAGACATATGAGTAACACCCCTGACAGGCTCATAGTCGCACATATGGCCCATCGCGACGAAATCCCCGTCTTCGTCTTCAAGGGACTGTTTGGAGGTGTCATTGTCGCAGTGCTAAAGACATATGAGTAACACCCCTGACAGGCTCATAGTCGCACATATGGCCCATCGCGACGAAATCCCCATCTTCGTCTTCAAGGGACTGTCTAGAGGTGTCATTGTCGCAGTGCTAAAGACATATGAGTAACACCCCTGACAGGCTCATAGTCGCACATATGACCCATCGTGACGAAGTCCCCGTCTTCAAGTGAACCTGTCATATAGTACAAAAAAATATACATGGGTACACATGCACACAAAAAAAAATAGACTTAAAGGGATGTAACAAAAAAATCATTACCTTACTAGTCTAGACCTTCTGATATTGCTCCAAAGAGAAATACAGAAGTTCAATATCTCGAAAATTTGATGTATAGCAAGTCAAGCAAAGTATGTCAAGACCTAATTTTTAAAAAAAGAAGGGTATATCATCCTCAAATCTGGGCAATTAGAAAAAGAAAGGATACGTAAAGCTCCAAAATTGAGATTAATACAAATATCTTCATATAAGCACTGTGAGATAAGTTAGTGCTCACGGCAAAGTCAAATTGTATTCATATTGGAGTATAATTTTGGAAAATAAATTCTGAGCATGCGGATTTGCGGTTAGTTCGTCTCTCTTCAAAAGTTAGGCACTTGTTCTGGGATTTTGCGATATGTTCACACATATGATATGGTGATGATCATTATGCCAAATTGAAATAATACAATCCAAGTATGAATGCCAGATTGATCAAAAAAAAAAAAGGATGAAGCTTGTCCATATCTCTGGATATGTGTCAACAAGATGAATTCTTCCTATGTGATAAAAACACAATATATATGTTAAAAAAGAAAAGCAAGAAACTTGTTTTGACAATCTCTTTATCACACGAAGGATAATAATGACATTTAAAAAAAAGAAGGAACCAAAGCAAGTCCGTGTTACAGTAGCATGCAATTCATGCTGTCAATATAAGCAATCAAGGGATCATGTGAGATCATCCTGAATTCCTCATCACAAGCAAAACAATAATGAAGAAAACGGGGGGGCATTGATGCAACAAAGGAGCAAGCCACTAAACAAATTTGTCAGTCAACACTTTGGTTGTCATATTTGTGATTAATGATGATCACGACATGAATTATAAAAAAAAACAAAAATCACAAAAGCAATTCCTACCATGCATAATCATCAAGCATGAGAATTCATGAAGACAAACAAAAAAAAAGACGCAAAATTATATGGGTTACCGCAAGAAAAACAATAAATTGAAAGAAAATAAAAAAAAAATTCAAATAATTGCACAAGGTATAGTGCGTTACCTATCGAAATTGGTTTGCAAAGTTGCAAGTCAAACTCAATGTTTGGGTATGTAGACGAAGACCAACAAATTGAGCAGCTCTCAATGACGGTTTGTCACGAATTGAAAGCGGTCTCAAGTAATTTATGTCCTAATATGCAGGTCAAACATAAGTTGTGTGTATTTATGCACTTGGGTAAAAAAAACCCTTATACTCATGCGATTATGATTATATTTCCAAGTCCAAGATAGAGTTGTAGGCAGTTCATGACCCTAGACAACTAATCTTAGCGCCACGGTGATTGTCACCCAATTGATAAATCAAACTCAAATTCGAGACCTTGTCACGATTAAACACTTCAAATCGTGTGCGTAACACTGTCTCGAGGGGGCAAATTGTAGGCACTAAAAATTTATTGGTGTTCTATATTAAAATAAGTTAATTATTATTGAGCTAAAATAAATATGATTAGCCCAATTTAATTAATTTAGCCCACTCAAATAAGATATCCAAATTAAATTAAACAAATATAATTTGGGTTCTAAAATATTTGGGCTAGCCCACATTACAAGTCCAAATAAGATGGTCAAGTGGCAAAGGTAAAAAACACTTCCAAGTCATAAACGGGCCCAAGTCCATAAGCTACCAAGTCCATGAAGGGATCTCCATTCTTTATAAATAGACCTCACCACCTTTAGTTGAGAGGACGAGAAAATCATTATTCTCAAGAGCTCATAAAACTCTCTTGGAATTCTCTCTGCAAATAGTCAACAAGCACATCAAATCTGTGCCGACTGTTCAGATACACTCAAACACATTCGACTGAGATTCAAGCTTTTGTCAGCCCTCATTCAAATACACTCAAACTCAGGTTGACGTTGACAAAACGTCATCCCACATTCAAACTCAGGTTGACGTTGACAAAACGTCACTCTACACTCAACTCCACGTCGACATCAACACGTGTCACTCTCAAGCTACGGAACAGAATCAGAGGACTTAGTTTATTTTCATTATAAACTGTTTACAGAGATTGTACTCAATACATTTATTGAAATATAATTTCTTTGTTACTTTGTTTCATGTCTTATATATTTTGACTCGAAATTTGTGTATACAGTATTGAACTTAAGTAACGTGAAATCTAGAAATTTGGTGAAGGTAATCGTTAAAATTCTGATGAAATGACGTAAATCAAAATGAATTTGATGAAGAACAATGAAACTCATGGGTGGAAGTTTAGAGAGAGATGAGAGAGAGATAGAGAGGGGATGAAGCTACTGTAAAAGCTTAGAGAGAGAAATCTTATGGCGTGAAGGAGGAAGTAAATTGGGGGTAAGTGTGAACAATATTACAAAAATGCCATTACTCACCTAATAAATGATGTGTTCTCACAATATTCTTCCCCTAAGAAGAGTTATTACAAGGAGAAACATCGAAACTAAAAATAACTAGGTGCCCTACAATGGTTATCCAATCAGCAGCACGATTGGCTTCCCTGAATACATGTATGACTTGGCAAGAGGCAAAGTGAGTGAGCATGAGCTTACAATCTTCAAGGATATTTGCAATTTTCCACGGAACATACCAAAGATCGTTGACGACATTAATTACAGGAGGTTGTCGCCTTCAATGATGATGTTGTGAATGCCCAAGTGAATATCTAGCTTGAGACCTTAGTGAAGTGCAGCAGCTTCGGCAATGAGAACCGAAGTGTGACCGAGATTGAAGGCTTTGGCGTGAACTAGATGGCCTTCATGATTACGGATGAGAACTCCAATACCTGCATTCGATCCATGAACCGAACCATCGAAGTTTAATTTGAAGAATGTAGGAGGTGGAGGCTCCCAGGCTATAAGAGTAGCTGAAGAGAGGGGGGATGGGAAAGGGGTGGCGCTCCTCTAAGAGGAGTGTAGACACATAATCGTGTCTCCCCATTTAAGGACCCAATGATGAAACATACCGCGGTCTAAATTGGTCCGACCCAAGGGGAGAGCAGTCCGAAAAGCCAGCACAAAATTATTTTTAAAGTGTTAAAGTTTATTTTAATTCTATTTTAAAGCCCAATTAATTATTCCTAATAATTAATCGTATTTTAAGCCCAGAAAACAATATTTTGAGCCCATTCCTTTGAAAAAGTCCAATAATTAATTATTCATTGATAATTAATTGTTTTATTTAAATAAATAAATATTTTTTGTAAAGATATTTTTATAATTAAAATTAGATTTTTAATCCGTAATATTGAATTTCTGGATTTTAAAAGATAAAAGAATATTGTTAAAACACGTTTTATAAAAAAGCTGTCAAGACACGTCAAAAGCAAGGCGGTGCCCCTGGCGCACCACGTGCGCCAAGCGCACAGGCCACGCTGTGTCAGGCACACCAATGTGCATCTGACACGTGGCGCTGTGTGTCACACAGAGTCGTGCGCCTGGCGCACTCCTTTGTGTGATGCACAGGCTGGCACTTCTATCTTTCTTAAAGCGTGTGCCACGTGTACGCAACTAATTGGGCATGTTGCATCAGGCGCACGTTGGTGCGCCTGACACGTGTAATTGTGCGTCACACAGACACATACTTACGAATATACTTCAAATTCTACGAATATACTTACGAATTCTCTCTAAAAACTCTCATATTTTCACAAAACACATACTTTCAGACATACATACGCGTTCATATTTTCAGGCTTCACGATTGCTCGTCCCGAAGGTTGTCAATCTCGCAGACCCAAGCTATGGTATAATCCTGAGGGTCCTTGAATAAATTCATTGTTTTTAAATTAAAGTTACTAACTGTCTCTTTCATGAAGTAGATCTATAATATAAAAATCGTTCCTTTGTACATTATATTCCTCTCTCTTTCTCTTTTTATTATTATATACATTGCCTGATTGTCCTACTTGCCTTTTTATCACCTCACATGTTATTATTGCTAATCAAGACCTAAAGAATTGTTCTAATATTAATCATATAATTTGGACAACCTGTTAGGTTCCCTGTAATTTTGATTGCTCAATAACATATCACTAAATAAAAAATAGTCTTTTATGTATTTCATGAACCAACCTAGACTAATTTGTTTTCAGGGTGTATGAAAATATTCTCTGGTTATTCTTTTGCATAAAACATGACATGAATCGATATTTAGTAGAGGCCAGCAATTGGCGAATGTGGTTCATTATGACCATATTCGTACCCTCACCCTCGAACTCAATCTATAGTTCATTGACCATCTATGGAGTCATGATGGGGAAATCTACATTGGATAAGTCCCTAATTTGTCCCTACGGTTTCCCAATATCCAATTAGGTTTATGAGTCTTCCTTTAAAGACTTGTTGGCGACTTCAATACATTTTTCAATAAAACCTTAACAATGGGGTAGTCAAATGCGTGCTCACACCGCGTAAGCGAAATAAAAACACTCCTACAAAGAGATCCAATAGCATGACAAGCATCCACTTGTAAATAGAACTTCCATTCATCATGAGTAAATCTAGCTTGGTGAATGATAGGTTGGGGACACCACTTTTCGTGGCTGAAAATTATTGAATTTGGATACGTTGGGGGCACCACTTTTCGTTGCTGAAAATTATTGAATTTCGTTCTCTCTTTCCATATGCTCCAGAAGAGAAAGATGCATTTCAGCAAGGAATTTTTAGCCTTGAAATCCTGTAAAAAGTCTAAAATGGTGGGGAAGGACATTGGCGGAACACACCAAGAAGTAACCTCCGCAAGAAGCCATAGATTTAGGGAAGTTGGGCATTTGAAGAGAAGGTGGTCAATAGTTTCAGGTTGCGAATTACATTAAGGACACCGGTTCGTTGATAGAATTTTCCTATTAAACATCGTAGCTTTGGCAGCCAGACTATTTTGACAAATTTGCCAAACAAAAATTTGATAGGTGTGTTGCGCACCTAACGAAAATAAATAGCCTAACTAATCCTCCTAACTATGTAGCAGGGTAAGTCAGGGTCGATCCCACATAGAGAAAGTTGTTCTATGATTAGCCCTTAAATAATGGTAAAACTAAAAGAGATTAATATTAATAATGATCGAATAAACTAAACTAGTCAATATATATATAAAAGACTCTAGAGTTATAGCATGAATTAATACAATAGTAATTCCTACCCCAAATCACAAAGAAAAGTACACCCTCTAAAAATACCATAAATCTCTCCCGAATATATAAGGCTTCCTTAATATGCACTCAAGTGTACTCCCGTGGAATCATGCAAATAAAATACCTTAAACACGACACTCTAACTTCCTAACAATCCATTAATACCTACTCCCATGGAGAACTTCGCATGTCCTTAATTGAAATACTCAAATTCGTTAAAACCCAATTCCCGTTATGATTAAGATAATGGAATGATAGTAAGACTATTTATCCCTAATCTAGTATTGAAAATTGCACAATCAATTATGCAAGAACGAGTAAACAACTTATTTGGGAATATAAAGGAATACATCATATATTAATCATTTCTAGGAAACTGAGTTGATGAATACATCATAAAAACTACTCATATATAATAATCAAATAAACTAAATAAACTATAAAAGAAAACATAACTAATAAAAAAAATATAAAAGAGGAGAAATACTTGAATTGATGATTGGAAAGATGAAGTCTTGAATAAATTCTTCAAAGCCAAACAAAACAAACGCTCCCCCTTGTGTCACGTTTCAAGAGAGAAAAATAAGAAGTCTAACTTGAATAATGAAAGAATATCCTAACCTAATTATAAAATCCCTAATATAAATTGTATGTTCTAATACTAGTAGGAAACTGTTACAAGATAAGGAAAGTCAATTAAGTCATTACATGGGCGAAAATAACAAATCGGCGTACGCGCAACAGGCCCCATCAAATCTGTGGGATCTTGTAAAGCCCATATCTCCTAGAATATAACTCGCCTTGGGCCGTGTAACATATCATTGGAAATCTCTTCAACTTTACTTTCCAATGCCGCTAGAATCATTGAATTATCATTATCGAGAAAAATGTTTATGGATAAAATAGTGAACATTACCTAATTTCCACAATTCTTTTATCAAATTTCAACTTCTTTTTTGCTGCAAATTGCACTGAAAGATATACATAAGGATCATTATCAACATAGCTTCCTTCCAACTACTCCTAGATACTTCTGTTTGTCCAATAATACTCCAATATGTTCTCGAAACCTGAAATTCATCAAATAACACCGAAAACACACAAAAGGAGTAATATTTCGCAACTTAAGTAATTTCTATGCAATTATGAACCACGGTGCACCTAAATGCTCCTAAAATGCAACTTAAATGAACCTAAAAACTATATATATATGTATATGTATATGTATATATATACATATATACATATACATAATACATATACATATACATATACATATACATATACATATACATATACATATACATATACATATACATATACATATACATATACATATACATATACATATACATATACATTGGCGGATGCAGCGTAATGAAATACAACCAACTGATTCAATTGTACATAATGAACTACAGCCAGTTGATTTAATAGCTGAAGAATGCACTGGTGATTAATCTTGTACTGTTTTTTTATTTATGTGTTGCTTTTCTATTAGTGTTTGTTATATTTTGATTGTTTTTTCTTGTTATGTTACAATAATTGATTGTTTATATTTATTATTTGTCCTAACCAGTGGTTGTGTTTTTTTTTCGAGTAGTTTATTATAAGTTGTTATGGTAGTCACTTTATTGCCTAATTTGGTCACTTAATAAGCTTTCCTGGTGTCTTTTGTGATGTGAATTCTATGTGGCAGAAAATGATGTTGATTTTGATGTTACTGGTAGTCTTATTGGGCGCAAAGGAAATCAATTGAGCAAATGTATGAATTGTATCAGTAGCCTTCCGGGGCGTTGGGTTTTAGCATTAGGAAGTACACAATTAGGATTGGGAGGGTTGAAGAGAATGTGTACTTAACGATGGAGACGTATTTTGTGTATTCTTGTCATGGAAAACCATATGGTCAGAGTGATTTTGTTTTTTAAACTGAGGATGTTGTTGTTGATGTGGATGGCAATGAGAGGAAGCGTAAGCAGCGGAGGATTATTGTTACAAATTCGAGGTGTAATGCAATGATGAGGGTGAAGCTGAATAATGGACGAATCTATGAAGAGATAGCTCAAGTGCTTGTGCACAATCATGAGCTTACCCATTTTGAGTGGCAGCATTACCACCGTCCCGAGAGGGCCATTAGGGATGGCAAAGCGAAAGGGATTATTGTGATGACAAAAGCATCAATGCGACCTGCTGTGCAATGTCGTTATAAATGTCACCAGTACGGTGGTGCGGAGGCCCTCGATCACACTTCTCGTGACCACTACAACTTTGTGAATAGACCTAAGATGAAGGCAATTGAGGAAGGTGATGCACAGACTGTGGTCGATAAGCTTAGACAAAGGGTTACTGAAGAGGATGATAATTTTAAATGGTGAAATTGGATAGCTCCAGTAGGTTGTGTAATCTGTTTTGGCGTAATTCTATGATGAAAGATGATTCTGAATTGTATGGAGATTTTACTGTATTTGATGCCATGTATCATACCAATAGGTATAATCTGATACGTGATGTTTGTTGGTATAAAGAACCATTGGAAGAATCAACTGTTTTGTTGTTGCTTCTTATCCAATGAGACAACCAAGTCATTATTTGTGTGGCTTTTTGAGGTATTCAAGAAATGTATGCGAGGAGTTTGCCCTATGTCAATATTCAAAGACCAGGATGAGGCGATCATCAATGATTTGGCTCAGGTAGTTTTGTTAACAAAAATTAGTCTTTTTATCTTATATGTGAAATTGGTCACAAAATGACTTAAGCTGGTAACGTATAAAGGTATACTGGGTACTAAATGAATTAAGTAGACATTAAATGACTTTAAATTACTCTGTAATTTTTAGGGACTATGTTGGTCATCAAATGACATAAAATGGTTACTTAATGGCTTTATCTAGATATTATGTTCATAAATATGTTTCTAACGTAATTGTGGTATGTAGGTTTTTCCTAACACAAGGCTTAGGCTATGCCACTGTCATCTTCATCAAAATGCAGTTACTCACTTTGGAACTTCAAATAGTGATGACACATTGACACATTTTCTGATACTATTAAGAAATGTCCTCGTGGTTGTTATGATAGTGCTGAGTTTGAAGCAAGTTGGAAGTATATGATGGAGAAGTATGGGCTGATAAGAGGCAAGTGGTTTGTTCGTTTGTATGAGTTGAAGGATAATTGGTCCACAACAATGAGCAAGGACTTCTTCTCAGCTGGAATTTTGTCTTCTCAGCGTAGTGGAAGTACTAACAATGTTTATAGGCTTTCAAGCTTCCAAGACAACGAGCTTGTGTGAATTTTGTGGTATGTTCCACATCAATGTTTTATGGTGGAGACAAACTGAAACCAACGACGAGTTTGTGGATTCGAGATATGTCCATAAGTCTTATTTACTTATGGCAGGCACACTGAGACATGCTAGTTAAATTTACACAGCTACAATATTTAGGGATTTTGAGCAAGAATTTGGGTATTCTTCAGAACTATTTGTGAGTTGTTGAATATGGATGATACAATATTAGTGTATAAAGTTTGGCCTAAGAAACATCCGCAACGGACACACCAAGTCACTTTTGATTGTTTCGACAAGTTTGTTAGTTGTTCTTGTAGGAATTTTGAGGAGGGGGGATGTTTTGTTATCATTGCCTTAGGGTGCTTCACATGCACTTGGTTAGTGAGATACCTTCAGCTTATATTCTAAGGCGGTGGACGAAGTTTGCCAAAACAGAAGTTTGGGACCATTTGAAGCAACATCATGTGAACATCGTTAAAGAAAGATTGCATTCCTTGGGGATTTCAAATGTGTAGGGTGTATAAAAATCTCATCATAATAAGTCATGACAATGAAGAAGCAAGGAAGATTATTATGGAGAAGGGTTATATGTGTGATCTTGCTGATGTGGAGGTTGTGTTTTCTAACATTAACTTAGCTGATTCAGAATCAGGTGTTGGAGAGTCAACTGCATTAGATTCTTCTACCATTAGTGTTTTCGATCCTCCTTGGGTTAAAAAAAGGAAGAAGTATGAGGCCCAAAAGTGGTATTGAGAAGAGCAAGAGCAGGCAAAGGTCGTGGGAAATCTATTGGTACTGTTTCGAATGCTGCAAAGGAGTTTGGTTCTTACACACCTTTTGCAAGATTCTTTTGACTTGCTTACAATGGATTAAAGGGGTGATTAACATGCTTTAAGTGGTGACTAATAGGATTAAAATAGTGAACAATAGGATCATAATGGTTTATAGATAATATATTTTTGTTTTGACTCGTATTATTTTTTTTAGATTTTTTTGGTGTAAAGAAGTTTTCCTTCATTAGAATTGAATAATATTTGACATTAGTTATTGTCACACTAAGTCACTTATACTTTTTAAAGCAAGTTAAAAATGACCAGTGGAGTTAAACTGGTGATTGAATAACTTAAAGTGGCTATTGAAAACATAAACTAATGAAATCATATTTTTTTAAATGTTTAATATATTAACTTACATTCACATATGCACAAAATATCCATAGTATAAAATGGTAGTGTATTCTGGTGACAAATAAGTTGGTCACCATTTAACATAAAATGGGTACTAAGAGACTTATAGTCGTCGATCACAAAACAGAATATTGGTCTTTTTTTATTTTTTAGTGTTCATTAATTGAATAATATTCATAAAATAGAATGAGACGACTTAAAATGGTTAGTTTTGAAAGACTTGAAATGCATTCAAAGGAAAGAGAATAAGTTTTCAAAGACTTCCATAGTTGGTCAGTAATTAACATAAATTGGTGACTAACAGGCTTATAGTGGCCACAATTAAGAATATTGGATTTTTTTTTCTAGTATCACTTAATTGAATAATACTCACAATACAGAATAAGACTTGAAATGGTAAGTTTTGAAAGTCTTGAAATGCATCCAAAGCAAATAGAATATATTTTCAAGAACTTCTCCATGCCATGTCACCAAGTAACATAAACTGGTGACTAATAGGCTTATAGTGGTCACAAAATAGAACATTGACTACTAGGCCCAGAGTTTTATATTTAAATAACTTGTTCCCATTTCAAAATATAATCTAATAGATTGGAAAATGTTGCTTCAACATTTGTACAAAAAACCATATGATCACAGCATTGCATCTTACTTTCCTTCAAAATGTAACATTTTCCAAAAATGTTAACGTCTTTGCTTTCTATTAAATATTCTTCTGGTGGTAGAGGTTTGATGTGATTGTGGAGGTATTTATGTTGCCTGTTCAGTTGCTTCTTAGTGCCTCTTTGATCATCTAACAAATAATTGTGGAACAGTTGTTTTGGGTTTTTTGGGTTACTTTAATTGTTGCTTCAATTCAGGTATACCCAAGTTAGATGATGGCATGTCTGCAATTGTTTGTTTTGTTGTCAATAGGAGCTTCTCAATGTAATCAATCTGTCTAATAATTTCAGGGTTCTCTAACAGTTGAGTCAGTGTGGGTGATCCATCTTGTGGAAAATCGTCCTTTCTTTGTTTCAGCTCCTCCAACCTTTGCGTATGCACGCTGTAGCAAACCTCTAGGTCGCGTCTCAATTTTAGGCGAGTTTGATCAATATAGGCTGTGAAAAATCCAAGTATCATCATTGCAATACAATTTTGCAAGTTTGCGAGCTAATAAATCAGATGTAATTCATTGAATTATTGGAACATTGTTCCTTGGTTCAATGAAATTAGCCCTACGACATCAAATCAACCTACTATATCTAATATATACTCAACCATATTATGATAATTATTTCGAATGAACCTGGTGGCTAAAGTAATTAAACTGGTGACCAGAGTAATTAAACATGCAACAAAAGGAATTTAAACTGGTGTTTCTATATTTCAGTTATTAGTTAATGAATTTAATAAACTACTGGTCAATTCTTATGATTATAAATAACTAGTATAAAAAAAGAGGTCAATACTTACATCTCTTGCAGTTTGTTCAATTTCTTCGTCAGTCATCGTGCCTTTGGGAAGCTTGATTATTATTACCCTCTCTGCAGAATTTGTGATAACCATTAGATGTTTCGTTGGCATCGTGATTATATGCCTTTCATCATGATGCATTGGAGGATATGGATTTCTATTTCCATGCTCATTCTGGAACATGTTCTGATTGACGCAGATTGGGAACATTGTCGTATCCTATTTACCCATACCAAATCTGTCTCCTTTGCTATTATTTGCTCCGACCTCTTCCAACACATGCTCACGGATTATTTCGTATGTCTAATGCTTGATTAGTGGAAGTGTTGGTGGTGGTTGTAGTCCCTTCCAAAGTAAACAGTGGAAGTAAACAAGCTATAGTATAATGATGCGTCCACCTACACTATTTGATCCTTTTTTGTTGCAACTTGTTACAGCTTTGTCCAACTTCTCCAACCCATATTTGCTCCAATTCACGTGTGGGATTTTTAGGGGATTTGAGCACTTTTGTTTTAATCATTTATATATGTTTGTGTGCTGTAGGATTGAGAAATGTCGAGAGAGCATACATAGCATAATAGCTTTTGAATTTCCGACCTCGTTCCGACAGTTTTGCAATCTCTTCAACCAGGTTGGATGCCTTTATTTTTGTGATGTCTGTACATCCCAATGCTTCATGCCCCTTCTTTTGTGCCCAAGCATCTGGGTTATCTCTTTTGGCAAGGGAAGTCTAGATATCTCTCGCGCGCTTTTGGCACAAGAAAGATGTCATGGACATTATCATATTATGCTGCATTGGATCCCCTAGATGCTCAATTGTAAACCAGTTGATGCACCCATTGTACTACTGCACAAAGCAGTCTATCATCCCTCTATCGATAATGTGCATGCATTTTGAGTTCAAGCATTCCCCCAAATTCCATATGTTCCACATGTACTATTTGTTCTACAGTGTGTTGCTTATTCAACTTAAAGGGTCCACTAGGGGGAACAATATGTTGAAATCAGAATTTGTTTAGCCTTATAAAAGAAATTAGAACAATAACAAACATTACAATTAGAGTGATCCCCAGAAAATTAAACCGGTCATTAATTGAGATTAAGTGGTACTAATGACCAATAATGGCAACAAAAAAACATAATGTAGTGACAACCCTATTTAGTCTTGATATTTTTGAAATTTTTACTTTCATTATTTTAAATTATTATATCTTAAACTTTTAGAATTGAATAACAGACACTAAAACATAATTTAAATATTAAAGTTGAAAATGCCATAAGTGGTGACCAAAAGAATTAAACTAGTTACTAAATGACATAAAATGGCCACTAAATATTCAAAGCAGTGCATAAGTGTTTCCACATTTGTTTTTTTAGCATTCTATACTATTGTATTATAAAACAATAAATAAATTCTTATGCAAAGGAGACAGTAAATTTAAACTTGAGTTTACGACATTTTTTTCAGAGAACCATCTTAGTCATTCTCCATCACAGGTTGCTTGCCTCTTTTCCCTCCCTTTCCTTGAGGTGATTGTGGTGAATTCTTTGGAGAAGCACCTTGTTCAGTGTTTTTAGTAGGTTGCTTTATACCATCATCTTCATGATTCATAACCAAATAATCCCTTCAAATCAAAACTCCAAAAATAACTTTTAAACCTTCCAATACCCAAAACCACATGATCGGGAGGACTCTCGTCGTCTCTTCCCCTCACTTTCCTTTCCCTAATATGAACCTTGAGTCATCAAAGCCTTTTTGACTTGGCGGAAATTGAACGGGCGAGTGTGGGGGATCAAAATCCCCCCTATGACCCCCCTGGCTAAAAGCTTGTGTGCAAGTCTCAATACAATTAAAAAAAGCTAATGTCGGACAAATATAAAATAAAGAAAAAATTCAATGTGCAAAAAAAAAGAAGCAAAATTAAAAGAAAATGCACAAAGAAATGCAAAAGCAAAAAGAAAAAGCCAAAGGCAAAAAGTCAAGCTAGGAGGCTTGTACACAAGTTCCACCCCTCATTTCAAACCCCTCGATCCATCAAAATATTTAAACCCATAAAAGTCATATCCCTTAACTTAGCATTGAATAAAATGAAGCCATAATCCTTACCTTGGTCTATCCAATTAGAACTTCATTTAAACCTTAAACCTTTTCAAACCTTTCAAAACTCGAAAGGGCGGCCTAAGCACAAGTTAGGGCACACAAAAATTAGATTAAAGATTATGTATGGTATGATTACACAAGGATACATAAGAATCCTCATCTCGAGGTTTGTCCGCTTCAACAAAATAAATTAATCAAGGTCTAATGATTTGACTTTCTAGAATTCAGAAGCATACTCTTTCTAGATCTTAACATAGACTCGAGTCTGAACCTAGCCACGTCAAAGCTTTTTCCCACCTATATTTATTTTAGTCGCAAATTAAACGTTTTATTTTTTCAATCCAAACTCTCCTTGTCCTTGAGGGACTCTTCGATACTTCAATGGTCTCTGGCAATATCTGACTTTGCCTACATTAACTCCCAAGTGAAGAAACTTCGAATGTTCCTCTGAATGCTCAATTTAAGACAAGTAGCTTCTGATCTAGGCTTAGAGTGCATAATTCAAGACAAGCTTTCCCAAAGTGGGGGGGTTCCTATATACGTGGTGGTTCCTCCAAATTAAACTCCCGAAGTGTAGTAATATGCAAATCTCACTTATGGACCCCGATTCTTATCAAAATAGTTCAAAAATCAACCTATCTCCTTCTATCAATCTAGAGCTCCTAGCTTTGCAAAACCCTGACCTTGCATATGCGTTTTATCTTTATTAGCTTTACATAACCCCGACCTTGCATAGTGTCTCATGCATCCTTAGAGAGTCTAAGTTTGCATCATTGCGGCTCCGTTTGGTAGGGCGTAAAACATTTTCAACTGAAAATGCTTTTACATGGAAAACCATTTACAATGGAAAACTCATTTATATGAAAGTTTTCCTTTGTTTGGTTGGATGGAAAATGATTTTTCATTATAAGCATTTTCCTTTGTTTGGTTGGATCGAAAATCAACTACTCCTATTGAATCTTGATACTCCTTATTGTATAGTATTGTCACTTCTTTTTTATATTTCCTCTCATATTGATACCCCAAATTATTATGAGGAAGAAATATGATATGTTTTCAAAAAAATACAATATATTATATTTTTTTCAAGCATAATAATATAAGATAATTAAAAAAAACAAACACTCATTTTTTAATGTTTCCAAAATTTGAATAATCCATAACACGATAATATAAGACTACTAGGCATAACAATAGTTCATAAAAAAAGCCCCTAAAAAAACATACTATGTATATAGTTCTCATCAGAAAGTTTGTAGAATAAAAAAAAACTCAACGTAGAGACTTGACGAAATTTTGGAGCCACAGCTTGCGAAGAGGTTCACTTTTTGTCAAGAAAGCCTTAGCTAGCATTTTACACTCAACTAAGTGATCAAAACCAGCAACACGAACGACTTCTTCGACATCATCCATTTTCATGATCTCTTCATAAAGTTTCTGCACATCAAGTTGGTTGTTAGAAAATTTTTTTGAGAGCAGTGGCAACTTCTCCGAGTTGAGCAGAAATATGTTGCAAGTCACCCTCTTCCTCTTCGACCCGAGACCTCTTCCTATGAGACCTAGGCTCGGAAGAAGTTACACTGTCTGACTTGGTAGGCTCGGTTTCAACAGTACTTGGTTGTCCACTTGAGGTCTGAATGTCACCAAACGTCTTGCAAAAATTACCCCTTGCAATGTCCTTGCCCGCTATTATCAATATCTCCTCATACATCTCAATTTTTTTTTTCAAATATTTCTCATGAGATGGATGTTGTTGTCAAGTAAAGGATTAACACACATCAATCATCCAAAATTATGCCGTGGTTGGTCAGCCAATGTTTTGTGAAATGCTAATAAGCTTTTCCTGAAATCAAGATACTAAAAGCCTTTATGTCTGATGGTCGAGGAATAAACCAATATGTTGAATGCATGGATATATTAAGCCAAATTATCAAGAATATATATATTAAGGTAGAAGTTCACTAGACAGAAAATTAATTCCCTGCATTCATCTACAATTTGGCAAGCTAATCTATTTCTCAAAGATATCATTCATATCATGAAAACAAACAGGAGCAACTTGTCAGCACAAAAGACAAGTGGTTCCCTTTGCCACCTTGTTCCGGATAAACCAGTGGTAAATGGAAGTTCAAATGTTTTAAGTTTGTGCATATTATAGACATTGAAACTCTAAAAGATTTGACTCCAAATCCAGTTCAATAACTCTTTCTATTTAACAAATTTCAGCTTGACAATGTTGTACTTCAGTTCCCCAGTTCTGCCTGAATTCTTTTTTCTTGTTAAGGATTTTGCCTGAATTTTACTGAACTAGACTATTTACCTTCACCACAAAAAGTAAAAAACAATGCTCAATAGTATATGCCCACAATTGAACTGCAAGTCTGCCACACAGCATTGACACAAAAATAATGCAGAAGTACATCATGACAATAATCACCTTCACCTAATCGTATAAATGGTATAAAAAGAAAGGTCAACTTCCAAATTATAGCATAACTTGAAGATGAGTTCATCTTAAGATATCTCATTTCAAATTTGATTTGATATTCTTTTTTCTGTCTGTACAACCAACACAGAGATCAGTAGCAGATAATCATCAACACACCAAGTTCTTGCTAGCCCCTTGACAACATCTCACTACTTGCTAACCCTACATACTAAACAATGAAATTTTACTCCAATTCTAAGCACATGTAACTTCAACAATATCTGGTCCCCTTTTTTGTTTGAATTCAAATTCGGAGCTATGTTCAAATCTATCCATTAAAAAGAATTAATACAATACATTTTTAGAGATCCAATGTAAGAAGATACACACTAGCAAATGCCGCCAAACGGCACGCACAATACTACATCATAAGCACATTGAAAACGTACCATAAAGCATAAAGCATAAAGTCTCAAGGAAAAGGCAGCATTAAGGTGTGTTTGCTTTAGTTGAACTTATTTGAACGGAAGATACTACACCTTGTCAA
This sequence comes from Beta corolliflora, assembly GCA_947648045.1. NCBI lineage: Eukaryota > Viridiplantae > Streptophyta > Magnoliopsida > Caryophyllales > Amaranthaceae > Beta > Beta corolliflora. The sequence goes on along the minus strand of CANSZD010002921.1, from coordinate 9,275,703 downwards.
GTTTTGAACTTGATATGTTTTAAGGTGAAGCACCCTACTGATACAAACATTGTCCCATTTATATTTCTATTGATTGACTTTTCAGGTTTAAGAGTCTTAGTGGTTGGGCTATCAAGTTACAGACAACTAAAAATTGCAATTAGGCCCAACATTCTGTGAAGAAAACAACAAAAAGAGAGAAGAACCCCTCCTCTTTTTCCTTTTTTTTGACAGGAAAGAACCCCTCCTCTTTCTTGCAGCTCTGCTTCTCGACTGTTTTTTTTTACAGGCACAAAACAGAAAAAAAGAAACAAATAACTGCTCATATCACAAATATAATGACAACCTAACCTAAATATATGTTTCCTAAAAGCACAGCTAACAGTTGGCCAGTTGCTCACTGGACTATGCAGATAAGCACAAGAACTAAAACGTTCATCTAGTAAGCATTATCATCAATTTTGAACACCTAAATCAGTTCTCTTCAAGTTGATAATTCTCAAGTTGATAATGCAGAGTCAATGTAATAATTCTCAAGTTGATAATGCAGAGTCAATGCAAGTTAGATACATTGATCTTTACATATACCCGAACATAAGCGTCATATGTAGTTGAAGATGCAGTTATCATCTTTACATTGTCATTCCAACCAAATCCGAATCTTCCCCGCACTTGAGAAATAATTCCCCAACTACTTCTCACTGTCCTCATATGATTCTCAACATGGTCAGCAGTACATGTGGTGTGAAACTTTTCAGAAATCATCTTTGCAGCAGCTATAAAGGAGCTGGTCTCGAAAGTGTTATTTGGCCGCTTTCCTTTCCTCACTTCTTCCGCAAGAAATTCCAATAACTCTTTGGACATTGGTTTTGTCCAACGAAATTTAGCGTTCTTTTCTTCCTTCACCTAAATCACCATTTCAAGAAAATTTCTCAACATTATAGCATAATCCAAGCATACTGCAAAGCTGATTACTTCCAAAACACATGTAAAACCCATATTAGACAAGAAAACAGAAGCAATTTGGTTTGTATGCACCCTGATTGACCAGCATGCTAAGGAGCGGAAGCAAAAAAAAGAACACCCCATCTACACCCCCAACCTATAAGACCAATCGTGAGCAGAACATTAAATTATATATGTATATTCAGGTCTTAGAAAACTGTGAGAGTTGATATATGTAAATGTAGATCTGGCCAAATGACAAGAATCATCACAGGAGCAACACAAACTTGAAAACTTTACACATGCTATAGAAAATTGAAGAATATCAGGCAGCACCAAATGGAACTTTGAGTTCCTCTTGCATGGCAACCCAATCTTATATATACATCCTCCAACAAGGACAAACAAGTACCTCAGAAAACCAATGAGAACAAAGAACACAAAAAAAACATAGTTGCAACAAGGAGAGTAAAGTAGACACGAACAGAGAAATGTTATTCACAACTGAACCGTAAAAGTTCATAGTTAATAAAAGGGAATCAATGTTGCCTTTTGTAATAGTAAGAATGAGGAAAATCAGTACTAATACAACTTCAATTAATTAAGAAATAACAATTTACAATTTTAATTAGTTCGACGCTTTTTGTATGCATTCCACATAGCCAATGCTATGGCATATCGCTTTTTCACACACTCTTTGGTTTCTTCACGCACTTCCTTCCGAGTAAGTGATGTTCTTGTGTCTTGTGATGCAATCTCTAGGTCTGCCTCTCTTGTAATTTCATCATTTGGATCAACCCCCCTAAGGTAGTTATGTATTACACAATAAGCAAGAACCACATCCACTTGGGTTTCATATGACCAAAAAGGTTCTGCATCCAAGACACAAAATCTCTTTTTTAAAACTCCAAACGCCCTCTCTATACACATTCTCAGCGAAGAATGGCGAAGATTGAATAATTCTCGTTCATTTTCGGGAGGGTTGTTGGCATATTCTTTCAAGTGGTAATGAACACGTCTAAATGGAGGCATAAAACCTTTACGGTCCCCATACCCAGTGTCGGCAAGATAGTATTTCCCTACATCCGTAAATTATCATCAATATATTATTCAATTCAAGTGAACTTTAGACCATTACTATCAATAAGAGAATATTTTACCTTCAGGAACGTTAGACCCCTTTTTAAGTGCATCACCCAAAACCCTTGAATCATGAGCAGAGCCCTCCCAACTAGCTAGGACATACATGAACTTTAGATCAAAATCAACAGCTGCTAGAACATTTTGCGTTGTCTTATCCTTTCTTCCCCAAAATCTCTCTTGCATCTCAAGAGGAACAGATGCACGTACATGGGTCCCATCTATAGCTCCTATGAAGTCTTCAAACCAAGGAAAAAATCTAGGATTGTTCTGAATTTCTGGTTGCAGATCAGTTCCTGGTGGTTTCACGACATATGGGTACAATCGAAGGATTGCTTGGAGCATAATATGAAAGTAGCAATGTATAGTCCACGTAGATTGAAAAAATCTTCCCCCAACATCCCGAAATCTTACATTATGACCCAACACGTATAGAAAAAGTAGTACTTGCTCCTTGACGCTCATTTGTTTGCTTTCCGACAAAAGTCCCTTTTCAACTAAAATATTACACAAGCTAAAAAAAGTACTAGGTCTCATACGAATCTGCCCAAGACAATGACTATCACCACAATATAAAACACTATCAATATTAGCCTCCCTCAAGCTATCCCTATTAACATTAGGTTGCCTAATTATTTTAGGTTTTCTAGTCCTAGATTTATTTACTTTAAGAAAAGCAAGGACGAATGCAATAATGGCAGCAGCAGCACCTATGATCATGCCTTTACGGATTATCTACAGATATTTGAAAAAACAAACAGAAAATCAAGGAAATTAGTTCCAGAATACAGAGAACATATAACAAATTATTAATGGGCAAAACATATTATTACCTGAGACTTTTGAATATCGTTTGACTCCATTGTAGTTTCCTAACTTAAGACAAACCAGAAAGAAAAGTCAGCAACTGAGGTAACATGAAGACAAACAGTAGAGCTTGCATCGGAAACTTACCCTACATAAAAATGAATAAAAACACCTCCACTAAACACAATGACTACACACATTCATCCTTCATGTCATAGTCAAGAAGCCATATGAGGTATCCTTTAATTTTCAAGTGTAATAGCCCAGATAGGTACAATTAACAAGTCATTTAATCCATTATTTGAAGTTTTGCTATCAATTCAACATATAAAAAGTCAGAACTCTAGTTGCTAATGGTGTAGAGGTTGAATTTGAAATCAACCAGAACCAAATTGAACCTGAATTGGGATTCTTGCAGCAGCAACCAACAAAAAACAACTAATCAAATAATCAACACTATATCAAATAATCAAATAATCAAAACCATAGAAATAATTGGACGTATTAACCTAAACTAAATCAAATAAATTTGCAGCAAAAATACCCTAAAAATAAACGAATTTCGTGCAAAAAGAACCATAAAGACAATCAAATATTTCAGTCAACAAACCCTAAAATAATCGAATGTTGCAGAAAAAATCCTAAATACCGAAATTTATAAGAGGAAAATAGAGATTAGAACAAATATGTACCAAATTCGACAAATTGAGAAGATGTATTGAGAGAATCTGCTTCAGAATGTCGTGAGATTTTCCAGATTGATGAGAGAGAAAGTGTGATGAGAGGGAGAGTTGAGTGTAGATGAGAGAGAAAGTGTAGATAGGAGGGAGAGCTGAGTATAGATGAGAGAGAAAGTCAGATGCTCCAAAATGTCGAGAGAAGGAAAACGTTTTCCTCCCAATTTTGGGGGAAAATGTTTTCATTATGGTGGAAAACCATTTTACTTCCTTATTTTACAGCCCAATTTTCCAGCCCAAACCAAACAATGGAAAATGGGGAAAATAGTTTTCAGTGAAAACCTTTTACGCCCTACCAAATGGAGTCTGCATCATTATGTGCACCTATCTGCTAACATATTTTCATGCAGATAATCAGAATGCTTGTAGTTATCGTCTTGCAGGCTAACTTTGTTTTGCAGGTAATTCCAGAGTGCAGAGTGTGTAGAATTGATCTTCGTCCCGACACGTACTACTTTGACTTTCGGTTTCACGAACCTTAGTCAAACTGGGGGATTCTGTAGACACAAAATCGTGTCTCCCCATTGAGTTCCCAATGATAAAGCATATTGTCGTCCTAATTTGGTCCGGTCCAGAGGAAGAGCGATCTAAAAAGCTATGCCTAAAATCGTTTTACAAACATAATGTCTATTTATTTGTTTAAAATGAATCACAACCCACTTTTAAGAGCCCAATTAATCATTCATGATGATTAATTGTATTTTCAAGCCCACTTTCATAAAGCCCAATAAATTATTCCTGATAATTAATTGTATTTTTAATTGATATTAATTATTCTTGATAATTAATAAATATTTTCTAAATCAAAAGATATTATGAGAATTAGATTTTTATTCCTAAAGATAATTGATTTCAGACTTTAAAAGATAATATTTCATCAAAGATAAAGGAAATCTTTTAATTTCGGAAAATCGCTCAGATTTGCATCGCATCACGCGCACTAGGATGTGAGCGCGTAAAATCGAAACAGTCAGCAAAAAAAAAGACGTAAAAGTATCTGGCGTTGACGCAAAGGCGCATGGGCTAAGCGCGGGATGCACCAGCCTTTCACAAGCTGTGTTTTTTCTTGCCGCATGATTTTCGAACTTTGTTTCTCCTATAAATAGATTTGTTTTCGACGAACGTTGACACAGACTTTAATACGGACTTTTCACATACTTCATACGAACTTTCACTCACATTATCACTCATATTATCTGCATATTTAACATGTAAATTCTCCCAAACACGTATGAAAATACTTCAAACACATTCAAATACACTCAAACTCCATCGATTTACATTCAAACTCCATCGATTTACATTCAAACTCTGTTAAAGCTTCAAGATTGCTCCTCTTGCAGATCGTTACACAAGACCCATGCGACAAAGGTATAATTCCTGAGGGTCAATTCCAATTAATTCCTTGTTTTACTAACAATCAATTTGTCATAATGTAGATCAATAAAGGAATTAACGCTCTCTTGTACGTTCTTCTCTAATTTCTCCTTTTTATGTTTCTTTATATTTCTATACATTATTATTCATATGCACGCCTACATGCTTTATCGCTTTAATCACCTCACAGGTTTATTTTTGCTAATCAAAGATCTAAATAAATGTTTCAATGCTAAATTCATATAATTTAGACAATTGGATTAGGTTTTCAATCATTTGATTGCATAATGACATGTCACCAAAAACTAGTTTTGTGTGTTTAACAAACCGACATAGATTAATTTTTTACATTTCAGGGACGTAATACATAGTTATATATTTGCATAACACTCGACGTGAATCGTATTAAGCAGAGGCCCGCAATGGGCGAATTTGATTCCTGATCATATTCGTACCCTCACCCCCGAACTCACTCTTTGGTTCATTGACCAATTATGGAGTCATGACGAGGAAATCTACAAGTACCTAAGTTGTCCCTATGGTTTCCCAATATCAAATTAGGTTTATGAGTCTTCCTTTAAAGACTTGTTATTAGCGACTTTTCTTTTGCAAAACAAAAACCTTTACAATGAGGTAGTCAAATATGTGTGCATCCCTTGTAGACAATAAAAACACGCCTACAATGTCTCTTAATTCAAAATGCTTGTTTGTGATCTTATAAATCCTAATAAAACCTGGAATGTTCAAAATCTTTCTTTGTTGCTCCCTGCTCATATTTGTGCAGATATATAAAAAATATTTATCCCATCCTATCTTTTTTCAAAAATACTATTTTAGGCCCTTTCGTGACATGGAGATTACTCTATTAAATCGGGTGCTTTCTTAGCACAAAGTATTGATCCTACCTCTGACTTTAAAGTTGATCATCATTGGATTTGGAAGGCTGATATCCCTCTTAAACTTCGTAACTTCCTTTAGAGAGCATGCAATGACGACCTCCCCACTATGGATAGATTAGAGCAATCTAAGGTATATACCCCTCACCAATCTGTGTTCTGTCACCACTGTAAAGAAACCACTACTCATATGTTTTTCCAGAGTCCATGCACTATCGATGTTCTGCTAAATCTAAAAGCCAATCATAACTGGACCATGATTCCTCATGGGACTAGCTTTTGTTCCTTCAAAGAAAATCTTAGTTTCTACTACAAGAACCTGCTTCTTAATCAAACTTCCAAACTTGCACTTGCATGGGTGGTTCATTTGATTCGCTCGCATTAAGATCATCTTTAATGATAGATACCGCTTTTCACAAGACACGTTAGAGAACTTATCTATAATTATTTCCTAGAGTGGTCCATCTCCTCTAAATGGAGAATATTATTAATTCTTCTACAACTTCTTTTGCTTCTCTTCCTGAGCCCATAAGTAGAGGAATGGCGTTGATTTGGTCTGCTCCCAGGATAAATTGGTTCAAAGTGAATTCTGATGGGTCTAAACTTATTAATTGGAAGGCAGCCTTTGGATTTGTTATCAGAAATCATAAGGGAGAGGTGGTTTTAGTTGGTGCTAAGTTTCTTTACCCTCTTGTTCAATCATCCAAGTCGAAGCGTGGGGCTTAAGAGAAGGTCTCAATGCGGTAGATTTTTGAACATTGAAAATGTTATTATTGAGGGTTATAACCTGTCGGTTATCAATGGCATCTCCATTATTTCAAAACCTTCAGATTATCATCTCTTAGTAGCCCCCATCAGTAGATTTTGACGCCACTTTGGGTGGTAATGTAATACCCCATATTTTTTAGTATTTATTCAAGTAATTAAAATATTTATTTTCTAAAATAAATATTTTAAGCAAAGGGTATTTTAGCAATTTCAGTCGTTTAAATTATTTTGGCGGAAGATGGCGCCAAAATTGGATTTTTTAAGCTTTTGATTTTAAATCCTAGTCAAAATATTTCAAAAAATCTATATTTTGGCGGAAGATGGCGCCATATTTTTTGACGGGATTCTATAGTAATGAGGAGGGGGTTTTGTTTCCTAAAACTTCCAAATTTATGATGGATGTTACAAATCTTGGTTTAATCTCCTTATTTATGGTGAAGGTTGCAAACTATTTAATTTTGGAAATTAAGTACTACCTATTCTACTCCTATAAATACCCCATACCTTAAGCCATCTTTTCCACACAAAAACTTTGAAGAATTCATACTCTCTTACTTCAAAGTTCTTCCTTCTCTTCTTCATCTACTCTAGTTTTATATTTCTTATTTAAGTTCCAATTTTCTTTGGTTTAAGAAAAAGATTGTTATGTTTCTTACTCAAAAATATTATGCTCATGATAGGTTTCATGTTTAAATTCAAGATTAAGTTCATGTGATAAGTTACTTATTGGTTGGTTAGAAGAAAGCTCAAGCATAAGAATAAATGTGAAGATACTAGTATACTCTTTGTGCAAGATCAAGGTACGTTATGTAGCTAGATCTTTTGAAATGTGGTTTAATGAGGTAAAGTTGTTTATTGATTTAATGGTTGGATTAGTTTGGAAATTTGGTTTTAAAAGGTTACAATATTTTATCATTCACTCTTGGAAGTGAAAAGAAGGAATGATTTTATTATTCATTTTTATATAAAAGTTTTGTTATCCTTTTTGGAAAATTAAATTATTTTTACAAAGAAAGGTTTGATTGGTTTTTATGAACTTTGAATGTTCAAAAAGTTGTTTATGAGAAAAGGATGTTTATTCATGACTTACAAGTCATATTATTATTATTACCGCTTGATTAACATCAAGAGCTTCAAAGTCCACTTGTTGGCAATTATAGTTACCCCTTGATATAGATCCGTGATGGGATGACTAGCTTGGGGGGGTGCACACTTAGCAAAATAGAAGGGGAAATAAGAAGAGGAATTGTTTTCAAGATTATTTTTAATCCAAATTATTTGGAAAGAGTTTGTTCTTAAAAGGTTATTCTTGAATTATTATTAAAGTGTTTGAAAATAGTTTATTCTTAAAGAGTTATTCTTGAATTATTAGTGATGGAGTTTTCAAAATGAAAAATGTTGCAAAATAACAAATGTGTTACTTATCTAGTACATTTTGTACTCAGTTTTATACTGACGCGTATTTCCTTTTTCCTATTTGGCTTTGCCCTGTTTACCTTCTTGGTAAGCAGTTTTGCAGGTGAATTTTGGATGTGCATGGGAGCATACTAGGAAGGGGATCTTCACCTAGATTAGGGTGTTTTATTTATTTTGAGTACTGAGACAATATTTACTTTTATTAATAAAGAAGTATTATTATTTTTGGCTAAAGTTTTCCGCTGCAAGTTATTTTGTTAGTTAGTAGTTGGTTGCCGAAAGCGTGTTAGTCACGTGGCGGTAATACTCCTAAATTACTCAAATATTATTTACTAAATTATTTATTTAAAAGCGAGTAATTTGGGGGTGTTACAAAGTGGTATCAGTTTTTCAGGTCTTGAAAATATCAAAGTTGAACATTAAAATTGATGGGTAGACATAAGATGGGCATATAGAGTTTCGCATTTGCATTATAAATTGTTGTTGTTAAGTTTAATTGTTTTCTTTTTGACGATTTGTATAGATGCATCTTGCTAGCACCATAAAAAGGTATATATTTTTTATTTGGAGAGATTAAGGGTGTAGATATGTTGGGGTGACAAGCTCTGTCTAGGATTAGGAAGGCTCTCCCCGACGCTGTGGGTAACTTCCTTATCTAGGACCTATAATCACCTTGGATATTCTATATCTTGAAATCAAGTACACTTTAAAATTTTTGAAATAAATATTTTAAGCCATAGTGGTGCATCTAGTACAAATCTTGGACCATATTTAGTTATCATATACTAGTATTACTCTTATGATGTTATTCTTGTAAAATCTGAATTCTTCTTACTTTTATATGATTGTTGTTTGAAGTAGAGGAAAAGGTTTATGTTATTCCCTATGTATGGGATAAGCAAGGAAGTCATGTTGCTTGAACTAGCAAATAGTAGTATTATGTGTATTTTTTTTATATTTTTTTTACCTCTCGAGAATACCCAGGCCAATATAATTACATAGCCATTGACGAATTGGAGAATATTATTGAGGCAGACTGCCAAGAGTTTGAAGTCTTCAGTAACCGTAGACGTATATAGTTTTGTTTTGGCCTTGAAGCGGCCTAGTTGTATTAAGAATATTTTGATACACTCAAATGTTCTAGTAGTTGTTATGTATAGGGTCTAATATTTGGCCATTATATATGAAATATGTGATTGCTATGTTTGGAACTAGTCATACTTACATGTTTATGGAATTATTTGGTAGTTACACAACTATTCTATGAATGTTAGTTGAGATTTATTCCCAAATACTCTTAGTTCTAGCTGAATGGCAGAAAGAAGGAGAAGGAGTATGAGTTCTATGGTTAGAAGGCTAGCAAAGATAACTGAAAATATCACTCAAGTGATAGCTAAGCAAGAAACCAAGCAGAGTGAGACTGATAGCTTTGGTGAGGTCTTTAAGAGGGTAGCAGCTGTCAAACCTCCGACTTACCATGGGAAAGAGGACTCAGCTAGCTTAGAAAACTGGATCCGAGAATTTGATAAGCTTTTTGATGCCATAGTGTGCCCTGAAAACCTTAGAGTTAATAATTATGTTTATTATTTGAGAGATGAGGTAGACCTATGGTGGAAACAAAGGAAATATGATCTTTTAGAGGATCCGACTTTGGGTGGAACGAGTTTAAAGATGCCTTGAGGACTAAGTTTTACCCTCCGTACTTAAGGAAGCAAAAGGCAATGGAGTTCGCCAATATGAGGATGGGAACTATGTCTGTTAATGAGTATTATAGCAAATTTTTGGAGTTAATGAGGTTCGCACCTGAGATAGTACCATCTGAGACTTTGAAGGCCCAAAGGTTTGAGCAAGGGTTAACCTTAACTCTCCAAAGTAAGCTGGGAGGTGTAACTTTTGAGACTCTTGATGAAATTTATGGTAGAGCTGCTCATTTATATAGGATTAAAGGAAGAGAGCTTGAAGGGACCTCCTCTGGGGAAAAGAGGAAGCATAACAACAATGGGAATCAACAAAGTGGGGATAAGAAGCCTAAGCCCAATGGTGGATTTAACCAAACTGAGAAAGACAATAGGTACCCTAGTCGGAAGCCTAATGGGAACCAAGGGAATGGGAAGAAAGCTGAGAGAACCTTTTTCTGCAAAAGGTTTGATAAGAACCACCCTGGAAAGGATTGTGAGGGCAACTTGGTGACATGCCATTATTGTCAGAAATTGGGGCACCGGAGTATGAGTGCTTTAGAAAAGCCGGTGGAGAACCCGCAATCGACCCGAGTAGTAAGGCCCCTCAGAATGATCAGTAAAAGTTAGCTTCTTCGAATGCTAGTGTTAAACCAGGGATAGGGAATCAGTCTAAAGGCAGAGTTTTCGTCATGAACTGTTGTGAGGCTGAGAATGTTTCTGAGGTAGTAGTTGGAACCTTTTTCATTAATTCTCTGTCTGTCAAAGTGTTATTTGATTCAGGAGCATCTCATTCATTTATTTCTAGCACTTTAGTAGAAAAGCTCCAGTTAAGCGATCCGAGTGTCTATTTCATTAGAAATTGCATTGCCATCAGGGGAGATGTTTAATTGTACTAGGTTGCATAGTCAAGTACCTTTAGTGATAGTTAGGGTGAACTTTCCGTCCGACTTAGTTGAGTTTGACTTGTCAAACCTCGATGTAGTTTTGGGGATGGATTGGTTGGGAAGATTCAAGGCTCGGATTGATTGTGAGGCCCAGAAGGTGTCCTTAGTCGGCCCTAAGAAAGAAAGGGTGACTTATAGGAAGCTTGGGAAGGAGAAGGGAATGAAGATAGTGTCTGCGATGAGAATTCATTCTTATGCGAAGAAGGGGTGTCCGTTACTCTTATGTGGAGTTCATAGGATTGAAAAGGAAGATGAGAATAGGGAGGTTCCAGTCGTATCTGAGTTCCCTGATGTGTTCCCTGAAGAGATAACGGGTATGCCACCTGTTAGGGATCTTTAGTTCATCATAGACTTGATGCCAGGAACTGGACCTATTTCAAAGCTCCGTATAGAATGGCTCCAGCTGAGATGAAAGAGTTAAAGGTTCAGTAGGAGGAGTTGTTGGAAAAAGGGTATATAAGACCTAGTTCGTCTCCTTGGGGTGCACCTGTATTGTTCGTGAAAAAGAAAGATGGTTGTTTGAGGTTGTGCATTGATTACCGGGAGTTGAACAATGTGACGATAAAAAATAAGTATCCGCTTCCGAGAATAGATGATTTATTTGATCCGTTAAAAGGAGCGGGAATTTTCTCGAAGATAGATTTTTGGTCGGGTTATCACCAATTGAGGATTGCTGAGGGTGATGTTCCTAAGACTGCGTTTAGGACGCGTTATGGTCACTATGAGTTCATAGTGATGCCGTTTGGTTTGACCAACGCACCTGCAGTGTTCATGGATTTTCAAGCCATATTTGGACAAATATGTGGTTGTGTTTATAGATGATATCTTGATATATTCGAAGGATAGGAGCAGTCATGAGTTGCATTTGAGGGTAAGTTTTGTCAACCTTGAGAGAGCATAAGTTGTACGCCAAGCTCTCTAAGTGTGAGTTTTGGTTGGATGAGGTTGCCTTTTTAGGACATGTTATCTCAAGGGAAGGAGTTTTGGTGGATCCTGCTAAGATTCAAGCAGTGCGTGAGTGGCCAACACCGAGGACGGTGTCTGATATAAGGAGTTTTCTTGGGTTAGCTGGTTACTATCGAAGATTTGTGAAGGATTTCTCGAAGATCTCGAGACCAATGACTAGCCTGATGAAGAAAGAATGTAAGTTTGTCTGAACTCTAGAGTGTGAGGAAGCTTTTTCGGCGTTGAAGAAAAGGTTGACTACAACACCTGTTTTGGCTCTACTTGATGAGAGTCAGCAATATGATGTTTACAGTGATGCTTCGAAATTTGGGTTAGGATGTGTATTGATGCAGAATAGGAAGGTCATCGCTTATGCTTCTAGGCAGTTTAAACCATATGAGGTGAATTATCTAACCCATGATCTTGAATTAGCTGCAATAATGTTTTCTTTGAAGATATGGCGACACTACTTGTATGGGGCAACGTGTAAGTTGTACACGGATCATAAGAGCTTAAATTATATTTTCACTCAGAAGGAGTTAAACATGAGGCAGAGCAGGTGGTTGGAGTTGATCAAGGATTATGATTTGGAGATCCAGTATCATGAAGGGAAAGCTAATGTTGTTGCTGATGCATTGAGTCGAAAGTCGAGTCATTCAGTTAATGCAATGGTGCTGCCTAGTCAGTTATGTGTAGGGTTTCAAAAATTGTCATTGGAGGTATTGGAAGAAGGAGGTGTTGAAGAATTATTGGGTTCTTTGTCAGTTCAACCCTCAATCTATGATAAGATTAGGGAAGGTCAATCAAAGGATGAAAAGTTGGAAAGGATTCGAGAGAAGATCCAGGAGGGTCAGGTGTCGGATTTCCAGATAGCTGATGATGAAAGTATCCGGTTCAAGGGGAGGTGGTGTATACCAAGTAATAGAGAAGAGTTGAAGCGGAAATTACTAGTAGAAGCTCACAGCTCACCTTATTCTGTACACCCAGGTGGTGATAAGTTGTATAAGGACATCAAGCAAACGTTTTGATGGCCAAACATGAAGCGAGAGGTAGCAGAGTTCGTGGCTAAGTGTCTCACATGCCAAAAGGTCAAGTTGGAGCACAAGAGGCCGCAAGGAAAGGTTCAGCCATTGGATATTCCGAGCTGGAAATGGGATTCTATATCAATGGATTTTGTGTCTGCATTACCAAGGACTAAGGCTGGAAATGATACAATTTGGGTAGTGGTAGATCGTTTGACTAAATCCGCAACTTTCATACCTATGAAGAGTACTTGGTCGATGGATCAATTGGCTAAAGCATATGTGAAGTGGGTGGTGAAATATCATGGTGTGCCTAAGGACATTGTTTCGGATCGTTATTCGTGGTTCTTGTCCAACTTTTGGCAGAGTTTGCAGAAGGCTTTGGGTACTAATTTGTTAATGAGTACAGCTTTTCATCCGGCTACAGATGGGCAAACAGAACGAACGATTCAGACTTTAGAAGATATGTTGAGATCTTGTGTTATGGAGTATTAGGGTTCGTGGTAGGATTTCTTGGATTTGATAGAATTTTCCTACAACAACAGTCATCATGCAAGTATTGGTATGGCTCCGTTTGAGGCTTTATATGGTCGGAAGTGTAGAAGTCCAGTCTGCTGGAATGATATTAGTGAAACCGTGGTGCTTGGACCCGAGTTCCTCGAAGAGACGGTGAAGCAAATGAAAGTGATTCAGGAAAAGTTCAAGGTAGCTCAAGATCGGCAGAAGAGTTATGCTGATTTGAAGCGGAGGGATGAATAGTTTCAGGTTGGAGAAAAGGTATTGTTGAAAATATCTCCAATGAAAGGGGTGATGCGATTTGGGAAGAAGGAAAAGTTAAGCCCAAAGTATATCGGGCCATATGAGGTGTTAAAGAAGATCGGGAAAGTGGCATATAAGTTGGATTTGCCAAATGACTTAAGTCGAGTCCATGACGTATTCCATATATCTCGATTAAGGAAGTATATTCCGGATGTGTCTCATGTCTTTGCAACCCGATACCATTGAATTAGATGATAGTTTGACTTACGAGGAAAGACTCGTAAGAATCCTTGATAGTAAAGTTAGAAGTACTCGGACTAAGGATGTAAGATTAGTCAAAGTATTATGGTCAAACCATCATACTGAGGGAGCAACATGCGAAGCTGAAGCGGATATGCGCAAAAAAATATCCGGCGTTGTTTTCCGAGGTTAGTTGTTGAGTTACGGGGTCGTAACTCCTCTTAAGGGGGGTAGAATGCGATAGAATTTTGCACTTTTACCATAGTTATTGCATTTTAACATATTTTTGAGTCATTATATGCATTTTAGACATGAGCATTTGACTCAGAAACTACAATTTTGGATTTTAATCCGTTTTTGGAAAGTGATTATGACTTTTTGTCTTAAGTTTCGAGGTCGAAACTTCTTTTAAGGGGGGTAAACTGTAATACCCCATATTTTTGAGTATTTATTCAAGTAATTAAAATATTTATTTTCTAAAATAAATATTTTAAGCAAAGGGTATTTTAGCAATTTCACTCGTTTTAAATTATTTTGGCGGAAGATGGCGCCAAAATTGGATTTGTGAAGCTTTTGATTTTAAATCCTAGTCAAAAAATTTCAAAAAAAAAAAACAAAATCTTGGTTAAATCTCCTAATTTTTGGTGAAGGTTACAAACTATTTAATTTTGGAAATTAAGTACTACCTATTCTACTCCTATAAATACCCCATTCCTTAAGCCATCTTTTCCACACAAAAAGTTTAAAGAATTCATACTCTCTTACTTCAAAGTTCTTCCTTCTCTTCTTCATCTACTCTAGTTTTATATTTCTTATTTAAGTTTCAATTTTCTTTGGTTTAAGAAAAAGATTGTTATGTTTCTTACTCAAAAATATTATGCTCATGATAGGTCATACATGTTTAAATTCATGATTAAGTTCATGTGATAAGTTACTTATTGGTTGGTTATAAGAAAGCTCAAGAATAAGAATAAATGTGAAGATACTAGTATACTCTTTGTGCAAGATCAAGGTACGTTATGTAGCTAGATCTTTTGAAATGTGGTTTTATGTAGTAAAGTTGTTTATTGATTTAATGGTTGGATTGGTTTGGAAATTTGGTTTTAAATGGTTACAATATTTTATTATTCACTCTTGGAAGTGAAAAGAAGGAAGGATTTTATCAATCATTTTTATATAAAAGTTTTGTTATCCTTTTTGGAAAATTAAATTATTTTTACAAAGAAAGGTTTGATTGGTTTTTATGAACATTGAATGTTCAAAAAGTTGTTTATGAGAAAAGGATGTTTATTCATGACTTACAAGTCATATTATTATTATTATTACCGCTTGATTAACATCAAGAGCTTCAAAGTCCACTTGTTGGCAATTATAGTTACCCCTTGATATAGATCCGTGATGGGATGACTAGCTTGGGGGGGGTGCACACTTAGCAAAATAGAAGGGGAAATAAGAAGAGGAATTGTTTTCAAGATTATTTTTAATCCAAATTATTTGGAAAGAGTTTGTTCTTAAAAGGTTATTCTTGAATTATTATTAAAGTGTTTGAAAATAGTTTATTCTTAAAGAGTTATTCTTGAATTATTAGTGATGGAGTTTTCAAAATGAAAAATGTTGCAAAATAACAAATGTGTTACTTATCTAGTACATTTTGTACTCAGTTTTATACTGACGCGTATTTCCTTTTTCCTATTTGGCTTTGCCCTGTTTACCTTCTTGGTAAGCAGTTTTGCAGGTGAATTTTGGATGTGCATGGGAGCATACTAGGAAGGGGATCTTCACCTAGATTAGGGTGTTTTATTTATTTTGAGTACTGAGACAATATTTACTTTTATTAATAAAGAAGTATTATTATTTTTGGCTAAAGTTTTCCGCTGCAAGTTATTTTGTTAGTTAGTAGTTGGTTGCCGAAAGCGTGTTAGTCACGTGGCGGTAATACTCCTAAATTACTCAAATATTATTTACTAAATTATTTATTTAAAAGCGAGTAATTTGGGGGTGTTACAAAGTGGTATCAGTTTTTCAGGTCTTGAAAATATCAAAGTTGAACATTAAAATTGATGGGTAGACATAAGATGGGCATATAGAGTTTCGCATTTGCATTATAAATTGTTGTTGTTAAGTTTAATTGTTTTCTTTTTGACGATTTGTATAGATGCATCTTGCTAGCACCATAAAAAGGTATATATTTTTTATTTGGAGAGATTAAGGGTGTAGATATGTTGGGGTGACAAGCTCTGTCTAGGATTAGGAAGGCTCTCCCCGACGCTGTGGGTAACTTCCTTATCTAGGAGCTATAATCACCTTGGATATTCTATATCTTGAAATCAAGTACACTTTAAAATTTTTGAAATAAATATTTTAAGCCATAGTGGTGCATCTAGTACAAATCTTGGACCATATTTAGTTATCATATACTAGTATTACTCTTATGATGTTATTCTTGTAAAATCTGAATTCTTCTTACTTTTATATGATTGTTGTTTGAAGTAGAGGAAAAGGTTTATGTTATTCCCTATGTATGGGATAAGCAAGGAAGTCATGTTGCTTGAACTAGCAAATAGTAGTATTATGTGTATTTTTTTTATATTTTTTTTACCTCTCGAGAATACCCAGGCCAATATAATTACATAGCCATTGACGAATTGGAGAATATTATTGAGGCAGACTGCCAAGAGTTTGAAGTCTTCAGTAACCGTAGACGTATATAGTTTTGTTTTGGCCTTGAAGCGGCCTAGTTGTATTAAGAATATTTTGATACACTCAAATGTTCTAGTAGTTGTTATGTATAGGGTCTAATATTTGGCCATTATATATGAAATATGTGATTGCTATGTTTTGAACTAGTCATACTTACATGTTTATGGAATTATTTGGTAGTTACACAACTATTCTATGAATGTTAGTTGAGATTTATTCCCAAATACTCTTAGTTCTAGCAGAATGGCAGAAAGAAGGAGAAGGAGTATGAGTTCTATGGTTAGAAGGCTAGCAAAGATAACTGAAAATATCACTCAAGTGATAGCTAAGCAAGAAACCAAGCAGAGTGAGACTGATAGCTTTGGTGAGGTCTTTAAGAGGGTAGCAGCTGTCAAACCTCCGACTTACCATGGGAAAGAGGACTCAGCTAGCTTAGAAAACTGGATCCGAGAATTTGATAAGCTTTTTGATGCCATAGTGTGCCCTGAAAACCTTAGAGTTAATAATTATGTTTATTATTTGAGAGATGAGGTAGACCTATGGTGGAAACAAAGGAAATATGATCTTTTAGAGGATTCGACTTTGGGTGGAACGAGTTTAAAGATGCCTTGAGGACTAAGTTTTACCCTCCGTACTTAAGGAAGCAAAAGGCAATGGAGTTCGCCAATATGAGGATGGGAACTATGTCTGTTAATGAGTATTATAGCAAATTTTTGGAGTTAATGAGGTTCGCACCTGAGATAGTACCATCTGAGACTTTGAAGGCCCAAAGGTTTGAGCAAGGGTTAACCTTAACTCTCCAAAGTAAGCTGGAAGGTGTAACTTTTGAGACTCTTGATGAAATTTATGGTAGAGCTGCTCATTTATATAGGATTAAAGGAAGAGAGCTTGAAGGGACCTCCTCTGGGGAAAAGAGGAAGCATAACAACAATGGGAATCAACAAAGTGGGGATAAGAAGCCTAAGCCCAATGGTGGATTTAACTAAACTGAGAAAGACAATAGGTACCCTAGTCGAAAGCCTAATGGGAACCAAGGGAATGGGAAGAAAGCTGAGAGAACCTTTTTCTGCAAAAGGTTTGATAAGAACCACCCTGGAAAGGATTGTGAGGGCAACTTGGTGACATGCCATTATTGTCAGAAATTGGGGCACCGGGAGTATGAGTGCTTTAGAAAAGCTGGTGGAGAACCTGCAATCTGACCCGAGTAGTAAGGCCCCTCAGAATGATCAGTAAAAGTTAGCTTCTTCGAATGCTAGTGTTAAACCAGGGATAGGGAATCAGTCTAAAGGCAGAGTTTTCGTCATGAACTGTTGTGAGGCTGAGAATGTTTCTGAGGTAGTAGTTGGAACCTTTTTCATTAATTCTCTGTCTGTCAAAGTGTTATTTGATTCAGGAGCATCTCATTCATTTATTTCTAGCACTTTAGTAGAAAAGCTCCAGTTAAGCAGTCCAGTGTCTATTTCATTAGAAATTGCATTGCCATCAGGGGAGATGTTTAATTGTACTAGGTTGCATAGTCAAGTACCTTTAGTGATAGTTAGGGTGAACTTTCCGTCCGACTTAGTTGAGTTTGACTTGTCAAACCTCGATGTAGTTTTGGGGATGGATTGGTTGGGAAGATTCAAGGCTCGGATTGATTGTGAGGCCCAGAAGGTGTCCTTAGTCGGCCCTAAGAAAGAAAGGGTGACTTATAGGAAGCTTGGGAAGGAGAAGGGAATGAAGATAGTGTCTACGATGAGAATTCATTCTTATGCGAAGAAGGGGTGTCCGTTACTCTTATGTGGAGTTCATAGGATTGAAAAGGAAGATGAGAATAGGGAGGTTCCAGTCGTATCTGAGTTCCCTGATGTGTTCCCTGAAGAGATAACGGGTATGCCACCTGTTAGGGATCTTTAGTTCACCATAGACTTGATGCCAGGAACTGGACCTATTTCAAAGCTCCGTATAGAATGGCTCCAGCTGAGATGAAAGAGTTAAAGGTTCAGTAGGAGGAGTTGTTGGAAAAAGGGTATATAAGACCTAGTTCGTCTCCTTGGGGTGCACCTGTATTGTTCGTGAAAAAGAAAGATGGTTGTTTGAGGTTGTGCATTGATTACCGGGAGTTGAACAATGTGACGATCAAAAATAAGTATCCGCATCCGAGAATAGATGATTTATTTGATCCGTTAAAAGGAGCGGGAATCTTCTCGAAGATAGATTTTTGGTCGGGTTATCACCAATTGAGGATTGCTGAGGGTGATGTTCCTTAGACTGCGTTTAGGACGCGTTATGGTCACTATGAGTTCATAGTGATGCCGTTTGGTTTGACCAACGCACCTGCAGTGTTCATGGATTTTCAAGCCATATTTGGACAAATATGTGGTTGTGTTTATAGATGATATCTTGAAATATTCGAAGGATAGGAGCAGTCATGAGTTGCATTTGAGGGTAAGTTTTGTCAACCTTGAGAGAGCATAAGTTGTACGCCAAGCTCTCTAAGTGTGAGTTTTGGTTGGATGAGGTTGCCTTTTTAGGACATGTTATCTCAAGGGAAGGAGTTTCGGTGGATCCTGCTAAGATTCAAGCAGTGCGTGAGTGGCCAACACCGAGGACGGTGTCTGATATAAGGAGTTTTCTTGGGTTAGCTGGTTACTATCGAAGATTTGTGAAGGATTTCTCGAAGATCTCGAGACCAATGACTAGCCTGATGAAGAAAGAATGTAAGTTTGTCTGAACTCCAGAGTGTGAGGAAGCTTTTTGGGCGTTGAAGAAAAGGTTGACTACAACACCTGTTTTGGCTCTACCTGATGAGAGTCAGCAATATGATGTTTACAGTGATGCTTCGAAATTTGGGTTAGGATGTGTATTGATGCAGAATAGGAAGGTCATCGCTTATGCTTCTAGGCAGTTTAAACCATATGAGGTGAATTATCTAACCCATGATCTTGAATTAGCTGCAATAATGTTTTCTTTGAAGATATGGCGACACTACTTGTATGGGGCAACGTGTAAGTTGTACACGGATCATAAGAGCTTAAATTATATTTTCACTCAGAAGGAGTTAAACATGAGGCAGAGCAGGTGGTTGGAGTTGATCAAGGATTATGATTTGGAGATCCAGTATCATGAAGGGAAAGCTAATGTTGTTGCTGATGCATTGAGTCGAAAGTCGAGTCATTCAGTTAATGCAATGGTGCTGCCTAGTCAGTTATGTGTAGGGTTTCAAAAATTGTCATTGGAGGTATTGGAAGAAGGAGGTGTTGAAGAATTATTGGGTTCTTTGTCAGTTCAACCCTCAATCTATGATAAGATTAGGGAAGGTCAATCAAAGGATGAAAAGTTGGAAAGGATTCGAGAGAAGATCCAGGAGGGTCAGGTGTCGGATTTCCAGATAGCTGATGATGAAAGTATCCGGTTCAAGGGGAGGTGGTGTATACCAAGTAATAGAGAAGAGTTGAAGCGGAAATTACTAGTAGAAGCTCACAGCTCACCTTATTCTGTACACCCAGGTGGTGATAAGTTGTATAAGGACATCAAGCAAACGTTTTGATGGCCAAACATGAAGCGAGAGGTAGCAGAGTTCGTGGCTAAGTGTCTCACATGCCAAAAGGTCAAGTTGGAGCACAAGAGGCCGCAAGGAAAGGTTCAGCCATTGGATATTCCGAGCTGGAAATGGGATTCTATATCAATGGATTTTGTGTCTGCATTACCAAGGACTAAGGCTGGAAATGATACAATTTGGGTAGTGGTAGATCGTTTGACTAAATCCGCAACTTTCATACCTATGAAGAGTACTTGGTCGATGGATCAATTGGCTAAAGCATATGTGAAGTGGGTGGTGAAATATCATGGTGTGCCTAAGGACATTGTTTCGGATCGTTATTCGTGGTTCTTGTCCAACTTTTGGCAGAGTTTGCAGAAGGCTTTGGGTACTAATTTGTTAATGAGTACAGCTTTTTATCCGGCTACAGATGGGCAAACAGAACGAACGATTCAGACTTTAGAAGATATGTTGAGATCTTGTGTTATGGAGTATTAGGGTTCGTGGTAGGATTTCTTGGATTTGATAGAATTTTCCTACAACAACAGTCATCATGCAAGTATTGGTATGGCTCCGTTTGAGGCTTTATATGGTCGGAAGTGTAGAAGTCCAGTCTGCTGGAATGATATTAGTGAAACCGTGGTGCTTGGACCCGAGTTCCTCGAAGAGACGGTGAAGTAAATGAAAGTGATTCAGGAAAAGTTCAAGGTAGCTCAAGATCGGCAGAAGAGTTATGCTGATTTGAAGCGGAGGGATGAAGAGTTTCAGGTTGGAGAAAAGGTATTGTTGAAAATATCGCCAATGAAAGGGGTGATGCGATTTGGGAAGAAGGAAAAGTTAAGCCCAAAGTATATCGGGCCATATGAGGTGTTAAAGAAGATCGGGAAAGTGGCATATAAGTTGGATTTGCCAAATGACTTAAGTCGAGTCCATGACGTATTCCATATATCTCAGTTAAGGAAGTATATTCCGGATGTGTCTCATGTGCTGCAACCTGATACCATTGAATTAGATGATAGTTTGACTTACGAGGAAAGACCTGTAAGAATCCTTGATAGTAAAGTTAGAAGTACTCGGACTAAGGATGTAAGATTAGTCAAAGTATTATGGTCAAACCATCATACTGAGGGAGCAACATGCGAAGCTGAAGCGGATATGCGCAAAAAAATATCCGGCGTTGTTTTCCGAGGTTAGTTGTTGAGTTACGGGGTCGTAACTCCTCTTAAGGGGGGTAGAATGCGATAGAATTTTGCACTTTTACCATAGTTATTGCATTTTAACATATTTTTGAGTCATTATATGCATTTTAGACATGAGCATTTGACTCAGAAACTACAATTTTGGATTTTAATCCGTTTTTGGAAAGTGATTATGACTTTTTGTCTTAAGTTTCGAGGTCGAAACTTCTTTTAAGGGGGGTAAACTGTAATACCCCATATTTTTGAGTATTTATTCAAGTAATTAAAATATTTATTTTCTAAAATAAATATTTTAAGCAAAGGGTATTTTAGCAATTTCACTCGTTTTAAATTATTTTGGCGGAAGATGGCGCCAAAATTGGATTTGTGAAGCTTTTGATTTTAAATCCTAGTCAAAAAATTTCAAAAAAAAAAACAAAATCTTTGGTTAAATCTCCTAATTTTTGGTGAAGGTTACAAACTATTTAATTTTGGAAATTAAGTACTACCTATTCTACTCCTATAAATACCCCATTCCTTAAGCCATCTTTTCCACACAAAAAGTTTAAAGAATTCATACTCTCTTACTTCAAAGTTCTTCCTTCTCTTCTTCATCTACTCTAGTTTTATATTTCTTATTTAAGTTTCAATTTTCTTTGGTTTAAGAAAAAGATTGTTATGTTTCTTACTCAAAAATATTATGCTCATGATAGGTCATTCATGTTTAAATTCATGATTAAGTTCATGTGATAAGTTACTTATTGGTTGGTTATAAGAAAGCTCAAGCATAAGAATAAATGTGAAGATACTAGTATACTCTTTGTGCAAGATCAAGGTACGTTATGTAGCTAGATCTTTTGAAATGTGGTTTTATGTAGTAAAGTTGTTTATTGATTTAATGGTTGGATTGGTTTGGAAATTTGGTTTTAAATGGTTACAATATTTTATTATTCACTCTTGGAAGTGAAAAGAAGGAAGGATTTTATCAATCATTTTTATATAAAAGTTTTGTTATCCTTTTTGGAAAATTAAATTATTTTTACAAAGAAAGGTTTGATTGATTTTTATGAACATTAAATGTTCAAAAAGTTGTTTATCAGAAAAGGAGGTTTATTCATGACTTACAAGTCATATTATTATTATTACCGCTTGATTAACATCAAGAGCTTTAATGTCCATTTGTTGGCAATTATAGTCACCCCTTGATATAGATCCGAGATGGGATGACTAGTTTGGGGGGTGTGCACACTTAGCAAAATAGAAGGGGAGATAAGAAGAGGAATTGTTTTCAAGATTATTTTTAATCCAAATTATTTGGAAAGCGTTTGTTCTTAAAAGGTTATTCTTGAATTATTATTAAAGTGTTTGAAAATAGTTTATTCTTAAAGAGTTATTCTTGAATTATTAGTGATGGAGTTTTCAAAGTGAAAAATGTTGCAAACTGACAAATGTGTTACTTATCTAGTACATTTCGTACTCAATTTTATACTGACGCATATTTCCTTTTTTCTATTTGGCTTTGCCCTGTTTACCTTCTTGGTAAGCAGTTTTGCAGGTGAATTTTGGATGTGCATGGGAGCATACTAGGAAGGGGATCTTCACCTAGATTAGGGTGTTTTATTTATTTTGAGTATTGAGATAATATTTACTTTTATTAATAAAGAAGTATTATTATTTTTGGTTAAAGTCTTCCGCTGCAAGTTATTTTGTTTGTTAGTAGTTGGTTGCCGAAAGCGTGTTAGTCACGTGGCGGTAATACTCCTAAATTACTCAAATATTATTTACTAAATTATTTATTTAAAAGCGAGTAATTTGGGGGTGTTACAGGTAATGGCTTCAAACTCAACCTCTTCCCCTCATGTATCACCGAAACCACATTCTTCTTAGCCAAGTAAACCATGTCACGATCAAACTGCCATGGCCTCCCAAGTAAGATAGCACACGCATCCATAGGCACCACATCACACCAAACCTCATCCTTAAACTCACCAATAGAAAAATTAACGAGAGCTTTCTTAGCAACCGCCACTCCTCCATTGTTAGTTAACCAGTTTAGTTTGTAGGGATGAGCATGTGGTCGTGTTTCTAAATCTAGTGTATCCACCATCTTCTTTGAGCACACATTAGTACACGAACCATTGTCCACAATAACTGAACAACTACGACCAAATCATCCAAGGGATTGGTTTGGACATGAAGTACCTTCCTCACCACAAGCGTTACATGATCCAGAGCTGGTTCAATCAATGGACGCCCCTCTAAATCCTCCAAGTCCATGTCATCATCCTCCATAGACTCCTTACTCTCCATTAACGCCAAATCATACCTAGCATCCTCCTCTTCTAATGCAGCAAAGACTCGTGAAGTCATCACTCTCCTATTTGGACACTCCGATTTGTAATGGCCTCTCCCTTGACACTTGAAGCATTTGATCTCGTCTTTATTCACACGTTGAAGTTTAGAATCAACCTCCTTCTTCAAAGCATCCAACACGCCCTTTCCCTTGTCCAAAGTTTCAAACTTATCAGTTAGTTTGGAACTTTCGATCTTAGGCATAAAAGAAGGCTTAAAAGATTTAGCCTTTGCAACCTTGATTTGCCTCTCAACCTTCACGACCAACTCACACGCCTCATCAAAAGAAAAATAAGGTTGCAGCTCTACCTTATGGCTAATCTCTAAGTTCAATCCCACAAGGAACTTCGAGATCTTTTGCTCCTCCACATCCTTGCAATCACACGCTAAGGGCAACCTCTCAAACTCCTTGATGTACCCCTCAACATCCATACTCCCTTGCTGCAAAGTGTTAAACTTGTGGAACAAATTTTGATTATAAGTTTTTGGGACAAACTGCTTCTTCATCTTCAATTTTAAGTCATCCCACGAACTAATCTTATCCTTCCCTTCCCTCTCTCGTCTCATCTGCATATTGTCAAACCATAAGGAAGCAAGCTTAGACAGTTTAATTAAGCATAGCATAGGTATATGCCTTATGATCATCCACGGCTTTATGTTCAAAAAGCCTCTCCATCTTTCGTTCCCACTCCAAGTAGGCGTCGGGATCTTGTGCTCCATCAAACTCAGGAAGATCCCCAAGTATAATCGAGTCCTCTTTTGATGCTCTTGCCCCATCACCCTTCTTCTTGTTGACCACCTCCAATGTTAGAAGAGAGAGTGTTGCTTGAAGAGTTTCGTAGTGCTTAGCAAGTGCTTCCCACATAGCATCCCTGCGTTGATCCGCTTCATTGTCTCCCATAACAACGTTGGATGTTTTACCTCGCTGCGACTTCGTTACTGGTAGGATTGAGCTGAAATTTTGACACAACGTATCCCTGTATGTTAGCTTTCCAACAAGCTAAAGAAATCAACAATTCGATTTCACACGCGCTCACATGCTCCGTCACAGTAACCCTTGCTCTGATACCAATTGATATGATTCTGGGAACAGAATATGCTTAGCTTCGAATAACCTTCACTCGGTTAATCTCCACTAAGGGTCCTAATTCACTTTTAGGGCTTCACTCACCGTAAACTTGAATTAGGATAAGATTTGAGATTGGTTTATTAGCTTCACTCACTAACTCACGCAAATCTCGCTTAGTTTTAGGTTTCACTCGCCTAAATATAAGGTTCTTGTATTAATATTCACTCTCTAAAAACAATGAAGTCTTGGAATTATGTACGTCCAAAATCAGTCATAAACGTACGTTTAATCTTTAATCAAACTCAAAACTTCTTATTAATGAAATCCACGCATACAATATATAGTACGTAAAAGAAAACCTAATGCAACTAGAACTAGGAAAGATAAAAATCAGCAAACTTAATCCTAACCCTACTAGATATACCACACGCCTATCTAGGATAAAATCAGCAACAAGAGTCCTAATTACAATCCAACTATAAGCATATTATACTCCTAATAGAATTAGAAACCTAAGAAGCTTAAAACAAGTAAAACCTCTCCCAAGCAGGAAAGCAAAACCTTGTAAGCAAAAGACTTCTATTTAAACTATAATTCTACTCCAATTAGGAATCCTAATCCAACTAGGATTTGGACTTCTAACTCAATTAGAATTATGAACAAACTAAACTTTAATACTCCTAACAGAACTAGGATTTTTAATCCTACTAGGATTAGGATTTCAGGAGTCCTATTCCTACTAGAATTAGGAAAACCACCAAGTCTCCTAACATAATTAGGAGTACTTTGCAACCTTCATTTCTAAGAGAGACTAAGCACTTCGAATCCACATCACTCCCACCCTTTATATTAAGGATTTCAATCATTACAAGCATTAGCTGCAACCTTATGTGTAGTTTATGATTCATAGATCATAAACATTGTAGGCTTCTCAACATTTTCAATGAGCTCATCTCTTGTGTTGAGCAATTTTTGGTGCTGAACTGGTTGTATTGCTCAAGAAAACCCCTAGACCAGCACATTAATGTCACGGAATTGTGCTAGTTGACACACAAGATGCATATCAAAATCATTTCTACTTATAGCTTCTAGGAAGTCTTGGTCATGTGGCAAGATATGTGGGCTAACATTGCTTGTTGTATCCAAATAGTTTTTCACAAATTTTCTAGCCACTTTTCTCTAATGGCTGGCAACAACTTGTTGATAATCATCATGTCTTTGATGACTTCCTTTGTGATGTTTTGCTTGCCATTTATCTCGAATATGCCTTGTCTTTGTTTTTACTCTATCTCTGTGTTTGAAGTGTATCAACAAATCAAAAAATTCATGTTTTTCCGATCCATCCCAAGTGAGGTCCTTATTTTCTCCAAACCATAGTTTGCCAATGGCTCCCATGAACATGACCTTGGTCATGAAACTATTGGATAAACATGTCCTGTAAGGGTCTTCTTCATCTGACAGGAGATAATTACTCTGAGTGAACTTACTTATAGAAAACCACTTATCATCAATGTGTAACATGTTTTATAGAATTTCAAATTTTGGTCCCTATCTGACTATGTAGTCTTTTAATTTTATGCGCAATTGCGACCTTGAGTTTAATGGAATTTGTGTGGGATCTTAGAGCATCAATAATCATGGGCTCTAACTTCCACATCTCACTCTCTCTCTCTTTTTAAATGGGGAATCTATGACTGTGGACCCTTACCATAAAATATGGAACCCTTTAGCAAAAGAATGGTTTTCGTATTTAGCTATTCATGTTCAATTTACTTTGTTTTCCGCATTTAGCCACATGTTAGGACATTAGCTATAATTACAACATATACAACCATTAGAGTCAATAAAAATCACTTCACATGCTTTGAAACCCATTTTGGGTAAATGAAGGTCATTTCGGGCCGATTTTTGCTTTTCATGTTCAATGTACTTAGTTTCCCGCATTTAGCCACATGTTAGGACATATATATCTCTAATAAAAACATATACAACCATTAGAGTCAACTAAAATCCATTCACATGCTTTCAAACCCATTTTGGGTAGATGAAACTCATTTTGGGTAAATGAAGGCCATTTCGGGCCGATTTTTGCTATTCATGTTCAATTTACTTTGTTTTCCGCATTTAGCCACATGTTAGGACATGTATAGCAATAATTACAACATATACAACCATTAGAGTCAAGAAAAATCACTTCACATGCTTTGAAACCCATTTTGGGTAAATGAAGGTCATTTCGGGCCGATTTTTGCTTTTCATGTTCAATGTACTTAGTTTCCCGCATTTAGCCACATGTTAGGACATATATTGCTCTAATAACAACATATACAACTATTAGAGTCAACTAAAATCCATTTACATGCTTTCAAACCCATTTTGGGTAGGTGAAACTCATTTTGGGTAAATGAAGGCCATTTCGGGCCGATTTTTGCTATTCGTGTTCAATTTACTTTGTTTTCCGCATTTAGCCACATGTTAGGACATATATAGCTATAATTACAACATATACAACCATTAGAGTCAAGAAAAATCACTTCACATGCTTTGAAACCCATGTTTTCATTGATATATATGTATATGGAAATTAACTATTTGTTTGTTTCTTGAATCTATAGAATTTATTCCATATTACTCCTAATGAAGCTAAAAAGGCGTTGTTCCTATCTGCAGTGACCGAAAGAGTTAGAGCTTTCAAAAGCAAACTAGTTAGTGGGTGGATCACGAAACGGAGAAAGAGGAAGCATGTTTGGTATGCATCTGTGTTGGGACTTAGGGTGGGAAATGATTCAATAATACCGGTTGCGGAATGGATAAAAAATATGTTCAACTACTTCTGGAAAGTTGATGGTAAAGATGGATATAGGAGTTGTGTGCTTGCAGCTATTCTCTGGTCGATCTGGGTGCATAGGAATAAGGTGGCATTTCGTGATCATAAAGTTGACCCAATTGAGATTTTGAAAGAAGTTGACAGAGAGTTGAAGGAGATTCAGAGGAGGGGGTTGTGGAAGGAGAAATCAGTAAGCAGATGTGGTCTTAATGTGGGATTGGGAGGTGATTCGTATAGTTTTGGCCAGCTTCAAGGAGGGGTATTTACTGTTCAGATTGGTGATGTATGGAAAGCTAAGGGAAAGGTTCTGCGTGTAGCAGGTATTGGCTGGATTGGGATAGTAGGTGGAAGAGTCAAGTTCCAGGGGAATGCCAATGTTTTTGCCACGTCTTCATTGTAGGCGGAAGGATATGCGTTTCTCAGAGGATTGCAGGAAGCAGCGACTAGAGGATGCCGCCATATCAAGATGCTAACTGCCTCTAAGAAGCTCTTCCAAGCCATAGCAAATAATAAGGTGTCGTGTGAAATGTCCAGCATTGTATTAGATATTCAGGACTTATGTAAAAGTTTCTTGTATTTTGAGTGTTGTAAGGTTGATAGTGGTCAAGTGTAAGGAGCTCGTCATCTTGCTGTTCAAGCAAGAGGCGGCAAATTGTGCTGGTAATGTTTCTTGTATTAGTTTACTTACTGCCAAAAAAAAAAACTACATGGCAGCGCACAAAACAACTCAACTCACTCACTAGAGACCTCTTAAACAACCTATTAGTACCCAAGTCTCTCTCCTCCATCCTCAAAATCAACAACAACAACAACAACAACAAAATCAGTTGTTCCTACAAAACTCACCAGCCATCGTACCTCAAATTACCTCCAGAATCAACAAAGGCAAATCCTCTCTACTTTAAAACGATATTGAATCTCATTTCCACCATACCCATATCCCCAAATCCTCCACATTCGACTCTGATATCGATTGTTCCGAAATCCTTGGTCAAGATTTATTTTGGTATTTTTTTTTTTTAAAGTAATTGAAGTATATATTAACACCAAAAAAAACATTTACATCCTGAAACCAGTCTTGAGGGATACGAGCTCCCCCCAAGACAAGCCAAACTAACTAGTTCAAAACAACTAACAACCACCTAAAACATTTTTACAAAGTATTAAACCAATTCCTGTCATTTCTTGACACCTTCTTTGGCATAACAAGGAAAATCCTCCTTCTAACATTATCTCTGATCCAGCTCAACATATGTTGCACAGTTGGAACTCTTTGATTCCATTTACTCTCATTTCTTGCAAACCAGATACCATAAACTGCACCTGCAACAGCAGCATTCCAAGCAGCACGCTGGAACTTACTCTTCTTGCTGTTTGTAATCCACCTCAGCAATCTATTAATATCCTCCACTTGAGTTCCCATATCCATCCATCTTTTAATCTGGTTCAGGATCTGTTTACTATAGCAGCACTGGAATAAGATATGCTCCTGAGTTTCAGGAAACAAACCACAGAGCCAGCAGTTAGAATTTGCATTACTATCATACCTTGCTATGCGATCTGCAGTCTGTAGTCTTCCTTTCATTGCCAACCAATTGATGAATTTGTGCTTCGGAACACTCAATCTATTCCACACAAAAGTGTCCCAGTGAACATGATCTCTTGGATCACTCATTTTCAGATAAACATCTTGAATGGAGTACTTTTGCACCCTTTGAATTTCCTGCCTACTATACCATTGTTTGATTTGATCCTTAGTTTCACAAATTCTTTTCCAATACCAACTACTCCCACTTGAAGGATGATAATCCCACCAATCCTTAATTGCTGCTTATTTATCCCTCTTATCTTTTTGGTTTTCAATTTCCACATCTTCAATTATGACACTATACTTCTAATTATTATGCAAAAGGGAATATTGATGTTCATGATGACCCTAAATTGTTGTTGAATTCTCTGAGACAAGATTGTACATTGGACTTCTCCCTTTGATGCTATGAAATCTTTTAGTCATCTTCCTTCCATCATTGATTTCAATCAGTTATTGACAACAATGTGTAAGATGAACCACATCCCCCTTTCTCCATTGTTATCTTTGTCCTAAGGCAGCTTCACCTTTATGGCCTCCCACCCCATCTTTATTCCTTAGCCATCCTTGCCAATTATTATTGTCGCTCCGGCAGTGTTAATTAACAACATCAAGGTGGAGAAGAGTGGCGAAAATGCGGGACTAAGCTAGTTTGAGTTCGCGGACTTTGGCGAGCACGGAAGAGAGGACTTGTGCGGATTTGTTGAGCACTCATCTCTAATGCAGCAGCAAAAGACCTCAATGTTGTCCTCTGTTTTAGAGGAATTGCTAAAGCACTTTCTCATCAGTAATTAAAGGCTTCCTCCTACAATTGTGTTTTTTATGTGATACATTGACTTCCACACCACTCATTCTCAGATTTTTTGCATATCTCCAAATCCTAGTGATTGTTGACATATGAACCTGATATTTAGAGCTAGAGACAAGTTTAATCCTCTTGGAAGTTTATAGTTAATGGCAGCATCAAATAATTTAACAACAATTTGTGCCCTTATAACATTAGAAATCATTGGTCTTTTGCTTGTTGCTTGTGTCTGCATATTGCCTTGCACTAAATATTCTTCCTCACTTTCATTTTCAAAATCGATGGCACAAACATTCCATGGTTCATGTTCTTCATCGTCACTGAATCTGTTCTTGACCTTATCCTAACTCAGTGATTCCTCTAGAGAAACTGTTGAATCCATAGAGCTCCAGCGTGAATGCACTTCTTCAAGGGACAACAACTCATCCACATCCATATTCATCTCCAACACGAGTTGACAATAAAAATGAGATGAAATCATCATCCTCCATCTCTTAAAAAAAAGGATTTTCCTAAGTGAAGTGTGTGCAATGACAGTGTTGTGTGTGTTTTAGTGAGAGTGTAAGTGTTCTCCGTTTTTCGTATTGTTTGTAGCTTCTCTACTTGGTGTACTGCTTTTACAAGGTCCTTCAAATATGATGGCCCTTCAATTTGTAAAGTGATGGGAAACTTCAAATTTTTGGAGAAAGTAAAGTGTGGGTGGCAAAATTGCAAACATTTCCCTCACTTCTTTGTTAAATAATCCGGCTAGTGGGGTACTATCCCTTTTAATTAAAAGAGTGTTTAAACAGGAAAATGTGATCCCTTACTTTCTCCCTCTACCTTCACTAAAACGTGAGCCCTTTCTCTATGTAGCATGTTTAAAAAACGGAGGAAATATATTGGTACTTTTATCCGTATATAGTTATTCTGCAGCTCACATGCAAGAAAAAGACGTAAACAGAAAGATGCAAGCCAGTGTAACATATATCATCAGCCAACAATAAACATAAAGCCCAAATGGGTCAATCCCGTTTGTTCTCATCCATCACATAACACTACAAGACTTCCTGAATTAATTACCAAAATATGAACATAATATAGCAAATACTTCAAAAGAAATATACAGTAAACATTCGAACAATTCGTCAGCAACACCATTTTATAGAATACATCAGTTCACGAACCTTTTCTTTTTTTCTTTTTCAAGTTTTGTACAGGAAAGAAAATAAAAATCAGGCAACTGCAACTATAAAGTTTTAGCCAATTCTTACTTTACACATCAAGTGTCTTAACATTTGAAACCTCGGCATGCTACTAGCCAGACTATGATGATGAAGGCAAGAATAGAACCTCCAACAATTAATTTCAGTTGAACGTTCTGAAACCACATCTTCCGTCGTAATTGCCTGCCCTGCCTCTGGAAGCTATCAGCCTGTTTTGCACACAAGTATGCAAAGAGAAATCTTAAAATTTCCAGTTTCAACAAGAAACCAACGAACAAAATTCATCAGCATTTTTAAAGCATACTTGAAACTGAAGATTTTCAGTCTTATCCACAAGAAGTTCGATCTTTTCCCCGCGGTCCAGAACCTACAAGGTAAAAAAGATTCAAAATATCATAAATGAAGCAAAAGATGGCAACTCATCAAATCCACTAAATACCTTTTCCACCCCTTCTAAAATAAGAAATAAAGGCAGGGAGTAGGAGAGCGAAAGGAAGAGAAGAAAAAAAGCTTTAAGAGGAGGAGGGGGGATGAGCTAAGAGAGAGTGTGAGAGTGTACCGAACTACTCATAGTACTTCGTATATCAATCAAAACAGATACAAGCCTAAACATGAATATGAAACCATCATAAGTTTTTAGTTTTTCAACTCTGATATTTGTACTACAAGACATCTCTGAAATTTATATCTTCCGGTTGCTTTTTTGTTTCTTTTACAAGATTAAGATTGATCCACCGCCAAGTTTTAAATAATACCTTCAAATGGCTCACTTAGAAACATGAACAACAAGAATAAAATTATCTCCACTCTTATCTTATCGTCCTCAACATAGGGTAAAATACATTTACAACAGAATAAAAGCAAAATAATTTCTTCAATAAGTGGCTGGAAGATAGAAAGAGATATAAATTGTAGTATATTGCAGCAATTAAGAGTTCTTAAAAATAAAGACAGGATACTGGTTAATTTCCACAACATTAATAGACAATGTAAATGGGAAACACTAGTTCTCACCACCAGTCATGGTGTGTAAAGATGCCACAATAGACATTTTCCATCCACGAGTAAGGATGATATACCTAAAGCAAGAAAAATTTCTCATAAGGTTATCCACCATCTACTCTTCTCATTTCTTTATCCTCCACACTTCCCTTGAGCCCAAGATACTTATTATGTAGAATAGAAGTCAAATCAACCAATTGACAAAAATCACTCATCACAGCGCCTATGAGACAAGAGCTTGGAAGATTATTCAATAAGGCAGGCTCGATAAAGATAATACGGTAAAATACATGTCCTAGCAGTAATTCAGGGCTCGGGAACAAGAAAACATTTTCAAGAAGTGCAAAGAATCACAAAACTCCATACTGGATAAAGCTATAGATACTCCTTACAGTCGTACATTGAAATTTCCTCCCATCTTATAAGGTTAAGCAATTCTCATGTTAAATGTTCCAAGAGAAGGTTGAAATCGCATTAAGATCATCAAGAACTATTATATATGTGAGACTGTGAGTAGTAAATATAGTAGATAAAGCAATAAGTGCATGATCCCTTTCTATTAATGTTTTCAAAGTGGTATCATGTCATGGGACCAGAATAGTATAAAACAGACTTCAAAATAAGCAAATAGGAGATCATAATAAGCTAACGAGTTCTGTATGTTATGGAATAAATCAAAAATGTAGTTGAGACAGAGGTCCAACGCCCTGAAAATAAGGCCCATATAGAAAATAAGCTCTACTGATCAGAGATGGAAAAAATAGTATCGAGGCAACCATAGGAAGGCATAGGATATATGAAAATGAAATGAGGAGATATGGTACTTTATAGTTATTATAAAAAGTTAAAAGGATAAAGCATAAAGGACAACAGTTCAAAAAGCTACAATTCAACATGACAAGAGGACTCCTCAATAAGAGAACGAGGTATTATAAATTCCAAGAGAATGCTTAGTAAAACCACGCCCCCCTTTTCTGTTGGCATCTTATCAGTCTGCTCAAGAATATACTTTGTTATGGATTAAAAATTGAGAACTTATTCTTTTCGCCAATTTTTGGGTGACAAAAAAGTCTACACAAATATCCACACAACTGGTCACCAAACATTTTTCCTTGTTCTCTATACTATTTGGCGCCTTGACATAAACCTTTTTGTAGACAACGCATGACCCACCTAGCTCCTTGAGCATTCATTTAATGAAGTGTTGAGAATTAAGACTCCTTTCTCTATGTATAATAAACATCTTGAGAAAATTTAGTAATTTTACCAACTCATCCATACTTCGACTTCAGGACAACGCAAGAAAAAGGATAACATCCAATATAGCGTGAAAGTATGTTCTTTCAGAATATCCATCTTTGAAAATCACAAAAGAGATAATATTTATGTGAATGTCTACATAAATATCCTCAACTTCTCTTTCTTGTGAACTAAGAGGACAATCTATACCTTTTCTGTCAAGGATATGTATTAAGAATCCTTTAAGCTTGATAACCTCCACAAACAGAACGAAAGCTCACTATAAACATGAGCCTAGTAAGAGACACTAGATATTGGTATAAACTACGGATGCCATTGTATGGCACTAGATATTGGCGTTATATAAATTGCTATTGTATGGTTGATAGAGAACCAATTAAAGGATTTGAAGATACAGTGTAGGTGCTAACATACTAGCTTAAAAAGGAAAAAATAATTTACACACTTACACACAGACACAGACGCGCACACACAGACACACACACACACACACACACACACACACAGAAAGAGAGAGAGAGAGAGGGGGGGGAGGGGACAAGAAGACAATCTTAACTTAAGGGATGGTTACTTGCTAATAATCTCAAGGTTTTCAGCAGTTATCAGAACTCCATAAGATATTGTTATATAGCTGAATGAACTAATATCTTCCAAGCCAGCTTCCCACTTTGTAGCAACAAAAGTTGAAGGAAAGAGATGACAAAAAATTTGTTTGGGGGGGGGGAGCCAAATTGACAAATAGGGAACCAAAATCTAGTTACAGCAGTAGATCTCAACTTCCAACAATAACCCAGAAGACACTTATACAGCACGAGTTAATAAGCCACATGAGAAGGCCTCAAACCAGTGATCTCAATAGAAATAGCAGGGACCTTCACCACAGAACATCAAATTGGAAAAATTGGAAAAGAGTGCACTTATGCAGCTAAAATGACAATAATGCTCCATCCATTTATATATTCAGTTCATTTAAATTAAATTTTCTTATATGTGTATTAAATTATCAATGCAATATTTCAATGAAACTTGTTACGCATTGGGTGTAGCGGGCATAGTTCGAAAAAAAGGTTTCGATCACGGTGATG
The DNA here is from genome assembly GCA_947648045.1 of Beta corolliflora. Classification (NCBI taxonomy): domain Eukaryota; kingdom Viridiplantae; phylum Streptophyta; class Magnoliopsida; order Caryophyllales; family Amaranthaceae; genus Beta; species Beta corolliflora. The sequence goes on along the minus strand of CANSZD010002921.1, from coordinate 9,241,458 downwards.
CAGGAACGGAGATGATGCGGGAACGGGGATGATGCGGTTGTCGTACCGCTGAATATCGGCTTAAACCATGAAATATCCTTAAAAAACGCTTAAAATGAGGTTTTTTTACACCTTTACGATGTGGGTAATATCGGTTCGGTAGAATTGAAAACCTTTACGATACGGGCGATAGGATACGATGCGGCCTTGTTTTGACACCATGGTAGCGCGAGGGGTAATATGGGTAGTACATTATAATTAGGTCAGCTTGGGGAGTAAGTAAGTGAGTTAGTTCTAATATAGGGGATTAATGATATGAAGGGGTATGAAGAATATATTTGAGAGATCATTTTAGTGGTTAACTTGGGAGTGTGTCAGGTCACTCGAAAACTTGATAATCTGTCTTTTTTTTGTAGTTTCCATTTATAGCAATCAAAATCATCTTCATCTTCTATTATTTTACTGTCTGAATATCCAGTTCATTACACTTGTCAATTTAACAATTTCTTATCTTGTGTGCATGGAGTAACATTTGTTCTCAACTTCAAATGCATTCAGGTAGTGTTTGGAAACTTGTATTTCATTTCAAATAATGGAATTGAAATCTGAAATTTAAAGTTTGTATTTCAATTTCTAATTACTGTTTTGTAAAAGGGGTTTGATAGAGGAGAGAGAAATAAGGGTTTGAATGTTTGATGGAGGAGTGAGAAAAAGTATGGGTTTAGTAAAGGAGAGAGAAATAAATATTAGAAAGAGAATGAGTGAAGTTGGGATATAGATATACTCATATAGGCTTGAATTTCAAATGACAAGGTAATAGCTTGAATTTCAAATTCTACTAATATAGGCTTTTGATAAGAATTTGGACAAATTCTATAATTTCAAATTCCATGCCATCCAAACAATAGATTTCATCCAAATCCAGAATTTGAAATGAAATCTTGCTATCCAAACATAGCATCAAATAATTTACAGAAAAAAATGAAGAAGAAGAAAGCTACATGATCTAGACATAGACAAAAGTATCCACCTTTTCAATGTTATCCATCATTATTCCTTTGACCTCTGAAATTTGAGCCTTCACCTTGGCAAGCCTGCTCATTTCCTCAGGATGGTTCGTGCAATATTGCATGTGCTCCTTGAGTCTAGGGCTGCATACCAAGAAAAGAATAGTAGAAAGAGCCTTTACCATTCAATAAAGGTGAACAGGATCAACTCATAAATAATCAAATAAAAGAAGTAAGCCCATACACACCCAAACTCTCGGTCAAGGTTGTATGCAATGCTGAAACGATCCTCAAACAAATCATCATCAGAGTCATTCTCCTCAGCAAGCGGATGAGTATCGTCACTTTTGATACTTCCAGCGTACTTCTGTTTAAAATCATCCTTCACCCGCTCAAGGAAAACATAAGGAAGACTCCTTCCAGCACCCTCATCAGCAACAACAAGAAACACTAAAAGACACACAACATACTTCAATGAATTTTCTCATAGGGAAATCATATACAAAGAACATAAACGCACTACCCAATCGCCATTACCAAAATTGTTGTCGATAAGGAAGTTAAATGTGTGTCCATCGCACGTGTAAGTATACTTGTTGCCGCTCGAAGGCAATTTCTGCAAGCATTGGACAGCTATGGTGCTAAAATTCCCGGAATACGAAGTATGCTCAGCTAGAACCACCGTTCCCTTCGCTACAAAGCTGTATATCAATCCTTTCTGATTCATCTTCGAAACACGATCTGATTCCAATCAGATGTATCAAGAATCCTAGTATTTTGGCAATCTATCAAATACAACATGAAAACGTTGTACCATACGGAAAGAAACAAGAGCCCATCTAGTACAACCCTACACAATACATTATTCAAAAAGAATATATCTCAATTACATAGTGAGATCATCATCTAATTTACAATTGGATACCTAACTGATCCAATTAATCATAGTCATAAAACCCTAAAAACTTTACAAAACCAGAACATAATGATATGAAAAGAGGAAAATCACGCATATGAATCTTAACTCTATAGCTTCGACTAACTAATACTCTACGACCCATTTCAATTGCAAACCCAAAATCGATTTATTTTTCTACCCATATTGTGTAGAATAGTTACAAGACAATTGATGATAACGACGACTGAATTTACCTTGAGGAGAGAGAGAGGGGTAGCTTGGATCACGAGTTTTTCCGCAAATTAGGACTCCACACAGACACTGAAAGTTGGAGATGGCAGGATTTTCAGCTTCCTTTGCACGGCTTGAGGACTTTTAGTTGGTTGTTGAATGCGACCTTACGCTTTGGGGAAGTTGCTGATGATTACGTGGGTGAAATGGGTTATCGAGAAAAATTGGTTGTTGACCTTATTGCCCGTGATCATTTACCAATGTAAATTTGAACCGTTAAATTAAAGAGTTGACACAAGGGGTAAAAAAAAAGTTGTAGGCATGGGATTATGCTATTGAAAATCTTACACTTCTTTTTAAATTTTCTAATAGTAAATTATAATATGAATTATTGATCAATATTGTAGGAACTAAAATTGGTAGAACAATACTAATTAACTTATTGGAAAGCTGTGGCGTGAATAAACACTGCCCTAAAGTTGAATTTACCCCGTTACGTACACACGTACTTTTGGCAACCAACCTCCAGGGATACACGACTATTGCTCCTTCGATGTAGTACAGAGTTGCAGTTCAAGAAACAATGCCCAGAGAAGAGAATAGTTAGTTTGAAATTTTAGGGAGGCGATTTTTCTGTCTCTCCAAGAAGAATGAACATGCTCTATATATATATATAGAAAGAGAGAGAGGGAAAGGCAAAAAACCAACACCGGGAAGGCAATAAATTAGGCGGATATTAAGGGATAACATAAATAATAATTAAGGAAATAATAACGGTTACGAAATCAGCGAAGATAAGAATGTTGATTTCAAGCAAAAATTAAGTAACTGAACTAAAATATCCCACAACCGCGAACATGCCACACGCCCTCTCCCGAACCCAGTCGGCGCGCGTGTGGTAACTAGTTCCTTCCTACTCAACCCTCAACAAATGTATAAAGAAGGAAACTCTATATAAAGAAGGTAGAAAAACTCTCAACTATCAATGTGGGATAAATAGCTTTTTGTTCTTTTGAAGCAACTTTTGGAGTGATAAACTCACACCATATATACTAACTAACTCCAACAAATATAACCTTCGGTTTCAAGAGAGTACATATATGTCAATATATATTTTACAAAGAGTATACTGCAATCTTATTTATGAAATTTAGATTAATGCAAAAGAATATAACCTATGCAATTAAATACTGTAGTGGTGTTGATTAGGGAGGTTATAAAAATTTTAATAGCTTTCTTTTTAATGTAAGAGTATTGAAATGTTGGACACGCTATTATTAGCATTAGATTAATAAGTATATTATATACATTTGTATTTAATTATTCTAAAAAGAGACTATTATCTTGTCTTTAAATATATTTTTTTCTCACAAAGACCAGTATGAGGTTGTAGATTAGTTGGTTTGTGTATTTTGTATTTCAAATGAGAGGTTATGGGTTTAAGTCTTACACACACACATTTCAAGTCTTAACAATCCCGGACACGCGAAACTGGTGAAATTGGAATAAGCCCAATCCAATTCTTAGACAGGCGCGCGAAATTTCAAAATAATTCAATTCCAAAGCAATCTGTGTCCAAGACAGGCCACGTGTGTAACACCCCGTCCTTCTACTACTAAGGTATTAACAATATCTAATCAAGAAATACTAAAAAGACGTTAGCGGAAATAACGTTGGGACGGTTATGCTACTCTAAAACAATAATTAAAGATAATTCTTCAAACCAAGTTTCATAGCTTCAAAAGAAAATTAATATCCAAGAAAACATAATAGTTCTAAAATAAGAGAAATATCCCAATTACTTCATATCATCAATCCAAAAACTATGAGACATGCAAGTCTCCCGATAAAACTGAGATAAAAACTAAATGTCCTTGAAAGCTAGCCAAAAGTAGGACTCTCTATGGTCTGCATAAAACTCATCTACAAAAAACAACACTAGGAGCTTCTTCTCACTACAAACCCTCACTCTACTAGCCCAAGCAGTCACAAGTCTAGCAGTCATTTCCATCTGCAAGGATATATATTAAATAATTCCACAGTCAGTGGGGAGTAACTAGCAGTTCTCCCAGAACAATAGCAATCAAAGCACGTAACAGAAGTAGATTATTAAGAAAGGAAAATCATGCAATCATTACATCAATAGCATGCACATAGAAATCATAAAGCTCATAGGTAAAACAAGTGATCATCAACAATAAGTAAACAAGATATAAAGAGTGAATAAATTCTAGAATACAACAATAATAATCAAGAATACAACAAGTTATTGAGTCAGAAACCGAACGTCAGTGATTCGCAAATCACTTCCTAAGGTTTGTCAGATCGCAATCTTCAGGTCAGTCTATGGGCTTACGTTCCCCACTGCCTGTGTCTAAGAATGGTCAAACTCCCGATGCAGGGTAGAACACGCAGAACTCCCTGACCTCTCGGACGACAACAATTAACCCAGGTGTACCCCTAGTTCGCAAACCAGGTGGTTGGCATGTTCTTCACCGGGGACTACATCTATCCCACCGGATATTCTTATCTCAAAATACAATCATGCATATAATCCAAGTATCATTCATCTAAAGTATTCATCAAAAAGGGATGTCACCCGGCCTTATACCCATAATTCATCAAAACAACTCCTCATAATTCCTCTAAAATAATAACTTACAAACTTTCAACAAATGTCTCCCACAATAAACACTTGAACATTTCTAAACATCAACAATGATATTAAACTGGTTTTTACAGCACCAACAATTCAATCAAACATACATCACCAATTAACTCCAAAACTTATTCATTAAAAGAGTAGTAACAATTAATCATTTTCTTTCATAAATCAAACATAAACATATGGTTACCCAATGATACATACTGCATCCTACTGAAAATCAGTAACCCAGAATATAATAAATTATGAATTATTGTTGATTAACAAACTCTCAAATAATTTAAAAGAGTATCCTCAATTTCACAACAAAAACCCAATAATAATTATTAAACTATTAATTTCAAGCAGTAAAATCACATAAAAATTACCATACGACCCTAATAGCTCTAATGACATGGTACAATTTTTATTTATAATTTTCGGACTCCAAAAGTATTTTTAACAGTTAATATACAGATTACTCAATAAAGACAAAATAATAACTAAAACTATAAACAAACGTCCAAAAATTACCAAAAATTTACATAACATGTAAAAACTCAAGGAAATACATAATATTCAAAGAAATGAATTTTCCGGCCTCTAAAAATAATTTTCATTATTAATATACTGACAGAAACGAAATTACAAAAACAAATTTATCAATTAAATAAACCAGTAAACAGTAGGAAAAAATTATTCCAAGGCATGAAATACATACTACGCATGTAATATGATCTAAGAAAAATAATTTCATCAATTTTAACATTCGTTCAATAATTATTATGCAATTTAGCCAAAAACGCACAAAACACCAATTAAATCAAATAAATACCAAAAACAATACGAAAATTATTTTCCTCTACACAGTATTCACATAGCATGCATCAAGTATATTCATGTCAAATTTCGTCAATAATTTCACTCAAAAAGTATTTTAAATAATTCCTAGCGCAATAATCTAATACCGAATAATACCCTAATCACAATGGTTCTAAGACAACTACTAGTTACCTGGATCGTCGTAGGCGAGCTGAATATTTATGGAAAATCCCAATATAAGCGTGTACTCCTCTCCTTCTTCAATTCCCAAGCACCAAGTATAAGAAAAAGGCAAGTAGAACAAATCACGAACAATTAACGAAGAGTAGAAATGAAAAGAAAATTGAGAGAATGAAGATGATGATGGTGGCCGAAAATCTTGAAATATGGCAGCAATGGAGTTCTGATTTTTAATCAGAATTTTGGATGTTTAATGGTTGAAATAAAGGGGTTTAATGAAGGGGAATGATTAGGGGGTTATGGGAGTTACAAAGCTACAAAGAGTCACAAGGAAAATAAAAAGAAAAGAAAGAAGAGGAGCTCTCCTTCTCCTTCTCCTTGGCCGGCTGTCAAGCCCAACACACCAACAAAAATTTCGGCCCAAATCAACAAGGGTACATGCTTCAAAAGCCCGCTACGCGATAAATCGATAAATTCTTAAATCGCGCCTAAATTTGAAAATACTTAATAATGAAAATAATTCTAATAAATTATGTTATAAATATAAATATAAATATAATGCACACATTAACTCACCATATAATAAAATAATAATTCGGCTCCCAAATTATAAAGAATAAAAATCATTGATCTAGAGAAAATAATAAATTATTTATTTTAACGAAAAAAATATCATTTTAAAATAAACTAACACCAAAAATAAAGGGTGAAAATTACGGGGTGTTACAACGTGACTTTCCAAATTTGCTTCTAAAAATACTGTAGTTTGGCAGTGAAGATAAAAACTCTCATCACTTTCAATTTTTTTGTACAAATAGACAAAAGTCCAAATTTTAAAAATACTAGTATCTCCATTTCCCATATAAAAAAATTCAATCTATAAAAAAAATCAATTCCAAACTCCATCCAGTCTCCATGTCACTTCCCAAGACATTTCTATCTTCACTCTTAAAAATATTATATGAGTAACCCCATTTATTTTTTGGAGTAACCTCGTTTAATCATATGAGTAACTTTATATAATCATGTGAGTTACCTTGTTTAATAATAAACTAAACCCTTCTTTGTTCATACGAGAAACCTCATTTAATCATCCGATAATCGCAATTATTCAAAAAAGTAACCGCAATTATTCAAATGAGTAAACCCATTCATTTATAAGAGTAAATCGATTAGTTTCTTATTTTCTCGTTTAGTCATACAAGTAACAACATTTAATCTATGAGTAACCTCGTTTAATTTTATAAGTGTATCACAAATTCATATATGTGGTCGACCACATCTATAACATTCCGTGTGGCCGGCCCATATAACAATCCCGGGGACATAATCCCGGACACGCGAAACTGGTGAAATTGGAGTAGCCCAATCCAGTTCATAGACAGGCGCGCAAAATTTCAAGATAGTTCAATTCCAAAGCAGTATGTGTCCAAGACAGGCCACGTGATCGACTTTCCAAATTTGCTTCTAAAAATAATGTAGTTTGGCAGTGAAGATAAAAACTCTCATCGCTTTCAAATTTTTTGTACAAATAGACAAATGTCCAATATTTAAAAATACTATTATCTCCCCTTCCTATATAAAAAAAATCAATTCCAAACTCCATCCAGTCTCCATGTCACTTCCCAACCTTGACATTTCTCTCTTCACTCTTAAAAATATTATATGAGTAACCCCATTTATTTTTTGGAGTAACTTCGTGTAATCATATGAGTAACTTTGTATAATCATGTGAGTTACCTTGTTTAATAATAAACTAAACCCTTCTATGTTCATACGAGAAACCTCATTTAATCATCCAATAATCGCAATTGTTCACAAAAGTAACCGCAATTATTCAAATGATTAAACCAATTCATTTATAAGATTAAATCGATTAGTTTCTCTTTTTCTTGTTTAGTCATACAAGTGTAGGTGTGGATTTTGAATTCCTTTAATGCCTACACGCGGTGTGAGCGCGTTTATTTGACTACCCCATTGTTAAGGTTTTATTAAAAATACGTTTTGAAGTCGCCAACAATTCTTTAGAGGAAGAATCATAAACCTAATTGGATATTGAAACGGAAGGGACATCTTAGGGACTTATCCAATGTAGATCTCCCCGTCATGACTCCATAGATGGTCAGGAACCAAAAAAGTGAGTTCGTATAATATATACAATACTTACAATCGCGGGAATATGTTAACAATCTACATCATGAATAGAATGTTAGTAACTTCAATAAAGTAATAAAAATAAATAAGGAAAGCCAATAAAGTTAGTTAATTTAGTTGACCCTCAGAAATTATACCACCGTCCGGGGTCGTTGATTTGTACGGATCTTGGATTGAAAGTTGTACGAGTCTTAAAAAAGAAAGATTGTGTCTTGCGTTTAGATTAGCGTCATACGATGATGATGAGCGTGTGATGATTGAAGTATTATATAGTAGTAGTGGGCGTAGAAAATATGCTGTAGGAATAGAAGGGTGTTGGGTGATTAGAATATGGTAGTACTAGATGTAGTAGTATTAGGTGATGTTAGTGAATTTGTGAGGATGGCCGAGTGATAATGCGTGGCTGGTTGTGTGTTGAAGAATTGTGATGACAAGTATTAGGCGAGAGAATTAGATCGGCAGTGTATTGTTGTAAGGTGAGATAGGCGAGAATTATGGCGGTGGAAATTATCGAGGGATTTGTGATGGGTCATATGAAAATTGGCCGTGTAACAATATGAGGAGTGCCGTCGAGAGTTAATTCAGATGGAGGATATATATAGGTTTAGGGAGATTTAGGCAGTTGAGTTGCAATAGGTTTTTTGGAGGATAATAGATTTCTAAAAGATTTTAGAAAAGAGTTAGATAAAAGATATTTGAAAACACTTTGGAAAAAGATGATTATTTATAAAAAGATATTTTTATTAATAAAACTAATCAATATAATTAATTAATCCTATTAATTAAATTGGGCTAGAAAAGGGGTTTTATATAATTGGGCTTTCATAAAAACGATTTTTTAAAAGGTTTTCAAAGACGGGCTTTTAAAAAGTTATTTTAAAACGTTTTAGGAAGTGGGCTTAGTAAAACTAGTTATAAAAAGCGTTTTAGGAAATGAGTTAATAAAAAGGGTTAGAAAATGGTTTTGAGCTTAAAACATTTTATTTTAGACTCGTTCTTTATTCTTTCCTCGATCCGGACCAATTGGAGCATGGTATTGGTCATCATAGGGTACTAAATGGGGAGACACGATTATGTGTCTACAGAAGCCCACACTTTGACTAAGGTTTGTAAAACAGAAAGTCAAAGTATACGTGTCGGGACGGATAATGATTCAAGATGCTCTGCAATCCAAAATCACTCTTTTGCGCCGGTACCTTCAAAACAAGCAAAAGCTTCAGGAACAGACATGGGTGAAACATATTCGCAAAATAATTGTAAATTTGCAAAACTGAAATGATATATGGGAAAAAGAATCATGAGCTATTATGATCCGGCTCATGTCGGGGCAGAGTTTTTGGCCTCCTCCAAGGCAATATGTGTAGAGCAATTGATGCGGAATGTTTGGCCTATTCCAAGGCAATTGTTGCGGAATGTTTGTCCTATTCCAAGGTAATTGTTGCGGAATGCTTGTCCTATTCCAAGGAAATCGTTGCGGAATGCTTGTCCTATTCCAAGGCAATCGTTGCGGAATGTTTGTCCTATTCCAAGGCAATCGTTGCGGAATGTTTGTTCTATTCCAAGGCAATCGTTGCGGAATGTTTATCCAATTCCAAGTCAATTGTTGTGGAATGTTTGTCCTATTCCAAGGCAGTCGTTGCAGAATGTTTGTCCTATTCTAAGGCAGTTGTTGCGGAATATTTGTCCAATTCCATGGCAATCGTGGGGGAATGTTTGTCCTATTCCAAGGCAATCGTGGCGGAATGTTTGTTCTATTCCAAGGCAGTTGTTGCGGAATGTTTGTCCTATTCCAAGGCAATCGTTGCGGAATGTTTGTCCTATTCCAAGGTAATTGTGGCGGAATATTTGTCCTATTCCAAGGCAATTGTGGCGGAATATTTGTCCTATTCCAAGGCAGTCGTTGTGGAATGTTTGTCCTATTCCAAGGCAGTTGTTGCGGAATGTTTGTCATATTCCAAGGCAATAGTGGTGGAATGTTTGTCTTATTTCAAGGCAATCGTGGTGGAATGTTTGTCCTATTCCAAGGCAATCGTTGTGGAATGTTTGTCCTATTCCAAGGCAATCGTTGTGGAATGTTTGTCCTATTCCAAGGTAATCATTGTGGTCGATTGAAAGTGCGCAATGTCCTAACGAACATTTGAATGCATTTGGAATTGTTCATGTGGGCCCCACCTAGCTAAGAAACCCCCAAGCGCGCTGTACAGGGCTGTGCGCCGGACTCACAGGCCTGCGCTTGGCGTGGTATGCTGCACTGGACGCAGATTGATGTATGTGACACAACGTTGTCGGTGCGCTGGACGCACCATGTATATAGCACTTGTCTTCTGTTGTTAATTTGTAGTGGTCCGCAGACCTTGGCTGAATATAACCCATATAGAGCTGTTTAATGTTAAGTACCTGTGAATACAAATAACACATAGATATACAGACAACTACTAGGGGACATGCATGTGTCCCATGATGTGGGTGCTGGTGTATGGATAGGAAAAGACTCGACCTATAAAGAGTGACCTCTAATACTCTAGACTTAAAGGTGCTATCGTGTGTGCAGACATGTGTGTGTATGTGTGTGCGATTCGATGATTGATGCTAGAAACCTATAGTTAAGGACGAAGGAAGCAAGCAATGCTTGACACAATGTTTGGATGATGCAGATTTGTAATGCAAATGCAGAGATGTGACACTAATGCAAAGATATGATTTGATGATTCGAAATGCCTTGTAGTTGTTACGGGCCTAAGTGAGCCCATAAAACAGTTATAATCTCGTATGGGTCTGGAGCCCACCATATTTTGTATGGACTCGTAATGAAGTCTTGATCAAGGTACACATAGAGCCTATGAAAGAGGAGAGATGGGAAGCCCCCCAAGGATGATCCGTTGGATTTGAAATGCATTGTAGCACGAGCTTTTGTAACACTTGAGTTGCATATGCTTCGAGGTTTGTATGTCAAGGGCCTAAGTGAGCCCGGAGAGTAGATTCGATCTTGTATCAGTTTGGGTTTTAAAACCCAAGATGAGATGTTGTGCTTGGACTCGTAATGAAGTCCTTATTACAATAGGTCTGTACTTGGAGCCTGTGATTTTCTGGATGGAGCAGTGATGAAGCCCCCAGTAAGATGGATTTGATGAAGTACTCAACTTGATTGCTTGATTTTGAAGATATATCGTCACGCTTAGCGAAAGTTTCGACCGAAGATTCCATATAGGGTTCCTAAGGTGAAAAAGACAAGAAAGGTCAAAGAACACTCAAGGGATGAGGCGCGGTCATAGCGCTGAGTGTTGAAAGGTTATGCTAAGGTTGGCTTAGAAGCGATAATGTGGCTTAGAAAAAGGAAGGGATAAGAATTAGAAGAAGGCGGAGTCATAACGACTTGACTCACGCAATAAGGTAGGCTAATGATGCAGGTTCAAATCCCAGTCTAGTTCTAAGGGTAGGGGATGAGCATTGAAAATTCATGATTTGGGAGATAGCGCTTTTCTCATTGGCCTAGGCGAGCCCTTTTTTAAATCAAGTTTTGAATTAAAATGGCCGGGCCTCAAAAGAGGTTGCCTACGTATCCATGATGGAATCAGGCCAGTTGTAGCTCTTAACATTTTAATTGGTGGCATAGCATTTTGCTTTGGAGCCATTTGCAATGAATTTAAGCATTGAATTGAGCATTGAATTGGAAGAGGTCTTTGGCAAAGGTGGATAATGATGTTTGTTTGGTTTGGTTTAAAGCGGTCGGACCTCAGGGTGAGGTTTCCTATGTATCTTTAGCAGAATCAGACCATTCGTAGTTAAGGCCAAGTGAATGAGAAGGTGCCCTGACTTTTGCCTAAGTCGCCCTTATGGGTTTTCGACCTAGCGGGCTTTGGTTTGTCTTTTATGGCTTATTGGAAAATAATGTGAATGGTTGTTAGGAAGGTTTATTACAGAGATTTGATTTGACTTCTAATAGTTTAGAATCGAAGGTTGAAGGTTTTGAAGGAAATACCTTTGACAAAGCTATTGATGGGCTTATTTGCAACACTTCTTTTTTATTTTGCACTTTTTGTTTCATTTTTTGCTTTTTTTTTTGCTTTGATTTTTGTTTTATTGCTTTTTTTTTTTCACTTGCCCTTTACATTGAATTGTTGTCAAGTGTACTTCCTATGAGGTAGGTTAAAGGTAGAGGGGTGTTATGCATTTAGGTTGAGATGGAGGAATATTTGTAATGAAGGGAGAAATGCCTCTTTTATGCCAATTGTTCATTGCCTTTATTAGAATAGTCATGAGAATTAGAAATTCCTTTCTTTTAAGGCGACAATAATGATTTTCATTTATGCTCATTAATGCAAGGTTAGGAAATGAATACTCATCTATTAATTGAAAATTATGAGTACATGCAATAAGAGGGAAAATCCTATATTAGACTGGGCAAAATGAGAGAGATGAAACAGAAAATGAAATCCTAAGTCTAGACTCCTACGTCACGTGACAAGACGGCTTCATTGCTTCGATCTTCATGAGGTCTCTTTCTAAGTGAAAAGAGATGAGGTGTATATGTTTTTTTTGTGTTGATTGGACCTAAGCGAGTCCAAATGTCTTAATGAGCAATTGAGCTCAGAGAGGTGTTTGCTTCTATGGCATTGAGGTCATTACCTTCGGCATTTTTTTTTAGCAAATCATTCTCAATCTAGGGATGTCAATTGTAGAGAAATTTTCAAGGAGTTTCCCTTTTAGTTGAGTGTTATCAATAGGCTCAAAATAGGAATTTTCATTGGTTACCCTATGAACAACACTCTCCAATTTCTTGTGGAATCCAGGAGATTCACCGGACTCGATCTTCTCAAGCCTTATAGTTACAGCTTGGCTAAATCTCTAGCCATTTCAGCGACTTGTTGCTCGTTATTCGATGGACTGCCCATTTCAATGTCGCTTGATTTCTACATAGATCATCAAAGGAGATTTAGAAATAGAATGCTGATGGAGAGAGAGAAATGGAATGAAAGAATGTATGTTTGTTTAAAAAAGTTGAGCTTTTAGGAAAGAATCTGAATATCCTAAATGAATGATATTTTTTTTTTTGAGTTTTTTTTGGATGAACCTAGACCTAATGCATGTATGCATGACTCTTTTGGATGCACCTAGTCCTAATGTATGTATGCATGACTCAATCTATGCGTTCGAACGTGTAAAGGCTGCCTACATATCCCGAAAGAAGGAATCAGATCGCATGTGGTTCGGGACTACTAAATGCAGAATGCATGAGATGAAATGGAGAGTATGGATGCAATGAGACTCCTAAATGCTTATGAACTCTAATTATGCATGAGGTGTATGAACGATGGACTATGCAGTGCAAAGGGACTCTAGTATGAATGCAGTCCTAATTGACATGAAATTCTAATGACTTCGGAATCCTAGACTTGACAGACTTCTAATGACGTTAGAATTCTAGATTTGGTGGACTTTCAAGGATGCTAGACTCCTAATGTGCACGAAACTCTAGTGGACCTAGACTCCTAAAGTGAATGAAACTCTAGTGGACCTAAACTCCTAAAATGAATGAAATTCAAATGGTTTTAGACTTCTAATATGGGCGGAACTATAATGGATTCGAGACTTCTAAGAAGTTCAAAATTCTAATGGTTTTAGACTCCTAAAATGGACAGAATTCTAATGATTTTAGACTCCTAAGATGAATGGAACTCTAATGGGTTTAGACCCCTAATGATGGACAATATTCTAATGGATTTAGACTCCTATTATGCATGGACTTCTATGAATTATAGACTTTTAAGATGGCAAGAATTATAACGACCCTAAACTTCTTAGATGGGTGAACCTAGACAAGGTTAAGACTCCTAACATTGATTGAGTTAGATGAGGTGAAAAACTCTAAATGAAATGAAACTGGATGAATCTAGACATTTGGGTCAGACGGACTTCTAGTGCAGTTAGAATTTCTAAGTGGATGAGACCTTTACAACAAAATGGACACTCAAAAGGAATCCTAAATGATGTACACAAATGATGGATAATATACATAGAAAGATAGGAAGGAGAAAAAGGATGAATTTTTGAAAAAAGATATGTGATAAGAACAAAAAAGATGGAGATTTTTTTTTTTTGAAAAAAAAGGGTGGAGATAGAATTTTTGAAGTAGATAGGAGATTAAAGATGGGATGAAATTTCAAAAAGGATAGGAGAAAGATTTCTCGAAAAAGATGAGGAGATAACTTTTTTTTTTAAATGGATATGGATTTGAAAAAAAGAATATGAGATAGTTTTTCGAAAAAAAATAGGAGATAGTTTCGAAAAGGATGGGTGATAGAGTTTGAAAAAAGATATGAGATAAAGTTTTCGAAATAGATATGAGATGATAGAAAAAATATCCGGATAAGTTTTGAAAATAAGATGAAGATTTAGTTTGAAAAAGATGGAATTTCTTTTAGAAAAAAAAAATGGGAATTTTTTTTTGTTGATAAAAAAGGATTATAGAAAAAAAAGAAATCTAACACACGAAGGAGATATGCACATAGCGTAAGAAATAGACGAGGCATGCAATCGGGTAGCTGCGCGGCATGCAGTTGATAAGCGTTGCAAGCAGTAGCCGTGCGCTGAGCACAGGACAAGGCGTGAGACGCAAAGATTGTGGTGTTAAACGCGAAGAAGAAGCGCAGGACGCGGAAGATAGGCTGTGTGGCACGCAGAGCTCTTGCGTAGAACGCAAACTAAGCGCGCGGCGCGCAGTAGCATAGAAGCTCGCTTTTTGCTTTTTTGATCGTGGAAAATTCGTTTGACGATATTCGAATCGAAACATTGACAATATGAAACAATTAAAGCCACGCACACACAAATATGCACAAATAGGATGATAGTATGCAAAGTTCCAACCTAAAATCAAGTTCTACATTCAACTATGGTCAGGTTTATGTTAAGGCTGAAAAGGGTCCATGACTAAGAGATTGATTCCACGCTTCGTACCTTTGCTTAAAAAGGTGGCCACGTGTAAGACGCACTCCAGTTCTCAAGTTAGGAACAAGAGAACAATGCCATGGTTTGGTAGGTTTGCTTATGACTAAGATCCAACACTATCGCTCAGGAAGCTTTTTGGAAGGACAAAGCGTAAACCCCACGGGAGTGACCTCACACATAGAACATGTGCTAATGAGGCAAGGTAGATTGTCCTTATGGTGGCTGAACAATCACCATGCACATGCAAAACAGTATATTATTCTAGGGCATAAAAATAAGAATGAATCATATTTTTCAAGTTTCACCCACTCATTTAAAAAATTAATTTTTTCAAAATCGTCCCCAGTAAAGTCGCCAAATTGTAGGCATGGATTTTGAATTCCTTTAATGCCTACACGCGGTGTGAGCGCGTTTATTTGACTACCCCATTGTTAAGGTTTTATTAAAAATACGTTTTGAAGTCGCCAACAATTCTTTAGAGGAAGAATCATAAACCTAATTGGATATTGAAACAGAAGGGACATCTTAGGGACTTATCCAATGTAGATTTCCCCGTCATGACTCCATTGATGGTCAGGAACCAAAAAAGTGAGTTCGGGGGTGAGGGTACAATATAGTCAGGAACTATATTGCCCATTGTTGGCCTCTACTAAATAACGATTCATTACAGATTTTATGTAAAAGAATAATCATATAACGTTTTAAGCACCCTAAAAATAATTAATCTAGGTTGGTTCAGGAAACACATAAAATACTAATTTTAGTGACAAGTTATTAAGCAATCAGATTACTGGGTTCCTATCAGGTTGTCCAAATTATCTGAATTAGTTAGAACATTTATTTAGGTCTTGTTTAGCAATAATACAAGGTGATAAATATTACCATCATGCATGAAAAATAATATGCTCATAAAAATAAATAAAAATATGAAAATAAAGTACTGCAGGGAGTTAGTATAATATATACAATACTTACAGTCGCGGGAATATGTTAACAATCTACATCATGAATAGAATGTTAGTAACTTCAATAAAGTAATAAAAATAAATAAAGAAAGCCAATAAAGTTAGTTAATTTAGTTGACCCTTAGAAATTATACCACCGTCCGGGGTCGTTGATTTGTACGGATCTTGGATTGAAAGTTGTACGAGTCTTAAAAAAGAAAGAATGTGTCTTGCGTTTAGATTAGCGTCATACGATGATGATGAGCGTGTGATGATTGAAGTATTATACTTCCTCCGTTCCATAATAAGTGAAACACTTACTATTTTAGAACGTATCAAAATAAGTGAAACATACCTTAAATGGAAAAAAGAAAGTGACAAAATGACAAGAGTACCCATCACAAACTTGTGTGGTTTGCTTTTCGCTCTCCTCCTTTTGATAATGAAAAGGGTATTTTATGAGTTTTTGGCTTTTGAAAGTGATGTTTATTAAATTTTGTGCCCAAATCCTATGTTTCACTTATTATGGAACGGAGGAAGTATAGTAGTAGTGGGCGTAGAAAATATGCGGTAGGAATAGAAGGGTGTTGGGTGATTAGAATATGGTAGTACTAGATGTAGTAGTATTAGGTGATGTTAGTGAATTTGTGAGGATGGCCGAGTGATAATGCGTGGCTGGTTGTGTGTTGAAGAATTGTGATGACAAGTATTAGGCGAGAGAATTAGATCGGCAGTGTATTGTTGTAAGGTGAGATAGGCGAGAATTATGGCGGTCAGGTGCGGATCCAGGAATTTTTTATTGCCTGGGCCATATAAATCGAACAAGAAATTTAACTAACCAAAAATTAAGAAATATGAATTTTTGAACGACAAAGATCCACAATCATATGATTATATGTTCCAAAAACATTATTTGATACAAACTATTCTTGTCATCCAAATTGAACTCTCCTTGTTTTCATAGAATTATCATAGTTAAGTAATTGACTTTATTTATGAGATATAAAAATCAACTATTAAGTTAATATGCAATATAACAATAATATGATGCAAGTCATACAACCAAAGAGTAAAAAAATAAAAAACAAGTCGCCATCATGATTCATTGGAAATTATTGAAAGTTGAAACAAACGCCATCATGCATCAGCATTCATCCCATCAGTACTTATTGTGAATTGTGAATTGTGATTTGTGAGAATTATTGGATACTACATTATTTTATTCAAACAGAAGCAAAACAAGATTGAAGTTGATTACTTGATTGGATGAAAATTGCAAGAATTAATAAAATATGAGAAAAGTAAAAGACACTTAATAATTAAATATAAGATTAAAGAAAGAAAGTACTTGTACTCTTCTGGGTGAAGTTGGAGTATTGGAGAAACCAAGAAAATAAATCTCTGAATTTTGGCTTGCTGTGATGCTATCGCCTACTTCAACTTGCAGTCCGCCTGATGCTTGTCAAGTCACAAGTGTATTGTAGCAGAGTGCAGATTACCGAGTAGGGTAGAGACTAGGGTTAAGCAACTAGTATTTTCAGTTTTTTGAAATTGAATATGTTTTTTAAACCTCGGGAGCTTCAGTTTTTTGGATTATTTTATATATTTTATAATGGGCCTTTAAAATAGACTGATTTTTTTTCTGGACCATGGGGGGGGCAAGGCCCGGGTAGGCCCCCCTTGGATCCGCCCCTGATGGCGGTGGAAATTGTCGAGGGATTTGTGATGGGTCATATGAGAATTGGCCGTGTAACAATATGAGGAGTGCCGTCGAGAGTTAATTCAGATGGAGGATATATATAGGTTTAGGGAGATTTAGGCAGTTGAGTTGCAATAGGTTTTTTGGAAGATAATAGATTTCTAAAAGATTTTAGAAAAGAGTTGGATAAAAGATATTTGAAAACACTTTGGAAAAAGATGATTTTTAATAAAAAGATATTTTTATTAATAAAACTAATTAATATAATTAATTAATCCTATTAATTAAATTGGGCAAGAAAAGGGGTTTTATATAATTGGGCTTTCATAAAAACGAATTTTTAAAAGGTTTTCAAAGATGGGCTTTTAAAAAGTTATTTTAAAACGTTTTAGGAAGTGAGCTTAGTAAAATTAGTTATAAAAAGGGTTTTAAGAAATGAGTTAATAAAAAGGGTTAGAAAATGGTTTTGGGCTAAAAACATTTTACTTTAGACTCGTTCTTTATTCTTTCCTCAATCCGGACCAATTGGAGCAGGGTATTGGTCATCATTGGGTACTAAATGGGGAGACACGATTATGTGTCTACAAAAGCCCCCACTTTGACTGAGGTTTGTAAAACCGAAAGTTAAAGTATACGTGTCGGGACGGAGAATGATTCTAGATGCTCTGCAATCCAAAATCACTCTTTTGCGCCGGTACCTGCAAAACAAGTAAAAGCTTCAGGAACAGACATGGGTGAAACATATTAGCAAAAGAATTGTAAATTTGCAAAAATGAAATGATATATGAGAAAAAGAATCATGAGCTATTATGATCCGGCTCATGTCGGGGTAGATTTTTGGCCTCCTCCAAGGCAATATGTGTAGAGCAATTGATGCGGAATGTTTGGCCTATTCCAAGACAATTGTTGCGGAATATTTGTCCTATTCCAAGGCAATTGTTGCAGAATGTTTGTCCTATTCCAGGGCAATGGTTGCGGAATGTTTGTCCTATTCCAAGGCAGTCGTTGCGGAATGTTTGTCCTATTCAAAGGCAATCGTTGGGGAATGTTTGTCCTATTCCAAGGTAGTTGTTGCGGAATGTCTATCCTATTCCAAGGCAGTTGTTGCGGAATGTTTGTCCTATTCCAAGGCAATCGTGGGGGAATGTTTGTCCTATTCCAAGGCAATTGTGGCCGAATGTTTGTCCTATTCCAAGGCAATCGTTGTGGAATGTTTGTCCTATTCCAAGGCAGTTATTGCGGAATGTTTGTCCTATTCCTAGGCAGTTGTTGCGGAATGTTTGTCCTATTCCAAGGCAATCGTGGGGGAATGTTTTTCCTATTCCAAGGCAATTGTGGCGGAATGTTTGTCCTATTCCGGGCAATCGTTGTGGAATGTTTGTCCTATTCCAAGGCAGTTGTTGCGGAATGTTTGTCCTATTCCAAGGCAGTTGTTGCGGAATGTTTGTCCTATTCCAAGGCAGTTGTTACGGAATGTTTGTCCTATTCCAAGGCAGTTGTTGCGGAATGTTTGTCCTATTGCAAGGCAATCGTGGTGGAATATTTGTCCTATTTCAAGGCAATTGTGGCGGAATGTTTGTCCTATTCCAAGGCAATCGTTGTGGAATGTTTGTCCTATTCCAAGGCAATCGTTGTGGAATGTTTGTCCTATTCCAAGGCAATCGTTGTGGAATGTTTGTCCTATTCCAAGGCAATCGTTGTGGTCGATTGAAAGTGCGCAATGTCGTAACGAACATTTGAATGCATTTGGAATTGTTCATGTGGGCCCCACCTGGCTAAGAAGCCCCCAAGCGCGCTGTACAGGGCTGTGGGCCAGACGCACAGGCCTGCGCTTGGTGTGGTATGCTGCGCTGGACGCAGATTGCTGTATGTGACACAACGTTGTCGGTGCGCTGGACGCACCATGTATATAACACTTGTATTTAGTTGTTAATTTGTAGTGGTCCGCATACCTTGGCGAAATTGTCGAGGGATTTGTGATGGGTCATATGAGAATTGGCCGTGTAACAATATGAGGAGTGTCGTCGAGAGTTAATTCAGATGGAGGATATATATAGGTTTAGGGAGATTTAGGCAGTTGAGTTGCAATAGGTTTTTTGGAAGATAATAGATTTCTAAAAGATTTTTATTAAAAAGATTTTAGAAAAGAGTTAGATAAAAGATATTTGAAAACACTTTGGAAAAAGATGATTTTTTATAAAAAGATATTTTTATTAATAAAACTAATCAATATAATTAATTAATCCTATTAATTAAATTGGGCTAGAAAAGGGGTTTTATAAAATTGGGCTTTCATAAAAATGATTTTTTTAAAGATTTTCAAAGATGGGCTTTTAAAAAGTTATTTTAAAACGTTTTAGGAAGTGGGCTTAGTAAAACTAGTTATAAAAAGGGTTTTAAGAAATGAGTTAATAAAAAGGGTTAGAAAATGGTTTTGGGCTTAAAACATTTTATTTTAGACTCGTTCTTTATTCTTTCCTCGATCCGGACCAATTGGAGTAGGGTATTGGTCATCATTGGGTACTAAATGGGGAGACACGATTATGTGTCTACAACAAGTAACAACATTTAATATATGAGTAACCTCGTTTAATTTTATAAGTGTAGCACAAATTCATATATGTGGTCGGCCACATCTATAACATTCCGTGTGGTCGACCCATATAACAATCCCTGGGACATAATCCCGGACATGCGAAACTGATGAAATTGGAGTAGCTCATTCCAGTTCTTAGACAGGCGCGCACGATTTCAAGATAATTCAATTCGAAAGCAGTCTGTGTCCAAGACATGCCACATGACTTTCCAAATTTGCTTCTAAAAATACTGTTGTTTGGGGGTGAAGATAAAAACTCTCATCCCTTTCAAATTTTTTGTACAAATAGACAAATGTTCAATATTCAAAAATACTAGTATCTCCCTTTCCTATGTAAAAAAATTTCCGTCTATAAAAAAGAATCAATTCCAAACTCCATCCAGTCTCCATGTTACTTCCCAACCTTCACATTTCTCTCTTCACTCTTAAGAATATTATATGAGTAACCTCATTTATTTTTTTGGAGTAACCTTGTTTAATCATATGAGTAACTTTGTTTAATCATGTGAGTTACCTTGTTTAATAATAAAGTAAACCCTTCTTTGTTCATACGAGAAATCTCATTTAATTTAATCATCCGAGTAATCCTAATTGCTCACAAAAGTAACCGCAATTATTCAAATGAGTAACCCCATTCATTTATAAGAGTAAATCGATTAGTTTATCATTTTCTCGTTTAGTCATACAAGTAATGTCATTTGATGTATGAGTAACCTCGTTTAATTTTATGAGTAACTCCATGTATTCATACTAATAACCTCATTTATTTATATGAGTAACCTCAATTAGTCATACGAGTAACCTCCATGGTTCACAAAAGTAAGCGCACTTATCCAAACGAGTAACCTCATTCATTCATAATATTAAATTGATTAGTTTCTCATTTTCTCGTTTATTCATACAAGTAATGTCATTTAATCTATGAGTAACCTAGCTCGTTCAATCTTATAATTAACCTCGTTTAATCTTATGAGTAACCCAATTTATTCATACTAGTAACCTCATTTATCTATATAAGTGTAGACACATAATCGTTTCTCCCCATTTAAGGGCCCAATGATGAAACATACAGCGGTCTTAATTGGTCCGACCCATGGGCAGAGCAATCCGAAGAGCCAAAACTATTTAAAAGTGTTAAAGTGTATTTTAATGATCTAGAATCGTATTGTATTTCGAGCCAAACTCTTTGAAAAGCCCATTTAATTATTCGTTGATAATTAATTGCTTTATTTAAATAAAATAAATATTTTCAAAGATATTTTTATAATTAAAATTGAATTTTATCCTGTAAAATCATATTTTATCCCGTAAAATCAGATTTCCGGAGTTAAAAGATAAAAGAAAATCGTCAATACGTGTTTTTATCAAAAAGTTGTCAAAATGTGTCAAAAGCAAGGCGGTGCGCTTAGCGCTCCAACGTGCGCCGAGCGCACATGCCCGCGCTGAGCGCACCTTAGTGCGTCAAGCGTACGAGCCTGACACGTAGACCTGTGTGTCACATAGAGTCCGGCGCCTAGCGCACTCTCTGTGCGACACGCAGCCTGTCTTTTCTATCTTTTTCAAAAGCGCGTACCATGTGTACGCATTTTATTGGTTATGCCGCGTTAGGTGCGCCAATGTGCGCCTGACACGTGTGTTTGTGCGTCACACAGCTAATTGCGCCTGACGCAGCTGGCGCGTGAAGCGCAATTTCAAATCTACATACACATTCATATTTTTTGGCTTTACGATTGCTCGTCCCGAAGCTTGTCAATCTCGCATAACAAAGCCACAGTACAAGGGCTCGAATTATACATCAAAATCGGAGCTAATAATCATCTAATGGCTCTGGTTTTGCTATAAAATCGGAGCCATAATCACTAAGGGCTCCGTTTTTGCTGTAAAACCAGAGCCAATAATCACTTATGGGCTCCATTTTTTCAAATTACTCTCATTGGCTCCGGTTAAAAATTGAAGCCAATAAGTATTCTTATTGGCTGCTACGCTAAGTGTACGGTCTAAAAAGGAGCCAATAAGGCCCTCTTGACCATAGCACTTGGCGTTTTTTCCACTAGTGATAGTGAAGATGAGCATGAACATTTGAAACATTTGAGAAGAGTTTTTTCTCAAATTGAGAGAATTAAGCTATATGCCAAAATGGAGAAGTGTGAGTTCTTCACTTCTAGTGTTTCGTTTTTGGGGTTTATAATCTCTAAGAAGGAATAGCTATGGATGAGACAAAGATGAAAACAATCAAATCATGGCCAGTTCCTGAAAGCATCATGGAGGTTCGAAGCTTTCATGGGTTGACCACTTTTTACCAGCGGTTCATTAAGAATTTCAACACTTTGTTAGCTCCTCTAGTTTACTGCATCAAGAAGGGTCCATTTACTTGGACTCCAACAGCACAAGAAGCATTTAAAGCTCTAAAAAGCAAGCTAAGTGAGACTCCTATTTTAGCCTTACCATATTTCAAGCAAGTGTTCGAAGTAGAGTGTGATGCAAGTGGACTTGAAGTTGTTGTAACTCAAGGTGGGTGTCCCATTGCCTACTATAGTGAGAAACTGAAGCATTCAAAGCTCAATTACAACACCTATGGTAAGGAGTTATATTCAATTGTTTGAGCTTTGGAGCATTGGACCAATTATCTAAGGGCAGCTCAATTTGTCCTACATTCGGACCATTAAGCTTTAAAGTGTATCAATGGTCAACACAAGCTCAATCCAAGACATGCCAAATGGGTTGAATTTCTCCAATCTTTTAATTTTGTTTTGAAATATAAAACTGGAATTTGTAACACTATTGCAGATGCTTAATCTAGAAAGGCATTGCATGCTTTTTTTAGGATCATGTGCTTGGTTTTAGCCTTTTGAATTAGCTATACCTAGTAGATCCAGATTTTGCTCCCATAATCAAGGAGGGCTCCGTTGGTGCCTGTTCTGTCCAAGATCGTTTTCTTTTTAGACTAAAAAGCTACGAATTCCTAAGTGGTCTCTAAGGGAATTGATAGTTTGTGATATTCATGGTGAAGGCCTAGCTGATCACTTTGGCATAAACAAAACAATAAATGTGCTCCAAGAGCACTTTTATTGGCCAAAGCATGTATGAGATGTGCATGCGGTCCTAGCTAGTTGTTCTACATGTCAAAAGGCTAAGTGTACCTTTCACCAAGGTCTTTATACTCCTTCACTTGTCCCTAATCAACCATGGGAAGATACTAGCATGGATTTCATTGTAGCTTTACCTAAAACTCTAAGAGGCAAAAATGCAATCATGGTGGTTATGGATAGATTCTCTAGAATGGCTCATTTTATTCCTTGTAATAAAATTGACGATGATATCCATGTTGCTGAATTATTCTTTAAATGAGACTATATTTCTTCATGGTATTCCTAGGTCCATTATTTTCGACGAAGATGTGAAGTTTCTTAGCTATTTTTTGAAGAATTTATGGAAGATGCTAGGTACTAAGCTACTTTTTAGTACCACGACTCATTCATAGACAGATGGCCAAACGGAGGTACTTATGCCAACTAACACTCACCATTCGAGGTAAATTATGGGGATCAATCCTTTAAATCCTATTGATTTACTTCCTTTTTCCAATTGAGGTCCATAGTAGCAAAGAAGATAATTTGAAGGCCAAGGAGATGAAGAAGCTTCATGAGCAAATAAAAACAAGAATTGAGAAGGTTAATGAAGAATACAAGATCCAAGCTAACAAGCACCGGAAGAAGTCCTTTACAAGCCAGGAGATCTAGTTTGGTTACACCTAAGCAATGATCGTTTTCCATCAAGAAGAAAGAACAAGCTTATGCCTAGGAGTGGTGGTTCTTTCAAGGTGTTAAATAAATTCAACAACAACGCATACAAGATCGAATTACCTAGTAAAATGGATAATATTCCAGCTATCATTAATGTTGGTGCTTTAGCTCCATTCATGGATGAAGATTTGGAGCTATAAGAAACAACCGGGAGAGAATGATGCAAGAACATCTAGCTCAATCGATTTAAATGCTAATATTCGTATATATAATGAAAACAAAAGAAGTCCAATTCTTAAGTTTAATTAGTGCTAAATATCCAAGGGTGCTAATTAAAAAGCTCAAGAGGTTCCGATTTTAGTGTGTCAAAATTTCTGTAAGCTTTAAGCTAAGGAATTTCCGATTATAGTTAAGTTGCTAATTCACCTTGGTGCTTATGCACATAGCTTACCAAGCATGATGCAGCTGCTTGGCAAAGGACCACTTAAAAGGTTTCCGTTGGAGGAAGAAAGTAGAATTGTCAAAGAAGGTTGTTGGCAACGTGGTTCAGCCGAAATCTGGAAGATGAGTGGTGTAGGCGTATTTTTATGTCGCCTACACGGTGTGA
Source organism: Beta corolliflora (assembly GCA_947648045.1). Classification (NCBI taxonomy): domain Eukaryota; kingdom Viridiplantae; phylum Streptophyta; class Magnoliopsida; order Caryophyllales; family Amaranthaceae; genus Beta; species Beta corolliflora. The sequence continues at coordinate 9,217,009 of CANSZD010002921.1, read as the reverse complement.
GCGCGTATTTGAGTACCCCATTGTTAAGGTTTTATTGAAAACGTTTTGAATTCGCCAATAAATTGGATATTGGAAAATCAAAGGGACAAGTTAGGGACTTATCCGATGTAGATTTCCTCGTTCTGACTCCATAGATGGTCAATGAACCATATATTGAGTTCGGGGGGTGAGGATACGAACACGGTCATAATGAACCACATTTGCCCATTGCTGGCTTCTACTAAATATCGATTCATGTCAAATTTTATGCAATAGAATAATTAGATAATATTTTCATGCACCCTAAAAATAATTTAGTCTAGGTTGGTTCATGAAACACATAAAAAGACTATTTTTTAGTGATATGTTATTAGGCAATCAAAATTACAAGGTTCTTAGCAGGTTGTCCAAATTATCTGATTAATATTAGAACAGTTCTTTAGGTCTTGATTAACAATAATAACATGTGGGTGATAAAAAGGCATGCAGGACAATCATAGCAATGTATATGATAATAAAAAGAAACAGTAGAGATTAGAATGCACAAGAGGAAAGTTTTTATACTAAAGATCTACATCATAAAAGACACAATTAGTAACTTCAATATAAAAAAGAAATTTATTCAAGGACCCTCAGGATTATAGCGGGGCTTGGGTATGAGAGATTGACAACCTTCGGGACGAGCAATCGTGAAGCCTGAAAATATGAATGTGTATGTGTGTCTGAAGTATGTGTTTATGTGTTTGTTTGTTTGTGTTTATAAAGTATGTAGAAGTATATATGTGAGATTTCGTAAGTTGTGAGTACGAGCGTATTCGAAGTGTTAAAGCGTATGAAAAGTAAATTAAAAAATCGTTTGTTCAATTCGGAAAATCACACGCATTTATAAGAAACTGAAACCCGCGCGTCACGTAGCCAGTGCGCCAGGTGCATTTTTCAGTGTGAGGCACAATTACACGTGTCAGGCGCATATTGGTGTGCCTGATGCACCTTGACCAATTAGCTGCGCCCACGTGGCACACGCTTTAAAAAAGATAGAATTGACAGCCTGTGCATCGCACAGAGGAGTGCGCCGGGCGCACAACTCTATGTGACACACAGGGACACGTGTCAGACGTACATTGGTGCGCCTGACACAGCTTGACCTGTGCGCTTGGCGCACGTGGTGCGCCAGGCGTACCGCCTTGCTTTTGACGTGTTCTGATAGTTTTTTTATAAAATGCATTTTAACGATTTTCTTTTATCTTTTAAATCCGAAAATCTGATTTTACGGGATAATCTGATTTTAATTATAAAAATATATTTGCAAATATTTATTAATTATCATTGAATAACTAATTGGGCTTTTTCAAAAGATTGGGCTTGAAAATACGATTTTGGATCATTAAAATAAGCTTTAACACTTTTAAAATAGCTTTGGCTTTTCGGACTGCTCTCCCCTTGGGTCGGACCAACTAAGACCGCGGTATGTTTCATCATTTGGCCCTTAAATGGGGAGACACGATTATGTGTCTACAAGTGGGCTGCAGATTTAGTGTGAGCTATGATTGAATAGATCTTCAATTGTGTAGGAAACCCACCAATTGGTTACCTGTGTAAAAACGTAACCAATCATAAGTTATGTCCAGAAAGTTGAAGAAAGGTCTACAGAAAAATAGTTTTCACCAGCTTAGTCATCTTTTTGTTTATTTTACTTATAATTCTAGATGTTTCTTGGCTGCGAATTTTTGGCATGATGTACTATAAATAGTTTAATATAATGTGGTGAAATTTCAAGTTTTATTAATGAAAACCAGATAGTTCTCTCTAAAAGAAAATAAATGCGTTTTCAGCCAAAATTGCGTTAGGTTTTGTTATCTTCTAAATCTTTATAGTTTTGTCTTTCGTTGAATTGAGAGCTAAGCTTCCAAAGCAGGTTGAATAACAAGTTGTTTCTCGTTGTTATTGCCTTGTTTGGTGGTATTTTTGGGCTGAAAAGTGGTCGTGGTTATTTGTTTGAAGGCAAATCGGGTTTCGTTTCTTTGTTTTGTAACACCACAGAATTTTGCTCCTAATTTTTTTGCCTTATTCTCCATTAATTATTATTTTTCGTTAAAATTAGAGTATTTTATTTTTTAAAAATATTATATCTTATACATTTTTCAACTTTATATTTTTTAAAAATTAGAAACTATTTTTTTTAGTAGTTAAATTACACATTTAAGCTACGTTTTATATATTAGCAACGTTGTAGCGTTTTGGACCGTTTATGGCTTGAGCATGGTCCGAATTTCTACATCATTATGCTGTCCAAAAATGTTGGTTTATGAAAAGTTATTTTCGAATTAGTTGAAGAGCTTATAAGAGTTATAACCCCCCACCTTAATTACCTCTTACTACCCGTAAGTCACCCATAATCATATTCCTTATTATTATCTTTGGTAACCCCCTCTTTACTCCCCTTTTTAACCCTCTTTGGAGCTGTTGATACCAATCCTAAAACCCCCCCTTTTCAGCCGGCTATGTGAGGGAGAAGAAGATAGGAAAATAGTCCACCTTTACTCACAAACACCACCATTTTTTTACTCCACTTTCTTTCACAAAAATTCATTATGCCACGCATACATGTTGGTCACCATTTCTTTCTGGTGAACTCTTTGCACACCACTCATAATTTAAGTCCTGATTTTGTTTTTATGCTAATGGCTTTAGTCACATTATGTTTATTTGTTAAAAGTTTGATTGATTTTATTTGTTAATACTTACTGTGAGTTATCAATTATGTAATTCATGTGTGTTTTTTTATCAGGTGTTAATTCCTATGTGCATGCTCGCTGGTTTTGGGATGCTAATACTACTTGCTTTTCTTCACTTTGTGTTGTAGAATTTGTGGTATGAGTTGAATCAGGTGTCTTATGAGCTGTACTTATAATTCTAGTTAAGTTATAAGATAGTTTCATGAACTATTCTCTTTTGGATTAGTTTGTGGTTGTATGATGATTTATTGGTTTTTTCTATGAGGTGTGCATATATGTTATCTTGTGAGGTTATGTTATATGACTCTTGTTCCTTGCTATTCTGGTTGTAAGTTTATTTTTGTTAATAATTATGTTATGATATAGTTTCACAAATGAGTTATTGAGTAGTTAGCAAGTTTGGTGAATTAATGTTATGATTATATCTCTATGAGTATATATAACCTGAGTAGTTTAAATTGTATGAGGTGATTATTTTACTATGAAATTGATGGGTTGAGTCCCTAAAATTCTTGCAGTTTGATGTAAGACCTTGAATGACTTTCTGCAGACGATGAAATTATATTATTTATTATTTGTTTTTGTTTGAGGATGATAACTAGTGAGGCGGCATGGTCTCTTAGGAATGAACAGTCACTATGTACTGATCAGGGTACATAGTTTATACTTACGTACTAAGCAAGGTATGTAGGTCTGTCTTGGTTATTAGTTGTCGTCTAAGAGGTCGTGAAGTATTGAGCAGGGTACTATCTCGTATCAGGGTGTGGCCATACTAGACATAGGCGAGCAGGGTCCTAATACTATAACCAAATTGGAACAGTGGGTTGCGATCCACTTGCGTTCAATTCCTCCTCAAACGTGTTAAGAAGATTATTTTAGAAACGTTATCATTGTCATTTATATCGTTCATATTATTATTTTATTTAGACTTGAAGGTTTATTATGTTGATCCTTGAGTTCATATGTATAGTTATTCTGTAACTTTACCCTGTTTGTAGTTAGTATGTTTTTTTGTCTCTGTTGTATTTATTTATATATTTGTTTATTTGATTATTTGAAGTGTATTTTTGAGATATTGTATATGACTTGATTGTTAAAATTTTTATAACTCTTATATGGATTCTAATTGGGCTGGGAGAGCTGTTAGTTACTCCCCACTGATTGTGGATGTTTGTTGATATATTTTGCAGGTGATTATTTCTTGTTATGGGAAATGAGAGAAAGGCTATTTAGGATTTTTGTTTGAGATGTTTTATTTTATTTATATTTACTACATTGGGTTTATGAGTTTGTTTTGCCTCTTTATGGATATTTTGGATTATTTTAATTGGGTTTTATTTTTATTTAGTGTAATTTTAACCTTTGATTAGAGTAACATTTCCGTCAGGCGATATTTCCGCTTGTTGAACCCTAGTTTTGATGATGACAAAGGAACAAAGATACAAACTAAGTTTTGAACTAACAAGTTGTTAAGTGAATGGATTTCACAAGGTATCAATGAAATGAGCAAAGAGAATACTAAGTCAAAGAAGAAATCAAGTTTGGATTTTCAAGACTAACTGAAAATGCTCAAAGATTTGGTACTGGAGAAGCGTTGGAGCAAGAAGAACAAAGCGAGGCTTATTGTTTCTAGTTCCAATGTAAAGGAACGAGTAAGAATGGCAAGGAACTGTGGCAATTTAAAATGAGAATGAGTGTTTGTTCCTTTGTAAGGAACAGACGAACTGGCACTATCATATTAAGTTAAAGGAACTAATTATTAGGAGGAACTTAGACATAGGATGAAGCAGTACGGTTAATAATGTCGCTTGAGTAATGTATGCCTTGATTCTAGGAAACCGTTTTTTTTAAGTAAAAATCTGATTTTAAGGAAAATCTTTTTAAGGAAAAGATTTTATTTTTATAAGATAATAAATATCCTTTTCGGTTTTAAGTAGAATATTATTTAAAGATAATATTTTGGTAAAAGGATTTTATTTCAGTTTTATTAATTAAACTATTTGTAATTAAATCAGATTTATGATTTACTGCTTTAGTGGTTGCTAAAATTAACGAAGCAGTAACATTTCCATCTCCCACGTTTAATAGAGATCATGGAGATCATGGGTGTAAAAAGGAACGTGTTCCTCTAGTTGAGGAACATCATGGGAAAATATTTTTACCACTAACACATGATTTTATCCCACGTTCTAAGTTATCACTGCTATAAATACTAATGTCTAATTAAGTTCCAATTAGTGACTGACCAAGTGAATTAGTGAGTTTAACTAAGTAAAGTGGCAGTGCGTTCATTCTCTCATAAAAGTCATTTGTTCTTCGCCTTCTTACTCTATTCCACTAAGCTATTATTGATCAATTGTATTTTGGTTTTGGGGTAAGGGAACTTTGAGTGAAGTTATGTAAGAGAGAAGCTTTGAGTGAAGCGAGTTAAAGTGAAAAAACTTCAAGTGAAGTTGAGAGGAACAACTGTTAAGGGAACAGTTGTTCAGGAACTTGAGTTTAGGAACTCAAGGTGTGGCCCGTGAGTAGAATTAGGTTGTAACAGAGTTGTTTGGCCTAATTAGTGAAAGTGCGGAGTTTAAAATACCTAGTGGTCGAGGTTATTTCTTCTTGTTGGGCCCAAGAAGTTTTTCCTCGTAAAATCCCTTGTGTTACTTTAGCTTGTTTCTTTGTTTAACTTTTATAATTGCGTAAAAAGTTACGTTTATTTCTGCTCATACAATTCACCCCCCTCTTGTATTATTCATAGTGAAATAACAATTGGTATCAGAGCGAGAACTCACGAAAAATAGGAAACCCTATTGAGAAAAAGATCCAAGGAACAATGAATACCATCGAGAAACTTGAGGAAGGTTACTCCACACGAAGGCCTCCTATGTTCAATGGGAAGTTCTATTTATACTAGAAGAACATAATGGAGATTTTCATCAAGGCCGAAAACTACCAAGTATGGAGAGTCATTGAAGTTGGTGATTTTGAGGTCATAACTACTAATGACAAAAATGAGGTAATTCCTAAACCCTTCTCTGAATATGACAAAGCTGATTTTGAAAAAACGAAAGTGAATGCGATGGCTGTTAAACTATTGCATTGTGGACTTGGACCCCATGAACACAATAGGATCATGGGATGCAAATCCGCAAAGCAAATATGGGATTTACTTGAAGTAACCCATGGAGGAACTAATGAAGTCAAGAGATTTAAAATTAATTTACTAATGAATCAATACGAACTGTTCTCCATGAAGACTAAGGAAAGCATACAAGAGATGTTTACTCGTTTTACTAACATTATTAATGAGTTAGCTTCTCTTGGAAAGTTTATTTCATCAAAGGAACAAGTTCGAAAAGTTCTTAGGAGTCTTCCTAAGGATAGATGGATGGCTAAGGTCACTGCTTTGCAAGAAACAAAAGACTTCACTAAGTTCAACTTGGAACAGCTTGCTGGATCACTGATGACTCATGAGCTCCACCTTGATACTGAGTATGGTTAAAGCTCTAAGTGTAAGTCCATTACCCTGAAAGCTGATGATGAAGATGACTATGACTCAGAAGAAGAGGAAGCAACTCTCATGGTTCGAAAATTTCGACAGATGTATAGGAACATGAAGAATGGAAACTTCAAAGGTAAAGCTAAAAAGTTTTCTAACAAAGCTGCTTGTCATAAATATGGTAGTACAGATCACTTCATCAAGGAATGTCCACTTTGGGAAAATGACAAGACCAAAGAAAGGAACAAGGAACGTTTCGCTGAAAGGAACAAGGAAGCTAAGGCACCTTTCTCTAAAGCGAACGTTCGAAAAGCTATGATAACAGCTTGGGAGAATCAGAGACTGAAGAGGAAGAGAAACAACGAACTGAAGAAACTGCAAATCTTTGCCTCATAGCAAACACAAACATAAAAGAAGATGAAGAAAATATTGAGGTAAGCCAACATATACTTAAATCAGACTTAGATGGAAAAACTAGAACTGAAATTTATGATCTTCTTTATGATGCAATTCTTGAATGTAGAGATGAACGGGAAAAACGTGAACAAGCTGGTAAAGTTTGTAAAGAACATATAGAATGACTTAAGAAATTGAGAATGGATGTTGAAAGTAGGTTCTTTGATTTATTTAATAAGAACTTAAAAATCAAGGAACTTTATGAGAGTGTGAAAAATGAAAATTATCTAATAAATTTAGAAATTTCACACTAAAGGAATTTGTCCATGTTCTAAATTCCTTTGATATAAGATCAACTCCTTTGAAAGGTTACAGATCCGAGATCGAAAATTTGAATAAAGAAAAAATTGTTTTAAAGGAACAGATCTGTAATCTCAAGAAGGAACTTGTTGTTGCAAGGAACAGAGGTAAAGTGATGGATGTTCCTAAGTGGATTGAGAGACCACATACTAAAAGAAAAGAAGGTCTCGGTTTTGAAAACCACAAGAAGAGGAACAAGCCTACGAAATATCTTGACCTACCTAGTGACAAAATTTGTATGTACTGTGGAAAGATAGGTCATTACATAACTCAATGTCAACTAAGAACTGGAATGATTGGCAAGAATGTGAAATTAAGCAACATGAAATGGGTTGCTAAAACAAATGCTAGCCAAGAACAGGAACTCACGAAACAAGGGGTTCCTACAACTAACAACTAGTTGATTTTTGCAGGTTGGAGTGAGGGGGAACAACACTTGGTATCTTGATAGTGGTTGTTCTAGGCATATGACAGGAGACAAATCTAATTTTCGCTCACTCTCAACCTATGAAGGTGGAAGTTTGACTTTTGGTGACAATAAGAAAGGTAACATAGTTGCCATGGGTAAGGTTGGTAAGTCACCATCACACTTCATTGATAATGTTTTTCTAGTTGAAGGATTAAAGCATAATCTCTTAAGTATTTCCCAATTCTGTGATAAGGAAGGGAAATGTTGTTAAAGTTAACAGTGAAAAATGCTTAATCGTTAACATTAACTCTAAGAATGTCATCTTGGAAGGAACAAGAAAATGGAAAACATATATTGTGGATCTTGATCTTGTTCCTAAAAACAACTTGACATGTCTTAGTGTTATTGAAGATGATCCACTCTTATGGCATAAGCGTCTAGGATATGCTAGCTTTTCATTACTTGACAAACTTCGATCAAAAGATCTTGTTTTGGGATTACCATCTATAAAATTTCATATTGATCAAGTTTGTGATGCATATGCCAAAGGGAAGCATATTAGATCGTCTTTCAAATCTAAAACTGTTGTGAGCACCACAAAGCCATTGGAATTAATTCGCATGGATTTGTGTGGCCCCATGAGAATTCAAAGTAGAAGTGGTAAGAGGTATGTGCTAGTTATTGTTGATGATTACTCAAGATACACTTGGGTTATTTTTCTCTCTAGCAAGGATGAAACTTATGATGAGTTTCTTGTCTTTGCAAAAAGAGTTCAAAATTTGAGTGGTCATAAATTGATGCATATTAGATCCGATCATGGTAAAGAATTTAAAAATTATAAATTTGATGACTTAAGCAAAGACCATGACCTAGATCACAATTTTTCTGCCCCTAGGACACCACAACAAAATGGGGTTGTAGAAAGGAAAAATGGAACTTTGGAGGAAATGGCTAGGACTATGCTAATTGCTAGTGAACTTCTAGGGAACTTTTGGGATTAGGCTGTTAATACTGCTTGTCACATAATAAATCGCGCCATGATGAGACCTATCATTAACAAAACTCCTTATGAGCTTTATTTTGGTAAGAAACCCAATATTACACATTTCAGAACATTTGGTTGTAAATGTTTTGTCCATAATAATGGGAAAGATAATCTTGGAAAATTTGATGCAAGGAGTGATGAAGCAATATTTCTAGGATATTCATCACATAGTAAGGCTTATAGAGTTTACAATAAAAGAACTATGTGTGTTGAAGAAAGTATTCATATAATCTTTGATGAATCTGACAATTTTAATCTAAGCAAGCAGGTTGATGACTTTAAAATAGGCTTGGTTCGATCAAATGAAAAAGACGCAGAATCAATTGAGGAAGAAGAAGTAAAAGAGGAAAGGAACGAAGAAGATGAAAACTTTGATAACAAGGCTGTTTCTGTTCCTCAAGATGATGGAGTTGTTTCTGTTCCTACTAAGAACGAGAATGTTGAAGGAACTGATTCAACAATTGCTGAAAGAGGAACAAATGAACAAGGCTCCTCATCCTCTCATGATACTCAAGAGGGACAACCTGTTCCTATAAGGGAATTTCAATCAAAACCGTGGAGACATCAAAAATCACATCCAGTGGAACTCATAATACGTGACATATCCAAAGGTACGCAAACTAGATCTCAATTAAGGAATTTTTGTGCATTTCATGCGTTCCTATCAATGATGGAACCAAGAAATCATGAAGAAGCCTTAACTAATTCTGATTGGATTACTATTATGCAAGATGAGTTAAATGAGTTTCAAAGAAACAAAGTATGGCATCTAGTTCCCTCTTCTAAACTACAAAAAGTGATTGGTTTAAAATGGGTGGTTAGAAACAAACTAGATGAGTATGGAACTATTGTGAGGAACAAAGCTAGACTTGTAGTAAAAGGTTATAATCAACAAGAAGGAATTGACTATGAAGAAACCTTTGCTCCTGTTGCTAGACTTGAGGCCATCAGAGTACTAATTGCATTTACCGCATATATAGGTTTTAAACTGTATCAAATGGATGTCAAATGTGCGTTTCTTAATGGCTACTTAAATGAAGATGTATATGTTGAACAACCCCCTGGATTTGAAAGTAATGATTTCCCAAACCATGTCTACAAGCTTGACAAGGCTCTTTATGGGTTAAAGCAAGCGCCTAGGTCATGGTATGAGAGATTATCTAAGTTCCTTTTAGAGAACAATTTTAAAAGAGGAAAAGTTGATAAAACTTTATTTCTAAAATCGAAAGGAATTGATATACTTCTTGTTCAAATATATGTTGATGACATTATCTTTGGAGCAACTAATGAGTCATTATACAAAGAATTCTCTAAGCTTATGAGTAATGAATTTGAAATGAGTTTGATGGGTGAGTTAAATTTCTTTCTTGGGTTACAAATTAAGCAAACGGAAAAAGGAATAATTATTCACCAACAAAAATACATAAAGGAACTGTTAAAGAAATATGGCCTCGAAAATTCAAAGATAAATCACACTCCTATGGGAACTTCAACTAGATTAGATGAAGATTCCATAAGAACAAGTGTTGATCAAACAAAATATAGAGGCATGATTGGTTCTCTTTTGTATCTAACTGCTAGTCGTCCAGACATAGCTTTTAGTGTTGGTTTGTGTGCTAGATTTCAAGCAAATTCCAAGGAGTCTCATCTAACAGCAGTAAAGATAATTCTTAGATATCTCAAAGGAACTGATGATCTTGGACTTCTCTATCCAAGAAGTGACACATTTGAGTTAAGAGGATGTGCTGATGCTGACTATGCTGGAGATCTTGTAAATAGGAAAAGCACGTCAGGTATGGTTCAATTTCTAAGTGATAGTTTAGTTTCTTGGAGCACCAAGAAACAAAACACAATTGCTTTATCCACTGCTGAAGCATAATTTGTAGCTGCTGCTGCATGTTACTCTCAAATGCTTAGGATAAAACAACAACTTTGTGACTATGGAATAATCTTTAATTGTGTTCCTATTTATTGTGATAATACAAGTGCCATTAGTATTTCGAAAGATCCAGTGCAACATTCAAGAGTTAAACATATACATATCAGACATCACTTTCTAAAACAAAATGTAGAAAAAGGTTTGATTAAACTTGAGTTTTGTCAAACTGAAAATCAGATTGCTGATATACTAACCAAGCCTCTACAAAGACATAGATATGAAAAATTAAGGCTTGAGTTAGGTTTAATAAAACTTCAGTAATTGTTCCTAATCCAATCCCCCATGTCTGAATTTATTTGTCTTACTCTATGTGATATTAAGTGACTGTGATTGCCTAAGACCATTGCAAATTAAAATGTTCAAAACATAAATATGGATTCAAAGGAATAAAGCCACTCACAAATGTCGCATAATACTCCCCTTATTGTTCCTAAATGATAGAAACATGCATGATTTGATGAATGATGATAATAAGTACAAGTTGTTCCTATAGCACAAGTTATTACTTATTTTTCACTTTCTTTCCATAAATTAAAAAAAAAAAATCAGAAAATCCAAAACTCCCAAAAATATAGGAATCAGATTTATCAAGTCTTGATTCAATTTTTATCTTTTCTTTTCTTTTATTTTATTTTTATCTTTTTTAATTTTACACGTGTAACTCTTCGTTTACTTTTACATGCATCTTCTTTCTTTTTCTTTCTTCCCTTCCAAAACCGTGTTCCTTAAACGCTTCAACTTCACCATTGTTCATCTCCTTCACACCTCTTCGCACCACATAAAACCTTAATTTCCCTTCACCAAATGGCAAACACCTCTTAATTCACTTTTTCCAAAAGCAAAAACTCCCAAAAACTCTCAAATGGAAAACCCCTCTTCTCCATCCAAAACCCTAGAAATCGAAAATACTCAAGAAACGAAATTGGCTGTAGAAGAACAAAAATTGGAGTCACCAAGGAGAAGTGTGAGACAACGGAAACTCATTGGGGAAGATGATGAAGAAGAAACCCCTGAATCAGTTGAGGGGGAAGAAGAAGCTACGCTTGTTCCTTCCAAAGGAACTGCTGCTTCTTCCTCCAAGAAAAGAGTGGAACGAAGTGATTCGAGGCATGTTTTAGGATTTTGTGTCGATCTAGAATGGGCCAAGAAAGTTAAATTCATTGAGTTAACTAACATACTAAAGGAACAAGGTATGGAATACCTGTTTGAAACCGCATATAATAATGCCTTAGTTCCTTTAGCCATGGATGGGTTTTGTGCAAACTTCATCAACACTGATGGAGTATGTACTACTGAAGTTAGGGGGAAGAAAATAAAATTTTATCAAGAAACTTTAGGGAAAATATGGGAAGTTCCTTGCACATGAACTGATCTGTATTTTAAAAGGAAAGAAACTGTCACCTTTCCTAATTTTTCCCAGGATGACATTGTTGAATCCTTTGGGGGAACTGCTGGCCAAACAAAACAAAACTCAACTACAATCTCCTCTCTCCTATCCATAAAATCTTGTTTAACCTTGTTTGGAGAGCACTCATTCCTCGAACTGAAAAGAAGAATGAGGTAGGTCTCCTAGATATGTGTTACATGTTCTGCCTTGACCACCACATTCAAATCAACTTTCCTTCTCTCTTCATCTAACATCTAACACACTATATTGAAAACCATTGTGTTGTTGGATATGGAGCACTCATTACTTCTCTTCTTTCTCACGTCAAAGTCAAGACCACTGGTTGTCCTACCTTGGGAATTAATCAAGGTAATATATTGAATGAGAAAACTCTGTATGGCATGGACATCTCTGTCCAAGATAGGGTTTTGACTCAAGGGAGGATTGCTTCTAGTTCCCCACACACGAGAAAACTGCCTAAGGCAGTAGAAGAGGAACCAGTGGAAGTGATTATGGAGGAACAAGTTCCTACACCTGCTGAACCAAAGGAACAGCCACCAGGGCCGTTCCTGAATATTATTGGGCCCGGGGCGAAATTTAAAAAAATGTGCCCTTGACGCATAAGAGATTAAAGAAATTACTCAATAATTTTTTTTTATGAAAAGTTTTCATTAAATTAAACAAAAAAAAGAACATTGCAATCGAATCGCATGAGGGAAGAAACAAAGGAAACCATGGGAAGATGGAGGGCACAACTATGAAATGTATGCTGGCAAAAAAATTAGATGCTGCTACCAAAAAAAAAAGCTCCTAGATATGCTAAATAGAATATGAGATATCAGACTACGGTCACTACACACATAGCATCTAGAAGGGTGGAGATGGAGAAAAAACTTATTTAGCAAATTCAACAACCAGATGCCTGATCCAATAGAACAATCATGAACTACACAAAATCAAGATAATCTAACTATAACAAAACTAAACAGGTTCTTACAATTGCTCAGTTTTTTATTTATCAGCTTTACAACTAGGCAAGTTGTACGAAACTCCTTTGTCAACAACATTACAACAAAATCCAGGCCACTAATTCAGTAAGAAATCCAAAAACTATAATTAAAATAAAAGCTTATTTTTTTTATTTTCCCAACAGCAAAAATCTGAATCTCAAATTATTAGGAAATAAAGTTCAGAATAATAGATAAAAACTAGCATACAAGAAAGAAGAAGATTAGAATTACAAACTAACAAACCCACAAGTATTGTTGCTTGTGACTGCAGATCCCATTAACAAACCGAGCTATTTTACTCAAGTTTTTCTTCTTCAATTTGAAGTTTATAAATGGGGAAGAACATATTTTCGACTGATATTTGCAAGAATTTCAGGGAGAAAAAAAAGGGAAAATCATTGAATTAAAGATTAGATTTTTGTTATTTTTGTTAACTGAATTGTTTTGGGCATGGTAGTGGGTAGAAGATGAAGAATTCCCAAACAAAATTCTTAATTTTGAAATTTCTTAATAATTTCAATTGATTGAGAGTAAAATTTATGAGTAATGCATTCTACAAATGCAATTTTCCCCTATTTAAATTGTAGAAAAAAATTCCCGTTGCTATATTTGAGAGGAGGTTAACAGCTATATTTTGGGAAGTATGGAAATTTTCCATGATTTTAATGGTGGTTAGAGAAAATTATGGAGATTAAATGTGGGTCATGGAAGGAGAGAGAGAATAACTGAAGAGTGAAGAAGATGAAGAAGCGTTTCTGACTTTTCGGCGTTTGGGTTTGACAGCACTACTTTCTCTTTCTTCCGTAGTTCACGCTCCTTTTACAAAATTCTTGCCAGCGAATTTTATATTTTTTTTCTACGACTGGGCCCCTTTTAGGCTTGGGCCCTGGGCCATTGCCCCTCCAAACAAGGCTCAGGGCCGGGCCTGACAGCCACATAAGAGACGAAAAACAGTTGCTAAAAAGCCTACCCCTCCTGTTCCTAAACATGTTAGACAAAGCTCTAGGCTGAAATTTGCTAAAACTGCACATGTTCCTTCAAACGAGGACTCTTCTTTAGTCCTATCTGATGAAGAGGAACTACAACCTAAGGCACCAACCCCTCCATCTTCACCAAAAATACTGATTACCCTAAACACCATTCCTTCCATCTCTCCCTCATCCTTCACTATTCCTTCCAGTTATGAACAGATGAAGGTTGCTATAAATGAGCCTAACCCTTTGTAGGCGTGTTTTTATTTCGCCTACGCGGTGTGAGCGCGTATTAGATTTGACTACCCCACTGTAAAGGTTTTATTGAAAATTGTTTTGAAAAAAGTCGCCAATAATTATTTTTAGGAAGAATCATAAACCTAATTGGATATAGAAAAACCGTAAGGACAAATTATCCAACGTAGATTTCCCCGTCCTGACTCCATAGATGGTCAAAATGAACCAAATATTGAGTTCGGGGGTGAGGGTACGAATATAGTCATAATGAACCACATTCGCCCAAAGTTAGCCTCTACTAAATATCGATTCATTACAAATTTTATGCCAAAGAATAATCAAATAATATTTTTATACACCCTAAAAATATTTAGTCTAGCTTGGTTCCGGAAACACATAAAAGACTAACTTTTAGTGACAAGTTATTATGCAATCGTTTTACAAGGTTCCTAGCAGGTTGTCCAAATTATTTGAATTAATTAGAACAGTTCTTTACGTCTTTATTAGCAAAAATAACATGTGGGTGATAAAAGCAGTAAAGCAAGACAATCATATAATAGGCATAGAATGTTCAGGCAGGCATGATAATAATATGAAAATAAAAAGAGAAAGGTTTAGAATATACAGTAGAACGATTATTACTTAAAGATCTACATCAGGAAAGAAAACTGTTAGTAACTTCAATATAAAAATAATTTGTTTAAGGATCCTCAGGTATTATACCTATGCGACTTAGACTGAGGAGCGCAACGATCTTTAGGCGGAGCAATCGTGGAACCAGGAACGCAGTGTGATTAAGAATTGATTGAAAGTATTTGAGTGTTCGAAGTGTATTGTAGAGGTATTCATAAGTTTTTGTATTCGTGAAATAATAATATGAAAAGCCGGCCGTAATTCGGGAAATTCCGGATATTTATAGGGAAAACAAAACTTGCGCTCCACGCAAGCCCTGCGCCAGACGCAGGCCTACGTGGCAGGCACAGTGCCACGCGTCAGACGCACATTGGTGTGCCTGACGCAGCCAGCCCAATCAGGTTTAGGCACGTGTAAACGCGTTTTTGAAAAGATAGAAAAGAAAGCTGCGTCTCACACAAGACCTGCGTCAGACGCAGGACTCTGTGTGAGACACAAAATCTACGTGTCAGGCGCTCATTGACTCGCCTGCCGCGTTCTGGCCTATGTGTTGGACGCACGTGGCGCACTGAGCGCAGCTTCCACGTCCGGCGCATATTTTGGAATATTCGAGCATATTCCATCGCGCGTCTTTCAAAGATACTTTTTTATCCCTAAAATTCCGGAGATGGAATTTTACGGATTAAAAATCTGATTTATTTATCAAAGATAATAAAATATTTATGAAAAATATCTATTAAAAAAATAATTATTTAATTGGGCTTTTAAAATTGATTTAAAACATTTTATGGGCTTGAAATACAATTAATCATCATGAACAATTAATTGGGTTTTAGAATATCATTTCAAAACACATTTTGGATTGGTTCTTTAGATTGTTCTTCCGTTGGGTCGCGCCAACTAATGTCGCGGTATGTTTCATTATTGGATCCTTAAATGGGGAGACACGATTATGTGTCTATAGAAGCCCCCACTTTGACTGTGGTTCAGGAAACCGATAGTCAAAGTACACGGTGTCGGGACGGAGAACAATTCTAAACGCTCTGCAGTTTAGAACTGATCTATAACCGCCGGTCTCTGCAAAACAAAGTTAGTATGCAAGACAATAACTACAAGCAATCTGATTACCTGAAGAAAAAGATGTTAGCAGATAGGTGCAAACAACTCAGATAAGGCACATAATGATGCAAAAATGCAAACTTAGACTCTCTAAGGATGCATGAGACGCAATGCAAGGATTAAGATTATGAAAAGCTAAGGGATGACACGTCATGTAAGGTCAGGGTTATGGAAGACTAGAATATAGGTAATGCAATGCAAGGTTAGGGTTTTGCAAGGCTGCAGTGCAAGGTCAGGATTTTGCACAGCTAGAAGATGTGTAGAATGATAGAATAAGCAGGATGATTAGAAATAGATTGAATGATTTTTGAAAATTGTTTTTGATAAATAATCGGGGTCCGTAAACGAGGTCCGCGGATTACAACTCCTCGGGAGTTTTATTTGAATTGGAGGAACCACCACACATAGGAAGCCCCCACTTTGGGTGAGCTTGCCTTGAATTAGGCATTGAGCCTTAATTGAAATGTACTTGATCTGATATTGCAATGTAGTTGATCTGATATTGAAATGTAGTTGCTATGTCTTGAGTATTGAGAGTTTTCACTGGGGATAGCACTGGGGATTCGTCTTTGGGAAGTTGACATAGGCAAAGTCAAATATCGCCAGAAACCATGGAATTGTCGGAGAGTCCTTCGGGGAAAAGGAGAGTTTGGATTGAAAAATAAAAGGTTTAAATTTGAGACTTAAATAAATGTAGGTAGGAAAAGGCTTTGACAAGGCTAGGTTCAGACTCGAGTCTATGTCGGGATCTAGAAAGAGATTATGCTCCTAAATTCTAGAAAGTCAAATCATTAGACCATGACTAATTTATTTTATTGAAGTCGTCGGACCTCGAGATGAGGATGCCTACGTATCCTTGCGGAATCAGACCATTCGTAGTTCCAGATCTGATGTTTTTTTTTTTTTTGTGCCATAACTTTTGCCTAGGCCGCCCTTTCGGGTTTTCAACCTAGCGGGCTTGGGCATACCTTGAAAAAGGAGTTATGGTTGATGAAAGGTTGAAAGGTTAAAGGCTTAGATGAAGGTTGAATTGGCTAAGTAAAGGTAAGTATCATGGATTGATGGGATTGAATGAGGGGTAGAACTTGTGTGCAAGCCCCCTAGCTTGGCTTTTTTTTATTCTTTTTGCCTTTGGCTCTTTCTTTTTGAATCTTTTCTTTTTGTCCTGTGCGTTTTTGCTTTTTCATTTTTTCCCACTTTGAATTTTTTTTCACTATTTTATTTTGCATGGCATTGATTTTTTTTTGTAGTGAGGCTTGCACACAAGTTTGGTTTAGGGTATTGGAAGGCTTGAAGGATATTTGTGGAGCTTTGATGTTGAAGGGATTTTATTTTTCTTTGGTTCTATGAGGATGGCTTATGAAAGGTAATGGAAGAGAGTGGGGAATAACTCCTTATCCAAAGTATGTATTCTTTTTTCATTTTTCTCTTTTTTTTTATTTTTTGTTTCAGATCTTTCTTTATTATTGTAGTCAAGTTCATTAGGTGATTTAAGTTTCATCATTGAATTAGAAGCATAAATAAAGTGATGGAAGGCCAATGAAAATGAAAATGAATTATTTTATTAATCAGAAATAAATAGAACAAGGCTTATTAGAAATAAAAACCTAAATGCCATAGACTCGACAAGAAAGGAAATGAAGGAGCTAGGGGAGGGACTCTCCGACTCAACCTAGAAAACTAGCGTTAAATGACTAAGCCCCGACGTTATTTAGGTGCTGCCCAAGGGGTTGCTGCTATTGCTGACTTTTGCTGCAGGCGGAATCGGCAATCTACCGTCTTCAACCATATCCTGCAGATGATTCTTTAAGGTCCAACAAGCGGATGTTGGGTGTCCATTCCCTTGGTGGTATTTGCAGTAGGCATTAGGATCCCACCTCTTGGATCTATTTTCAGTAGCAGGATCTGGAGTAGGGCCAATAGGCTGAAGTGCTCCCTTTGCATGAAGTCTAGTGAAGGCTTCTTCTAGGGACATGCCTAAAGGTGAGAATGTTCTTTGAGGCTTTTGGTAACCTCTCTTTTCAGTAGCTATGGCATTGACCTCATTGCTTTTGGAGCTAGAAGGGCTATTGTTATTCTTCTTGAAAGAGTTGTTGTTGTTGAAACCCTTGTTCTTGTTGGCCTGTATCACTTCTTCAATCAGCGAGCCTACCTTATAGAGCTTCATGAAAGACTATATAGGTTGGAATTTGATATGATCCCCATACTTCGGCTGCAGGTTACAGATCACCAGGCGGACTTGATCCTCCTGAGATGGCATGTTAATCATTTGTGCAGCTTTATCCCTCCATCTGTTAAGGAAGGTGATGAAGTCTTTGTTGGAGTTTTGTTTGGTTAACTCCAACTCACGAAGGCCAATGGGAAGCTGAGTATTGTATACATATTGTTTGTGGAACTCTTCTCTGATGTACTCCCAGTCATTCAGCTTGGCCTTATTCAGTGATCTGAACCACTTGGATGGATGTGCATCCAAGGTTAAAGGAAAGACATAAGCAAACAGGTCCTTGCTCATGCCCTTGATAGCCATAGAGATGGAAAATGCTCTCAAGTGGTCATCTGGGTCTTCGACCCCCTTGAATTTTGGGAGGTCACCCAAGGTTACCTTTTTATGGAGTTTTTCCCTTAGTTCAGGATCAATGATGTCATAGCCATGAGCCTGACTCTCGAGCGCAGGAATTGACTGGATCAATTGCTCGAGTTTTACGAACCTCAGTTCTGTGTTGGTTTTGAATGGTGGTGGAGTGTCGCCTTGCTCGTCTTCTTCAGTTAGCTTCTCCCTCACTGCCTTAATTTCTTTGTCTTGTTCCTCTAGACGAGAGTTCATCAGTGTAAGTTGAGCCATAATGGCACTGAGTTGTTTATTAGTTTCCCCCATTGCAGATGATGCTTCAGAAGAGTCAGAGGATTCATCTGAAAAAGTGAGGATGCGCTTGACTCGTCTGGGAGTAGGTCGACCTTGTTGCCTCTCTTTCGGACGTTCCCAAGTTATAACCTCACGATCCGTCCTGAACAGAAATCAAATGGACCTCGTAAATTTCAAGAAATAATGTTTTCAAAATGAGAAATGGAGATGAGAAATGGGAATAGAAATGGGAAATGAAAGTGGAAAATGATTTTGAAATGGAAATGGAAATGGAAATGGGAATGCGAAATGATTAGGAATGAGTATGGTTATGGAATTATTATGGGCTTGACCATGATGGAGCCATGGGCCTAACTATATGCAACTGCAGACATGGACTGGGTTGGACTATACAAGCAGACTAGATTGGGTTTTGGTGATGATAGGAGAGACTAGACTTTGAACTTACGGGTAAGCAAGTAGGCTAGACTTTAAGGAAGAATGGACAATAAGGGGGACTAGACTTTTAACTTAAGGCAAGCAGGCTAGGCACTTAGACTTTAAACTTACAGGTGAGCAAGCAAGCTAGACAACTAGACTTCGGAACTTACATTAGACTAAGCGGGCTAGACTCAAAAATTGCCTATGGACTTATGAAATGCTAGACTTTGTACTTACGGGTGATCAAGCAGGCTAGACACTAAGGAAGGCTGGACAAAAACAGAGACCAAACTCTTAACTTAAGGCAAGCAGGCTAGGCAACTAGACTTTGAACTTACGGATGAGCAAGCAGGCTAGACAACTAGACTTCGAAACTTACATTAAACTAAGCAGGCTAGACTCAAAGATTGCCTATGGACTTATGAAATGCTAGACTTTGAACTTACGGGTGAGCAAGCAAGCTAGACAACTAGACTTCGAAACTTACATTAAACTAAGCATGCTAGACTCAAAGATTGCCTATGGACTTATGAAATGCTATACTTTGAACTTACGGGTGAGCAAGCAGGCTAGACACAAAGGAAGGCTGGACAAAAACAGAGACCAAACTCTTAACTTAAGGCAAGCAGGCTAGGCAACTAGACTTTGAACTTACGGGTGAGCAAGCAGGCTAGACAACTAGACTTCGAAACTTACATTAAACTAAGCAGGCTAGACTCAAAGATTGCCTATGGACTTAAGGAATGCTAGACCTTGAACTTACGGGTGAGCAAGCAGGCTAGACACAAAAATGCCTATAGACTTAAGGAATGCTTAGACCTTGAACTTACGGGTGAGCAAGCAGGCTGGACTTTGGGCTATTATGAACTTCTGAAGGAATTGTTCTTGACTAGGGCCTACATGGAGATGCAAACTAGACCTAGGATATGAATTGGGCCTAAATGGACCTAAGTTTGGATTATATTAACATATAGGTTTGATATAGACTTGGAGATGCATATGGGCTTGACATTGGAAATAGACTAAGATTGGACTTAGAATGGAATGGACTGAGACTAGATTTGGACAGGGATTGACATAAATTGGGGTTCACGTAAAGATGCAAATGGACCTGGATTTGACATGAGCTAGACTTATATGGGCCTAGGATGGACTCTAATGAATGCATGGACTCGAATTAGATGGACCCTATATGAATGCAAAGTGGATTCTAATGCACGTGGGCCTAGAATGAATGCAACTATGCAAGTGAATCGGATTGATTGGATTGGATTCGATGAAGGTGTTTGGAATGGGCTTAGAATTTTTGGAATTCATTTTTGAAAGGAACCCCTTGATTTTATCTTTTGTTAGGAAAAGATGATGGATTAATTTTGAAGAATTTTTTTTTTTTTTTGAAATGTCGTGGTATGATGATGATTAGTAAATGTTTTTTGAAAAAGGTAGAATAGACATGCGTGTAGGATTGATTTTGAAAAGATGTAAGTTTTTTTTGAAATTGATTGAATATGATAGGGCAAGAATGATAGGAAAGATTAGTTGAACAGCAGGGAGAAAATGGGAAGAGGTAGACATGCATGACAACTCTAACTCTACAATGACCACTTTAGATGCACTTTTTTAGGACAGATTCGAGCTTGCATGAAAAGACCTTTTTTGAATGCATGATTAGGTGAGACCTCTAATTAGACCATGTATTACGCGGATGCAGATAGCCAAACATAGGACTGAACATAGGATCGACAATTACGACGGCTAAATTGACGAAAAGCGTGCGATGCACAGACTGCGTGCCGCGCAACAATGATGCGCGCGACGCACAGCCGTGCGTCTGGCGCGGGAATGGTGCGCCAGGGGCAACTTAATGCGCTTGGCACACTACTCCCCGACACGTTTTTCGGGGATTTAGGCGACGAATTGGCCGATTGATGAATTTTTCTTGTTTTTAGACGCGGTTTTAGGAACGACGCATAAATAATGACAATTTGACAGAATAATAGCAGGCAAGAATTGCAATCACAGGCAAATGTCATATAACATGGATGCAAAAGCTCCAACCTAAAGTCCAGTTCTATGTTTGAAACTATTGGTTAGGTTTATGTTCAGTCTGAAAAGGGTCCATGACTAAGAGATTGATCCCACGCTTCGTACCCCTGCTTAATGAGGTGGCCACGTGTAAGACGCACTCCAGTCTCAAGTCAGGAACAAGAGGAACAATGCCATGGTTGGGTAGATTTGCTTATGACTAAGATCCAACACTATCGCTCAGGAAGCTTTTTGGAAGGACAAAGCGCAAATCCCCCGGGGGTGACCTCACACATAGAACATGTGCTAATGAGGCAAGGTAGATTGTCCTTATGGTGGCTGAACAATAGCCATGCATATGCAAATCTGTATATTATTCAAAGGCATAAAAATAAGAATGAATCATATTTTTCGAGTTTCACCCACTCATTTAAAAAAATTAATTTTTTTTAAATCCTCCCCAGTGGAGTCGCCAAATTGTAGGCGTGTTTTTATTTCACCTACGCGGTGTGAGCGCGTATTAGATTTGACTACCCCACTGTAAAGGTTTTATTGAAAATTGTTTTGAAAAAAGTCGCCAACAATTCTTTTTAGGAAGAATCATAAACCTAATTGGATATAGGAAAATCGTAGGGACAAATTATCCAATGTATATTTCCCCGTCCTGACTCCATAGATGTTCAAAATGAACCAAAGATTGAGTTCGGGGGTGAGGGTACGAATATAGTCATAATGAACCACATTCGCCCCAAGTTGGCCTCTACCAAATATCGATTCATTACAGATTTTATGCCAAAGAATAATCAAATAATATTTTTATACACCCTAAAAATATTTAGTCTAGCTTGGTTCTGGAAACACATAAAAGGCTAACTTTTAGTGACAAGTTATTATGCAATCGTTTTACAAGGTTCCTAGCAGGTTGTCCAAATTATCTGAATTAATTAGAACAGTTCTTTAGGTCTTTATTAGCAAAAATAACATGTGGGTGATAAAAGCAGTAAAGCAAGACAATCATATAATAGGCATAGAATGTTCCGGCAGGCATGATAATAATATGAAAAATAAATAAAAAGAGAAAGGTTTAGAATATACAGTAGAACGATTATTACTTGAAGATCTACATCAGGAAAGAAAACTGTTAGTAACTTCAATATAAAAATAATTTGTGTAAGGATCCTCAGGTATTATACCTATGCGGCTTAGATTGAGGAGCGCAATGATCTTTAGGCGGAGCAATCGTGGAACCAGGATTGCAGTGTGATTAAGAATTGATTGAAAGCCTGACGCAGCCAGCCCAATCAGGTTTAGGCACGTGTAAACGCGTTTTTGAAAAGATAGAAAAGAAAGTTACGTCTCACACAAGACCTGCGTCAGACGCAGGACTCTGTGTGAGTCACAAAATCTACGTGTCAGGCGCTCATTGGCTCGCCTGACGCGTTCTGGCCTATGTGCTGGGCGCACGTGGCGCGCTGAGCGCAGCCCCCGCGTCCGGCGCATATTCTGGAATATTCGAGCATATTCCATCGCGCGTCTTTCAAAGATACTTTTTTATCCCTAAAATTCCAGAGATGGAATTTTACGGATTAAAAATCTGATTTATTTATCAAAGATAATAAAATATTTATGAAAAATATCTATTAAAATAATAAATATTTGATTGGGCTTTTAATTGAAATACAATTAATCATCATGAACAATTAATTGGGTTTTAGAATATCATTTCAAAACACATTTTGGATTGGTTCTTTAGATTGCTCTTCCGTTGGGTCGCACCAACTAATACCGCGGTATGTTTCATCATTGGATCCTTAAATGGGGAGACACGATTATGTGTCTACACCCTTTCTCCTCTACATCTACTGACTTACCACCACAACCTCCATTTCTTCCTTCACTTTACACCACCAATTCATATTCTGTTCCTCTCACAGGAATAACAGGACCATCCCAAGCCAACACCCCAGTTCCTCCACCTAAACCACCCACTGACTTTGGTTAAAAGGGAAAGGAACAAGTTCCTTCGGATGAGTTTGGTTGGGTAAATGATGTTTGTCTTCCTGCTCAACATATGATCAAGTTCTATAATCACCTTCATTGGACTTTGGATGATAAAACGGATAAGATGATGGGCCTCATGAAAGTCCTTAGTGATACGGTGATAGAGCAACAAAAGAATATGGAGATGATGGCCCAAGAAATTAACACCTTGAAACAACAACTTGATGGGCATCATGGAGAGGTTATGAAGAAGTTAGGAAGTGGTTGAAGAAGAAGTAGTAGAGGAACACAACTCCCCTTCCCTTCCTAATGTCTAGTTCCTGTTTCTCTTAAAGGAACAGGAACTCTTAGCTTTTGTTTCTTTTCTTTTCTTCCTTTTTATCTTTTGTACTATTATGGAACAAGTGCTATAAATACAATGACTTTTGCTATAATTGTCTTCGTTTATGATTTAATTGCATAATTTCTTACTTGGAATGGTTAGTATTATGTGATTGATTTTGAGCAAGTCTAACCTTTGCAATTTCTAACTTAACCATTTTTTGGTGCTTGTTAATGGTCTTAAGGTCTTGTAAATATTAGTCTTCTCAAAATCACCAAGAGTTTGATCTTTTTGACGATAGCAAAGGGGGAAAAGATACCAGGAACAAACTAAGTTGAAAAATAAAAAAAATGAAAAAATGAAAAAATAAAAAATTTAAAAAATGCAAATTTAAATCCTTAATCTGCCTTAATAAAATTATATAAATTATTCTTTTATCTTTTTCATTCTCTTATGTTATTTGTTGTCTTCCATAGTTTGTAACTTTGTTGTCATCATCAAAAAGGGGGAAATTGTTGAACCCTAGTTTTGATGATGACAAAGGAACAAAGATACAAACTAAGTTTTGAACTAACAAGTTGTTAAGTGAATGGATTTTACAAGGTATCAATGAAATGAGCAAAGAGAATACTAAGTCAAAGAAGAAATCAACTTTGGATTTTGAAGACTAAGTGAAGATGCTCAAAGATTTGGTACTGGAGAAGCGTTGGAGCAAGAAGAACAAAGCGAGGCTTTTTGTTTCTAGTTCCAATGTAAAGGAATGAGTAAGAATGGTAAGGAACTGTGGAAATTTAAAATGAAAATGAGTGTTTGTTCCTTTGTAAGGAACAGACGAAATGGCACATCATATTAAGTTAAAGGAACTAATTATTAAGAGGAACTTAGACATAGGATGAAGCAGTACAAGAGTTAATAATGTCGCTTGAGTAATTTATGCCTAGATTCTAGGAAACCGTTTTATTTATGTAAAAATTTGATTTTAAGGAAAATCTTTTTAAGGAAAAGATTTTATTTTTATAAGATAATAAATATCCTTTTCGGTTTTAAGTAAAATATTTTTAAAGATAATATTTTGGTAAAAGGATTTTATTTCAGTTTTATTAATTAAAATATTTGTAATTAAATCAGATTTATGATTTACTGCTTTAGTGCTTGCTAAAATTAAGGAAGCATTAACATTTCCATCTCCCACGTTTAACAGAGATCATGGAGATCATGGGTGTAAAAAGGAACGTGTTCCTCTAGTTGAGGATCATCATGGGAAAATATTTTTACCACTAACACATGATTTTATCTCACGTTCTAAGTTATCACTGCTATAAATACTAATGTCTAATTAAGTTCACATTGGTGACTGACCAAGTGAATTAGTGAGTTTAACTAAGTAAAGTGTCAGTGCCTTCATTCTCTCATAAAAGCCATTTGTTCTTCGCCTTCTTACTCTATTCCACTAAGCTATTATTGATTAATTGTATTTTGGTTTTGAGGTAAGGGGACTTTGAGTGAAGTTCTGTAAGAGAGAAGCTTTGAGTGAAGCGAGTTAAAGTGAGAAAACTTCAAGTGAAGTTGAGAGGAACAACTGTTAAGGGAACAGTTGTTCAGGAACTTGAGTTTGGGAACTCAAGGTGTGGCCCGTGAGTAGAATTAGGTTGTAACAGAGTTGTTTGGCCTAATTAGTGAAAGTGTGGAGTTTAAAATCCCTATTTGTCGAGGTTGTTTCTTCTTGTTGGGCCCAAGAAGTTTTTCCTCGTAAAATCCCTTGTGTTCCTTTAACTTGTTTCTTTCTTTAAGTTTTATAATTCCGCAAAAAGTTACGTTTATTTCTACACATACAATTCACCCCCCCTCTTGTATTATTCCTAGTTTAGAGAAGGACGAAGTGTTACAGTTGGTATCAAAGCAAATGATCCAAAAACTCTCATTGAGTTGCTACATATTTCAAGTGAAATGTGTAGTTGTTGTTACTAAGGATATATATTAGTATCTTAGGCTTCAAGAAAAGTACTTAGTGGGAGTTACTTGGGTAGGAAGAAAGCCTTGGGAACTATTTTATTAACTAACATGCTATGTGCTTTTCTGATGTGTGCTTATAAGAACTAACATTAGTCTTCCTTGCAGTATGCCTCCTCGTCGTAGCATGAGCGCTCGCAAGGAAGCTTCACGTCGTAGGAGCCAGGCATTAGAAAATGCCATCATTTCTTTGACTGGCCGTGACACTGCTCCTCCTAATGGGCAGTCTGTGTTTGATCGGTTTAACCGTCATTGGCCACCGACTTATGAAGGTGTAGCTGATCCTGTCATTCTAGAGAGTTGGCTCCGTGAGATGGAAAAGTTATTTGCTGCTACGGGTTGTCCTGCTGGGGAGATGGTGCCCATTGGTACCTATTACTTAATGATGGAGGCTGATAATTGGTGGGGCACAGTGAGAGATAGATGTCTTGCTACCCCAGGGTTTGGTTGGACTCAGTTTACTCAGAATTTGAAAGAGAGGTTTTATCCTGATGAGCTCCGCTGACAGAAGCAAGCGGAGTTTCTTATGTTGTCTTAGGGGTCCTTGTCGATTCAGGAGTATACAGACAAGTTCACCGAAATGTCCAGGTTTGCTACTACTATTGTCCCTACAGAAGCGGAGAGAGTGAAGAGGTACATCAAGAGAATGGAACCTAGAGTAAGGACTCATGTACTCGGTTCTGGAGTGGCTACTTTCCAAGGGGCTTATGAGAGGGCTCTTAGTATCTACGCTTCAATTCAAGAGGAAGAAGTTGCCAATGTCAAGCACGTAAAATTAGTTGAGGCACCAATTTAGAGTGCAGTGAAAATACCTAAATATGAGGCCAAGGGTTCCGGTGAAAAATCCCAGCAAGCTTATGATTCGTCTCTATGTCACAATTGCAAGAAGTCGTGGCACCCGGGGAAGAACTGTGACGGTACCACTATAGTCTGCTATAATTGTCGTGAGGTTGGACATAAGGCATTTGTGTGTCCTAAGAAGAGGAATTCTAGTGGTACTTCAGGTATTTCTCGTTAATCCAAGTTTCGGGGATGAAACTTTCTTAAGGGAGGGTGATTGTAACACCACGGCATTTCGCTCCTAATTTTTCTCCTTATTTTCCATTAATTATTATTTTTCGTTAAAATTAGAGTATTTCACTTTTTAAAAATATTATATCGTATACATTTTTCAACTTTATAAATATTATATTTATATAACTTATTTAATTAGAAACTATATTTTTATTACTTAAATTATGCGTTTAAGTTACGTTTTATATATTAGCAACGTTGTAGCGTTTTGGACCGTTTATGGCTTGAGCATGGTCCGAATTTCTACATCGTTATGCTGTCCAAAAATGTTGGTTTATGAAAAGTTATTTTCGGATTAGTTGAAGAGCTTATAAGAATTGTAACCCCCCACCTTAATTACCTCTTACTACCCGTAAGTCTCCCATAATCATATTCCTTATTATTATCTTTGGTAACCCCCTCTTTACTCCCCTTTTTAACCCTCAATGGAGCTGTCAATACCAATCCTAAAACCCCCCCTTTTCAGCCGGCTATGTGAGGGAGAAGAAGATAGGAAAATAGTCCACCTTTACTCACAAACACCACCATTTTATTTACTCCACTTTCTTTCACAAAAATTCAGCTATTGTATTCTAAGTTATCCATCTTTTCTCCAATATATATCTTGGGTATTCTAAGTTCAGGTTTGGGTTGCTAGGAGTAGACGTTTCAGAGGACGACATTGCGCGAGTAGGATAAAGCTAGACCACCGTCTACGCTCCTCCAGTTGGCCGAAGTAACTAATGGTTTTCCTAGAACGGTTGGAATTCGCATAAGGATTATATTAATTTTAGTACTTAAGTTGGGTTAGTATTATGTTAGGAACTTGGGTGGTTTTAACTTCATGTCATATGTTTGTGTCCATGAATGTTGTATGTGGATGAAATTTGGAGGTGGTTATTCGGTTATGGCCTTGTTTTGTTACCACTCTTGGGCTGCTGTTGTTAATCTGTTGCTATAATATCTTCTGTTTTCTTTGGCGTGTGCAATTTGTTCTTTGTTGTAGTGCAAGAAAATGATGATTATATTGCTGCGTATTGCATATTATTTCTCTCTCGTGGATTTCATTGTAGCTTTAGCTAGTTTTATTTCTTTTGGTTTTTGGTTGTTGCTTTCTATAGATGCATGCTCGTGGGTTTCTTAATGGCTTTAGTTCCATTCTTTTGTTTGGTTTGGTTAAGCTACATTATTTTATGTGTTAGTACCTGTAGACACATAATCGTGTCTCCCCATTTAAGGGTCCAATGATGAAACATACCGTGGTATTAGTTGGCGCGGCCTAATGAAAGAGCAATCCAAATAACCAGGCCATCCTGTGTTTTGAAATGATATTATAAAAGCCCAATTAATTATCCATGATCATTAATTGTAATTTAAACCCGTAAAATGTTTTAAGTCCATTTTAAAGTCCAATTGAATATTTATTGTTTTAATAAATATTTTCATAAATGCTTTTATTATTATCTTTAGTAAACACTTTGAGTATAAATCAGATTTTCATCCCGTAAAATTCATTCTCCGAATTTTTAGGGATGAAAATAGCATCATCAAAGCACACGTAGAATCAAAAACCGAATATGCTGGAATATGCACCGGACGCGGCGACTGCGCTCAGCGCGCCACGTGCGTCTAGCGCATTGGCCAGATGGCGTCAGGCTAGCCAATGAGCGACTGACACGTGTACTTGTGACTCACACAGAGTCCTGCATTTGACGCAAGTCCTGTGTGAGACGTAAACTACTTTTTTATCTTTTCAAAAAAGCGTTTACACGTGTTTACTTTTAACTGGACAGACCACGTCAGGCGCGCCAATCTCGCCTGACGCGTGTCATTGCCCCTGCCACGTAGGACTGCGCCTAACGCACGACGCGCGTGCAGCGCAGGTTTCCTTTTGCCTATAAATACGGGCTGATTTCCCGAATCAAAGACGGCTTTTCATTATTATTTTACGAACACAAAAACTTACGATTATCTCCGAAATACACTTCGAATCTCTAAACACAACACTTTCAATACTTCAATTACTTTTCCAGTTTCTGGTCATACTACGTACCTGGTTCCACGATTGCTCCGCCTAAAGATCGTTGCGCTCTTCAATCTAAACCGCATAGGTATAATTCCTGAGGATCCTTGAATAATCAATTATATTTACTGCCTTGAAGTTACTAACAATTTATTTCATGATGTAGATCTTTAAGTAATAATCATTCTACTGTATATTCTAATCCCTTTTCTATTTTTTATTTTATATTCATATTATTTTTATTTATTTTTATATATTATTATATGCTTGCCTGATTGTCCAATGCATATTATATGATTGTCATGATTTATTGTTTTTATCACCCACATGTTATTTATTGCTAAACAAGACCTAAAGAACTGTTCTAACATTAAGCAGATTAATTTGGACAACCTGTTAGGAACCTTGTAAATTGATTGCATAATAACATATCACTAAAAAATAGTATTTTACGTGTTTACTGAACCAATTTAGACTAAAAATATTATATGATTATTCTTTGGCATAAAATTTGTAATGAATTGATATTTAGTAGAGGCCAACAATGGGCGAATGTGGTTCATTATGGACCGTGTTCGTACCCTCACCCCCGAACTCAATCTTTGGTTCATTTTGACCATCTATGGAGTCTAGACGGGGAAATCTACATTGGATAAGTCCCTAATTTATCCCTACGATTTCCCAATATCCAATTAGGTTTATGATTCTTCTTTTAAAGAATTGTTGGCGACTTCCTTCAAAATATTTTTCAATAAAACCTTTACAATGGGGTAGTCAAATCAAATACGAGCTCACACCGTGTCGGCGAAATAAAAACACGCCTACAATTTGGCGACTTCACTGGGAAGGCTTTTAAAAAATTAATTTTTTTAAATGAGTGGGTGAAACTCGAAAAATACGATTCATACTCTTTTTATGCATTAGAATGACATTACAGTTTTGCATATGCATGGCTATTTTTCAGCCACTATAAGGACAATCTACTTTGCCTCATTAGCACATGTTCTATGTGTGAGGTCACCCCCGAGGGATTTGCACTTTGTCCTTCCAAAAAGCTTCCTGAGCGATAGTGTTGGATCTTAGTTATAAGCAAACCTACCCAACCATGGCATTGTTTTCTTGTTCCTGACTTGAGAACTGGAGTGCGTCTTACCCGTGGCCACCTTTTTAAGCAAAGGTACGAAGCGTGGGATCAATCTCTTAATCATGGACCATTTCAGACTGAACCTAAACCTGACCAATAGTTTCAAACATTGAACTTGACTTTAGGTTGGAACTTTTGCATCCATGTTATATGACATTTGCCTGTGATTGCAATTTTTGCCTGTTATTATCGTGTCAAATCGTCATTATTATGTGTCGTTCCTAAAAATCGCGTCTAAACAAAATCATCAATTGACCAAAACTTCGCCTAAATCCCCGAAAAACATGTCGGGGGAGTAGTGTGCCAAGCGCATTAAGTTGCGCCTGGCGCACCACTCCCGCGTCAGACGCACGACTGTGCGCCGCGCGCAGCAATGTTGTGCGGCACGCAGTCTGTGCATCGCATGATTTTCTTTGAATTATTCGTCGCAAATGTCGATCCTATGTTCAGTCCTATGTTTGTCTGTCTGCATTCGCGTAGTACACGGTCTAACCAAAGGTATCACTTAATTCAAAACATAAAAATCAGTCTTTTTATGCAAGGTCTAATCTGTCCTAAAAAGTGCATCTAAAGTGGTCATAGTAGAGTTAGGAGTGTCATGCATGTCTACCTTCTCCCTACTATCCATCTAATCTTCCCTATCCATCTTACCTTACCATATTCAATCAATTTCAAAAAAACTTACATTTTTTATAATCAATCCTACACCCTCTTCTATTCTACTCTTTTTCAAAAGCATTTGCTAAACATCATCATACACGACATTTACAAAAAATATTTTCAAAATTAATCCACCATCTTTTCCTAACAAAAGATAAAAACAAGGGGTTCCTTTCAAAAAACGAATTTCGAAAATTCTAAGCCCAGGCTAAACACCTTCATTCAATTCAATCAACCTAACCCAATTCACTTGCATTCATTCTAGGCCCATATGCGTTAGAGTCCATTTTGCATTCATATTAGTTCCATCTAAATTTGAGTCCATGCATTCATATTACATTCACTAGCATTAAAGTCAACCTTAGGCCTATATAAGTCAAGTTCATGTCAAGCCCATTCCAAGTCTAATCCAAGTCTATTCTAGTCCATTTCCAATGTCAAGCCCATGTGCATTTCCAAGTCTAACTTCAAACCGATACAGGACTAAGTCCAAAATTAGGTCCATATAAGGCCCAACTCATTTCCTAAGTCAATCCAGTCCAATTTCAAACCCATATAGGTTGAAGTCCAAACCATTAATTCTAGCGAAACTAGCATTCCCTTAAGACCATAACGGCACCCCTTGACTTCCCTTAAGACCATAACGGCACCCTTTGACCTAGCGAAGCTAGTCATACCTTAAGACCATAACGGCACCCTTTGACCTAGCGAAGCTAGTCATACCTTAAGTCCATAACGGCACTCTTTGACCTAGCGAAGCTAGTCATACCTTAAGTCCATAACGGCATCCTTTGACCTAGCGAAGCTAGTCATACCTTAAGCCCATAACGGCACCCATTAGACCTAGCGAAGCTAGTCATAACTTAAGTTCATAATGGCACCCTTTGGACCTAGCGAAGCTAGTCACTTTTAAGACCATAAAGGCACCCCTCCAAGTTTAGCGAAGCTACTCCTATTTTACATCTATAGCAACCCCAAGTCATCAAGTTTGGCGAAACCAATCCCTCCCTAAGTCTAGCGAAGCTAGCATAGGCAATCCTTATGAGTCTAGTCTAGTCTGCTTGCATAGTCCAGTCCAGTCCAGTCCAGTCCGGTCCACATTTGCATATAGTTAGGCCCATATCGCCATCATAACCATAATCATAGCCATTTCTACTCATTTCCTATTTCCATTTCCACTTTCATTTTCATTTCTCATCCATCCCTTATTTCCATTTCTCATTTCGAAAACTTCCTTTTTTAAAATTTACGATGTCCACTCTATTTTGTTCATGACCGGTCGAGAGATTACAACTTAGGAGCGCCTAATGGAGAAACAAAAAGTTGATCTTACTCTAAAGCTCATCAATTGCACTATCACCATCCCGACTTCATTTAGAGTCATGAAGATTACTGTTGATCGCCTTCACGATAGAGGCGCGATTCATTCCGTAGGTCTACACCGAACCTACACCTAAAAGAAAATTCAAAAGGTGCAACCTACATCTCCATAGCAAATTTGAACGAAATAATTCCACCTGACATCTAGTGTCGAATACCATCAATGCGCTGCGAAGCATGGTCGATGACAATAGACTTCTAATACTAGCTACAACGATAATCAGCATCACCAACAACCCTTTTGTGCAGTGCATCAACAATTCAAAAGGGCAAAAACTTGATGGGTTTTAAATATATACCGCAAGTGCACGGTGTCTGTTATTAGCAGAAACTAGCAAATACGGGTCGATCCACAGGAAGAGGAGTTCTATAGATTTGTGCTCAATTATTTAACTACTTCAAGAAAGAAATTTGATTGAATAATTAACAACTAAACTAGAATAAGCTAGAACACAAAAAAGATGGAAGTTTATCAAATAATTAAAAACCTAGGGCAATCGATCGGTCCACCATGCTTATACCAATTTAATCACTACAATATAGTTCAACAATACTTGGATTGAGGCTCGAATAATTAGAGTATTTCGTTAATCCTATGGTCGGGCATTAACAACTCTTAGATCAACATATGCCAGTACGGTCGCTCACCATAATCAGACCTACCTATTGTAACAAGCCTCTAATGAGTATGATCTTTCGATTCTAACTCCTATTAGCTAAACATAACCCATGATATTGCGCAATTACATGAATTAAACAAGCATAACAAATCAATAGGGAATCACTCTAATTCAATCCGAATATCGAAGAACCTTAAACCACAATCAAATAGGTATAAACATGGCTTCCCTCTCTAAGCCCTAGAAATAGACTACTCACTCATGATAATAATAAACTCAATAAACATAATGCAAATATAAGAATTCATTAAAATAAGCAAAGTAAAGAAGAATATCGAATTATCGAAGAACAATGAAAACCAAAATCGATGATCTTTATAATCTTCAAGGGCAAGAGTTAATACCAAGCTTAGAGAGAAAAAGACTAAGTGTTTTAAAGCAAAAAACGCCGAAAATAAGATAGCCTAATCGAAATTACTAAAGCCCTATTTATAGTTTTTACAAAACCGGCTAAAAAAGGCAAAAATTATCCTTCCGGAAAAACCGCGCGGTCGACCGGGCAAAACCGCCCGGTCGGGCGATGTTGTTCTGAAACTACGACGAAAAGGACATTCCGTCCGGTCGACCGGGCAGAGCCGCCCGGTCGGGCGCGCAAGCGGATTTTGGTCTCTTCTCGCCCGGTTGGCCGGGAGAACAAACATTTGGAGAAGCTCAACTTTGTGGCTCGCCCGGTCGACCGGGCGAGAGTGATTTCTCGCTCTTTTTGGTGTAAACTTGTCCAAATCACTCGTGCAATCTCTTGGATCTTCTATGGGCTATATGTGGTCCGTTGGACTTCCGTTCCACAACTCAAATGAGGGTGCTAAACGCTTAATCTGCACAAAAACATCTAACACACGGAAACAAGTCCAAACATATCAAATCACACAAAAAACGAGCTCCAAAGAGCTCAAATCAACTATCAAAGCTAAGGGAATTCAGCTAAATAATCTATATAAAATAGATACATCAAAATCCCCCAAGCTAACCTTTTGCTTGTCCCTAAGCAAAACCACACAAATGAGTTACAAGATATAATTGTTTCACCCCATAGAAAATGCAGGTCGAAAGTATTAGTAGACTCAAAAATCAATCAAGAAGGCATGCATCATCATCAATCCCTTATATCAAGCCAACGACCTATCACCGAGAAAGACAATCAAGCAAGGTCACTGCGCATATCATGCAAATGCTAAGATGGTGCTCACAAGGGGGAACACTCTTCTCTCATTTTTGTGGCAGGCAAAAGATGTGCCCGATCACTCTCCGTTCCCACCATATGTCCCTTCCCAACTCACTACTCTCGTGTGTTTAGAAGGTAACATAATGACACTCAACTTAATTCAGTCGACTCAGAAATGACACTTACTCTTTAACTTTGATCCATTGACTCACTTTCAATTCAATAATGCAACACATAAAGATCAGGAGGACTTTTAAAGGTTGTAATGGGGCTGAGGCTAAGGGTATGGAAAAATTTGGGAATGTGGTGGATAAACCAAGAATGGAGGAGCATAGACTAGCAGATTCAGGTCAATGAGACCTTCATAACTTCACTCACTTATCTCCAAAATATCACAACATTCACCTTCTCAACTCAAACACTATTTTCACTTCCTTTGAACTTGTTTTGCTTTTCAAACAACACTTTATTCAAAATTTTCAAACTTTTTGTTCTTTTTCGTTCCTCTTTTCTTTATTTTTTTTTCTTTCTTTTGGATTTGTTGTTGTTGAACATCCTTTCTTGCTTTTTTCCAAACACAAAGTAATAAACCGATTATATACCCATAAAGAACTAACTCCAACTAGCACACACCACAACATACATAACGATCAAGACAACCCAACCACTTAACTAATGCTCCCCCAAGCTAGGCTTGGGACAAGAATCAAATAAGGCTAAGGGGCTCGTAATGACGGTTAGTAATCAAAACAGTCAGAAAGGCTTCAGCGGGGCTAGAGATGGAATAATGTAATCAATTACAACTCTGGAGCTAGAAATTATGAAAAGAACGCCTCAATCATGTCAATCATGTATGCACATCAAATTTTCAAAGAGTACAGGATCAAAATCAAGATCAATGTCATAACTAAGGAACTAATCACACAACAAAGAGGAAGACTGGATGAAAGATAGGCATCCATGGCTCAAGAAAACTCACAGTCTAACCAACTTAGCTCCACAATCAATGCAAGTGCCACAAGTATCATGCAATCAAGGGTCATGGAAGATTGAAAATCAACTCAAGACTAACAAATACTCACGCCAACTATCATAGATTAAGAGTCCAAAAAGTCATTCAAAAATTTTGGGACACAGGGAAACAATCATGCAACTCATAACTCATGTCAAGCTCGTATTTTTGGTATTTTTTCAGCAATATTTGTTTTTTTTTGTTTTGAAAGCAATGAAACTAAACTAACTACACTACAAAGCTGTAAAAAGAGAGGGGTGTACTTACAGAAATCCTCCCCCCAAGCTGAACTCGGCAATGGCCTCATTGCAGCAAGAGGGAAAGAAAGGACTCACCCGTCATCATCAGACATATCGGCAGTAAAACCGCCACCGGTAGTACCTGCAGCACCAAAAGCAGTATGACCAGAAGTACCATCCCTAGCATGGTCAGTGGGGTCAGGGACCTCTGGTGTGTACCATGAAGGG
This sequence comes from Beta corolliflora, assembly GCA_947648045.1. Taxonomy (NCBI): domain Eukaryota; kingdom Viridiplantae; phylum Streptophyta; class Magnoliopsida; order Caryophyllales; family Amaranthaceae; genus Beta; species Beta corolliflora. The sequence goes on along the minus strand of CANSZD010002921.1, from coordinate 9,182,077 downwards.
TGGGTGGCATCATGGGCAACAAGCCCCTGGTGAAAGTAGTCATGGTAGATAGGGTACAGGGCATGGCGCATGTCGGACTCCACGGTGGTCAACCGTGTGTCCAAGGAAGTCAGGTGAGTCTTGATGGTAGCCTGACCAAGCTCAAGGTAGCCCATCTGTGAGGTAAGGGACTGTTGTCCCTGCTCGAGGCGGGTAAGGACCGACATCATAGGATCCATAGGTGTGGAGGAGGAGGAGGCTTCCCCAACAGGCTTCCTGTGGTAGGTCCGTAGAGGTCGCCGAGCAATGGGCTCTTGACCCCGCACAGGAAGGAGGTACGACCCCACACTAGGTTCTAGGCGGGTCTAAGCAGGGTTAGGAAGAAGGATAGACTCCTTCTTAGCAATGAACCACCTAAATTTGTTCGCAGACTGGGCGGTTATCCATTTAGCATTGGTCATATAATCAATGCCAATCTCTGCGGGACCAGCTACAGCATTGCTAATGTCTGGAGTATAACTAAAATGAGCAGCAATAGCGGTAATGAGGCCACCTAAAATAATAGGTTGCCCCCTAACACTACCATCATCAAACAAGGCAGGCAAATTAGTGGTAGTCCGCTTCAGTTGGGACACAAACAGGTAAGGAAGGCACAAAGAGTAATCAAACTGTGGAAACAGATAACTACCCATCAAAAAAATCTCCTGTTTATGACAGGAGTGGGGCTCAGCACGCCCAAAAAGTGTGAATCCCAAAAATTGTTGTAAGTAGCGAAGGCTGGAAAAATGGAGATGGTATGCAGTCATATGCTGGGTGTTAACATCTTCATCACCTGTGAATACGGTCCACAAGGTATTAATTCGAACAGTGGGAGGGGGCGATGATCATCAGTAACAGGGAGGCCAAAAATAGCAGCTAATTGGCCTAATGTGAGTTCTCGATCCTCATTCATAAGGCGAAAACGGAGAACTTGATTTTTGTTGCCTACTTCTAATGAGCTCAAGAATTCAAGTGTAAGATGCCTATATGTCCAGAAAAACATGCCAAACATTGTTCCCAATCCCAATTTCTCAAATAGCGTCTTAGTTTCACCATATATACCCAAAGCATGCAAAGAATTGGTATCAACAAAACGGGTGGGGATTATATTCCGATGTTTGAACTTTTCAAATCTTTGTTTTTGCTCTAGGGATTTGAAAATTACCTGTGGGAACGTCGGATCTGGTGGAATTTGAGTGCTTGATTCCCCTCTTGAGCTTTGCTTCCTGTTGCTTGGCCTTGACATGGTGAGGACAAAAATTGAAGATTATGTGAGTGAGTGAATTTGAAGTGGGATAATGAAGAGATGGAGGTTTTATGTGAGAAGGATGAAGAAAAGTGTTGGGAGATGAAGAAAATTGAAGGAGAAGATTGAATTTGTGAATGGAGAAAGGTAGGATGGAGTTTGGCTATGGAGATTTTGAGGAGAGAGAAGGGGTTTGAAGGGAAGATGAGTGAAGGATAAAGAAAGAAGTGAAATGAGAAAAGAGGGGGGGGGGATTAAAGGACGCTGAATCGAGTTCCGTCCGGTCGAGCTGGCCCACCCGGTCGACCGGGCGAAATTTTTTCTCTCGGTTTTTCCCTCTTCGCAGCGCTTGACAGGCGAAAGGGGAAGTGCAGCGGCCCGGTCGGGCGAATTCGCCCGGCCGACAGGGCGAACCCAAATTCTTCAGCACTTCAAAGGCAATGTCGCCCGGTTGGCCGGGCGAAAGGAACCTCAAAATTGCTTGCACGCCCGGTCGGGCGGACTTGTCCGGTTGACCGGGCGAAAATCACGTCTCTTTTTTTTTCGTTCACTCCTTGAAACTAGCTAGGCGCCCTGTCTTGCAAACTCGCCCGGTAGGGCAAGTTAAGAGGCCCGGTGGGGCGAACTCGCCCGGTTAACCAGGCGGTTCAATTTCAAGCTTATTTTTCCATCAAATTTATCCCATGTTATGATATTGACCCCCTGCACACACTAAACTCGTCCAAATATCAGTACACTCTTTCTCACCTCTCTAAAAAAAATAAGAAAATCATTCTAAACTAGTAAAGAAAAAGAAAAGTAAAGACGGGTTGCCTCCCGCAAAGCGCTGGTTTAGAAAGGTCCCACACGACCGTAGTACCTCAGATTTCAAAGTGAGGGAGCATCGAAGTAGATAACCTCTACTTGGCCTATGAAGGCGCCCTCATGGTACAGTTTCAAACGCTAACCATTCACTTTAAACTTCGTCCCCTCTCCATTGGCCACTTCAATGGCTCCATGTGGCTTCACATCAGTGACAACAAAAGGTCCAGACCACTTTGACCTAAGCTTTTCAGGAAAAAGCCTTAGTTTAGAATTGTATAATAGAACCTTGTCACCAACATGAAACTCGCGCTTCTCAATCATCTTGTCATGAAACCTCTTTGTCTGCTCCTTGTAAAGCTTGTGGTTCTCATATGCTTCCAGTCGAAGCTCATCTAACTCATTCAACTGAAGAAGTCTTGCCTCACCTGCAGCCTCTAAATCCAGGTTAATTTCTTTGACTGCCCAAGCTGAGAGATACTCCATTTTAACTGGTAAATGACAACCTTTTCCATAGACCAACCGATATGGGGTGGTGCCGAGAGGTGTCTTAAAAGCAGTTCGCAGTGCCCACAAAGTGTCATCCAACTTTTGTGACCAATCTTTCCTTGACCTGTTGACTACCTTCTCTAAGATGCGCTTGATCTGACGATTGGAGACTTCAACTTGGCCACTAGTCTGAGGATGATAAGCCAAGCCAACCTTATGAGTAACTCCATATTTCTTCAGTAAAGCTTTGAAGGTTCTCTGATGAAAATGAGACCCCCCATCACTGATCAAGACTCTCGGGACTCCGAAGCGAGGAAAAATAATCTTCTTGAAGAGCTTTATGACCACCTTAGAATCATTAGTAGGTGAAGCCACAACTTCAACCCACTTAGTCACATAATCCACAGCTACCAATATATACATGTTCCCACAAGAAGAAGGGAAAGGTTCCATGAAATCAATGCCCCACACATCAAAGGGCTCAATCTCCAAAATTCCCATCTGTGGCATCTCCTGTCTCTTTGAAATTGCCCGTTCTTTGACACTCATTGCAAGAAAGGCAAAAGGCACGAGCATCTTTGAAAATAGCGGGCTAGTAGAACCCACTCTGGAGAACTCTATAAGATGTGGCATGTGAGCCAAGATGCCCACTACAAGGCATACTATGACAGTGTTGTAGGATTCCAGCTATCTCCCAATCAACAACACATCGTCTGAACAAGCCATCTGAGCACTTCTTGTATAGAAGTGGGTCTTCCCAATAGTAATGCTTAGCATCATGATAAAACTTCTTACGCTGTTGGTAAGTCAAATCTGGAGGATGAGAACCACGAACACAATAGTTAGCAAAATCAGCATACCATGGGGATTGAGTAGACACAACAAAAAGATGATCATCAGGAAAAGAATCATCTATGGGACCATCAGCACTTCACTCAAATCTCAATCTGGAGAGATGATATGCAACTACATTCTCAGCACCCTTCTTGTCGCGGATCTCCAAATCAAACTCTTGTAATAAGAGTATCCATCGAATAAGACGTGGCTTGGCTTCCTTCTTAGCCAATAGATACTTCAGTGCAGCATGATCGGTGTGGAGAATCACTTTCGAACCTATAAGGTAGGTTCGAAACTTGTTAGGAGCATAGACAATGGCTAATAACTCCTTCTATGTAGTAGCATAGTTGACCTGAGCTTCATCCAATGTCTTGCTGGCATAGTAGATAACATGGAGGACCTTGTTCTTCCGTTGACCAAGTACAGCACCAACGGCATAATCATTAGCATCACACATGATCTCGAAGGGAAGACTCCAATCTGGAGGTTGTATGATAGGGGCAGTGATCAATGCTTCCTTAATCCTGTTAAAAGACTCCACACAAGCATCAGTAAAATCAAAAGTGGCATCCTTGAGCAACAATTGAGTGAGGGGTTTCGCGATTTTAGAAAAATCTTTTATGAATCTGCGATAGAACCCCGCATGACCCAGAAAACTCCTCACTCCTTTGACATTCACAGGAGGAGGAAGTTTCTCAATCACCTCAATTTTTGCCCGGTCAACTTGGATGCCACGTTCAGAAACAAGATGACCAAGTACCACTTCTTCATTGACCATGAAGTGACACTTTTCCCAATTTAATACCAAATTAACATCAGTACAACGCCTAAGTACTCTAGAAAGATTATGCAAACACACATTAAAGTCAGACCCATAGACACTGAAATCATCCATAAATACCTCCATGATATTCTCAATGAAATCAGAAAAGATGGCCATCATACATCTTTGAAATGTGGCAGTGGCGTTACACAAACCAAATGGCATTCGGCGGTAAGCAAAAGTGCCATAAGGACATGTGAACGTCGTCTTCTCCTGATCTTCTGGGTGAATGGGAATCTGAAAGAAACCTGAATATCCATCCAAATAACAGAAAAAGTTATGTTTTGCTAATCTTTCTAGCATCTGGTCAATAAAAGGGAGGGGGAAGTGATCTTTCAAGGTGGCTATGTTTAATCTGCGATAGTCAATACACATTCGCCAACCTGTAACAGTACGAGTAGGAATTTGTTCATCCCTATCATTCTTAATAACAGTAGTTTCCCCTTTTTTAGGAACAACTTGAACCGGGCTCACCCACTTAGAATCTGAGATGGGGTAGATGATGCACGCGTCAAGTAGTTTCATTATTTCCTTCTTCACTACCTCTTGCATATTAGGATTCAAACGTCTTTGAGGTTGTATGCAAGGGTGGTGATTTTCTTCCAAGTTTATTCTATGCATACAAAAATCAGGACTAATACCTTTTAGATCATCAATACTATACCCAATAGCCTTTTTGTGCACGCGAAGCACTGTAAGAAGTTGTGAAAGCTGGCTATCTGTGAGTTTAGTACTGACAATCACAGGGCATTCCTCGTTATCATCAAGAAATGCATATTTAAGGTGAGAAGGTAAAGGTTTAAGTTCTAACTTCTTTACCTGTAGCTCAGAAGTAGAGCAAATAGTCTCCATTACCTCACATTCGACTGCCTCATCAGTATTAAGGCCATCCAGTACAAGAATTTTCTCCAATGGATCATCTAACAGAAATTGGTGATAATCACCTCCAGGGATCCCTTCCTGTACATCAATCCTGCAGCATGTGTGCTCAAGCATAGGAGACTTAATAGCATTGGTTAGTTTAAAAGTAATAGTATCATCACCAACACTTAAAGTCAGAGAGCCAGATTTAACATCAATAACAGCACCGGCAGTACATAAGAAAGGTCTACCCAAAATAATGGGGATCTGACTATCCTCCTCCATATCTAGCACTACAAAATCTACAGGAATATAGAATTTCCAAACCCTGACAGGAACATCCTCTAGAATACCCAAAGGATATTTCACAGAACGATCTGCCATCAGTAAAGTAATCTGGGTGCACTTCAAAACTCCCAAGTTCAGTTTATTACAGATAGATAAAGGCATAACAGATACACTAGCTCCTAAATCACATAAAGCCTTATCTATAAATAACGCACCTACATGACAGGGGATGGAAAAACTACTAGGATCCTTTAATTTTGGAGGGATTTTATTTTGCAGAACAACACTACACTCTTCAGTTAGAGCAACTCTATCTAGACCACCAAAATCTTTTTTCTTAGTAATCATGTCTTTCAAAAATTTGGCATAAACAGACACTTGAGAAATTAAATCAGTGAAAGGAACTGTTACCTCAAGATTCTTGACCATAGACATGAACTTACCAAGCTGTTGATCAACCTTGGATTTTTGCACCCTGTGAGGGAAAGGTAGTGGTGGTGTAGGAGAATCAGTAACCTTCTCCTTTTGCTTCTTTGCTTCATCTACTTTCCCTTGCTCAATTTCAGCTTTTGAGCTATCTTCACCTTCATTTTCATCCACTACATCATTCTTGTCTGGAGGTGGCGAATCATCAGTAGGCATAGGAGGAGCATCATACTGCGTACCGCTTCGAAGAGTGACAGCATTAGCAGTCTCTTTGGGAATTGGTTGCCCCGGCAAATGACCTGGTTGCCTCTGTGCATTATTTCCTGCCACCTGAGCAAGTTGAGTCTCCAAATGTTTGGTAGTGTTCTTCAACTCTTTGATGCTCTCTTCATGACTCTTCTGCATAGAAACCATCATCTTCATCAGGTCAGACATGGTAGGCTCTTGAGAGCTGGCATTCTGAGGAGTTTGCTGCTGATAGCCTTGGTGTGAAGGCCTATTGAAACCAGGAGGGGGATTCTGAGGAGCCCCTTGGTAATATTATTGTCTGGCAGCATGCTGTGGTGGGTTTTAATGAGGTGGTTGGTAGGATGTTTGTGGCATTGGTTGAGAGTTCTGAACATTATTGTTTTTGTAGGAAAAATTAGGATGATCCCTCCAACCTGGGTTGAATGTGTTGAAATATGGATTGTGTGGAGGTCTCTGCTGAAAAGCATTTGCATGCTCCATCTGATTCGAATCCGGTTGATTATAGGAACAATCATAACCAAAGTGGCCTCGAACACCACACACCTCACAGTAAGAAGAGGTAATAGGAGCCATTGAAGACATAGCATTAATACTCATAGGGGGAGTATTAGACTGTGAAAATTTAAGTGAATCCATCTTCATGCTCAACTGGGTAACTTGTGAAGACAACAGGGCATATGCATCAGGATCCAACTTTTTCTTAGTAATAGTCCTAGAAGAACTATGATCATTTGCTGCTAAGTTAGCCAGAAAACTGTACCCTTCATCCACCTCCTTGTCTAGGAAAACACCCCCTGCAGATGAATCAATTGTACTCTTGATATGGGGTTGTAGACCATTGTAGAATGCCTAGGTGATGAACCACTTGTCAAGATTGTGGTGTGGGCATTCTCTCTGCAGATCCTTAAACCTATTCCATGCTTCCTTCAATGTCTCATCAGGCTCTTGTTGAAAGGTAGCAAGCTTGTGTCGGATTTCTACAGTCTTAGTAGGAGGGTACTATTCTTTCAGGAATGCTTCAGAAATAGCACTCCATTCAGTTGCTGTAACATCATTGAGCCATTTTTTAGATTTGTCTTTCAAAGAGAGCTCAAATACCATGACTTTCAACTGATCAGGAGTGACCCCTTGATGCTTAACGGTACGACAGAGTTGTTGAAATAGTTGTAAATGATTTGCAGGGTCTTCAGATGGATGCCCTCCAAATTGGTTCTACTGGATCATATGAATGAGGGCATGCTTGATCTCAAAATTAGCCGCTTGAATGTCAGGCATAGTAGGGCCTGTGGAAATGCCACCAGGAGAAGGTACCCCCATAAGATTTCAATGACTTAGGAGGCATGATTGGCTCTGAAGGACCTTCTGTGGATTTTCCCTGGTTAGCAGACTGCTTCTTCTTCTTTTGTTGCTTTTTGAGTTGTCTGATGGTTTTCTCAAGATCAGGGTCTGTTGGAACTGGAGTACCTTCTTTTAGACCTGGGCATAAAAGAAACAAAGAAAAATATACAGTGAGATTGCCTCAATTGGAACTTGCAGTTCCAATGAGACAGGAGAAATAGTTAGAATAATCAATCAAAAAGCTATAGAAACTAGCCGTCTCCCCGGCAACGGCGCCAAAAACTTGATGGGTTTTAAATATATACCGCAAGTGCACGGTGTCTGTTATTAGCAGAAACTAGCAAATACGGGTCGATCCACATGGAGAGGAGTTCTATAGATTTGTGCTCAATTATTTAACTACTTCAAGAAAGAAATTTGACTGAATAATTAACAACTAAACTAGAATAAGCTAGAACACAAAAAAGATGGAAGTTTATCAAATAATTAAAAACCTAGGGCAATCGATCGGTCCACCATGCTTATACTAATTTAATCACTACAATATAGTTCAACAATACTTGGATTGAGGCTCGAATAATTAAAGTATTTCGTTAATCCTACGGTCGGGCATTAACAACTCTTAGATCAACATATGCCAGTACGGTCGCTCAACATAATCAGACCTACCTATTGTAACAAGTCTCTAATGAGTATGATCTTTCGATTCTAACTCCTATTAGCTAAATATAACCCATGATATTGCGCAATTACATGAATTAAACAAGCATAACAAATCAATAGGGAATCACTCTAATTCAATCCGAATATCGAAGAACCTTAAACCACAATCAAATAGGTATAAACATGGCTTCCCTCTCTAAGCCCTAGAAATAGACTACTCACTCATGATAATAATAAACTCAATAAACATAATGTAAATATAAGAATTCATTAAAATAAGCAAAGTAAAGAAGAATACCGAATTATTGAAGAACAATGAAAACCAAAACCGATGATCTTTATAATCTTCAAGGGCAAGAGTTAATACCAAGCTTAGAGAGAAAAAGACTTAGTGTTTTAAAGCAAAAAACGCCCAAAATAAGATAGCCTAATCGAAATTACTAAAGCCCTATTTATAGTTTTTACAAAACCGGCTAAAAAAGGCAAAAATTATCCATCCGGAAAAACCGCCCGGTCGAGCGACGTTGTTCTGAATCTACGACGAAAAGGACATTCCGCCCGGTCGGGCGCGCAAGCGGATTTTGGTCTCTTCTCGCCCGGTTGGCCGGGCGAACAAACATTTGGAGAAGCTTAACTTTGTGGCTCGCCCAGTCGACCGGGCGAGAGTGATTTCTCGCTCTTTTTGGTGTAAACTTGTCCGAATCACTCGTGCAATCTCTTGGATCTTCTATGGGCTATATGTGGTCCGTTGGACTTCCGTTCCACAACTCAAATGAGGGTGCTAAACGCTTAATCTGCACAAAAACATCTAACACACGGAAACAAGTCCTAACATATCAAATCACACAAAAATCGAGCTCCAAAGAGCTCAAATCAACTATCAAAGCTAAGGGAATTGAGCTAAATAATCTATATAAAATAGATACATCAAACCTACACCTAAAAGAAAATTCAAAAGGTGCAACCTACATCTCCATAGCAAATTTGAACGAAATAATTCCACCTGACATTTAGTGTCGAATACCATCAATGCGCTGCAAAGCATGGTCGATGACAATAGACTTCTAATACTAGCTACAACGAGAATCAGCATCACCAACAACCCTTTTGTGCAGTGCATCAACAATTCAAAAGGGCTAGGATGAGTCAGAGAGTCCTTACCCTAAGCCATTTCTATCCTTTCCCATCGAGTCTATGTCACTATAGGACTTCATCTATTACAGCCTTTCCATTTTCCTTTCATTTTATTTTTCTTTATATTTCCATTGGCCTTTCACCATCATTTATGCTTCGAGTTCAATGATGAAACTTAAATCACCTAATAACTTTGACTAATAAAAAAAATCTGAAAATACAAAAAAATGAAGAAAAATGAAAAAACGGACATACTTTAGATAAGGAGTTTTCCCCTTCTTCCCTCCATCATTCATAAACCATTCTCATCCATGCAACCCAAAACATAACCTTTCAAAACCAAAGCTGCACATATATCTTTCAAGCCTTCCAATACTCATAATTAATAGCTTGTGTGCAAGCCTTACTACATAAAAATACATCAATGCCAAGCAAAACAAAAAAAAAGTGAAAAAATCAAAGTGCAAAAAAAAGAGTAAAAGCAAAAGAAAACGCACATGAGAAAAAATGCAAAAAAAAGAGAAAAAGCCAAAGGCAAAGAAAGAAAAAATCAAGCTAGGGGGCTTGCACACAAGTTCTACCCCTCATTCAAATCCTTTAATCCATCAAACCTTTTTAAACCATATAACCCAAATTCATGATCATTACCTTAGCCCAACCAGTTCAACCTTCATCAAAACCTCAAGCCTTAAACCTTAAAACCTTTCATCAACCCTAAGTCATTTTTCAAGGTATGTCCAAGCCCGCTAGGTTGAAAACCCGAAAGGGCGGCCTAGGCAAAAGTTAGGGCACAAAAAAAATGATAAAAAAAATAATAAAAAAATCAAATCCGGAACTACGAATGGTCTGATTTCACAAGGATACGTAGGAATCCTCATCTCGAGGTCCGACCACTTCAATAAATAAAAATTAGTCATGGTCTAATGATTTGATTTTCTAGAGTTCAGGAGCATGCTCTTTCTAGATCCCGACATAGACTCGAGTCTGCTCCTAGCCTCGTTAAAGCCTTTTCCCACCTACATTTATATCAATCACAAAATTTAAACCTTTTATTTTTCAATCCAAGCTCTCCTTGTCCCTGAAGGACTCTCCGATAATTCCATGATTTCTGGCGATATTTGACTTTGCCTGTGTCAACTCCCCAAAGAAGAATTCTCAACAAAGAACTCTGAATACTCAAGACATATCAAGTACATGCCAAATTCAAGACAAGCTCACCCAAAGTGGGGGCTTCCTATGTGTGGTGGTTCCTCCAATTCAAATCAAACTCCCGGAGAGATGTAATACGCGGATCTTGTTTACGGACCACGATTATTTACTAAAAAAACAATTTTCGAAAATCATTGTATCTAAATCTGATCATTCTATCATTGTACACATCTTCTAGCCTTGCAAAATCCTGACCTTGCATTACAGCCTTGCAAAACCATGACCTTGCATTGCATACATTATAGTCTTGCATAACCCTGACCTTGCATGACGTGTCATCCCTTAGCTTTGCATAACCTTAATCCTTGCATAGCGTCTTGTGCATCCTTAGAGAGTCTAAGTTTACATTATTTGCATCATTATGTACTTTATGTGACTTGTTTGCACCTATCTGCTGACATCTTTCCCTGCAGGTAATCAGATTGCTTGTAGTTATTGTCCTGCATACTAACTTTGTTTTGCAGAGACCGACGTATATAGATCAGTTTTAAACTGCATAGCGTTTAAAATCGTTCTCCGTCCCGACACCGTATACTTTGACTTTCGGTTTCTAGAACCTCAGTCAAAGTGGGGGCTTCTGTAGACACATAATCGTGTCTCCCCATTTAAGGGTCCAATGATGAAACATACCGCGGTATTAGTTGGCGCGGCCTAATGAAAGAGCAATCTGAATAACCAGGCCATGCTATGTTTTGAAATGATATTATAAAAGCCCAATTAATTATCCATGATGATTAATTGTAAATTAAACCCGTAAAATGTTTTAAGTCCATTTTAAAAGCCCAATTGAATATTTATTGTTTTAATAAATATTGTCATAAATGCTTTTATTATTATCTTTAGTAAACACTGTGAGCATAAATCAGATTTTCATCCCGTAAAATTCAATCTCCGGATTTTTAGGGATAAAAATAGCATCTTCAAAGCACGTGTAGAATCAAAAACCGAATATGCTAGAATATGCGTCGGACGCGGCGGTTGCGCTCAGCGCGCCACGTGCGTCCACCGCATTAGCCAGAACGCGTCAGGCGAGCCAATGAGCGCCTGACACGTGTACTTATGACTCACACAAAGTCCGGCGTCTAACACAAGTCATGTGTGAGACGCAAACTACTTTTTTTATCTTTTCAAAAACGCGTTTACACGTGTTTACTTTTAACTGGACAGACCACGTCAGGCGCGCCAATCTCGCCTGACCCGTGTCATTGCGCCTGCCTTAAAGTTACTAACAATTTATTTCATGATGTAGATCTTTAAGTAATAATCGTTCTACTGTATATTCTAATCCCTTTTCTATTCTTTATTTTATATTCATATTATTTTTATTTATTTTTATATATTATTATATGCTTGCATGATTGTCCTATGCATATTATATGATTGTCCTGATTTATTGTTTTTATCACCCACATGTTATTTATTGTTAAACAAGACCTAAAGAACTGTTCTAACATTAATCAGATTAATTTGGACAACCTGTTAGGAACCTTGTAAATTGATTGCATAATAATATATCACTAAAAAATAGTCTTTTATGTGTTTCCTGAACCAATCTAGACTAAAATATTTTTAGGGTGTTTAAAATATTATATGATTATTCTTTGGTATAAATTTGTAATGAATCGATATTTAGTAGAGGCCAACAATGGGCGAATGTGGTTCATTATGACTGTGTTTGTACCCCCACCCCCGAACTCAATCTTTGGTTCATTTTGACCATCTATGAAGTCTAGACGGGGAAATCTACATTGGATAAGTCCCTAATTTGTCCCTACAATTTTCCTAATATCCAATTAGGTTTATGATTCTTCCTTTAAAGAATTGTTGGCGACTTCCTTCAAAACATTTTTCAATAAAACTTTTACAATGGGGTAGTCAAATCAAATACGCGCTCACACCACGTAGGCGAAATAAAAACACGCCTACAGTAACTACTAATGGCTTTAGTCACATTATGTTTATTTGTTAAAAGTTTGATTGATTTTATTTGTTAATACTTGCTGTGAGTTATCAATTATGTATTCATGTGTGTTTTTTTATCGGCTGTTAATTCCTCTGTGCATGCTCGCTGGTTTTGGGCTGCTAATACTACTTGCTTTCCTTCACTCGGTGTTGTAGAATTTGTGGTATGAGTTGAATCAGGTGTCTTATGAGCTATACTTATAATTCTAGTTAAGTTATAAGATAGTTTCATGAACTATTCTCTTTTGGATTAGTTTGTTGTTGTATCATGATTTATTGGTTTTTTTCTATGAGGTGTGCATATATGTTATCTTGTAAGATTATGTTATATGACTCTTGTCCTTGCTATTCTGGTTGTAAGTTTATTTTTGTTAATAATTATGTTATGATATAGTTTCACAAATGAGTTATTGAGTAGTTAGCAAGTTTGGTGAATTAATGTTATGGTTATATCTCTATGAGTATATATAACCTGAGTAGTTTAAATTGTATGGGGTGATTATTTTATGATAAAATAGATGGGTTGAGTCCCTAAAATTCTTGTAGTTTGATGTAAGACCTTGAATGGCTTTCTGCAGACGATGAAATTATATTATTTATTATTTGTGTTTTGTTTGAGGATGATGACTAATGAGGCGGCATGGTCTCCTAGGAATGAACAGTCATTATGTACTGAGCAAGGTACATAGTTTATACTTACGTACTGAGCAGGGTATGTAGGTCCGTCTTGGTTATTAGTTGTCGTCTGAGAGGTCGAGAAGTACTGAGCAGGGTACTATCTCGCATCAGGGTGTGACCATACTAGACATAGGCGAGGAGGGTCCTAATACTATAACCAAATTGGAACAGTGGGTTGCGATCCACTTGCGTTCAGTTCCTCCTCAAATGTGTTAAGATGATTATTTTAGAAACGTTGTCATTGTCATTTATATCGTTCATATTATTATTTTATTTAGACTTGAAGGTTTATTATGTTGATCCTTGAGTTCATATGTATAGTTATTCTGTAACTTTACCCTGTTTGTAGTTAGTATGTTTTTTTTGTCTCTGTTGTATTTATCTATTTATTTGATTATTTGAAGTGTATTTTTGAGATATTGTGTATGACTTGATTGTTAAAACTTTTATAACTCTTATATGGATCCTAATTGGGGTGGGAGAGTTGTTAGTTACTCCCTACTGGTTGTGGATGGTTGTTGATATATTTTGCAGGTGATTATTTCTTGTTATGGGAAATAAGAGGCTATTTAGGATTTTTGTTTCAGACGTTTTATTTTATTTATATTTACTACATTGGGTTTATGAGGTTGTTTTGCCTCTTTATGGATATTTTGGATTACTTTTATTGAAATTTATTTTTATTTAGTGTAATTTTAACCTTTGATTAGAGTGACATTTCCGTCAGGCGATATTTCCGCTATCGCCATTTCTTTAATAAAATATTCTATTTTCACTATATTGTGTTTATAGAAGGACGAAGTGTTACAGTTTGTTTTCTCTCAAACATATTGTTTCTAAGCCTAATCTAATTACTCTCAAGTGCTTGATCTATATTTATCACTGCGGAGCATATGGTTGTTCGAGAACAAGAAGGTAGCTATCCAAGACAGAAGCATCAACCCAACTAAAATCCTTCAAGAATTTTCAGCCCTTATGGATAGAGGGGAGCAAGCCTTTCAAAACAAGTACAAAGCCCACCAAGAAAGTATAACTGGTACTTATGGCAATTCAAATCCCAACAAAGTTTCCCAAAGGTAAAAGGGGAATGCCATTCTTTGTACCTTTTATACTTTAATGAGGATGGAGCATGGAAAAGCACGAAAATTGATCAAAAGAAGAATGGGAAAACTGTGTATGACTGAGTCCTACTACAAAATCAAATCCCTATAGCTTAGAAACAAGATCTTATAGATGCCTCCTTACCTTTTCAAAAGTGATGTTATACAGTCTTCCACGAAATAAGACAAAACAGAAGAAAAGGTATTAAAAGATTAATAGTGTTAACAAATTCTTCTAATTTGATCAAGTGTCTTTCCAAGGTTGATAAAGGAGATCCAGAGGCACAAGCTACCATTAGAGACATCATCATGGAAGTAGAAGAGATGGACTCTTGGAGGTTAATAAAGTTGATAGAAAAAGAATAGAAAAGGGCAAAAGGCCCATATTTTAGCTTAGAAAGCTAGAACATATTTATGTTATCCTTTTTTTTAGTTTCGTTGTTATTGTAGCTGCCCCAAAAAAAAAAGAGAGAAAAGGAAAAATATTGCAATTAATTTGAAACTTGCAAATACATGAAACTGCAATTAATATAGAATAATGTATATGCCACCCTCTTACTCCTCGTTTGGCAGTCTCAGTTGTGATGTTTAAAAGAGTCAACAGATTGGCTTGCCAAGACTCACTTACCCCTCTCTCTCTCTCTCTCTCTCTCTCTCTAAGAGTGTTCTGTGTACTTTCCCTCGATTCTCCGAGAAAGTACAAAATTTTACTTGCTGAAGTTCAGACTCCTACACATCTCCACTCTTCAGCACTCTTCAGCAAAGTAAATACATGCAACCAAAACTCATCACCTTACAAAGCTCCTTGCTGAACCACAGCATTGTTTCCGAATCAAACAAAATTCTTTGTTGCTCATATGCTGCGCTTCATATTTCTTTGTTTAAAAAGTAATGACATGAGCTAGAAACAACCCTTACTAGGAAGGTCTTAATGTTCCACGAATCAAATTTGCAAATCGCTAAATTTTTACCGTAACCAAGACCATCACAATATGAGATACTAGAACACACTAAAACTGAAATTCCATTTCATGATAATTATAATAGGTGGTGACTACAATGTCAAGAAAGCAGAGATAGATACTATTCTGAATCTGAGCCATGCTTTCTCTTCTTCTTCTCCTTTCGATGTTTCTTCTTGTCATCTGAGTCACGGGAATGACGTTTCTCATGCTTTTCATGCTTTTCATGCTTCTTGTGCTTCCTCTCTTCATGCTTTTCACGCCTCCTTTCGTCATGCTTTCTCTTCTTCTGTTTAGCTTCTTCATCAGACTCATGTTTGTCCATTTTATCAGCAGAAGCCTCAGGAGAAGCCCTATCTGTCTCAGCAGTAACTACCACCTTGGTGCCTGGCAGAACAGAAGTTGATGCGTCTATAACACGAGGAGCTCTGAATATACAAGATCAGAACAATTTTGAGATTAAAAATAAAAAAAATTCACTGTGAAAGAACAACTTAAAACGGTGTAAAAGTATAAAATTTGTGCTACCCATCCCCTTCCTCTTCCTTCATAAACTAATTGTCAAGGACTTTATAGCATACCATGAATCAGTAACTTGGAGAAACAACATTAGCCACCTGGAAAATTCACACAATCTGCAAAGAATTCCTAGTGAAGAATTACAAAGGCAACTCAACAGCCTACACAAGTTCCAAACCAACACCACACAGGTCGCAATATGCAAACTTGTATTGAAGAAGTAACATTATGTTACAAACTAGAAAAACGTGTAGCCATTTTAGAGCCGATCAGCCAACATACAATAAAATCTCTGCTAAGATCCACCATATACAGACAGGATGATGAGCATTAAGGGCTACAAGAACCCAGTGCCATCAACATTAAGACGTTATTTCTACCAGAACTACTAATAAACAGCAAAATATACCTATTAGGCTACCAATACTACTTATAGACAACAGAATAAATCTACCACAATTACCAACAAACAGCAAAAAAAACCATCAACAATTCTATAATGAGAATTAAAATATATGTGGTTTACACTTTACAATGTATATTTATGCTATAAACTTGCAGTTATAAACAATTCTTGAAGAAGTGGCAACCTAAAGGGGATAGCTCAGATCTACTCTGACTTCATAACCCCATCTTCAAACAAAAACAAATTTTAACAATATAAAAGAAAATATCTAGTTACTCAGGGACAACAAAAAACCATATAAAAACCTTTTCATGCATAGGGAGAACAGAAATATTTCAGTTCTTTGTTCTTTTTGGCAGACAAGGACCTCTAGAGTTAATGGATTCAATCAGGCCATCAAGTAGCAGCATTTTTCATGCAGCATTAAGGCTCTCAACAATTCATATATTTCGAAAGAGAAAGCAATAAACCAAGATAACAGAATTTTCTAATTACTGCAAAAGAATTTTATTTCCCTATTTTACCTATTCGGAGAAGAGCCACCAAGACTTGTTAGATTGGATGTTATTGGGAATATTAACCATAAATGGACTTCCAAAGAGATTTTGGGATCAAGAAGAATTACAAAATAGTAGTCTAACCAATTCGAATGAGAATTAGGGTTAAATTTACTCAAGCTCCCAATATAAGCAGGGCAACTTCCTATACTCTAGCCCTACCTGTTGGAGGCTAAACCTACACAGATCAATTCCCAGAAAGTTGCCTCACCAATTTAAATGAGACTCAGGGCTTCTTCTCTCAAGCTACCAATGGAGCAAGCCAGCAAGACAACTTCCTTACACTATTAGCCCTACCCGTTAAAAGGGTAGTCCTACATAGATCTGCTACATCACGTGCAAGGCCACCCATCAGGTTCACATATACCAGGATATCTAACGGAATGAACAATTAATTATTGTGTGAGCTGGCACTAAAAGTTAGTTACTGTTGTTAGAAGGTGTCGGGGGGAATGAGGCTGACACTCCAGAATCTACTCTAGAATCTGTAAATAAGGGTAGAAGGGAGAGAAGAATTTTATCCAGAAAATTGTAGTGAAAGGCAGACTTGGGAGAGCTCACATTCCTCTCGAATGAGTGTGATTGTATTTGGTTGCTTCACAGTTGATTAATACAATATCTATCTGGTTACTCTCTTAATATTTCCCTTGAATTGATTTTATTCACGTGAGGTCTTAGCAAACTTGGTATCAGAGCAGTGAGATCTATTACAGGGAAAAATGGTGGTGGTACGCACTCCCAGAGGCTTGACCAGCTTGACGCAGAGGTAGTTTCCCTGAAAACTACCATTATTGAAGAAAGTTACTAGTGCATGTTGCTCACAGGGTGCAACTATTGGCCATAAATCTGGAGAAAATGACGTCTCAGTTCAAGAAGGACTTGAAAAACACCACTGACCATTTGGGCGGAAGGCTTCACGGGAGTCTGGAACATCATGAGCTGACGGTAGCTCGGTTGAAACTGGACCAAGATAAGTTCCAGACTGAGATCCGGGCATCTATGGAGAATAGGCGGCCGGCCAGAGAACGACAAGGGGAAAACGGAGAGGGAGACGCTGACAAGCGGGTTTGGAGTAGAGCAGGGGAAGCCACTTTTTGGGGGGTGGCGGAGGAGGAGATGCAGAGTATGGGATGGCCCAGGAGGAGAAATGAACAACAATCAAGGGGGAGGCGATTTTGGGAAGTCGAACGGGAGGTATCCGAAGTTGGACTTACCTATGTTTGACGGGACGAACCAAGACGGATGGATATTGCGAGTTGAACGTTTTTTCAAGTTCCACCGTCTCGATGATGAAGACAAGGTAGAGGCGGTGGTGGTAGAGCAGGAAGGCGACGCGCTATTGTGGTTTCGATATGGGAGATTTTGAGGATGGCGTTGAATGAAGGGTATGCTACTCACGCAAATCTGGTCGACTGCCGCCGGAAATTTATAGCAGTGGTTAGATCTGACACAGGAGGGATAGCTCCGTTAGGAAAGGTGTCTGAGGAGATAGCGAAGGGGAATTTCATCAAAGGGCTGAAACCGGATGTGAGAGCTGAGGTTAGGTTACTTGGGCCTAAATCATTGGATCAAGCCATGTACCTAGCACTTAAGGTGGAAGATAGAGTCAATTGGGCCAAGATCCAGTAAATTGGACCAAACCAGTCCTCTTATAAAGGGAGTATAGCATCTTTTCCTTCAAACAAGGATACGAGTGGACTGAACACTAAAGGCCCAACCAACTCTTACAATGGGAGTTATTTAGTTACGAGCCCAAAAACCAATACTCCATGCCCATTGCTAAGCCTATTTCAGAGATCCGAAGGCTGAGTGAGAAAGCATTGCAAGCCCGAAAAGAAAAAGGGGTGTGTTATCGCTGTGATGATAATTGGAACCCAGGGCATTGATGTAAAAAACGAGAGCTGAGCGTCCTGCTCATTGGTGATGAAGGAGAATACGTCACAATGGAGATGGCGGTGGAGCACAACGCTATTGAGCAAGGAGAACTAGAAGCTCCATGAGTGCAACCAGAAATTTCTCTCAACTCCGTGATGGGTATTACTAGCCCAAGGACGTTGAAGATGTTGGGTACCATTAAAGGGTATGAGGTGGTAATTATGATGGATCTGGGGGGCCACCCATAATTTCATCTCCACTTCTACAGTGACATTGAAAATTCCAGTCACACCTACAAAATCCTTCGGGGTGGCGTTCCGCGTTGGGAACGAGGGGAAGCAGTCCACGATCAAGGAGAGTGTAAAGAGGTGGTGATAGAGGTACAACGCATCACGGTAGTGGAAGATTTTTTACCCTTGCAATTGGGAAATTCAGATTTGATATTGGGCATCCAATGGTTAGAGAAGCTTGGAACAATGACTACCAATTGGAAGAAACAAACGCTGAAATTCCAAGTGGGTGGCAACACGGTAACCCTCATGGGGGGCATCCCAGTTTAGGGAGGAGCAAAATTTCTCTCAAAGCCATGTTGAGAACTCTGAAAAATGACCAACAAGGGGTGTTAGTGGAATGTAAATTAATGGAAGGGCAGACAGAGAATGACGATAAGATAATGAATATACCTGAGTTTTTTAAGGAGGTTTGCACCAAGTATCCACGAGTATTCCATATGCCTGAAGGGTTACCTCCGGAGAGGGGACATGAGCACTCTATTACTTTGAAGGAAGGGGTTGATTCACTCAGTATCCGGCCTTACCGTTTCCCACAAGAAGGATGAAGTGGAATGTCTAATAAGAGACATGTTACAAGCTCATATTATTCAACCATCTCACCGCCTTTTCTCCAGCCCGGTCCTATTGGTGAAGAAAAAAGATGGTTCATGGAGGTTTTGCGTCGATTACAGAGCTTTAAACAAGGTAACAGTCCCCGATAATTAATACCCTATTCCCATTATTGATGAATTGCTTAATGAATTACATGGGGCTACACTGTTCACAAAATTAGACTTGAAATCGAGTTATCATCAAATTAGGATGAAGCCCTGTGACATTCCTAATACGGCCTTTAGGACCCATGAGGGTCACTATGAATGGTTAGTCAATCACTTTGGCCCAACCAATGCTCCGGCAACTTTTCAAGCTCTAATGAATGATGTCTTCCGCCCTTTTCTTAGGAAATTTGTTTGGGTGTTTTTTGATAATATCTTGGTCTATAGCAAGGATCAAGAGACGCATGTACAACATTCGAGGCGGGTTTTGAACCTCTTAGCTCAACATCAATTGTATTCTAATGAAAAGAAGTGTGACTTTAGGAAAAAGGAGGTGGCTTATCTTGGCCACGTGATTTCCAGCAAAGGAGTATCAGTGGATAATAGCAAAATTGAGGCTACGCTTAAATGGCCCATACCTCATAACTTGAAGGAATCGAGGGGTTTCTTGGTTCTCACCGGATATTATAGGAAATTCATCCAAGGCTATGCACAAATAGCCCTTCCTCTCAAGACAACTATGGGTGGAGTTCTGAAGCTAGAGCAGCCTTCAACACATTGAAACATGCTATGACTCAAGCACCAATTTTGGCTATGCCAGATTTTATTAAGGTCTTTGAAGTGGAAACAGATGCATCTGGTCATGGTTTGGGTGCTGTACTCAGCCAAGGTGGACATCCAATTGCCTTCTTCAATAAGATCTTAGGGGCCAGGGCTAGGTTGAAATCCATCTACGAGAAAGAGCTCATGGCAATTGTACTTCCAGTGCTTAAATGGAGGCACTATTTATTAGGCAGCAAGTTTGTGGTGAAAACAGATCAACAAAGTTTGAAGTTTCTGGGCTATGACTTTGACATCTCTTACAGGACAGGCCACTCCAACAAGGTGGCAGATGCCTTATCTCGAGAGTTTCAAGGTGATGTAAGCCTCAATGCCTGCGTGTGCTATCCAGTGGGAGAAGCTTTTTCAGGAGATACAGCTTGACCCGTACATAATGCAGCTCACTAAAGACTTGCGAGCAAAAAAATCAGCTCCAAAGGGGTATTACATGGAGGGCCAGCTGAAATACAAGGGAAGACTTGTAATTCCTCACAACTCCACCTTCATTCCTACTCTTTTACAAGAATACCATGCTTCTCCTATGGGTGGACACTCTGGAGAATTTAAAACATATAAGAGGTTGGCCCAGGAATGGTATTGGAGGATTCAGGAAGGGTAATATAGTTTATTTGACTAACTTTTACTACCAATAGAAGAATTGTTGCAATTAATATGAAACTACCTTAAGTAGTATATGTTGTAATTAATAATGAACATAGGAAGTATATATTTATACTTATCTATAAACATGTGGATTTGCTAGAATGAGTTTAAAAGAAAGTCAATCATAGGCCGCCACATCTGACATGGCGCTTCTCGCTAAGTGATCTGGCTATTCGAAAAGATAAAAGGGGGAAATTACACTTAAGAGATGTTCCTCTTCTGCAAAATAAATCTACAAAACGAGATTTAGCATCCCAAGCATCAAAAGGCAAATTTTACCCCTCCCCCCCTCAAAACAACCAGTTAAGGGCCCATTTAGCATCACTATCAGTTGTCAGTTTTTGGTTTTATGATTTTAAAAGTCATATGATATAAGTGGCATAATTAACTTAAAATTAGTCATTGTTATACTAATTATGTTAACTTTGAAAATGTATAATAGAAAACTAACCTATTCATTATCGTTTTTTGTTTTCAGTTTTTTGTTTTTAGTTTTACAAACCAAAAACAGGAAATCAGAAAAAATAGTTTTTACTTTTTAGTTATCAGTTTTCAAAATCATCATGGTTTTAATAAGTTTGACTAACTTTACCCATTAAAGGACATATATCATATGACTTTTAAATACAAAAACTGAAAACCACAGTGATACGGAACGAGCCCTAAACACTACTTCTCTAGTTTTCATATGACCTTCCTATAAGAAAATAAATCACTATATCCAAAAAAGCATTAGAGTGCAACGTGTCTACGTAATACCTCATGCAATTGAATCCCCGTTGAGATTCATAGTTTATACATTCCTATAATCTAACCTAACTTAGCATCCCGAATTCCAACCATCAAAAAGCAAAAGCCGAACAAACACTTCCTCCCAAAAATAAAAGAAGATACAAAGAAGATTGATCACTTTAATGATCAGCTCCTCTAGCTATGAGCCTATGACCCTATTGTAAACAGGTTTTTAACAATTAATATAACGAATAACTTCCAATAAAGCATAAGACTGTTATGCCTGTATCCTCTTCTTTCCATTGCGACATGCTCCCATAAACCTAACTTCTTCATATAATTTATAACTCCCTCCATCAAAGTCATCTTCGGCCTCCCTCAACTTCTTCTAAAATCTCTAGTATTCCAAGTTCCCAACCTTCCCCTACCCTCACCAGGGCATCCTCTAGACAACATCTTATATGGCCAAACAACGGAAACCAATTCTCTCTAATATTATCCTCAATGTTCGCCATTTCAAACCTCAATCGAATATCTTCATTATGAATTCTAACTCTTAATGTATTCCCACACATCTATCTCAACATGGACATTTTTGTTACCCCAATCTTCCTAATATCATCTTTCCTAAATGCCCAACACTCAACCTATGTAATAAGCCGGCCTAATAGATGTCATATGTAATTTTCCTTTCAAAATTCAACCTTAGAGGTACACTACAGTGGAGTTGCCTCTCAGGGCCCTCACCATTTGACCATTTAATCCACTTTGAGTGAGGAGTCACCTCTTGGTCAATAGTCACAAGCATGTGTAAGATAGAACCGAGGTACATAAAACAATCACTAGTAGGCAGCCCTTTCCATCCAATGTTACCACATCCTCAATTGACTCCCTCACAGTACCAAAATGCACTCCATGTACTACGTTTTGCTTTGACTTAGATAAACCATCGAAATGCTAATGTAAAATTATCAATATTCTAAGTCAAGTACATAGTAGTAAAATTAATAACAAGTACATTAATGAAAAAACCCGGGTCAAAAACTAATTACCTTAACTAAAAGATTCACTTAGAAACTTTTTAGTGGCATAGCAGATGTACCAGTTGCCAAAAATTAAACAAGGCAATTGTGGTATTTCAGGTCACTACCTTAAAAGCAACCGTATTAGATATGACCAGTTATTTAGGGGCAGAGAAAGCAAGTTACTAATGGTCTTAGAGGCCGTTTGGTTCACGCAACTAACTGGGGAATAAGTGAAAAAGAATTACGAAAGAAAAAGCAGATTGTTTGATGTACTTTAAGATTACCACAACACCACTACTCTCGGCCCTCTCTTCCCACCACCATTCATTCACCATTCTACACTACTAAGTATCTGCTATTCAATCATAGAATCGATTCCGATCAAGCTGAAAAAGCCCTTTCTATCTTATTAAAGGAGTATCTGACGATACCCTGCAATCAAAGTCAAATAGCTTCGAGCCTATCTATACTATAGTAAGGGGGCCTTTCAAGTAAACGAGTTAATGTTGCGTAAGTGAACGGAATGCTGTTGGCATGTTCGAGCTAAGCAAGCAAGTAAACTACTTCTCTTCGTTGCGTAGGCGAAGTGAGTTGGCTCTTTCGAGCTAGGGCCAAGCTGGACGGCAACATAATCAACCATTTCAATCTTAAACTTCAACCCAAAAAAATGAAACCTGCACCATTATTGACCAGCTCGAACATACAAATTCATCCCAAAAATATCTCCACACACAATCTCCACCATCGAGCATCAACTGTCACCACTCACCACCCCTCATCTTCAGCATTAACTCTACCTCCATTGTTTCCACAGTAAATCAGGCTTTGGTAGTCCGATTCAACCCTCAAAGACTCTCAATTTGGAGAATTAGGGATCGAATTCGACCACCCAATGATTGAATTTTCATGGTGTTGTCCAACCTTCTTAAGTTCTGGTAAGTTCTTTCCCACATCTGCATTAGTGAGTGGATTCTTGTCGGAAGCCTTAGATTGTTGGTGAATGGGGATGGTAGCATTGGTTGATGTTGGTGGCAGTTTTAAATGCAGCTGATGTTGCCTCTCCGGGACATTGGCGGTTGTAATGGTGAAGGAGGTAGTAATAATGGTGGTGGAAGGGGTTGGTGGGTAACGGGGGTAAGTGGTGGTGGGATGAGGTATGCTATGGTGGTTGCACTTGAACAATGGTGACTTTGGCACATGGAGGGGATGGAGTTGATACTAGAGATGGGGGATTTCAAATTGCATGGGATGAGGGAAGATAAAGTAGAGAAATTTAGGGTAATCTCATTAAAAAGAAGTGGGGAAAGGAAGCAAAAACATGCCAAACCAAACACATAAAAATGGAAACAAGAGGTATGAATCTAGCTACCTTGCCTAAAATCCTCCAAACTAACAGGCCCGTAACTCTGAGATGAAGAAACTCATCCCAATTTCAAGCTGCATTTCCACACACAAGTTGGTGCGATTTGACAAACATGGGATTAGACGAAGGCCAAGTAAGATTCAGCAGTCTGCTACAAACAAATCAACAGCATAAAAAGCAGAAGCTGGTCAGGTTTCGCAATCTAGTCAGAATAATCAACCAGATGTGGCACATTGGAGCAGTAGCTCCAGGAAATGCTGAACCTATATATGTTTAATGTGGGCCAATGAGAGTCAATGTTCAACACAACCTTCTAGAGTTGCTCGACCTTTCCAGAGTGTCTCAAACACTATGATTGGTTGAAGCTGAAAGCAATGATGAGAAGATCAAACAGTAAGAGAGACATGATTAAACTTATTTGGAGATAATACAACAGCTGGTAGTGGAATAAAGATATCCTTAATATCTTCAACTGCTGAAGAAGGTGGCCAGTTGTTTGTTGCAAAAGGATAATATCGATAAAGACACAACAGGATAGCATACTGCTGATAATTTTCAGAAAGAAACAGCAACAATGGTATGTACTTTGTGACTAGAACGAAGTCGATGAAAAGTAGATCAAAATTCTGACACAGGTCTAATACTAGTGAAACCTTGGTCTATATTTAAATTTTCAGTCAAAGGTTTTCAATTTGATCAATTCTGGGTATAATTGCTAAATCAGCCTTAAAATTGCTGGGGCCCAGATTCCTGCTGTAGAATATTCAGTGCACTCAGAAACCCAATGTTTGAGGATGAACATCACCATAAGACAATCTAGAACAATGAAATCCTAAAAGCTCAACTGAATATTCATCAATTTTCATCTTGATTTCTCTCTCCCTAAATATCCGGTATTTATAGGATTTCTTCCCTTCCTAACTCTCTAATACTTATTCCTCAAGCTAACTCTAACTGAATAATAATGCACTACCAATAGCACCCCTCTCCCTTAGGCCATTACATTGCACGAGATGTATCAACCAATGATGTCTCCTTCTCCAGCCATTTATAGTGCATTTGCTGGATCAGACCTGGAACTTGTCCTCATGTCTATGACAGAGGTACAAGAAGCTTTCTGCCATGTTCCATTAACAAAGTTTATACATATATACAGACACGTACACAGAGACCTATAAAGTAATCACGCAAGAATAATGAGTCATCCCTGACCTATATTTAGAGTGAAATTTAACCCACAACTGTGATTAAGATACATTTTATTTTAGAAATATAAATCTCATGTTCCAAATCAATGACAAACACTAAGGTTTTCTGCCTTGACCTTCCACATTATATGGAAGAATTTGTTCAGGATAAGAAAATGTATATTACTGCCAATATGAGCCAAACAATTTCAATTATAACTGATAAAAGGAGGATGTTACAAGAAGAAGATTCCGAAAATTTTATCAATGATTACATGTACCAAGGCAGATATATAAAATTATACAAAATTAATCATGAGAAATTCAAAATCCCTAACCCATACCTGGCAAAACCAAGACCATGAACTTTCGCTGCTTCAGCATGACCCTCACCCATATCTTCAGCAGTTGACCCGCGCTTTACTAGTTCAGAAAACTCGTGCTTGTCAAGACGATTCCCTTGGGGCCGGCTAGAACGCTTTGGAGCTAAGCCTAAAGCTTCCCTCATTGACTGCTCCTCTTCTTCTTTGATTTTTTGAATCTCTGCCTTTAAGGCATCCTGTTCCAGACCCTGAGCATTCTTGTCCTTGGAGTACCAAAACAAATCTTTGCCTGCTCAAGTTAGAAATAACAGCCAGACATCACAATCAAGATGTCTCAGAGAAGTGCACTAGCATATCATAAACATAGAAGTGTACAAAGTATATGCAAGGCCTTGATCACATTAAAGATATGAGTGCATCTTACATGTATTCAACAGCATGGTCTGCAAATTGTGTTTCATTCTCCATGAGAATTCTTCATTGCAGATATTAAAATTTTGAAACTAGCATCAGCAAAATGAACCCAATGCTTTAGCAGTCAACATAGCATCACTCAAAACTCAAAATAGACCTGAGCTTGCAAGCCGAACATCAACAAAATCAAAGACGGGTGCTTTGTTCATAACATCGAAGGAAACAAGAAGACTATAATCAACATATTTCCAAAAAAAAACCATTAATGCTAATTAGAAGCACCTAAACTATCACAGAAAAAAGTATGCAGCGCTATCACCCCTCCTTTCTCCATTTTCATGAGTACCAGACATCTACTGCCTCTGATGAGTAATGCCATAACCTAAAAAATCGAGAAGTGAAATAAATTTAAATACCTTTCTGCCATCTCCCAACAGGAGCCTTGACACTGTGACCCAAGTAATTTTCTCTGTGTTTATCAACCTTTACATCATCCCAAGTGAATTCTGAAAATGAAAGATGATTATCAAAAAATACCCATAAAATATGAGAAAGGA
Source organism: Beta corolliflora (assembly GCA_947648045.1). Taxonomy (NCBI): domain Eukaryota; kingdom Viridiplantae; phylum Streptophyta; class Magnoliopsida; order Caryophyllales; family Amaranthaceae; genus Beta; species Beta corolliflora. The sequence goes on along the minus strand of CANSZD010002921.1, from coordinate 9,155,724 downwards.
AATTGAATACAAGCCAAACAATAACAAAAAATTTCAACATTCCTAAAGCCAAATCACAATTCCGGAGAAGAAAATGCAATAAACCATAATTCTATCACAGCATACCAAGAATTATACAATTAGAAAGAGAGTGCTACAAATACAACTTCTATTTCAGAGAAGAAAATGCATTAAATTAAAAGCTAATCACATCATTCAAGAATTATACCTTGTCTGCGTCTTGTACAGTCACTCTTAGCAAAAAATAATTTGTACACTTGTACATCGAAGAGAGAAAGTGGCGTATTTTTTATTAAAACTTGAAAGAGAAAGAATGTGTTTGGTATGGTGGGCGAAGGGGGGAGGAGGGAGAATTAAAATACTAGTAGAACCATTTTCAAAGTAGAATTATACAAACTATTATGGGAAGGTTGGAAAAAGGAAAGTGTTCAAACTCACCTGGGATGGAAGGAGTACATAGAATCTGTAATGAACTGGATATGATGAACAGTAGAATAAAAGAAGATGAAGATGATTTTGATTGATATAATGAAAATAACAGAAAATAAAAGATAGTTTATCAAGTTTTCGAGTGACTTGACACACTCCCAAAGTTAACCACTAGAAAGAACTCTCAAATATTTTCTTGATACCCTCTCCTAACACTAATTCCTCCTATTTATAGAGCTATTTACTTACTTACTCCCCAAGCCAACCTAATAATATTGTACTACCCATATTACCCTCCTCCTAAACCAATCTATTACAATACCGGCCGCCCAAACTTCCACCTTGTCCTCAAGGTGGATAGAAATTGGCTTTATCTTCTCGACGTCGGCAACAATGGGCGAGATCCCACTTCACCTTGCCCGTGAAAGAATGATCTTGCTGTTGGTCAGTGGTTAAGTACAGTTGCTGGTGCTCCCTGGTGAAGTTCATTATGAGTACCAATGACTGATGGATGGACAGGAACTTTGGTGGGTTTGTTAGAATTAGAGACGTGTTAAGCAGTCCTTTATGGTGTTCACGCACGAAACAAAAAACCTGCTCCAATTTATGTTGTAGCTCCTCCTCAGATAGTTCTTTGGCTAGCTCGAGTGTCACACTTGTGATGACAGGGTCCAGGCATAAGGAGGACTTCGTGGATTGTTTTGATGCTTTGGTGCTGTGGGTTTGGAGAATTTGGATGGGGAAATCCAAAAAGAAACTGGGCTGCAAAATAAAAATTTGGGTGGGTTTGATGAAAAGTGGGTTAGAATTTGAATGGGTTTCCCCAAGTGCAGGCCTTTTCTCATCAAGTATTGAAGGGGTGTTAGTAATATAGAATGGGTTGAGTTGATTAAAAAGATGAAGAGTAGAGAAGGTGGGTTTAGAATTTTGGGCCTCCAAAGTGGGTTGGGTGACTTGGGTCTTATTGAATAAAGCAATATTACCTGGTAATAGATTGGTTTAGGAGGAGGGTAATATGGGTAGTACAATATTATTAGGTTGGCTTGGGGAGTAAGTAAGTAAATAGCTCTATAAATAGGAGGAATTAGTGTTAGGAGAGGGTATCAAGAAAATATTTGAGAGTTCTTTCTAGTGGTTAACTTTGGGAGTGTGTCAAGTCACTCGAAAACTTGATAAACTATCTTTTATAATGTTATGGACTGCTCCCAGGGAAAGGATCCCACATCGACCGTATGGGAGGTTGGTGTGTGGTTTATATAGGACAATGGGCTCTCCTCTCTTTGAGCTAGCTTTTGGGAAGTGCATTCCTATTGTCCTATAACAGAATCTAGAGCATGGAAGTCTTTAATGGACCAAAAAGAAAGGAACAAGATTGTAAATGTGAGGAAAAAAGGCAAGAAACTAGACAACAAAAGCAAAAAGGTATAGGGAGGCAAAAGATAAGCACACACCATGGCTACCAGTGAGACAGGAAAGTAAGAAGTATGCCATAGAAATAAAAAAATTAAAACTAAAGTTCATAATGCTGTAGAACAGTAGAAGGTGCTCTACTGGCCAGTTTAAAAAATGTTACAAAGTGCAACATGTAATACAGAGGACCTGAATTTAGGTAAGGACATACTATAAACAACATTTATCATGGGATTCCATAACTTATTGGTTATTGCTAACCTGTAAAAATTTCAAAACACTATTGTTTCCCAAAGATAAATTTCAGGAGCACCGGTTCTCATCATTGTTACTCATGGGATTCACTAATTCTTTTCCTCTCATGATTTTGGCGTTTCATCTAAAAAGGAGGACGAAAACAAGAAGATGGTAAATACTCAAGGTGATCCTTTCAGTTGTCTCACACACTTGAGGTTCTAAGATGAAGTATGAGAACCAAAATCTGGTTTTTGAATGCGGCGCATGAAAAAGATGGATCACCCAGGAACACAAGGGCATCAAACTTAAACATGAAAATTAATGGCTGAACGGATGCTTGAGGAGAATAATGGGATAGACAAGTTGCAATAACAATTAGAGACGATTAATAGTTTGTTAGCAATAAAGCATACGATAAATAAAGAAATCAAAGCCAAAAACACTATTAAACAGACCTACAAGTCAAAAATTAGAATGCAAAATAAGCAGTCCAAGACTAATGTAAAATGCAGCCAGATTCCATTGCAATGCTGCTAGTAGAGCATTTCTTAGTAACAGCTCGTTTCGTATTTTTTAGAAATTGAAAGGAAGGGAAAGGAAGGAAAGGGGAAAGAAGGGAAGATAAGAAAAGGTAATTATTGTTTTCCCTTTGTTTGTTTTGGTGATAACTCTCTGGTATTAATGAAATCCTGGTAAACCTCCAAACATCCCATTATCAGTTTCTATAGATGAGGAACTTATTTCAGTAAAAGAGCAAATACAGAAATATACATAGAAAATAGAATCAAGCATTGTAGCAAAAATTGGAGACAAATATTGCATGCTAATTGCAACATACTCACATTAGAAAGAGACCCAACCAAGCAACTCTATTAACACACAGAGACTTGCACGCCTTAAAAGCTCGTTATTCCTCTGCAATAGATACTACAGCCACTTTTCAGTATCCTCAACTCACATCAGATACCCCATATTTCAACAGCCTATATGTCATTTATCAGCAAGATATAATTAACAACCCTTACAATAAAAGTTTCTGATACCATGAATATGGATATGAGATTTTCTTACAAAGTTACACTAAAATTAATTACCATCACCACCATTTATTACCGCTTGCCAAACAGGCCGTACATGTTCTGGAAAAACTGAGAAGAGCTCAACACTAATTAAGCCAAAAGTTCCTCTTATTGCGTCCTTTCTTATTTTCAAAGAAATTATATCACCTTTCTCAAAAATTTACATTCCCCACCACCCAATTGAAAGATAAATCATCCCAATTAGAGAGGAATTCAATAGTTTACATGTCACCCATTCATCCACTCTATCTCGGCAACCACCTTTAGCAAAACATTCGATCATAAATTTTCATATTTCATTCAATTCAATCACTTGGGAAGAGCCCGATAAATTTCACTGAGTTAAAGAAAGCAAATGACTGAAAATTGCACAAGAAAAAGCCAAAACTGAAGCAACCATGATATAATCACCAAAATCGGAATAAGAACTAAAATTCAGAATTAAAACGAATCTAAAAATTCAACCACGAATTTCTGAAATGAATTAGAAGGGCCTTAAAGAGGGAAGTCAAGAGCAAAGGAAAGCTTACGATCTCGACCACCGCGAACACCGCCTCTGCTGGGATGATACATTTTAACCACTAACGATTAACGAGTAACGCCGTAGAAGGAAGGTATTCTAGCAGTTTGGTCAATCTATATATTTTTGCTAGATAATTGCGAGAGATTTAAGTTTGGTCCGGTTCTTTATCTATTTTTAAAGAATCGGGCACGTTATCTATCTTAATCTTAATCTTAATCTTAATCTTAATCTTAATCTTAATCTCTATATAAGAAGGGGAAGGAAGATGGTGTCCCGTGTGACGTGTCCCTAAGGATGGCAATGGGTCCAGAATCCTACCCAGACCCTACCCTGAAATTAGGGTATGGGTCTTAATTTTTTGGACCCTATGGGTAAGGGTAGGGTATGGGTCTTGGTCCTATCGGATAAGGGTATGGTAAGGGTCCACTCCTCAAATACTCAGATCCTACCCAAACCCTACCCATAGACCCATCTAAACTAAAGTATATATTTTTATTTTTTTTTAATATTAAAATAAATATATATATATATAAACATATATTTCCAGCAGACTTCCAATAAAACTAAAACACTCCCTCAGTTAGGAACCCTAGCCGCAAATTGCAACCACATAAAAATATATTTATTTATATTTTAATCTATGAGACTTTTGGGATGTGCAAAAAATATGTATTGGTATGGAATGTACGTGATATCATGTGTGCTAATTGCAAAATTAATATATGAAATTGTGCTTAACGATTATATATACATGTGAAAATTTAAGCAGATTTATTTTTGTGTTGGACCCATTTTAGACCCTAGATCCTACCCAAACCCTATGGGTACGGTTAAGGGTCCTAAAACTTTTTACCCTATGGGTATGGGTAGGGTATGGGTCTACATCCAAAAGTTAGGGTATGGGTAAGGGTCTAGTCTTACCCTACCCATTGCCATCCCTACGTGTCCCCCTCTAAAAATACTAAATTACCATGAAAAATTACAAAAGATAACAATTTAAGAACCCTTTCCCATTTCAACTTGTCATTCTAAACAAGTTAAAAATTAAAGACTTCAATCAAAAAATTAAATGAACAAGATATCTTAACCTTTTTTTATAAGAAAAGATGGTATATATGACGTCCCACTGAAAAGTCTGAAGCACTCACTACATTTAATTCGCTTTAATTCAGTCAAACCAACTCATTATGACTATGTTTTCTGCTCAAAATTCATTCACAAAAAATTAATATTAAAAATCACTCACAACCGTTGTTAGTGTTTTACATTAGCGAATTAATATATCTAAATTTATCTAATTATTAATCTTTCACATTTTAAATGTAATTATAACTATAGTACGGATGGAATATATATAATAGAATAACAAGTTTTGAAATTAACGCACGCATTACGTGCATATAAGGCTAGTATCATATCATATATAACTAATATATAAAGAAGAGTCCAAAAGTCAGCTCACGAGGTCGCGACATTTGCCGTCCTCATTGGACGTCATTTGTCGCGCTTATTAACTGTCATGTCATTTTTATAAATATAAATAGACTTACAAAGTAATAAAAATATATCTATGGAATTTAGGTTAAGAAAAAATAGAGTTGCACTAGTGGAAAAAACCTTAAATGACACAAATTAACTGATCCAGTTCTTTAAGAACCAGATATGTTACAAGTAAACTGATCCAGTTCCTTAAAAACCAGATCAGTTATTGTCGGTTTTTGGAGCGAAAAATGTCAAACATTAAACTGATCCGGTGCATATGAGGAACCGGATCAGTTGGGCTTAATAACATTATATAAGCGCGGCCCACTTATCCTCCCCTCACTCCTCTCAAACCCTAACTCCCTTACTCCTCCCTCCTCACACGCCTCTCAAACCCCCTCAACAAACCCTAATTCCCCTATCTCCTCTTCTGATCTCCTCCCTCTCAAACCCACGCCACCAACCACGCACCCTCTCTCAGTCTTCTCCTCCCCTTGCCACGCCACCACCCACACTCCTTAACTCTAATCTTCGTCGCTCGCCACTCTCACTCGTCACTCGTCTCTCGCCACTCTCACTCGTCACTCGTGTCTCACGAACCAGATCTAAACAACTCTCCGGCGCTGTGTTAACCGTGAAAGGCAATTGTTCGTACTTCGTCGCTCGCCTCGAAAACGAATTTCAAGGTTTTTTCGTTTTTAATTATTGATTATTTTTGTTTTTGTAATCCCCTTTGTAATTCCAGATCCATGAGTTAATTATTTTCGTTTTTTAAGTTCGTTTGTATTTTCAGATCTATGGTCAAATTTATTTCGTTATTTCTTTGTAATTACTCGCCATTATATTTCGTCTGTTTTCGTTTTCGTTTGTAATTCCAGATTTGTAGTTAACAAACGAATTTTCGTTATTATAACGTGCCTTATGCCTTATAAATTTGGTTTTTCATTTGTTTATAATTTTTTATATTTTCTGCCATTTATCTAGTTTGTTGATGATAATATTTTCCTATATTTCGTTTGTGAATTACGTAATTTGTCGTTGGAGAACGAATAGTTAGTTGATATAATATTTTCAAACTAAATAATATTGCGAAGATTTCACATCTAAATATTTACAAACTCGCGATTGTCGTTTGTTGCCTTTTAATTAGTTTGTTGATTATTACGTTTATGTTGTTAGTCCACTCACTCCACTATCGCTGTGAATAAGTTTTGAACAAAAATAAAAAAAGCACTTTATACAAAGCACAGTACTGTGCTTTGTATAAAGTGCTTTTTTTTTACCCCCCACAATTTACTCAACTGATCCGGTCATGGCACAGAACCGGATCAATTAAGTTACTTAACTGATCCGGTCATGGCACAGAACCGGATCAATTAAGTTCCTTAACTGATCCGGTTCTATGCCATGACCAGATCAGTTAATTCCTAACTGATCCGGTTTGATCCGGATAAGTTTACTCCTCCTAGTCGCTCCGACCCCATTCGTTCCGGTTAAAAATCGGATCAGTAAGACCCATTTTGACTAGATAAGATGAAGTTTCTTCCATTAGTGTTGGGTTCACAATGAAAAACTTAAGTATAGTATTTCGATAATAACTTTTAATATATATATATATATATATAGTTCGGAAAATTATAATTTTTGTACCATTGGAAAGTGTTTAAAAACTACTTTAAAATAAGATCCATTTATACTATATTTAAAATTTTATATTGAAGTAACGTATAAAAAGAAATATTGAATATACTAACATATTAAAGTAACAAACTGCAATTAGATTTAGAAATTCAATTAGAATTAGGAATTTTCTACAAAACCTATTAATGTTAGAATTAGAATATTCAATTTTATTACATTATAACTTTGTTGTTGTATGTTGGACGAAAATACGTTCAAATAGGGTATGTGAAAATTTCAAAAGTCTACATCTTCTCCATGAAGAGAACGAGCATTTTCCCGGGTCCCAAATACTAGTAAACTAATTATTTATGTTTTTCTTTTGCATATATCTATGTTTCAGATCTTATTCTTTTTTCCATGAACTTAATTCTACTAAAACTAATTGCGAAATAAAGGTTCGCATTTCTATATTATCTGAGGTCACGAATCATAAAAAAGGCGGAAGTTTGATAAGTGTTAATATGGTCATGATTGATGAAGAGGTATTTTTCCCTTAATTTTTTTTATTATTATTATTGAGCTCACAATGTTGGAATTTTTATTCTAAAACTACTAGCTACTTTCTTATTTCCTAATTCCTATTATCATCTTATCTTTTTCGTAACCTTTGAGGCTCTAATCTTGATTGTTGAAGTTATGGCTATCTATTAAATTATTTCCCTATACTTTCTTAAAGTATCATTCGGATATTTTTCATGTTAAAACTGTGTTAGCTATTATTGGTGATATCAATTATTGGGATAATATCAAGCTTCAAAATTTATTTATATGATTTCTTCAGACAACATGATTCTAATTCATGATGTCATCCATATGATATTTATATTACTCTTTTATTTTGAAGGGTGATTATATACATGGAACAATTCCAACAAGCTGTGTACCATCATTCTGTATGAAACTTACTGAAGGAGGCATTAAAAATTTTGCGGTTAATCCAAACAAGGACATATTTCGTGTTGTCAGTGATAGTAAAATCATGATTCCATTTTTCTACAATACCATCGTCAAGGCCCTTAAACACGATGATATTGTTGTAATACCAAATCATAAATTTGATTTCATCAACTTTCACAATCTAGAGCATCGCCGCAATCAAAATACTGTTTTGACATGTATAATAATACTATGCTTTCCTACATCATCTATTAGTCATTTTATTAGTCAATTTTCTTAATCTAATATATATATAACCCAATCTACACGTGCTTTCTTCTCTAGATGTGGTTGGGGTTGTCATCAATGAAGTCGATTATTGTCGTTTTCTAGAAGTTGAAATAGAAGATATATGATATGCATTAATATATTAATTTTATTTCTTTATGTAGTTTTGAAAATTTCAATTTTAATTTGATTATATTATGTTTTCTGACTATTTCTAATTATAATATTTATACTCTCTCTTTTCCATTAATGATCAGGGAAAAGCAAATCAAGGGGAAAATATGGGACCAACATAGACTGGATTATATACAAATGAAAGACAAAATAGATGATCCTACAAAAGCATTTGTTGTAGTATTCGCTTCTTTTTTGGTCAGAAATCAATATGGTAAAATTTATTTTACTCTTTCCCTTAGTAGTAATTTTTAGATGGAGTATATTTTACTTTCTTTAGCTAATTTTCGTCAACCTTAATCTCACAGGTACTACAACAAATAAGTGAACTACACCAAAGTTTCATGGCATTACAGTACCCACTCCTTTTCCCATATGATGAAGACATCTATTATATCTGCATACCATATCAGGCCATTGAGGGACGCAAGAAAGGGAAAAGACAATGTATAACTGTGAGAGAATATTACGCATACAGGTTGCAATAAAGAGAGCATGAATTCCAAACACTGCTAAGAGGTGGCCACCTACTGCTACAATTTATAGTTGACTGATATTGTGTAATGGAAGCAGAAAGGTTATCATACATCAAAAATAACCAAGCTACATGAAGATGCGATATTTACAACAACCTATGTGACGTAATTCAAAAAGGAGATTTGATCGGTGCCTCGGTAGGAAAAAGGATCATTTTACCGACATCCTTTACTAGAGGACCAAGATACATGCGACAAAATTATCAAGACGTTATGGCAATTTGCAGATGATACAACAACCCACATCTCTTCATAACATTCAAAGCAGACTCGAGGTGGCTGGAAATTGAGAAAATGTTAGAACAAATAGAAGGGCAAAGAGCAGAAGATCGACCAGATGTTGTAGAAAGAGTTTTTAGACTAAAATTGAAACAATTGATGAAATGTCTTAAAGAGAAAGGGTACTTTGGTACCGTTGTCGCAGGTAAATAACAAACTTTTTTGAATAAACTCCTACTTCCATAATGACATCTTTAGAAAATTTTAAACTTCATTTCTATTGCAAATGTTTACACTATAGAATTCCAAAAGAGGGCTTACCTTATGCACACATACTCCTATGGCTCCACGGAGATGCAGTGCAACTTTCTAGAGAATACATCAACATCATAATTCATGCTGAGATCCCAGATAAGACAACAAATCCAAAACTATACAACATTATCTCAAAATTCAATGTCCATGGACCATGCGGAAATGCAAATAAAAAATGCCCATGCATGGTTGATGATAGATGTAGCAAAAAGTTTCCAAAATCATTCAATGAGGTCAATACTTTCGGCGACAATGGATACCCAATCTACAAAAGAAGGGATAATGCCAGGTAACGATAAATTGAGAAAGAAGAATATTATACTAATTCAAGTTGGAAATAACCTATTACATATACGTAATCACACACACTCTATTTCAACTACATTGCTCATTCTTAATTTAAACCAAGTTTGTTAAGAACGATGAGCAACTATTAGACAACAGATGGGTGATCCCCTATGATCCTAGATTGTTGTTGATGTTTGATGCCCATATAAATGTTGAATGGTGCAACACAGCGCGGGCAATTAAGTATTTATTCAAGTATATTTCAAAAGGACCATATAGAACAACCATGGTTATCAAAGATGACAACAAAGATGAAATCAAATCATACTTGGATTGTAGATATGTATCATCATGTGAGGCAGCATGGAGAATATATGAGTTCGAGATTTAAGAAAGGAATCCATCTGTCATGCGGCTTTCTGTGCATTTAGAAAAAGAACACGGTGTTGTTTTGAGGAACAATGACCACTTGAATGTAGTCGTTAACACAAACCATGTTCATGAGACCACGCTTACTGCATGGATGGACACTAACAAAATATACCCCGAAGCAAGGAGCTTGACATACGCACAATTTCCAATGGAATATGTGTGGGACAAGGGATGGGAGAAGAGAAAGAAGGGACGAAGCATCGGAAGGATAACATATGTTCACCCAACTTCTAGAGAGAGGTATTATCTACGTCTACTACTGAACATTGTTAAGGGACCAACAAGCTTCAAAGAAATTAGAACTGTAAATGGTTGTCCATATCCATCATATAAAGAGGCTTGCTACGTCCTTGGGGTTTTGAACAATGACAAGGATTGGCATGCCGCAACAAAAGAAGCAAGCCAGTGGGCTATGCCATCCAAACTAAGGGAGCTATTTGTGACAATATTGTTATTTTGTGAGGTGACAGACATAGCTAGCTTATGGGAAGATTCCTATAATTACCCATCATAGGACATACAAAGAAAGAAAAGGAAGTTGTCCAGACATCCAGATCACATCCTAACTGAGGAGCAGGTGGGGACATATAATCTTCTTGAGATTGATAAAATCCTAATGAAGTATGGGAAGTCATTAGTCGATATTAAAGCCATGCCACAACTAAACTTCACAGAAGTAGACTTTGTAGAAACTAGACTTATGCAAGAAGAGCTCAATTATGACCCAAAGATGATGTTTGATGAGTGGACAATAAAAGTGAATCAACTCACAATGACTAATTAACTGTATACAAAAGGTTGGTTGAAGCCGTTGAAAATAATACAGGGGAGATATTTTTCGTGTACATGCATGGAGGAACAGGTAAAACGTTTCTTTCTAGCACCATCTCAGCAAAGTTCCGGGCAAAGCGTAAGATTGTACTAAATGTAGCATCATCAGGTAAGAAAGAAAAATTCAACACATTTTTTTTTTTTAAATTCTAACTAAGTACCAATTCAAATAAAATTCAATTACTCATTTTTATTGCGTTTTAAAGTTATTCCCTATGTTATTCCACTACTCTTTTCACCTTGAAACATATTACAGACATTGTTGCATTGCTATTACATGGAATCAATGTAATGTCTTTATCCTTAAAATAAGCATGAGGGTTCCATAAGGAGGTGGACATTATGATAAGAGTCAGAGGAACAAAAGATTCAATTAATGGCTTTTAGCCATGGGTGATGGGCGATTGGAGGGAAAAAGGCAGGGTAATGAGGTTGAAGAAATTTGGATAAGAATACCAGATGAGCTAATAGCCTAAAGTGGAGCTATTAACCTCGAAATTGCAGCCAAAGCGATATATTCAAAATTCGACTTGAAACATTGTGATGAGAATTACTTGAGAGAAAGAGCAATACTTACGCTGCTAAATGAAACAACCGACTGCATAAACAACTACATGTTAAGCCTAATTCCTGGACATGAAAAGGTGTACAAGAGTTGCAATGAAATTTGTTCATCCTCAAAAGACACCGATGAACAGATCACTAACTATAGTACAAAGTATCTCAATGGTTTGAATCTACAAGGTTTGCCACCTCAGGAGCTCAAACTGAAACAAGGTGCCCCAGTGATGCATCTGAGGAATATCAATCCTTCACAAGGACTATGTAATAGAACCCGGCTGATTATTACACACCTTGGAAAATTTATAATTGAAGCAAAAATAATTACGGATTTGAAGAGGGGGAACAAAGTATTAATACCAAGGATCGTAATGACATCAACAAACAACAAGATACCTTTTGTACTAAAACGAAGGCAATACCCACTCAAGACATGGTATGCTATGACGATAAACAAGAGTCAAGGACAATCACTCAAACATGTAGGTGTTTACTTGCCAAATCCTGTTTTCAGCCATGGACAACTGTACATAGCAGCCTCAAGAACAACATCACCAGAGGGCTTGAAATTGTTCATCGATGATTCGAACCAGAAGTATAAAAGACACACCAAAAATATTGTCTATAAAGAAGTCTTCTCAAACTTACCTGAATTATAATAGGATACTAGAAAAGACTATCAAATAATAAAGTGAACTTATGAGTTATGTTGTTTAAAATACTAATTCAAAAAAATGGGCTTCCAATTGTACTTTCCTAATACCCACGATGAAAATTGTAAATAGCATTGCAGACTTATTAGTAATTAGTGGTAGTTTCTATGGAAGAGCATCAGCGACATCCAATTCAAGAAATGGTACAAAAAAAAACCCCTAAAAGAAATTAAACAAATTATGAACATTACCTCTCTTGGCCATCAGAGTCCTAAATATGAGATTTAATTACCATATTAAAGAAGAGTAAAGCTCCGAAAACCAAAATGATGCCCAACAGATCGATTAAGGAGAGAGAGAGAGAGATTGATGAGTAGTGGACGAACTTATTGGGCGATGGATTTGATCCCGTAAATCACTTGATTCTTGAAGTTTGCCTGAAGCATCCTATATGATCTATTGAAGTGCTGGTAACCTACTAAAATAAATTCTAGAAAACCCATATGAAGAAATTACTTAATTACACAAAAACCCATGATATATAATCATACGCAAACCCAGAAAAAGGGAACAATTTTATTTTATGGGTGTTACTTCGAGAGTGCTAATTGAAGAGAAGCAAAAAGAGATGTGTAGTTCTCAAAGAATGACGAGAGAATCTCTTTCTACAACATCAAGAGCTTTAAAGAGGTCGTTTGGTTGACAAAATTTAAAGCTTCAATCACTTCTTTCATATTTCTTCTATTGATTTATCTCTATAATGGGGTTTTAGTATTTAGTGGATGCCATAGGAGAGGGAAAGGGTGATACACATACTATTTTGACCCCCCATCAGGCCATCATACAAAAGGCAATATAAATATTAATTTTAGTTATTTCATTGTACGCCACAGGGGGAGAGTGAGCAATTATTGGGATACCATTTAATAATAGACTTAGCTACAATATTCAGTTAAATATTAAAAAATATAAAATTTATATATCGCAATAACAAGTTTAGAAATTGGAGTACAATGATAAATACTTTCTCCGTTCTTTTTCTACTGCAACTATGGGTTTGTGCATGGTTTTTAAGGAAATGAAAAAATGGGTAGTTTTGCATAAAGGTATCCCTTTAATTAACTAGAGTATGGGATAAGTAAATCCTTAATAAAGTAAACGCAACTATATGAGGCAATTTGAATAATTAATGATGGTTTAATTAACATAAAGTAAAGGCAATATTATCAAATATAGTTGCCTTTTTTTATTAAAAGTGGAGTGGTCCCAATAGATGAAACTACCCAAAGTGGTAATTGTTGCAATAGAAAAAGAATTGAGGAAGTACATAAATACAATGTGTTAAAAAATCACATTTTACAGTAACACAAAATCAACAATGCTAACAAAAAAATAGCAAAAAAATAAGATAAAACAACAACACGTGCAACGCACGGGCTTCAAAACTAGTTACAAATAAAATAAAAATAAATAAATATTTAGTGTACTTTTTTTTAAGAGTTAATATTGGGTCAGACTCGTCTGACCGTAACTTATGGTCAGGCGAGTATACATTTGAAAATCTGATAGAAAACTTTGAATATATGATTTGAAACTTTGATTAGCTGATATGAAAATTTGATTATCTATTATAAACCTTTGAATATATGACATATTTTTTTATTATCTGACCCACACAACTGAATGTCTGAAATAAGATATTCAATGTCTGATATTAGATATTCAATGTCTGATATCAGATATTCAATGTCGGATATTAGATATTCAAAGTATTGTATTAGATATTCAATGTTTGTATCAGTTATTCAAACTTTGAATATATGATTTCAAACTTTAAATATATGATTTTAAACTTTGATTATGTGATATAAAAATTTCAATATCTAATAGGAAATTTTGATTTCCAATTTTTTGACTTATTTGGAATCACTTCCAACATGTTTTTTGCACCGAATAATTCATTGCACTTAAACTTACAGGAGGATGTCGGCTTCTGCCGGAGGACATCTTCAGTGACGTTCTTCTTCATAGCCTCCAGTCGCACCTCCTCCTCTTTCTCCGCGCGACGTTCTTCTTCATAGCCTCCAGCCGCACCTCCTCCTCTTTCTCCTTGCCGCGTCCTCGGTTCCCCCCCTTCATCTTCGTCGAAAACTCGAAAATTGATCTAAATGTTGAACCGTCCAAATTCAGAAAGTCGAACGCATTGCTGAAGGGTTTCGAAGTTTGTGGTCGTGGTGGTGGAGCGAAGGAGGTTGATGGGAGGAGAGAGAAAGTGGTGGAAGCCATGGATGGGAGGAGAGAAAAAGTGGAAGTTGATGAGTGAATTGCACGAGAGAAAGGGAATGAGGTTTGATGGGCTAAAAGGATAGGTTGTCTGACTAAATGTTTGGGTCCGACAATCTGAACCAATACTTTCACTTTTTTAATTGCAGCACTATGAATCCTAAAAAAATAAAGATTTTGCATCATTTATCTATTAATGCTAACCTAATTTTTCTTCGATTGATATATAATCAAACTGTTATAATGAAGTAATGGATCTTTCAAGTTTATGCGTGAGATTCTAATTCTCATATTATTTCAATCATGATTAATGGCTACATTCAACTGGGATCATTTTAAGAAAAGTTTAGAATTAACTTATAAGATGTTGGATTACCTTAATTTATATTTGTATCAAATTTTTACAATTCATATTAATAATTAGAGATATTAATGGATCATTGTGCATTAACAAATATAAAAGTCAAATTGTTGCAACTTTGTAAAAAGTAGAGGAAGTGCATTATTGTCCGCGTGGAATATGGAGGACGGATCATGAAGTGTCTTTATTTTGAACTTTAGCTGAAGTAAGTCTAACCATATTTGGTATATGTAGACACATAATCGTGTCTCCCCATTTAAGGGTCCAATGATGAAACATACCGCAGTTTTAGTTGGCGCAACCCAACGGAAGAGCAATCCGAAGAGCCAACCCAAAATAAGTTTAAAGTGTATTTTGAAATCTTATTCGAAAGCCCAATTAATTATTCATGATAATTAATTGTATTTTAAGCCCACAAAATATTTTGAGTCCATTTTAAAAGCCCAATTGTTTATTTATTTTTTTTAATAAATATTCAAATAAATTGAAATCAGATATTTATTCCGCAAAAGTCAATTTCCAGATTTTAAGGGATAAAAACAATCTTTTGAAATGCGTTTAAGAAATAAACCTGACAAATGAGTTGAACGCAGGCGGCGCGCCTAGCGCGCCACGTGCGCCCAGCGCATTGGCCAAGCTGTGTCAGGCACACCAATCTGCGCTTAACACGTGGATCTGTGAGTCACACAGAGTCCTGCGCTTGGGGCACCACTTTGTGTGACACACAACCTTTCTTTTTATCTTTTTTTTAAACACGCGTACAACGTGTACGTTTCCTATTGGGCTTGCCGCATCAGGCGCACCAATGTGCGCGTGACACGTGCATTTGCGCGTGCCATGTAATCCTGCGCCTGGTGCAGGTAGGCGCATGAGGCGCACACTCCTTTTTTCTATAAATACCCGATTTCCCGAATCAAAGCACAGTTTTTCAATTTTATTTCTCGAGCACTTCAAACCTCCAAACACATCAAACACATTAATCCTTTTTACGTTCTCGATCATACCGTGCTTTTGGTTTTAAGATTGCTCCTCCTGAAGGTCATTATGCTCTTAGGCCTAAACCGTACATGTATACTCCTGAGGACCCTTGAATAATTCCTTTATTTATATTGCCTTGAAGTTAGTAATAATTTATTGTCATGATGTTGATATTTAATTTAATAATCATGTTTATTGTACATTCTAACCTCTCTTCCTCTAATTTTTGTATATAATATTCATGTTGCTTTGATTGTTCTATGCATACTTTTATCATCCACATGTTATTATTGCTAAACAAGACCTAAGGAACTGTTCTAACTAATTCAGATAATTTGGACAACCTGTTAGGTACCTTGTAATATTATTGCTTAATAATTTGTCACTAAAAAATAGTCTTTTATGTGTTTCCTGAACCAATTTAGACTAATATTTTTAGGGTGCTTAAAACGTTATATGGTTATTCTTTTGCATAAAACTATGATATGAATCGATATTTAGTAAAGGCCAGCAATGGGCAAACGTGGTTCATTATGACCATATTTGTACCCTCACCCCTGAACTCAATTTTTGGTTCATTGACCATCTATGAAGTCATGACGGGAAAATCTATATTGGATAAGTCCCTAAGATGTCCCTATAGTTTTCAATATCCAATTAGGTTTATAAGTTTTCCTTTAAAGACTTTTTGGCGACTTCAAAACAAATTTCAATAAAACTTTAACAATGGGGTAGTCAGATTCGCGTTCACACCGCGGTAGGCAAAAATAAAATCACGCCTACAATTTGGCGACTTCATTGGGGAGGATCTTAAAAAAATTTATTTTTGTAAATGAGTGGGTGAAACTTGAAAAATACGATTCATTCTCTCTTTTTATGCCTTATAATAATATATTATTTTGCATATGCATGGCTATTGTTCAGCCACCATAAGGACAATTTGCCTTGCCTCATTAGCACATGTTCTATGTGTGAGGTCATCCCCGGGGGGATTTGCGCGTTGTCCTTCCAAAAAGATTCCTGAGCGATAGTGTTGGATCTTAGTCATAAGCAAACCTACCCATCCATGGCATTGTTCTCTTGTTCCTGACTTAAGAACTGGAGTGCGTATTACACGTGGCCACCTCTTTAAGCAGGGGTACGAAGCGTGGGATCAATCTCTTAGTCATGGACCCTTTTCAGCCTTAACCTAAACCCGACCATAGTTGAATGTAGAACTGGACTTTAGGTTGAGAACTCTTGCATCCATGTTACTTGACATTTATGTGTGATTGCAATTTTTGCCTGCTGTTATTTTATTAACATATTGATATGCCTTGCGCCTAAAAATTCGCGTCAACATAGATCGTAATTTTCATCCTAACTTTCACCAAATCGCCAATATGCATGCCGCGGAGCAAAGGCACCAAACGCATAGTCAATGCGCATTAATTTGCGCTAGGCGCACCGTTCTGCGCAAGACGCATAGTCAACGCGCCGCGCGCACACGGTTGCGTGGCGCGCAGTCTATCCGTCCCATGTTTATTGTTGGTCTGGCCATTGTTCCGCGTCTAAAAAAAAACTAAACAAGGTCTGTCAATTTGCCAGTAGGTGCTGGTCTGTCAAAATTGTTGTTATCATTATATCAGTCGTAGCGTCCCGAAATCATGTAGAATTCGCTAAAACATCGCCTAAATTGCAAAAAGAATGTGTCTGGGAACAGTGCGCAGTCTATGCGCCCGACGCACCGCGCTCCGCGATCGCCGCACCGTGTCTGCGCCGCGCGCACCTCTCGCTGCGTGGCATGCTCCTTGTGCGTCTCATGTTTCTTTTTACCAATTTAGACAATGTAGTGGCCGATTCCGCATTTTTTCCCCGTTTGCATGCATGCAGAGTTGTTGACCGTTTAATGCGTCCTAGGGTCTAAAATTAACTTCACCTAATTCCAGAAATAAAAAAACACGAGTCTTTTCCTTTTTTTGACTCTTACTACTATTAGGTCTCATTTAAGTGAACGTGTCAGGTTTAGGATTTTTTTGATTATTATTTTCTTTTTTCTTTTGGGAGAAAGTTGGATATTCCTATCCTCCCATCTTACCCCATACTTTTTATGAAAAAAAAATTCACTTTGTTTTCACAAAAATTCCTATCTTTTTCAAAATTTCATCCCATCTTCTATCTCCTATCTCTGTTTCAAAAATTCATCCATCATCCTATATCATATCTTTTCATGTATATTATCCATCCTTTACGTGCACATCATTTAGAATTCCTTTTAGTGTCCATCTTTTTGTAAAAGTCTCACCCGCTTAAGAATTCTAACTCCATTAGAAGTCCATCTAGCACATATGTGTAGGCTCATCCAGTTTCACTCCATTTAGAGATCTTCACCTCATCTAACTCTATCCATGTCATGAGTCTTAACCCCGTTTAGGTTCACCCATTTTAGGAGTCTAAATCCATTAGAATTTCGTTCGTCTTAGGAGTTTCAAATCCATTAGAATTCCGCCCATATTAGGAGTCTAAAACCATTTGAATTCCATTCATTTTAGGATTCTAGACCACTAGGGTTTCATGCATACTAGGAGTCTAGAATCCTTAAAAGTTCATCAAGTCTAGGATTCTAAAGGTCGTAGAATTTCATATCCATTAGGTCTGCATTCATACTAGGATCCTTTTGCATTGCATAGTGTAGGCGTGGATTTTTACTTTTCGCCTACCGCGGTGTGAGCGCGTATTTTGACTACCCCATTGTTAAGATTTTATTGAAAATATGTTTTTGAAGTCGCCAACAAGTCTTTAAAGGAAGACTCATAAACCTAATTGGATATTGAAACTGTAGGGACATCTTAGGGACTTATCCAATGTAGATTTCCTTGTCTAGACTCCATAGATGGTCAAAATGAACCATAGATTGAGTTCGGGGGTGAGGGTACAAATATGGTCATAATGAACCATGTTTGTCCATTGCTGGCCTCTACTAAATATCGATTCATTACAGATTTTATGCCAAAGAATAATCATATAATATTTTATACACCCTCAAAATATTTAGTCTAGGTTGGTTCAAGAAACACATAAAAGACTAATTTTTAGTGGCAAGTTATTTAACAATCAGATTACTGGGTTCCTAGTAGATTGTCCAAATTATCTGATTAATATTAGAACAATTCTTTAGGTCTTTGATTAGTAATAAATAAAAAGTGATAAAATATTACAATCAGGCACAAAAAATAATATGTTCATGAAAAGAAAATAAAAATAAGAAAATAAAATATTGCAGGGAGTTAGTATAATATACAATACTTCCAGTCACAAGAATATACTACCTTCATTTCACAAAAAGTGAAACACTTTCCTTATTTGGAATAGTCACAATAAGTGAAACCAAGCTCTAAATGGTAAAAAAAGTTCACTCTTATTTCAAATATAACACCAAAAAGCAAGAGGGGACCACAACTTCCATACTTCTTCACTCTACTTTATTGTGGTCCCAACTTTCTCTCTCTACATTCCTTGGTAACTCCCCACTTTCTCTATGTTTTACTTATTGTGAAACGGAGGATGGTACATCACGAATAGAATGTTAGTAACTTCAAGAAAATAATAAAATAAAGGTGGTTAATTTAGTTGATCCTCAGAAATTATACCACCGTCCAGGATCGTTGATTTGTACGCATCTTGGAAAATTAAATTGTTGTACGAGTCTTGAAAAAAGTGTGTCTTGTTTATAGGTTTGAGCTGACTTTGATTTTAAAAAGAAAAGTGTGCTGCGGTTCGTTATGTATTAGGCGCAAGTATTAGATGTGGTGTAGTAATAATGATTAGGGAATTAGGCTGTAGGCATTAGGGAGGTGTTAGGAGGATTTGTATTGTTATGGTGATGTGGCGATGGATAATATGGTGTTTGATGATGATATATGTTCAGGTGGGTAATAGTGTTAGGCGGTGCTGTAGGAATAGCTTAGGATGAGGGAGTATTAGTTGTTAGATGTGTTGTGAATATGAGAGTTATGTGTCGAGTGATTAATGATGATGATCAGGTAGTGGGGCAAAGGTATTCGACAAGGAGAATTGTTGGTGATGAATATTGATGAATTTGGTGGGGTGCTGCGAGAGCTTTTTGTGTTTCGAGTTGTGCGAGTGAGGGAGATTGAGAGATCTTGTGAGGGATTTTTAGAAAGTGCCGTGTGATTTGTAGGTTAGCGGTGAGTTATATGAGGGTGTGTTAGTTCTGAATTGTTAGGAGGAAGGGGATAATTATAGGGAAATTCTCAATAGTAATCCTGAACTATGGCTTTTTCTCTTTGGTAGCCAAACTTAATTTTAATTTACAATGGTAATCCCGTGTTTATGGTTATACTTGAGAAAAGTGGTATTAATAACCATTTGTTGTTATAAAGAATTGGTGAAAGGGTTGTTTATAAACTAATTAAGGTTCTTTAGACTAGAATGACATAAGTTCCCTTAGAAAAAACTAATTTTCCTTTTTCTCTCATTGAAAACCTATTTAATTCTCGTATTCAGAAAGAGATGAATGAGAATGTGTTTTTAAAGGATAGTTATGTCTATTAACACTCTAAAATACTTACATAATTTGAAAACAACTCTTTCAACAATTGTATATAACGAAAAATTGTTAATAATACTACTTTTTCAAGTATAACTATAAACACGAGGTTACTATTGAGAATTCAAATTAAGTTTGGTTACCAAAGAGAAAAAGCCGGAACTCAGGGTTACCATTGAGAATTTCCCATAATTATATAGTGTAGGGTTTAGTTAGTTGAGTTGCAATAGATTTTCGAAAGTTAGTAGGTTTCTAAAAGATTTTTATTAAAAAAGATTTTAGAAAAGAGTTAGATAAAAGATATTTAAAAACACTTTGGAAAAATATTATTTTTATAAAAGATATTTTTATTAATAAAACTAATCAATAAAATTAATTAATTCTATTAATTAAATTGGGCTTGCTTGGAAAATGGGTTTTATAAAATTGGGCTTTCGTAAAAAACTATTTTTAAAAGGGTTTTCGAAGATGGACTATTAAAAAGTTATTTTAAAACGTTTTAGAAAGTGGGCTTAGTAAAATTATTTATAAAAAGAGTTTTCGGGAATGGGTTAATAAAACGAGTTAGAAAATGGTTTTGGGCTTAAAATATTTTATTTTAGACTCGCTCTTTATTCTTTCCTTAATCCGAACCAATTGGAGTAGGGTATTAGTCATCATAGGGTACTAAATGGGGAGACACGATTATGTGTCTACACATAGTCCATCATTCATGCACTTCATGCACAACTAGAGTCCATAGGAGTTTCAATGCATCCATGCTCTCCATTTCATCTCATGCATTCCGCATTTAGTAGTCCTGAACTACAAGCGATCTGATTCCCTCTTGTGGGGATATGTAGGCATCCTTTAGAGGTTCGAACGCATAGATTGAGTCATTCATACATGCATTAGGTCTAAGTGCATCCAAAAAAGTCATGCATACATGCATTAGGTCTAGGTGCATCCAAAAAAAAATCATCATGCATTTAGGATATTCAAGATTCGTTCCTAGAAGCTCATCTTTTTTAAAACAAACATACATTCTTCCATTTCATTCCTTTCTCTCCACCATCACTCCATTTCTAATCTCCCGCTTGATGATCCATCACAAGAAATACACAATATGTCAAGCGCACTTCAAGAACAAGTTGACGAGTTGAAGGGTATACTGGTAGATCTTGTAGCACGTGTCGTCAAACTAGAGGCACACTACACTAACCTTCAAGAGAATCGTAGTGCAGATTACAAGGCACTATATAGTTTTGGTGCAATAGCGACTGACCAACAAAGGATCAATGAACTGCATGACATCACACAACACAGTCCGTTGATAAATCCTTCCATCAAATCAGTCTCTGAAAGCTCGCCTCTTTTCAGAAGAGGCAAAATAATTATTGATGATTCACCCAACACCCAAGTATCTACGAAAACAAAGAAAACCTGTGAGATATATTCCAGACCTGCACTAACTCTTACTATGCCTAAAGAAAATATAAGACAGAGTTCATATCCTTACACGTGAGCTATGGCTCCATATTCGAGTATCTTCATTTTAAAAAATTGTTCTACCCTATAGGACCCACTCCAGATCCTGAGGAAGACAAAAAAAGGGCCAAATTGGGACAAAAATGTCTATTGCAAGTACCATGGAGGACATGGACATAGAACTAACGCTTGCTATAAGTTAAAGCACCTTATCCATGACATGATAGAAGATGGAAGGCTTCCAATTCTCTCGAATAAGGCCCCAATAAGATGCATGTCGCTGACATGAGTACAAAGGATTATGTAAAACCCCGACAGGCACAAAAGACCTTCACCCCACTAAAAATGACCTATACTCAAATTTTTCACCAACTGCGGGCTAAAGGTGCGATTTCCCTAATTGGACCCTTAGAAGACCCACCTAAAGAGGAAAGAAATCCGATGTGGGATAAATACTCCTATTGTGAATACCACAGGGGGAGAGGTCACCACACTGAAAGGTGTATGGGCCTTCAGGCGATTATCCAAGATATGATCAATGACAAAAGGCTTCAATTGCTATGAGATCCAGACTGCAAAGACACAACCCCATTCCCAATAGCATATATTTACTAAAAGGTTCGGACTCACTTAGGTCCAATCAGCACGAAATAATACACTTCTTCTCTTTTCATTCAGAAAGAGATCTCATGAAGACCGAAGCGACGAAGCTGTCTCGTTACGCGACGTAGGAGTCTAGAATTAGGATTTCGTTTTTTTGTTTTACTTCTCTTATTTTGCCCAGTCTAATATAGGTTTTTCCCTTTTTATTGCATGTACTCGTGATTTTCAATTAATAAATGAGTCTTAATTTATTTAGGAAAATTTGTCAGAAACCACCTTTTATAATCACTTTTTTGTGAGAAACCACCTTTTAAAAAAAATTGGTTAATTAGCCACCTTTTTGGTTCTTTTTTTTGTTGGAAGCCACCACTTGCTGGAATCCGGCGTTGACCTCGATTTTCCTACATTGACCATCAGATTTTCGCCATTTCTTCCACCTAGGATGCCGGGGGATGCGAGGGGAAAGAGGGGCTTAGGGCCGGGAGGGTGGGGATGGTCGTGGAGGGGTTTCTTGGCAGCAGGTTGCGAGGGGGGAGGGGGTTCACGGGGGATGCGAGGGGGGAGGGGGTTGCCGGGAGATGCGAGGGGGGGAGGGTGGGTTGCACGGGGATGCGAGGGGGAGGGTGGGTTGCCGGATAAAGGGGGAAGAATGGAGAAAATCTGATGGTCAACGTCGGAAAATCGAGGTCAACGCCGGATTCCGGCAAGTGGTGGCTTCCAACAAAAAAAAGAACCAAAAGGGTGGCTAATTAACCAATTTTTTTTAAAAGGTGGTTTCTCACAAAAAAGTGATTATAAAAGGTGGTTTCTGACAAATTTTCCATTTATTTATTCTCTAACCTTGCACTAATGATCGAGCATTAATGGAAATCACGATTGTCGCCTTAGGAAATAAATTTACAATTCTCATGACTATCACTAGTGGAAAAAAGCCCATCTGATGCGGTCAAAACCGGGCTTACTGCTGCGGTTTTGGGCCGCATTAGGTGGGCTCGTAGCCGATGGCAATCATTTACTGATCCGGTCCTAAACCGGATCAGAAAATCATTTTCTGATCCGGTTTTTTAGGAAAACCGGATCAGATAGTTATATAATCTGATCCGGTTTTCCTAAAAAACCGGATCAGAAAATTACCTTGGCGCCAACTTGGTGTATGCAAAGCACACAATCTGATCCGGTTATTTAAAAAAACCGAATCAGATTGTTATATATATATTTATATATATATATAATATTTATATATATTATTATATTTATATGAAGCTTATATTTAAACCTGTTATAATTGGCAAAAAGTATCACGCACGCGTCGTATACAAGTCAAAATGATATTATATACATAATATATTGAGAATTATAAATGTACTACAAATAAAGTTGAAATAAGTACTAAAATCAAAAATAAATATTTGGACCTATATAAGTAGCTAGTAACATAATAAGAACATAAAAACTCAAAGCCGCGACATCATCTTCACATGCAAAAGTCGGTAAGGTAGCGTGCTAGCAAATCCCGAACCTCGTCTATCTCGGCCGTGGTGAAACAACCATCCCTTGGTTTGCCATCGAGGAATACCTTATAAAACAAACATAAGGAAACACACATATATGACTTTAGTTGACTCTAAAGAGATTGAGGAAATAATATAATGTAAGAAATTAAGGAAATCGAGCTTAAAATGTAAACATCGGCAAAAAATGACAATCATTTACCCATAATGGGTTTCAGAGCATGTGAGTGGACTTTTGTTGACTTTAATACTTACATATATACTTATTAGAACTATATATGAGCTTAAAATGAGAGTAAGTGCGGGAGATTAAGGAAAGCTGAGCTAAGAAGGCCAAAATCGGGCTAAAATGACAATCATTTACCCAAAATGGGTTTCAAAAGCATATGAGTGGAATTTACTTGAATCTAATGGTTATAAATGTTGTTATTAGAACTATACATGTCCTAAATGTGGCTACATGTAAGAAAATAAGTAAAATGAGCTTAAAAGGCCAAAATCGTCCCATACTTGGCATTCATTTACCCAAAATGGGTTTCAAAGCATGTGAATGGATTTTACTTAACTCTTATGGTTGTATATGTTGTTATTAGAACTATACATGTCCTAACATGTGGCTAAATGTAAGGAAATAAGCAAAATGAGCTTAAAAGGCCAAAATCGTCCCGAAATGGCATTCATTTACCCAAATTGGGTTTCGAAGTATGAAAAATTATTTTGCTTGACTCTAATGGTTATATATGTTGCTATTAGAACTATATATGTCCTAAAATATGGCTAAATGTAAGAAAATAAGTGCAATGAACTTGAAAGGCCAAAATAGGCTCGAAATGGCATTCATTTACCCAAAATGGGTTTCAAAGCATGTGAATGTAGTTTACTTGACTCTAATAGTTCTATATGTACTTGTTATAAGTATATATGACCTAAAATGTGGCTAAATGCGGGAAAGTTAAAAAAAATCGAGCTTACGAGGCCAAAATTGGCCGTATATTGAGCTACTTATTATTTATGTATAATAATACCTTCTCAAGATCCCCGGCTTCCTTGCAACTTGAAAATATATCGAACATGAACCTCAACACATAGTAGCCACACTCGGTTCCCCCGGGTTGTTGAGCACACTAATTATAAAATTACATAAAAAAAAATCATGTAAGAAACGTACATGTTTGTTTTTTATAAAAGAAAGAAGTAGCTTAAGTAATATCTATTACCTTCATTGCTTTCCACTTAGGAACCTGTCCTGTTCTCTCAACTTTCTTCATACAACTGTAGTTATGTTAATTTCATGTGAGAAGTGGGCAAAGGATGAAATTAGTGAAACATGTTATGCAAATAAGAATTTTAAGTAACAAAAATACCTATTTATGCATGATTTGAGGAGTAAGGATCGTGGTGGATCTTGAGCTGCAGAATCAAACTGATATACTGTGTTGTTTGAAGGACAAATCACAAGGAGCGACCAATGGAGACTAAAATCCCAAAAAAGTTAGGAATCAATCATGTGAGTACTTGTATTGTATAATAATAAAGTGACAAAAATGGATACAAAGTTAAGAACTATACTCTTCAAAACAAGGGGCAAATATGAACTTATGTTGTGCACGTTTAGCTGTTTTGAGACATAGCCAAGCCTCAAATTTCTGGCCTCGGCACCAAAGGGCTTATGCACCCGATCGATACCTTTCCACTCAGGAGAATCAGCCGGATGTTTGATAAAACCGTCCTTCTTCCTTCGTTCTGCATGCCACCTCAAGTTCTTAGCATCTTTTTTAATTAAAAACATGCGCTTGAATCGTGGTATAATCGGAAGATACCACATCACCTTTGCTGGAGGCCCTTTCTTATCACTAACCCCTGCGCGCCTGTAACGCGACTTCCCACATCGAGGACACTCATCCATATTTTCATATTCATTTCGATATAGCACACAATCATTTGGACAAGCATGTATCCTTTGGTACTCTAAACCGAAGGGACACATCAGTTTCTTAGCATAGTAGTTCGACTTCGGTAGTTCATGGTCGTCCGGCAACATATCACCAAAGGCTTGCAACAAGGAAGTGAAACAAGAGTCACTTATACCGGCTTTCGTCTTGATATTATAGAGTGTTATCACTGCCGTCAGCTTCGTGTACCTCGTACAACCGGGATACAACGGTTTCCGAGATGCCTCGGTCATGCACTAAAAAACACGAGGCCGTTTGCCAGCATAATCATCTACCCCCTCCATCATCTCCTCTATATAGTCCCCTTCATCATCATCATCCTCTACTTCATGATCCTCATATTCGTCCTCGATGTTCTTGTCATTCTCAATGACATCAAACTCACCTCCTTCACGCACATCGTTAACAATGGCATTCCCACCATCATATATACCCTCCTCACCGTGCCAAACCCATACATGGTAGTCTTGCCTAAACCCACGACGAAAGATATGCTCCCTAAGCGACCCAATGCTACTAACCATGCCCACATTACAACAATCAACACAAGGACAATAAAACCCCTCGGTTCTCGTTGCGGCTCGATGACTTAATGCAACAGTCACAAAATTCATAGACCCCATCCACGAATTCACACGTGTCGCGACTACCGTACATCCATGCACGATTCATTTCAATCGAGACCTCTAATTAAACACAACCAACAAGTACCTCATGTCAATGACGAACTTCATTACATGATTAGAGTTTATGAACCATATATATTTAATGAAATTAGGCATGCTTTCCAAGGGTCCTTATCACTCCAACCTAACCCATCCTTAGATGTCTAATCTCACTAGTGAATGTATGCCTTCTTTTCGATTCTACGGAAAATCCGGCAAGCATTTCCCTACAGCTTCTCCAAGTACACGATGTAGATATATAGTTATTTATATCTACATATGTACCCAAAGAACAAAAGTAGGGAAACGACGAGCCAAGATTTTCCTCTAGAATCGAAATAAAGGCATACATTCACCACCTAAGTGAGATTAAACATCTAAGAACAGTCCCAAACCGGGGACTATTCAAGACTTACTCCTACTGAGTAAGTCTCGAACGGGTATCTAGGCATATGATATGATGATGCATACATAGATTTTTAAACAACAAAACATTTTACATCTAATCTCAATTCAACGAAAAATATATACATTTTTTCACGTATAAACCAATTTACTATATATGAAAGCAAGAAAGTTGAATATGAATGATAACATACCAATATCAAGGTTGTAAATAGGAAAATCGAACTCAACACTCCGTCACTATAGCTAGCTTTAATCAACAACAAAGTGAAAGTTAACATTAGTATAAATTTGAAAATCAAACAAAACAAAACAAAACAAAACAA
The DNA here is from genome assembly GCA_947648045.1 of Beta corolliflora. NCBI lineage: Eukaryota > Viridiplantae > Streptophyta > Magnoliopsida > Caryophyllales > Amaranthaceae > Beta > Beta corolliflora. The sequence continues at coordinate 9,128,608 of CANSZD010002921.1, read as the reverse complement.
AACAAAACAAAACAAAACTAAACCAAACCAAACTAAACTAAACAAAACTAAACTAAACTAAACAAAACTAATTAAGTACAACAACAACACAACAACCACTACAACAACCATTACAACAACCACAACAACAACAACCACAACAACAACAACCCCACCAAAGCCCTAGTTTTTTAACCTAAAAAGCACACTAACTACTTAAACTAAAATCAAATTAACTCAAATCAATCAACTTTGAACCACCCTTTAACTATTATACAACCTAATTTCACTAACAATTATTCATAAAACTACAATGAATTATAAACTTGAAGTTTCAAATATGAGATTAAAATAAAAGTTATGAACTTTTAGTTACCTAGGAAGAGGTGGAGGAGGAATGTAGTTGTTTAGGGTGGGGTAGAGGACGAATGTAGTTGTTTAGGAGGAGGAAGGTGGAGGTGCGCAAGCTAGGGCAGTGGTGCGCAACCTAGGGCGCCCAGCTTTGGGTGGAAATGAGTTAGACGAATGGTGGAAGCTTCGGGTGGCGCGGAATCAGGTGGTGGCGGCGGTTTGGTGGCGCGGAATCAGGTGGTGGCGGCGGAATCAGGTGGTGAAGGAGGAGGATTGAACTCGCTGAAGGAGGAGAACTGAAAATGGGTGGGAGCTGAAATTGTGTGAATTAGCGAGGGAAAAAAACACGGGACTTTGGGCGGAAAAAAAAACCCAAAAATCTGATGCGGTCTTGAGAACAGGATCAGATTTGTAAAAACCGCATCAGATTATAGAATCTGATCCGGTTCTCTAAAAGACCGCATCAGATTCTTTGCCTAGACTTCCCTCCCATTTTTTCATTGATTTTCGGATGCGGTTTTCTAAAAACCGAATCTGTTACTAAGTGTCAGATAAGGTTTTTTTCCACTAGTGTATTCTAATAAAGGCAATGAACAAATTGGCATAAAAGAGGCATTCCTCCCTTCACTACAACCATTCTTCCATACATAACACTTTTCTCTCTTTAACCTACCTCGTGGGAAGTATATTTGACATCAACTAAATATAAAGGGTTAAAAAAAAGAGCAACAAGAAAAATCAAAGCAAAAAAAAAAAGAAAGCAAAAAATGACGAAAAAAAAGAAAAAAGTGCTAAATATTGAAAATCGAAAAAAGAGGAAGTGTTGCAAATAAGCCCATCAATAGCTTTGTCAAATGTACTTTCTTTTCGAAACCTTCAACCTTCGAAACTAAACCTCCAACTTCATCAAAGGCCTTGACATCCACAACCAAAAACCATTACAAGTCAAATCATATCTCTGTGATAAACCTTCTTAACAACCATGCATATCGCATTCCAATAAGCCGTAAAAGACAAACCAAAGCCCGCTAGGTCGAAAACCCATAAGGAGGGCATCTTCTCATTCATTTGCCTGATCTACGAATGGTCTGATTCTGCTAAAGATACGTAGGAAACCACACCCTGAGGTCCGACCGCTTTAAACCAAACCAAACCTACATCATTATCCACCCTTGCCAAAGACCTCTTCCAAATCAATGCCAAATTCATTGCAAATGGCTCGAAGCAAAATGCTCGGCCACCAATTAAAGTGCTAAGAGCTACGACTGGCCTGATTCCATCATGGATATGTAGGCAACCTCTTTTCAGGCCCGACCATTTTAATTCAAAACATATTTTTTAAGGCTCCCCTAGGCCCATGAGAAAAGCGCGATCTCCCAAATCATGAATTTTCAATGCTCATCCCTACCCTTAGAACTAGACTGGGATTTGAACCTGCATCATTAGCCTACCTCATTGCATGAATCAATTCATTATGACTCTGCCCTTTTCTTATTCTTATTCCCTTCCGTTCTCTCAACTACATTATCGCTTGTAAGCCAACCTTAGCATAACCTTTCAACACTCAAAGACTATGACCGCGCCTCATCTTTTGAGTGTTCCTTTATTTGGCCTTTCTTGTCTTTGTCACCTTAGGAACCCTATACGAAATCTTTGGTCGAAACTTCCACTAAGCGTGACGAGATATCTTCAAAATCAAGCAATCAAGCTGGGTACTTCATCAACTCCATCTTATTGGGGGCTTCATCACTGGTCCACCTAGAAAATCAAAGGCTCCAAGTCCAGACCTATTGACGTACTTCATCACGAGTCCATGTATGACATCTTGGGTTTTAAACCCACACCGATACAAGACCGCACCTATTTGTGGACTCACTTAGGCCCTTCGCGATAAAGCTCGAAGCATATACAACTCAAGCATTACGAGGACTCGTTCTACAAACGTATTTCGGATCCAACATAATTTATCAACCGAATGGATCATCCTTGGAGGCTTCCCATCTCTCCTATTTCATAGGCCCCATGTGTACCTTGATAAGGACTTCATTACAAGTCGATACAAAAGATTGTGGGCTCCGGACCCATATGAGATCCTAACTATTTTATGGGCTCACTTAGGCCCGTAACAAACTAAAGTTAAAGACTCGTTCTACGACGCATCTCGAATCAACCATAACCTACGTGGATCATCTTTGGGGGCTTCCCATTTCTCCTCTTTCAAAAACAGTTTTCTAAACGAAAAATTGAGCTTAGAGGAACAACAAAGCATCATATCATATCATCTGCATTAGTGTCATATCTCTGCATTTGCATTGCATATCTATATCAAGCATTGTGTCAATTTTCCTTTTTATTTTATTTATTTAAACCCTCCCTCCCATCCCTCTTTATGCCTTTCCTATTTTTCTTTTTTTTTGTTGGGAGAAGGTCGACTACGCTCCATTAAAACTTTTTTGTTGTTTCTTTTTTAAAAAGCATATAGCAGTGTATTAGCATAAGTCGTTTGCATTGCATTGTAATTGTTGAGTTGCATTCAGTCTTTTAATTTGCATCCATGCATTGCATCTTAGGATTTGAGTCACACAAAAATTGCATTTATAATAAGAGTCGTTCAAAAGCGTCAAATAGCAATAATGAAAACAACAATCAATAAAGGTGCAATACATATCAATATGCAAAATGTACATGTCATAACAGAAATGCAGGAGCAAAGCAGAAATTTAAGAAGTAGGAGAATCCTGATCTCTCGAGGTGGAAGGATCATCCTTCGGCTCCTCAATGCGAATGCCACTCAACTCGCCCCTATGGGAGCCCCTCTAGTCATATCCTATCCCGGGCTACGACATGAGCTACATCGGCGGCATCTGCGGCATCTACTGCATCTGCATGTGCTGCATCCACATCGGACTAGACCAGGAGTAAGGGTTATAACTTGGGTCCCCCATGAATCCCATTTACCCCATGTCGATCCGTCTAGCAAAAGGATCCGTCTGAGGCCTCTCAGAAGTCGAATCTCGAGGAGTCTGGGTCGAAAGCCTAGACTGGGTCGAGACTCGGGCCTCAGGACGAGGACTACCCTCATGGGGACGAGACTGCATGGAAATGTCACAAAGCATTAGAAATCAGCAACAGAAATACAATCAAAATGCAATATGATAAATTACCTGTGTATATGCGTCAGATCGCCGACAAGGCAGGCTCCTCTTGAGCTTCGCCATCCCATGCTTCAGAGAGTCGACCACTCGGAGGATCTGAACAACAGTCTCCCGGGGAACCTGGAAATAAACGCAATACATAAGTCAAGGCAATTCAAAACAAGTATACGAAAGTTCCTGACTTTCAATACTTACCGATCGCACATGGGCCGGCATGGCAAGAACAGCATGCTGCTCCGCCTCCGGGGCAACGTCAACAGAAGCGCGAGCCTCGGACGCCTCCTGTACAAAAATAAGAAAACAACAATCGTTAGTATTTTGATCAAGTCAATATAAACGCAAGTACACGAGTTCAGGACTCATACCTTGTCAAAACGTACCCGAGGTACCAATCGAGGCACAAGCTCAGCAGCATAGTCCCACCCATGATGGACAAACTCTCGGTAGTCCGCGCGGAGCACCGCCCCATCCTCAATCTCCCGCTCGAGGGCATCCGCGTCCATCATAGTGGCAGGCGGGTCATGAGGTACGAGTAAGGGTGAAGGGGAAAACTGGCGCATAACACGCTCGCTAAGATACCATACGGGGTAATCCTCCCCATAAAAGATGACCAGCTCCCGAGTCAGATCACGAGCCCTTTGAGCCCAGGCAGGCAACTCTAGGTACAAAACCCAAGACTGGAAAGAGATCTGCAGAACAAATAACAAGTCAATGCCTTATCGCATCTGAAAAAAATAAAAACATAATTAGTTGACCTTAAATTACCTAGTCCACCCTGGCTTGCAGGATAGCCTTCCGAGCATCCTTCACCAAGGTAAATCTGCCACCCCTATGTTGCTCCCAACATAGGGCAGCAGGGAAGGAGCGATCCAAAATCCTTTCCGGAGATAGGGCCAGAAAGTACTCATAAAACAAGAACTGCAGCGGCAATATAACATCAGCTTAAATCACGATAACAACATATAACACAAGGGATAGACATGCCCGTACCTCAAGAAGTCTCCAAGGACCAGAAAGGGAGACATGCGCATCATCATCCACCTTCCTGCAGGTAGTACGCAGACAGGAAAGGAGACCGTAATAGCCAAACTCGGCCCAGTCATAAGTATTGTAGGCGTGTTTTTATTTCGCCTACGCGGTGTGAGCACGTATTTGACTACCCCATTGTTAAGGTTTTATTAAAAAATGTTTTGAAGTCGTCAATAAGTCTTTAAAGGAAGACTCATAAACCTAATTGGATATTGGGAAATCATAGGGACAAATTAGGGATTTATCCAATGTAGATTTCCCCATCCTGACTCTATAGATGGTCAAAATGAACCATAGATTGAGTTCGGGGGTGAGGGTACGAATACAGTCATAATGAACCATGTCGCCCATTGTTGGCCTCTACTAAATATCGATTCATGTCAAATTTTAAGCAATAGAATAACCAAATAATATTTTCATGCACCCTAAAAAATAATTTAATCTAGGTTGGTTCAGGAAACACATAAAAGACTATTTTTAATGATATGTTATTAGGCAATCAAAATTACAGGGAACCTAGCAGGTTGTCCAAATTATCTGATTAATATTATAATAGTTTTTTAGGTCTTGATTAGCAATAATAACATATGGGTGATAAAAATCATGAATAGAACAATCAGGCAAGCATGCAATAATATATGAAAATAAATAGAAAAAAAGGAATAAAAGGTTAGAATATACAAAAGTGCAATTTTTATATCAAAGATCTACATTATGAAGGAAAACGTTAGTAATATAAAATTGATAAATTGATTCAAGGACCCTATCCGTGGCTTGGGTCTGAAAGATTGACAACCTTCGGGACGAGCAATCGTGAAGCCTGAGAATATGAATGTTTGTAGATTTGAATGTATGTATTTGTATGTGTTTGTAGATTTGAAAAGTATGAGAGTTTGTAGAGAGAATTCGTAAGATATTCCTAATGTAAAAGTCGAGTGTTAAGTGTGGAAACAACAGTCCTTTAATTCGGAAAATCAAAGCCTATTTATAGGGAAAACGGAACTGCGCTTCATGCGTGAACTGCGCCAGGCGCAGGTGGCTGTGTGAGTCACAATCACACGTGTCAGGCGCACATTGGTGTGCCTGACGCGGCATGATTAATAGTCAGTGCCCACGTGGCACAGGCATTAGAAAAGATAAAATTGACAGCATGTGCATCGCACAGAGACGTGCGCTCGGTGAAGGACTCTGCGTGACACACAGGTTTACGTGGTAGCCTTGTGCGCTTCGCGCACTATAGCTCGGTGTTCACTTACGTGGCAGATTTGTGCGCTTGGCGTAGGCTGGTGCACTCGGCGCACGTTGGTGCGCACCGCCTTGCTTTTGACATGCTTTGATAGTTTTTTGATAAAAACGTGTTTTAAAGATTTTCTTTTATCTTTTAACTCCGGAAATCTGATTTTACGGGATAAAACCCGACTCTAATTATAAAAATATCTTTGAAAATATTTATTTTATTTGGAATAAAACAATTAATTATCAATGAATAATTAAATGGGCTTTTTTAAAGAGTTGGGCTCGAAATACAATTAACGATTTTGGATCAATAAAATATGCTTTAACACTTTTAAAATAGTTTTGGCTCTTCGAACTGCTATTCCCTTGGGTCGGACCAATTAAGACCGCGGTATGTTTCATCATCGAACCCTTAAATGGGGAGACACGATTATGTGTCTACAGAAGCCCCCACTTTGACTGAGGTTCAGGAAATCGATAGTCAAAGTATATGGTGTCGGGACGGAGAACGATTCTAAATGCTCTGCAATTTAGAATTGATCTATATACGTCGGTCTCTGCAAAACAAAGTTAGTATGCAATACAATAACTACAAGCAATTTGATTACATGCAGGAAAAGATGTTAGCAGATAGGTGCAAACAACTCACATAAAGCACATAATGATGCAAATAATGCAAACTTACTCACTAAGTATGCATGAGACGCTATGCAAGGATTAAGGTTATGCACAGCTAAGGAAGATGACACGTCATGCAAGGTCAGGGTTATGCAAGACTAGGATGTATGAAATGTAATCCAAGGTCAGGGTTTTCCAAGGTTTAGAGATCTGGATATGTAGAATTATGGAATGATCAGATATAAATCGAATGATTTTCGAAAACTGTTTTTAGCAAATAATCAGGGTCCGTAAACGAGGTCCGTAGATTACAACTTTTCGGGAATTTGATTTGATTTTGAGGAACCACCACATATAGGAAGCCCCCACTTTGGGTAAGCTTGTCTTGAATTAGGCTTGAGCCTTGACTGAAATGTAGTTGATATGTCTTGAGCACTCAGAGTTCTTTGCTGGAGATTCTTCTTTGAAGAGTTGATACAGGCAAAGTCAGATATCTCTAGAGACCATGGAATTGTCGGAGAGTCCTTGAGGTACAAGGAGAGTTTGGATTGAAAAATAAAAAGTTTAAATTTGTGACTTAAATGAATGTAGGTGGGAAAGGGCTTTTACGAGGCTAGGTTCAGACTCGAGTGTATGTCGGGATCTAGAAAGAGTATGCTCTTGAATTCTAGAAGGTCAAATCATTAGATCTTGATTAATTTTATTTATAATTGAAGCAGTCGGACCTCGAGATGAGAATTCCTACATATCCTTGCGGAATCAGACCATTCGTAGTTCTGGATCTGATTGATTTTTTTGTGCCCTAACTTTTACCTAGGCCGCCCTTTCGGGTTTTCAACCTAGCGGGCTTGGACATACCTTGAAGAAGGAGTTAGGGTTGATGAAAGATTGAAAGGTTTAAGGCTTGAGGTTTTGATGAAGATTCAATTGGTTGGATTAAGGTAAGGATCATGGATTTGAATTATATAGGCTGAGGTTTCGATGGATTGAAGGATTTTGAATGAGGGGTAGTAGAACTTGTGTGCAAACCTCCTAGCTTGACTTTTTTGTTTCTTTGCCTTTGGCTTTTTCTTTTTTAAATCTTTTCTTTTTGTCCTGTGCGTTTTCTTTTGCTTTTGCTCTCTTTTTTCGCACTTTGATTTTTCCACTTTTTTTTTTGTTTATGCCTGGCATTGATTTTTTTTATTTTTTATGTAGTAAGGCTTGCACACAAGCTATTGGTTTAGGGTTTTGGAAGGTTTGCATGATATTTGTGGAGCTTTGATTTTGAATGGATTATTTAGCTAAGTATCATGGAGGATGATGGCTTATGGAAGATGATGGAAGGGATAAGGGAATAACTCATAAACCAAAGTATGTCCATTTTATTTTTTATTTTTTTTAGTCAATATCATTAGGTGATGTGATTTGGGTTTCATCATCGAATTCAAAGCATAAATGAAATGATGGAAGGCCAATGAAAATGAAAATACAATTTTATTTTATTAATTAGAAATAGATAGAACAAGGCTTATTTAAAAACAAAATCCTAAATGACATAGACTCGACAGGAAAGGAAATAAAGGAGCTAGGGGAGGGACTCTCCGACTCAACCTAGAAAACTAGCGTTAAATGACAAAGCCCTCTGCACTGTTGAGACGATGCCCAAGGGGTTGTTGTTATTGTTGACTTTTGCTGCCGGCGGGATTGGAAGTCTGCCACTATCAACCATATCCTGTAGAGCATTCTTTAAGGCCCAACACACAGATGTTGGGTGTCCATTCCCTTGGTGGTACTTGCAATAGGCAATAAGGTTCCACTTCTTGGGCCTATTTTCAGGTGCAGGGTCTGGAGTAGGACCAATAGGCTGTATTGCTCCTTTTTTATGAAGCCTATTGAAGGCTTCTTCTAAAGTCATGCCCAATGGAGTGAAGGTTCTTTGAGGCCTTTGATAGCCTCGCTTTTCAGTAGCTAGAGCATTGACATCATTGCCTTTGGAGCTGGAAGGGTTGTTGTTACTCTTCTTGAAAGAGTTGTTATTATTGTAACCCTTACTCTTTGAGGCTTGTACCTCTTCTTCAATCAATGAGCCTACCTTATGATTTTGGACTAGTATGGGCTTGACGATGACGCTGACATGGGCCTAACTATATGCAAATGCAGACATGGACTACAGTATGCAAGCAGACTGGACTAAATGATCAGACTTTGCTGAGCACTAGACTTTGAACTTACAATAAGCAGACTAGACTCAAGGTAGGGTAGACAATAGAGGTATGACTTGATCTTTTATAATCTGAAGACTTGATTAGGGTTTACGTACTAGACTTAGGGTTGAACTTTTATAGTCCGAAGACTTGACTAGGGTTACATAGAGATGCAAACTAGACCTAGGGAATGACCTTTTATTATCCGAAGACTCAGCTTTTATAGTCCGGAGACTCGACTTTTATAATCCGAAGAATTGACTTTTATAGTCCGAAGACTTGACTAGGGTTACTAGGGTTCACATATAATGCAAACTAGACCTAGGGAACTTTTATAGCCCGAAGACTCAACTTTTATAGTTCTAAGACTCAATTTTTATAGTCCGAAGACTCAACTTTTATAGTGCGAAGACTCAACTTATATAGTCCTAAGACTCAATTTTTATAGTCCTAAGACTCAATTTTTATAGTCCAAAGACTTGACTAGGGTTTACATATAATGCAAACTAGACCTAGGGGGATGACCTTTTATATTCCGGAGACTTGACTTTTATAGTCCGGAAACTTGACTTTTATAGTCCGAAGACTTGACTTTTATAGTCCTAAGACTCAATTTTGATAGCCCTAAGACACATTTTTTATAGTCCAAAGACTTGACTAGGGTTTACAAACAATGCAAACTAGACCTAGGGAATGAATCGGGCCTAAATGGACCTATGCTTTGAATTGGATTAGATTGGAATGGACTAAGAATAGACTTAGACTAGGCTTGACATACCACATAAAGATGCAAATGGGCCTAGATTTTGACATGAACTAGACTTATGTGGGCCTAAGGTCGACTCTAATGCTAGTAGGCCTAATATGAATGCATGGACTCAAATGGGCTTAATATGTATGCAAATGGATTGGAATGATGGGATTGTATTGAATGAAAGTGTTTAGACTGGGCTTAGAATTTTCGAAATTCATTTTTGAAAGGAACCCCTTGTTTTTATCTTTTGTTAGAAAAAGATGATGGATTAATTTTGAAAAATATTTTTGTAAATGTCTTGTATGATGATGATTAGTAAATGCTTTTTGAAAATGGTAGAATAGACATAGGTGTAGGATTGATTTTGAAAAAATGTAAGTTTTTGAAATTGATTGAATATGGTAAGGTAAGATTGATAGGGATGATTAGCTGGATAGCAGGGAGAAGGTAGACATGCATGACAATTCTAACTCTACCATGACCACTTTTCTAGATGCACTTTTTTTAGGGCAGACTCGACCTTGCATGAAAAGACTGATTTTTATGTGAATTAGGTGAGACCCCCTAGAATGACAATGCTTTTATACGAATACAAACGGATCGGATATAGGATCGACCACCACAATGACTAAATCGACGAAAAGCATGTGATGCACTCACTGCGTGCCACGCAGCATTGCTGCGCGCGGCACACAGAGGGTGCATCTGGTGCAGGAGTGGTGCGCCATGCACAACTTAATGGGCTTGGCGTACTACTCCTCGACATGTTTTTCGGGGATTTAGGCGAGGTTTTGGCCAATTGACGATCTTTTATTGTTATTTAGACGCGATTTTTAGGTACGACGCATAAAAATGACAATTCGACGAGTTAATAACAGGCAAAATTGCAATCACAAGCAGATGTCATGTAACATGGATGCAAAAGTTCCAACCTAAAGTCCAGTTCTATGCTTGAAACTATGGTCAGGTTTAGGTTAAGGCTGAAAAGGGTCCATAATTAAGAGATTGATCCCACGGTTCGTACCTCTACTTGAAGAGGTGGCCACGTGTAAGACGCACTCTAGTTCTCAAGTCAGGAACAAGAGAACAATGCCATGGTTGGGTGGGTTTGCTTATGACTAATATCCAATACTGTCGCTCAAGAAGCTTTCGGAAAAACAAAGCGGAAACCCCCTAGGGTGGCCTCACGCATAGAACATGCGCTAATGAGGCAAGGTAGATTGTCCTTATGGTGGCTTAAACAATTGCCATGCATATGCAAAACTGTAATGTTATTCTAAAGCATGAAAAGAGTATGAATCGTATTTTTCGAGTTTCACCCGTTCATTTAAAAAAATTAATTTTTTTTAAAATCCGTCCCCAGAGAAGTCGCCAAATTGTAGGTGTGTTTTTATTTCGCCTACGCGGTGTGAGCGCGTATTTGACTACCCCATTGTTAAGGTTTTATTGAAAAATATTTTGAAGTCGCCAACAAATCTTTAAAGGAAGACTCATAAACCTAATTGGATATTGGAAAATCATAGGGACAAATTAGGGACTTATCCAATGTAGATTTCCCCTTCTTGACTCCATAGATGATCAAAATGAACCATAGATTGAGTTCGGGGGTGAGAGTACGAATACGATCATAATGAACCATGTCGCCCAATTTTGGCCTCTACTAAATATCGATTCATGTCAAATTTTATACAATAGAATAACCAAATAATATTTTCATGCACCCTATAAAATAATTTAGTCTAGGTTGGTTCAGGAAACACATAAAAGACTATTTTTAGTGATATGTTATTAGGCAATCAAAATTACAGGGAACCTGACAGGTTGTCCAAATTATCTGATTAATATTAGAACAGTTCTTTAGGTGTAACACCACGGATTTTCGCTCATAATTTCTTCGACTTATTTTCCCTTAATTATTATTTTCCGTTAAAATTAGAATATTTTACTTCTTAAAAAAATTATATCTTATATTATTTGTTTTCAACTTTTAAGATGTTATATTTATATTATTTATTGGATTAGAAATTATAGATTTTCTAGTATTTAGAATTACGCGTTTGAGCTAGTATTTTTATTTATTCAATTTTTATCGCGTTTTGGACCGTTTGCGTAACAAACCTTAGTCCGCCTCTTTTATTTAAATGCTGCCCGAAATTTCTGGTAAAGGAGGGTGAACTTTTAAGCTCTTGTAACCCCCACCTTAAAGACCCCTTATTGCCCATTATGAAATTCATCATTACACCAAATTTCTGTCCAAAAACTCCACTCATATCAGTCGACATTTTTGAGGAGAGAATGAAAGGAAAAGTTCTTCTCGGATTTTCCTGCCACACCTTCACGAAAATGACCATATCTGGAGATCTAACCGTTGGATCGTCTTCAAATTAGGACAGCAGGTTGAGAACATCTTGGTCTTCACTTTGACCGGACCGATTTAGCATGTGATATTCAGATCGTTGGGAATCGTGGTCGGAACAGAACAGTACATAATGAGAATGCGAGCAATTGGAGGTCTTCAAAGGTAACTAACGGTTTTCCTAGAGCGATTAGAATTTGTGTAGGAATTATATTTGTTATAATGATTAAGTTTGGGTTAGTATGATTTTAGGAATTTGGGTGGGATTAAGTTTCATATTATATGTTTGTTTTAAAGAGCTTTCATGAATTATATGATTGTTGTGAGTTTGTAGTTGATAAATATGTTTATTATGGGCTAGATTTATATGTTTTAGTATCATTATTTCAGGATATTTTATGCTAGTTAACTCTTATCGTGCGATAATTTTCTGTTGTGGTGAACATGGTTTATGGGAAAGTGATGATGTGATCAGTTTGTGTGAAGTATGGTGTCTCAGCTTCTGCTCGCGAAATCCCTTGCTGGCAGGAACTTTGTTGCTCATGTTGTAATATGTGATTGCTGTGCGTTAATTCTTGAGAGTTCGCATGGTTTTCGTTAGTGGTTTCATTTTCTTTTATAGGCATCTATGGCATTGTAGGCTGTAGCATGCGTGGCAAGTATGTTAAGGTTCAAGAGTTTTCTTTTTGTTGTAAGTATTGCATTATAGTATGCTTTGGTATTGATTTGTTGGTCTCTTTTGTTTCCTTTTTCTTTTTGTTTTCTTTTCTTCTTTTCTAGTTTTGCTTGGTGTGTATTATAAGGGTTGCAGCTTGTACGTGTGTTTATGGGTTTTTGTTTTTCATGTTGTCAGATTATGCATATAATGGTAAGTCGTTTTATTTATTTTATTTTATTTTTATTTTTTAAAAATTTTATTTTGAAGAAGGTGGTTTATCTATGATCATTGATAGTATTTTCAAGTGTTTGGAATATTCCACCTTTTTTCAGTTTATGATGAGTTAAAATTATATTGTGGAGTTATTATTATTATTATTACTATAATCAATATTATTTATTATCATTATTTTGAGAAGAATGCTATTTTGAATTGAAATTCTTGGGTTGCGATCCTAGATTTCTGCTGATTTTATGTAAGGCCTTAAGGGCATCCGTGTAATTTAATGATTGAGTATTATTTTATTATTATTATTGTTTGAGAGCAAGATTATCCGGAGGGACGTAATCCCGAGGTGAAGAACATGCAAACCATAGGACGTAATACTAGGTATACCTTGGTTTTGTTGTCGTCCGAGAGGTCGGTGGGGACGTAATCCTACACCGTATCGGGAGTATGTATGGCCATTCTCAGACACAGGCAGTAGGGAACGTAACCTATAGGCTGTCTGGAGGTTGCGATCTGACATTATCATAGGAAGTGGGTTGTCCACTAGCGTTCAGCTCTCTCTTTCAAACTAATTATAATATTTTATTATGTTAAACTTTGATGGTTTATGTTGTTGATACTTGAGTGTATATATATAAGTTATTTATCCATTTTGTTTATTCTGTTAACTTTACCTATTTATTTTAAGCATGTTGTACTATCTTTGTTTAAGTGTTTTATTTGATTATCTGAAGTTTACTATTGAGATGTTTTTGTATAACTTGATTATTAAAGCTTTTATAACTCTTATATGGATCATAATTGGGCTGGGAGAGCTGTTAGTTACTCCCCACTGATTGTGGATGTTTGTTGATATATTTTGCAGGTGATTATTTCGTGTTATGAGAAATGAGAGAAAGGCTATTTAGGATCTTTGAGACATTTTTTTTAATTTTACTACATTGGGTTTATGAGGTTGTTTTGCCTCTTTATGGATATTTTGGATTATTTTAATGGGGTTTTATTTTTATTTAGTTTAATTTAACCTTTAATTAGAGTGACATTTCCGTCAGGCGATATTTCCGCTATCGCCATTTCTTTAGTAAAATGTCTACATTTTCTCTATTATATCTTATCAAAGGACGGAGTGTTACAGTTGGTATCAGAGCAAATGATCCAAAAACTATCATTGAGTTGCTACATATTCCATGGGAAATGTGTAGTTGTTGTATCTAGGATTATTAGTATCTTAGGCTTTAAGAAAGTACTTAGTGAGAGTTACTTAAGTAGGAAGAAAGCCCCGGGAACTATTTTTGTTAAACGATGTGCGATATGTTTTTCTTATGTGTTAGTTACTGAGGTTTAGCTAGGACTAACGTTTTTGTTTTTTGCAGAGTACCTCCAAGGTGTTACTTAGATGCCCGAAAGAAAGTTGTACGTAGTCGTCGTATAGCGTTTCTTCGTGTCTTTTCAAGTTTCGAGGACGAAACTTTCTTAAATGGGAGTGATTGTAATACCACGAATTTTCGCTCATAATTTCTTCAACTTATTTTCCCTTAATTATTATTTTCCGTTAAAATTAGAATATTTTACTTCTTAAAAATATTATATCTTATATTATTTGTTTTCAACTTTTAAGATGTTTATATTTATATTATTTATTGGATTAGAAATTATAGATTTTCTAGTATTAAGAATTACGCGTTTGAGCTAGTATTTTTGTTTATTCGATTTTTATCGCGTTTTGGACCGTTTGCGTAACGAACCTTAGTCCGCCTCTTTTATTTAAATGCTGCCCGAAATTTCTGGTAAAGGAGGGTGAAATTTGAAGTGTTTAAATCAACTTTTAAGCTCTTGTAACCCCCACCTTAAAGACCCCTTATTGCCCAGTACGAAATTCATCATTAAAGCTTATAACTCCCTCTTACTCTTCATTTTGTGAGCCGAAATGCACCAAATTTCTGTCAAAAAACCCCACTCATATCAGTCGACCTTTTTGAGGAGAGAATGAGAGGAAAAGTTCTTCCCGGATTTTTCTCCCACACCTTCACGAAAATGACGATATCTGGCGATCTAACCGTTAGATCGTCTTCAAATTTGGACAGCATGTTGATAACATCTGGGTCTTCACTTTGACCGGACCGATTTAGCATCCAATTATCAAATCGTCGGGAATCATAGTCGGAACAGAACAGTACATAATGGGAATACAAGCAATTGGAGGTCTTCAAAGGTAACTAACGGTTTTCCTAGAGCGATTAGAATTCGTGTAGGAATTATATTTGTTATAATGATTAAGTTTGGGTTAGTATGATTTTAGGAATTTGGGTGGGACTAAGTTTCATATTATATGTTTGTTTCAAAGAGCTTTCATGAATTATATGATTGTCGTGAGTTTGTAGTTGCTAAATATGTTTATTATGGGCTTGATTTATATGTTTTAGTATCATTGTTTCAGGATATTTTATGCTAGTTAACTCTTATCGTGCGATAATTTTCTGTTGTGGTGAACATGGTTTATGGGAGAGTGATGATGTGATCAGTTTGTGTGTAGTATGGTGTCTCAGCTTCTGTTCGCGAAATCCCTTGCTGGCAGGAGCTTTGTTGCTCATGTTGTAATATGTGATTGCTGTGCGTTAATTCTTGAGAGTTCAACATGGTTTTGGTTAGTGGTTTCATTTTCTTTTATAGGCATCTATGGCATTGTAGGCTGTAGCATGCGTGGCAAGTATGTTAAGGTTCAAGAGTTTTCTTTTTGTTGTAAGTATTGGATTATAGTATGCTTTGGTACTGATTTGTTGGTTTGCTACTTTTGTTTCCTTTTCCTTTTTGTTTTCTTTTCTTCTTTTCTAGTTTTGCTTGGTGTGTATTATATGGGTTGCAGCTTGTACGTGTGTTTATGAATTTTTGTTTATCATGTTGTCAGATTATGCATATAATGGTAAGTCGTTTTATTTATTTTATTTTATTTTTATTTTTTAAAAATTTTATTTTGAAGAAGGTGGTTTATCTATGATCATTGATAGTATTTTCAAGTGTTTGGAATATTCCACCTATTTTCAGTTTATGATGAGTTAAAATTATATTGTGGAGTTATTATTATTATTATTACTATTATCAATATTATTTATTATCATTATTTTGAGAAGAATGCTATTTTGAATTGAAATTCTTGGGTTGCGATCCTAGATTTCTGCTGATTTTATGTAAGGCCTTAAGGGCATCCGTGTAATTTAATGATTGAGTATTTTTATATTATTATTATTGTTTGAGAGCAAGATTATCCGGAGGGACGTAATCCTGAGGTGAAGAACATGCAAACCATAGGACGTAATCCTAGGTATACCTTGGTTTTGTGGTCGTCCGAGAGGTCGGTGGGGACGTAATCCTACACCGCATCGGGAGTATGTATAGCCATTCTTAGACACAGACAGTAGGGAACGTAACCCATAGGCTGTCTGGAGGTTGCGATCTTACATTACCATAGGAAGTGGATTGTCCACTAGCGTTCAGCTCTCTCTTTCAAACTAATTATATTATTTTATAATTTTAAACTTTGATGGTTTATGTTGTTGATACTTGAGTGTATATATATAAGTTATTTATCTATTTTGTTTATTCTGTTATCTTTACCTTTTTATTTATAAGCATGTTGTACTATCTTTGTTTAAGTGTTTTATTTAATTATCTGAAGTTTACTATTGAGATGTTTTTGTATAACTTGATTATTAAGGCTTTTTTAACTCTTATATGGATCCTAATTGGGCTGGGAGAGCTGTTAGTTACTCCCCACTGATTGTGGATGTTTGTTGATATATTTTGCAGGTGATTATTTCGTGTTATGGGAAATGAGAGAAAGGCTATTTAGGATCTTTGAGACAGTTTTTTTTTTTTTAATTTTACTACATTGGGTTTATGAGGTTGTTTTGCCTCTTTATGGATATTTAGGATTATTTTAATTGGGTTTTATTTTTATTTAGTTTAATTTAACCTTTGATTAAAGTGACATTTCCGTCAGGCGATATTTCCGCTATCGCCATTTCTTTAATAAAATGTCTACATTTTCTCTATTATGTCTTATCAAAGGACGGAGTGTTACAGTTGGTATCAGAGCAAATGATCCAAAAACTCTCATTGAGTTGCTACATATTCCATGGGAAATGTGTAGTTGTTGCATCTAGGATTATTAGTATCTTAGGCTTTAAGAAAAGTACTTAGTGAGAGTTACTTGGGTAGGAAGAAAGCCCCGGGAATTATTTTTGTTAAACGATGTGCGATATGTTTTTCTTATGTGTTAGTTAGTGAGGTTTAGCTAGGACTAACGTTTTCGTTTTTTGCAGAGTACCTCCAAGGTGTTACTTAGATAACTGAAAGAAAGTTGTACGTAGTCGTCGTATAGCGTATCTTCGTGTCTTTTCAAGTTTCGAGGACGAAACTTTCTTAAGGGGGAGTGATTTTAACACCACGGATTTTCGCTCATAATTTCTACGACTTATTTTCCCTTAATTATTATTTTCCATTAAAATTAGAATATTACTTCTTAAAAATATTATATCTTATATTATTTGTTTACAACTTTTAAGATATTATATTTATATTATTTATTGGATTAGAAATTATAGATTTTCTAGTATTTAGAATTACGCGTTTGAGCTAGTATTTTTATTCATTCGATTTTTATCGTGTTTTGGACCGTTTGCGTAACGAACCAAAGTTCGCCTCTTTTATTTAAATGCTGCCCGAAATTTCTGGAAAAGGAGGGTGAAATTTGAAGTGTTTAAATCAACTTTTAAGCTCTTGTAACCCCCACCTTAAAGACCCCTTATTGCCCATTATGAAATTCATCATTAAAGCTTATAACTCCCTCTTACTCTTCATTTTGTGAGCCGAAACTAGGGGTGTAAGCGGACTGCGAAAAGTCCAGAGTCCAATCCAGTCTAGTCCAAACTTGTCGGACTGGACTGGACTAAATTTTTTTTGGACTGGACTCGGACTCAAATTTTCGAGTCCAAATATTTTCGGACTGGATTTGGACTCACCCCTTTGGAGTCCAATAAGTCCATTCTAGTCCAAAAATATTTTATATATAATATATATTTAATATTTATATATATAATATAAAAGATGTATGTGACTTATTTTATGGAATGAATATAATGAGCTTAAATTTTCAAATTCAATTATGAGAAAACGTTGGGAATCATTGAATCTAAATCGGGGAAAAAAAATTATAATAATCAGACTGGACTGGACTGGATTCAGACTCAAGAAAAAATTATCGGACTGGATTGGACTGGACTCAAAAAATATTTGGATCGGACTTGGACTCAATTTCTCGAGTCCAAAAAACTTTGGACTAGATTTGGATTTGGCAAAGTCCAATCCAGTCCAATCCACTTACACCCCTAGCCGAAACGCACCAAATTTCTGTCCAAAAACCCCACTCATATCAGTCAACCATTTTGAGGAGAGAATGAGAGGAAAACTTCTTCCCGGATTTTCCTGTCACACCTTCACGAAAATGACCATATCTGGAGATCTAACCATTGGATTGTCTTCAAATTTGGATAGAATGTTGCAAACATCTTGGTCTTCACTTTAACCGGATCGATTTGGCATCCGAGTTTCAGATCTTAGGGAATCGTAGTCGGAACAGAACAGTACATAATGGGAATGCAAGCAATTGGAGTTCTTCAAAGGTAACTAACGGTTTTCCTAGAGCGATTAGAATTCGTGTAGGAATTATATTTGTTATAATGATTAAGTTTAGGTTAGTATGATTTTTGGAATTTGGGTGGGACTAAGTTTCATATTATATGTTTGTTTTAAAGAGCTTTCATGAATTATATGGTTGTCGTGAGTTTGTAGTTGATAAATATGTTTATTATGGGCTTGATTTATATGTTTTAGTATCATTGTTTCAGGATATTTTATGCTAGTTAACTCTTATCGTGCGATAATTTTCTGTTGTGGTGAACATGGTTTATGGGAGAGTGATGATGTGATCAGTTTATGTGTAGTATGGTGTCTCAGCTTCTGTTCGCGAAATCCCTTGCTGGCAGGAGCTTTGTTGCTCATGTTGTAATATGTGATTTTTTGCGTTAATTCTTGAGAGTTCAGCATGGTTTTGGTTAGTGGTTTCATTTTCTTTTATAGGCATCTATGGCATTGTAGGCTGTAGCATGCGTGGCAAGTATGTTAAGGTTCAAGAGTTTTCTTTTTGTTGTAAGTATTGCATTATAGTATGATTCGGTATTGATTTGTTGGTCTGCAACTTTTGTTTCCTGTTCCTTTTTGTTTTCTTTCTTTTCTAGTTTTGCTTGGTGTGTATTATATGGGTTGCAACTTGTACGTGTGTTTATGAATTTTTGTTTATCATGTTCTCAGATTTTGCATATAATGGTAAGTCGTATTATTTATTTTATTTTATTTTTATTTTTTTAAAATTTTATTTTGAAGAAGGTGGTTTATCTATGATCATTAATAGTATTTTCAAGTGTTTGGAATATTCCACCTATTTTCAGTTTAAGATGAGTTAAAATTATATTGTGGAGTTATTATTATTATTATTATTATTATTACTATTATCAATATAATTAATTATCATTATTTTGAGAAAAATGCAATTTTGATTTGAAATTCTTGGGTTGCGATCCTAGATTTCTGCTGATTTGGTGTAAGGCCTTAAGGGCTTCCGTGTAATTTGATGATTGAGTATTATTTTATTATTATTATTGTTTGAGAGCAAGATTAGTCGGAGGGACGTAATCCCGAGGTGAAGAACATGCAAACCATAGGACGTAATCCTAGGTATACCTTGGTTTTGTGGTCGTCCGAGAGGTCGGTGGGGACGTAATCCTACACCGCATCGGGAGTATGTATGGTCATTCTTAGACACAGGCAGTAGGAAACGTAACCCATAGGCTGTCTGGGGGTTGCGATCTGACATTACCACAGGAAGTGGGTTGTCCACTAGCGTTCAACTCTCTCTTTCAAACTAATTATATTATTTTATTATTTTAAACTTTGATGGTTTATGTTGTTGATACTTGAGTGTATATATAAAAGTCAATTATCCATTTTGTTTATTCTGTTATCTTTACCTATTTATTTTAAGCATGTTGTACTATCTTTGTTTAAGTGTTTTATTTGATTATCTGAAGTTTACTATTGAGATGTTTTTGTATAACTTGATTATTAAGGCTTTTATAACTCTTATATGGATCCTAATTGGGCTGGGAGAGCTGTTAGTTACTCTCCACTGATTGTGGATGTTTGTTGATATATTTTTGCAGGTGATTATTTCGTGTTATGGGAAATGAGAGAAAGACTATTTAGGATCTTTGAGACAGTTTTTTTTAATTTTACTACATTGGGTTTATGAGGTTGTTTTGCCTCTTTATGGATATCTTGGATTATTTTATTTGGGTTTTATTTTTATTTAGTTTAATTTAACCTTTGATTAGAGTGACATTTCTGTCAGGCGATATTTCCGCTATCGCCATTTCTTTAATAAAATGTCTACATTTTCTCTATTATGTCTTATCAAAGGACGGAGTGATACATTAGGTCTTGATTAGCAATAATAACATATGGGTGATAAAAATCATGCATAGAACAATCAGGCAA
Organism: Beta corolliflora; assembly: GCA_947648045.1. Taxonomy (NCBI): domain Eukaryota; kingdom Viridiplantae; phylum Streptophyta; class Magnoliopsida; order Caryophyllales; family Amaranthaceae; genus Beta; species Beta corolliflora. The sequence continues at coordinate 9,108,450 of CANSZD010002921.1, read as the reverse complement.
GCATGCAATAGTATATGAAAATAAATAGAAAAAAAGGAATAAAAGGTTGGAATATACAAAAGTGCAATTTTATATTAAAGATCTACATTGTGAAGGAAACCGTTAGTAATATAAAATTGATAAATTGATTCAAGGACCCTAAGGATAATACCGTGGCTTGGGTCTGAGAGATTGACAACCTTCGGGACGAGCAATCGTGAAGCCTGAGAATATGAATGTATGTAGATTTGAATGTATGTATTTGTATGTGTTTGTAGATTTGAAAAGTATGAGAGTTTGTAGAGAGAATTCGTAGGATATTCGTAATGTAAAAGCCGAGTGTTAAGTGTGGAAAAAGCCGTCCTTTAATTCGAAAAATCGAAGCCTATTTAATTATAAGGAAAACGGAACTGCACATCATGGGCGAACTGCGCCAGGTGCAGGTGGCTGTGTAAGTCAAAATCACACGTTTTAGGCGCACATTGGTGCGCCTGGCGCGGCATGACCAATCATCAGTGCCCACGTGGCACACGCTTTAAAAAAGATAAAATTGATAGCCTGTGCATCGCACAGAGACGTGCGCTCGGCGCAGGACTCTGTGTGACACATAGGTCTACGTGGCAGCCTTGTGCTCTTCGCGCACTATAGCTCGGCGATCGCTTGGCGCAGGCTGGTGCGCTCAGCGCACCGCCTTGCTTTTGACACGCTTTGACAGATTTTTGTTAAAAACGCGTTTTAAAGATTTCCTTTTATCTTTTAACTCCGGAAATCTAATTTTACAGGATAAAATCCGACTTTAATTATAAAAATATCTTTGAAAATATTTATTTTATTTAAAATAAAACAATTAATTATCAATGAATAATTAAATGGGCTTTTTTAAAGAGTTGGGCTCGAAATACAATCAATGATTTTGGATCATTAAAATACGCTTTAACACTTTTAAAATAGTTTTGGCTTTTCGGACTGCTCTTCCATTGGGTCGGACCAATTAAGACCGCGGTATGTTTCATCATCGGACCCTTAAATAGGGAGACACGATTATGTGTCTACAGAACTCCCCACTTTGACTGACGTTCAGGAAACCGATAGTCAAAGTATACGGTGTCGGGACGGAGAACGATTCTAAACGCTCTGCAATTTAGAACTGATCTATATACACCGGGTCTCTGCAAAAGAAAGTTAGTATGCAGGATAATAACTACAAGCAATTTGATTACCTGCAGGAAAAGATGTTAGCAGATAGGTGCAAACAACTCACATAAAGCACATAATGATGCAAATAACGCAAACTTAGACTCTCTAAGTATGCATGAGACGCTATGCAAGGATTAAGGTTATGCAAAGCTAAGGAAGATGACACGTCATGCAAGGTCAGGGTTATGCAAGACTAGGATGTATGAAATGTAATGCAAGGTCAGGGTTTTGCAAGGTTAGGAGATCTGGATATGTAGAATTATGGAATGATCAGATATAGATAGAATGATTTTCGAAAACTGTTTTTATTAAATAATCGGGGTCCGTAAACGAGGTCCGCATATTATAACTTTTCGGGAGTTTGATTTAATTTTGAGGAACCACCACATATATGAAGCCCCCACTTTGGGTAAGCTTGTCTTGAATTAGGTTTGAGCCTTGACTGAAATGTATTTGATATGTCTTGAGCACTCAGAGTTCTTTGCTGGGGATTCTTCTTTGTGGAGTTGATACAGGCAAAGTCAGATATCACCAGAGACCATGGAATTGTCGGAGAATCCTTCAGGTACAAGGAGAGTTTAGATTGAAAAATAAAAAGTTTAAATTTATGACTTAAATGAATGTAGGTGTGGAGACACATAATCGTGTCTCCCCATTTAAGGATCCGATGATGAAACATACCGCGGCATTAGTTGGCGCGACTCAACGGAAGAGCAATCTAAAGAACCAATCCAAAATGTGTTTTGAAATGATATTCTAAAGCCCAATTAATTGTCCATGATGATTAATTGTATTTTAAAAGCCCAATTAAATATTTATAATTTTAATAGATATTTTTCATAAATATTTTTATTATCTTTGATAAATAAATCAGATTTTTAATCCGTAAAATTCCATCTCCGGAATTTTGGGGATAAAAAAGTATCTTCGAAAGACGCGCAAACGAATATACTATAATATTCCAGAATATGCACCGGACGCGGGGGCTGCGCTCAGCGCGCCACGTGCGTCCAGCACATTGGCCATATCGCGTCAGGCGAGCCAATGAGCGCCTGACACGTAGATTTTGTGACTCACACAGAGTCCTGTGTCTGACGCAGGTCTTGTGTGAGACGCAACTTTCTTTTCTATCTTTTCAAAACGCGTTTACACGTGCCTAAACCTGATTGGGCTGGCTGCATCAGGCACACCAATGTGCGCCTGACGCGTGGCACTGTACCTGCCACGTAGGACTGCGCCTGGCGCTGGTCTTGCGTGGAGCGCACGTCTCCTTTTCCTTATAAATATCCGTGATTTCCCGAATTACGACCGGCTTTTCATATTATTATTTCACGAATACAAAAACTTACGAATACTTCTACAATACACTTCGACTTCTCAAATACTCGAAAACACTCAAATACTTTCAATACTTTCAATCAATTCTTTATCACTGCGTTCTTGGTTCCACGATTGCTCCGCCTAAAGATCGTTGCGCTCCTCAATCTAAGCCGCATAGGTATAATCATGAGGGTCCTTGAATAAATTATTTTTTATTGAAGTTACTAACCACTTATTTCATGATGTAGATCTTTAATATAAAAGCGCTCTACTGTATATTCTAAACCTTCTTCTTTCTTTTATTTATTTTTCATATATTATCATGCTTGCCTGATCACTCTGTTCATATTATATGATTGTCCTGCATGATTTTTTTGGACAACATGTTAGGTTCCCTGTAATATTAATCAGATTAATTTGGACAACATGTTAGGTTTCCTGTAATATTGATTGCCTAATAACATGTCACTAGAAATTGTCTTTTTATGTATATCCTGAACCAATTTAGACTAAATATTTTTAGGGTGTTTAAAATATTATATGATTATTCTTTGGCATAAAATCTGTTATGAATCGATATTTAGTAGAGGCCAACTTTGGGCGAATGTGGTTCATTATGACTATATTCATACCCTCACCCCCGAACTTAATCTTTGGTTCATTTTGACCATCTATGGACTCAGGACGGGGAAATCTACATTGGATAATTTGTCCCTACGGTTTTTCCTAAAAAGAATTGTTGGCGACTTCTTTCAAAACAATTTTCAATAAAACCTTAACAATGGGGTAGTCAAATTTAATACCTGCTCACAATGCGTAGGCGAAATAAAAACACGCCTACAATTAGGCGACTCCACCGGGGAGGATTTAAAAAAAAATTATTATTTTTAAATGAGTGGGTGAAACTTGAAAAATACGATTCATTCTTATTTTATGCCTTTGAATAATATACAGTTTTGCTTATGCATGGCTATTGTTCAGCCACCATAAGGACAATCTACCTTGCCTCATTAGCACATGTTCTATGTGTGAGGTCACCCCAGGGGGTTTGCGCTTTGTCCTTCCAAAAAGCTTCCTGAGCGATAGTGTTGGATCTTAGTCATAAGCAAACCTACCCAACCATGGCATTGTTATCTTGTTCCTAACTTGAGACTGGAGTGCGTCTTACACGTGGCCACCTCTTTAAGCAGGGGTACGAAGCGTGAGATCAATCTCTTAGTCATGGACCCTTTTCAGACTGAACCTAAACCTGACCAATAGTTTCAAACATAGAACTGGAGTTTAGGTGGGAACTTTTGCATCCATGTTATATGACATTTGCCTGTGATTGCAATTTTTGCCTGTTATTATTTTGTCAAATTGTCATTATTATGCGTCGTTCCTAAAATCGCGTCTAACAATCAAGAAAAATTTGTCACTCGGCCAATTCGTCGCCTAAATGCCCGAAAAACATGTCGGGGAGTAGTGCGCCAAGCGCATTAAGTTGCGCCTGGCGCACCACTCCCGCGCCAGACGCAGGGATGTACGCCGCGCGCAGCAATGCTGCATGGCACGTAGTCTGTGCATCACGCGCCGTAATGGTTGATCCTACGTTCAGTTATATATTTGACTATCTGCATCCGCGTAATACATGGTCTAATTAGAGGTCTCACCTAATCAAGCTTTCAAAAAAAAAAATCAGTCTTTTCATGCAAGGTCAAGTCCGTCTAAAAAAAATGCATCTAAAGGGTCATTATAGAGCTAGAGTTGTCATGCATGTCTACATCTTCCCATTTCCTCCCTGCTGTTCAACAGATCTTTCCTATCATTCTTACCCTACCATATTCAATCAATTTTAAAAAAATAACTTACATCTTTTCAAAATCAATCCTACACCCATGTCTATTCTACCTTTTTCAAAAAGCATTTATTAATCACCATCATACCACGACATTTCAAAAAAAATTTATTTTCAAAGTCAATTGATGGGTTTTAAAATATACCGCAAGTGCACGGTGTCTGTTTAGCAGAAACTGGCAAATACGGGTCGATCCACAGGGAGAGGAGTTCTACAGGTTTATGCTCAATTATCTAACTACTTCAAGAGAAGAAATTGATTGAAGAATTAATAACTAAACTAGAATAAACTATAACACAAAAAGATGGAAGTTTATCAAATAATTAAAAACCTAGGGCAATCGATCGGTCCACCATGCTTATACCAATTTAATCACTACAATATAGTTCGACAATACTTGGATTGAGGTTCGAATAAATAAAGTATTTCGTTAATCCTTGGTCAGGCATTAACAACTCTTAGATTAACATATGCCAGTACGGTCGCTCAACATAATCAAACCTACCTATTGTAATACGCCTCTAATGAATATGATCTTTCGATTCTAATTCTTATTAGCTAAACATAACTCATGATATTGCGTAATTACATGAATTAAACAAGCATAACAAATCAATAGGAATTATTCTAATTCAATCCAAATAACGAAGAACTTTAAACCACAATCAAAAAGGTATAAACATGGCTTCCCTCTCTAAGCCCTAGAAAAAGTCTACTCACTCATGATAATAATAAACTCAATAAACATAATCAAAGTAAAAGAATTCATTAAATAAAACAAAGTAAAGAGGAATACCGAATGATTGAGGAACAATGAAAACGAAATCAACGATCTCTATAATCTTCAAAGATAAAAGTTCATACAAACTAGAGAGAGAGAAACTAAGTGTTTAGCCCTAAAAACGTAGAAAATAAGATATCCTAATTGAAAATACTAAAAACCTATTTATACTTTTTACAAAACCGGCTAAAAAAAGGCAAATAAACCCGTCTCGAGAAACCGCCCGGTAGGGCGACGGTGGTAGAGGAACTACGACAGAACAGCAAATCCGCCCGGTCAACCGGGCGAGCCCGCCCGGTCGGGCGCGCAAACGATTTTGGCTCCTTTTTCGCCCGGTTGAAAGGGCTAACATGCCTTGCATCCTGTGAAAATTTCATTTCGCCCGGTCGGGCGAAACCGCCCGGTCGACCGGGCGGGAAAACTGCGATTTTGCGTCAACTTGCGAAGGCTTTATCTCTCAAACCAGAAGTCCGTTTGGGACGTGTGACCTATCGTTGGAAAGCCTTCAAGTCTAGTTTCCAACCCAACTGGAATTTCTTGATTATCAATTTCCTATAAAAAGTTATGATCAAAATAGTGAACATGTGTCAGTTTTGGCACTTCTTTCACTAACTCTTTGCTTCATTCTAACTCGAAATTGTCCCGAACGGATGCATTGTGATCCTTGTGCAAGCTATCTTCATCTTCAATGATTAATAGGATCGATCTTAGATAATTATAATCAATTTGCATCAAAATAACCTGAAAATCATCGAAATAGGCAAACGGGGAGTAGTAGAGCATAACTTACGTAATTCATCACATTATGCGCCGAAATGCTCTAAAAGGAGTTCTAAATGCAATCAAAATGCATCAAAAAACTAAATATAATTATGACATATCATCAATCCATCATCTTTTCCTAACAAAAGATAAAACAAGGGGTTCCCTTCAAAAACGAATTTCGAAAATTCTAAGCCCAATCCAAATACCTTCATCGAATCCAGTCCAATCAATCTGATTCACTTGCATTCATTTGAGGCCCATGTGCATTAGAGTCCATTTTGCATTCATATAGGGTCCATCTAATTCGAGTCCATGCATTCATTAGAGTCCATCCTAGGCCCATATAAGTCCAGATCATGTCAAATCTAGGTCCATTTGCATCTTTACGTGAACCCCAGTTTATGTCAAGCCCAGTCCAAATCTAGTCTCAGTCCATTCCATTCTAAGTCCAATCCTAGTCTATTTCCACTGTCAAGCCCATATGCATCTCCAAGTCTATATCAAACCTATATGTTAATCTAATCCAAACTTAGGTCCATTTAGGCCCAATTCAAATCCTAGGTCTAGTTTGCATCTCCATGTAGGCCCTAGTCAAGCCCAATTCCTTCAGAAGTTCATAATAGCCCAAATTCCTCTAAAGTCCAGCCTGCTTGCTCCCCCGTAAGTTTAAGGTCTAAGCATTCCTTAAGTCTATAGGCATTGTTGTGTCAAGCCTGCTTGCTCACCCGTAAGTTCAAGGTCTAGCATTCCTTAAATCCATAGGCAATTTTTGTGTCTAGCCTGCTTGCTCACCCGTAACTTCAAGGTCTAGCATTCCTTAAGTCCATAAACAATTTTTGAGTCTAGCCTGCTTAGTTTAATGTAAGTTTCGAAGTCTAGTTGTCTAGCCTGCTTGCTCACCCGTAAGTTCAAAGTCTAGTTGCCTAGCCTGCTTGCCTTAAGTTAAGAGTTTGGTCTCTGTTATTGTCCAGCCTTCTAGCCTGCTTGCTCACCCGTAAGTTCAAGGTCTAGCATTCCATAAGTCCATAGGCAGTTTTTGAGTCTGGCCTGCTTAGTCTAACGTAAGTTCCGAAGTCTAGTTGTCTAGCTTGCTTGCTCACCCGTAAGTTCAAAGTCTAGGTGTTTAGTCTGCTTGCCTTAAGTTAAGAGTCTAGTCTTCCTTATTGTCCAACCTTCCTTAAAGTCTAGCCTGCTTGCTCACCCGTAAGTTCAAAGTCTAGTCTCTCCTAAACTCAATCGTGGAGTCCGGTCTGCTTGCATGGTCCAGTCCAGTTCATGTCTGCATTTGCATATAGTTAGGCCCATGTCTCCATCATAGTCAAGTCTATACTAGTCCAAAACCCATAACCATTTCCATTTCCATTTCAAAATCATTTTACATTTTCATTTCCCATTTTCAATTCCGTTTCCATTTCAACTTCTCATTTCCAACTTCCCATTTCTCCTCTCCATTTCTCATTTCGAAAACATTATTTCTTAAAATTTACGAGGTTCATTCGATTTCGGTTCAGCACAGATCGTGAGATCATGACTTGGGAACGTCCGAAAGAGAGGCAACAAGGTCGACCTACTCTCAGACTCGTCAAACGCATCCTAACTTTTTCAGACGAATCCTCTGACTCTTCTGAAGCATCATCTGAAATGGGAGAAACTAATGAACAACTCAGTGCCATTATGGCTCAACTCACACTGATGAACTCTCGTCTTAAGGAACAAGACAAAGAGATTAAGGCACTGAGGGAGAAGCTAACTGAAGAGGACGAGCAAGGCGACACTCCACCATCATTCAAAACCGGCACAAAATTGAGATTCGAAAAACTCGAACAATTGATCCAATCAATTCCTGCGCTCGAGAGTTAGGCTCATGGCCATGACATCATTGATCCTAAACTAAGGGAAAAACTCCTTAAAAAGGTAACCTTGGGTGACCTCCCAAAATTCAAGGGGGTCGAAGACCCAGATCACCACTTGAGAGCATTGTCCATCTCTATAGCTCTCAAGGGCATGAGCAAGGACCTGTTTGCTTATGTCTTTCCTTTAAGCTTGGATGCACATCCATCCAAGTGGTTCAGGTTACTGAACAAAGCCAAGCTGAATGATTGGGACTATAGCAGAGAAGAGTTCCACAAACAATACTTCTACAATACTCAGCTTCCCATTGGCCTTCGTGAGTTGGAGTTAACTAAGCAAAATTCCAATGAAGACTTCGTCACCTTCCTTAACAGATGGAGGGATAAAGCTGCACAAATGATTAACAAGTCATCTCAGGAGGATCAGGTCCGACTGGTGATCCGTAACCTGCAGCCGAAGTATGGGGATCATATCAAATTCCAACCTATAGAGCCTTTCACGAAGCTCTATAAGGTAGGCCTACTGATTGAAGAAGAGATACAGGCCAACAAGAACAAGGGTTTCAACAACATAAACTCTTTCAAGAAGAGTAACAATTGCCCTTCTAGCTCCAAAAGCAATGAGGTCAATGCCATAGCTACTGAAAAGAGAGGTTATCAAAAGCCTCAAAGAACATTCTCACCTTTATGCATGTCCATAGAAGAAGCCTTCACTAGACTTCATGCAAAGGGAGCACTTCAGCCTATTGGCCCTACTCCAGACCTTGCTCCCGAAAATAGATCCAAGAGGTGGGATCCTAATGCCTACTGCAAGTACCACCAAGGGAATGGACACCCAACATATGCGTGTTGGACCTTAAAGAATCACCTGAATGATATGGTTGAAGACGGTAGATTGTCAATTTCGCCTGCAGCAAAATTCAGTAATAACAGCAACCCCTTGGGCAGCACCTAAATAACGTCGGGGCTTAGTCATTTAACGCTAGTTTTCTAGGTTGAGTCGGAGAGTCCTTCCCCTAGCTCATTCATTTCCTTTCTTGTCGAGTCTATGGCATTTAGGTTTTTATTTCTAATAAGCCTTGTTCTATTTATTTCTGATTAATAAAAAAATTTCATTTTCATTTTCATTTTTATTGGCCTTCCATCATTTTATTTATGCTTCTAATTCAATGATGAAACTCGAATCACCTAATGAACTTGACTAATAAAAAAAGAGATCTGAAAAAAATAAAAAAATAAAAAAGAGGACATACTTTGGATCAGGAGTTACTCCCTTCTCCCCTCCATTACCTTTCATAAGCCATCCTCATACAACCAAAGAAAAACATAAATCCTTAAACCATCATCTCAATGATCATAAACCAAACAATCCCTCCATTAACCAAAGCTCCACAGATATCCTTCAAGCCTTCCAATACCCTAAACCAAACTTGTGTGCAAGCCTTACTACAAAAAAAAATCAATGCCAGGCAAAAATAAAAAAATGAAAAAAATTCAAAGTGCGAAAAAAAGCAAAAGCAAAAGAAAAAGCACAAGAAAAGAAAAAAGCCAAAGGCAAAGAAATAAAAGTTAAGCTAGGGGGCTTACACACAAGTTCTACCCGTCATTCAAATCCTTCAATCCATCAAAACCCTTAACTTATAATCCAAATCCATGACCCTTGATTTGCTAAACCAATTCAACTTTCATCAAGCCTAAAGCCTTTAACCTTTCAACCTTTCATCAACCATAACTCCTTTTTCAAGGTATGTCCAAGCCCGCTAGGTTGAAAACCCGAAAGGGCAGTCTAGGCAAAAGTTAGGGCACAAAAAAAAAAATCAGATCCGGAACTACGAATGGTCTGATTCCGCAAGGATACGTAGGAATCCTCATCTCGAGGTCCGACCGCTTCAATAAAATAAAATTAGTCATGGTCTAATGATTTGGTTTTCTAGACTTTAAGAGCATAATCTCTTTCTAGATCCCGACATAGACTCGAGTCTGAACCTAGCTACGTCAAAGCCTTTTCCCACCTACATGCATTTGAGTCATAAATTTAAACCTTTTATTTTTCAATCCAAACTCTTCTTTTCCCCGAAGGACTCTCCGACAATTCCATGGTTTCTGGCGATATTTGACTTTGCATATGTCAACTTCCCAAAGAAGAATCCCCAGTGCAATCCCCAATGAAAACTCTCAATGCTCAAAACATGGCAACTACATTTCAATATCAGATCAATTACATTTCAATCAAGGCTCATAATGCCTAATTCAAGGCAAGCTCACCCAAAGTGGGGGCTTCCAATGTGTGGTGGTTCCTCCAATTCCAATCAAACTCCCGAAGAGTTGTAATTCGCGGACCTCGTTTGCGGACCCCGATCATTTACTACAAAATGATTTTAAAAAATCATTCAATCTATTTCTAATCATCCTGCTCATTCTATCATTCTACACATCTTCTAGCCGTGCAAAATCCTAACCTTGCATTTCATATTCTAGTCTTGCATAACTCTGACCTTGCATGACGTGTCTTCCTTAGCTTTGCATAACCTAAATCCTTGCATAGCGTTTCATGCATCCTTAGAGAGTCTAAGTTTGCATTTTTGCATCATTATGTGCTTTAACTGAGTTGTTTGCACCTATCTGCTAACATCTTTTTCTGCAGGTAATCAGATTGCTTGTAGTTATTGTCCTACATACTAACTTTGTTTTGCAGAGACCGGCGTATATAGATCAGTTCTAAACTGCAGAGCGTTTAGAATTGTTCTCCGTCCCGACACCGTATACATTGACTTTCGATTTCCTGAACCTCAGTCAAAGTGGGGGCTTCTGTAGACACATAATCGTGTCTCCCCATTTAAGGATCCGATGATGAAACATACTGCGACATTAGTTAGCGCGACTCAACGGAAGAGCAATCTAAAGAACCAATCCAAAATGTGTTTTGAAATGATATTCTAAAGCCCAATTAATTGTCCATGATGATTATTTGTATTTTAAAAGCCCAATCAAATATTTATTATTTTGATAGATATTTTTCATTAATATTTTTATTATCTTTGATAAATAAATCAGATTTAGAATCCGTAAAATTCCATCTCCGGGATTTTAGGGATAAAAAAGTATCTTCGAAAGACGCGCAAACGAATATGCTCGAATATTCCAGAATATACGCCGGACGCGGAGCTGCGCTCAGCGCGCCACGTGCGTCCAGCACATTGGCCATATCGCGTCAGGGGAGCCAATGAGCGCCTGACACGTAGATTTTGTGACTCACACAGAGTCCTGCGTCTGACGCAAGTCTTGTGTGAGAAGCAACTTTCTTTTCTATATTTTCAAAACGCGTTTACACGTGCCTAAAGTTGATTGGGCTGGCTGCGTCACGCACACCAATGTGCGCCTGACGCGTCGCACTGCGCCTGCCACGTAGGGCTGTGTCTGGCGCAGGTCTTGCCTGGAGCGCACGTCTCCTTTTCCTTCTAAATATTCGTGATTTTCCGAATTACGGACGGCTTTTCATATTATTATTTCACGAATACAAAAACATACGAATACTTCTACAATACACTTCGAGTTCTCAAATACTCAAACACTCAAATACTTTCAATACTTTCAATCAATTCTTAATCACTGCGTTCTTGGTTCCACGATTGCTCCGCCTAAAGATCGTTGCGCTCCTCAATCTAAGCCGCATAGGTATAATCCTGAGGGTCCTTGAATAAATTATTTTTTATTGAAGTTTCTAACCACTTATTTCATGATGTAGATCTTTAATATATAAGCGCTCTACTGTATATTCTAAACCTTCTTCTTTCTTTTATTTATTTTTCATATATTATCATGCTTGCCTGATCACTCTGTTAATATTATATGATTGTCTTGCATGATTTTTTTATCACCCACATGTTATTTTTGCTAAACAAGACCTAAAAAACTGTTCTAATATTAATCAGATTAATTTGGACAACCTGTTAGGTTCCCTGTAATATTGATTGCCTAATAACATGTCACTAAAAATAGTCTTTTTATGTGTTTCCTGAACCAAAATAGACTAAATATTTTTAGGGTGTTTAAAATATTATATGATTATTCTTTGGCATAAAATCTGTTATGAATCGATATTTGGTAGAGGCCAACTTTGGGCGAATGTGGTTCATTATAACTGTATTCGTACCCTCACCCCCAAACTCAATTTTTGGTTCATTTTGACCAGCTATGGAGTCAGGACGGGAAAATCTACATTGGATAATTTATCCCTACGATTTTTCCATATCCAATTAGGTTTATGATTCTTCCTAAAAAGAATTATTACCGACTTCTTTCAAAACAATTTTCAATAAAACCTTAACAATGGGGTAGTCAAATTTAATACGCGCTCACACCACGTAGGCGAAATAAAAACACGCCTACAAGGTGGGAAAAGGCTTTGACGAGGCTAGGTTCAGACTCGAGTGTATGTCGGGATCTAGAAAGAGTATGCTCTTGAATTCTAGAAAGTAAAATCATTAGACCTTGATTAATTTTTTTTATTGAAGCGGTTGGACCTCGAGATGAGGATTCCTACGTAACCTTACGGAATCAGACCATTCGTAGTTCTGGATCTGATTGATTTTTTTTATGCCCTAACTTTTGCCTATGCCGAGGCTAGGTTCAGACTCGAGTCTATGTCGGAATCTATAGAAAGAGTATGCTATTAGATTCTAGAAAGTCAAATCATTAGACCTTGATTAATTTTATTTATTGAAGCGGTCGGACCTCGAGATGAGGATTCCTACGTATCCTTGCGGAATCAGACCATTCGTAGTTCTGGATCTGATTGATTTTTTTTTGTGCCCCAACTTTTTCCTAGGCCGCCCTTTCGGGTTTTCAACCTAGCGGGCTTGGACATACCTTGAAGAAGGAGTTAGGGTTGATGAAAGATTGAAAGGTATAAGGCTTGAGGTTTTGATGAAGATTCAATTGGTTGGATTAAGGTAAGGATCATGTATTTGAATTATATAGGCTGAGGTTTCGATGGATTGAAGGATTTTGAATGAGGGGTAGTAGAACTTGTGTGCAAGTCCCCTAGCTTGACTTTTTTGTTTCTTTGCCTTTGCCTTTTTCTTTTTTGAATCTTTCTTTTTGTCCTGTGCGTTTTCTTTTGCTTTTGCTCTTTTTTCGCACTTTGATTTTTCCACTTTTTTTTGTTGTTTTTGCCTGGCATTGATTTTTTATTTATTTTTTATGTAGTAAGGCTTGCACACAAGCTATTGGTATAGGGTTTTGGAAGGTTTGCAGGATATTTGTTGAGCTTTAATTTTGAATGGAATATTTGGCTAAGGATCATGGAGGATGATGGCTTATGGAATACGATGGAAGGGAGAGGGGAAAAACTCATAATCTAAAGTATGTCCATTTTATTTTTTATTTTTTTTAGTCAAGATCATTAGGTGATGTGATTTGGGTTTCATCATCGAATTCGAAGCATAAATGAAATGATGGAAGGCCAATGAAAATGAAAATGCAATTTTATTTTATTAATTTGAAATAGATACAACATGGCTTATTTAAAAACAAAATCCTAAATGACATAGACTCGACAGGAAAGGAAATAAAGGAGCTAGGGGAAGGACTCTCCGATTCAACCTAGAAAACAAGCGTTAAATGACTAAGCCCCCTGCACTGTTGAGATGATGCCTAAGGGGTTGCTGTTGTTGTTGACTTTTGCTGCCGGCGGGATTGGAAGTCTGCCACTATCAACCATATCCTGTAGAGCATTCTTTAAGGCCCAACACATAGATGTTGGGTGTCCATTCCCTAGGTGGTACTTGCAATAGGCATTAGGGTTCCACTTCTTGGGCCTATTTTCAGGTGCAGGGTTTGGAGTAGGACCAATAGGCTGTATTGCTCCTTTTTTATGAAGCCTATTGAAGGCTTTTTCTAAAGTCATGCCCAATGGAGTGAAGGTTCTTTGAGACCTTTGATAGCCTCGCTTTTCAGTAGCTAGAGCATTGACATCATTGCCTTTGGAGCTGGAAGGGTTGTTGTTACTCTTTTTGAAAGAGTTATTGTTGTAACCCTTACTCTTTGAGGCTTGTACCTCTTCTTCAATCAATAAGCCTACCTTATAGAATTTCGTGAAAGACTCTATGGTTGGAATTTGATGTGATCCCCATACTTAGGCTGTAAGTTACAGATCACCAGTCGGACTTGGTCCTCTTCACTTGGTCTGCTAGTCATTTGTGCGGTCTTTTCCCACCATATGTTAAGAAAGGTGACGAAGTCTTCATTGGAGTTTAACTCCAATTCACGTAGACCAATGGGAAGCTGAGTATTATATATGTATTGTTTGCTGAACTCTTCTTTGATATAGTCCCAGTCATTCAACTTGGTCTTGTTCAGTGATCCGAACCACTTGGATGGATATGGATCCAAGGTCAAGGGAAAGACATAAGCAAACATGTCCTTGCTCATGCCCTTGAGAGCCATAGAGTTGGAGAAAGCTCTCAGAGGATCATATGGTTCTTCGACCCCCTTAAATTTTGGGAGGTCGCCCAATGTTACCTTTTTAGGGAGCTTTTCCCTTAGTTCAGGATCAATGGTGTCATGGCCATGAGCCTAACCCTCGAGTGCAGGAATTGACTGGATCAATTGCTCGAGTTTTTCGAACCTCAAATCCGTCTTGGACCTGATTGGAGTGTCTTCCTCTTCACTTTCCTCAGTTATCAATTTCTCTCTTAGAGCCTTGATCTCTTTGTCTTGTTCCTCAAGACGAGAGTTCATCAGTTGGAACTGAGCCATGATGCCACTGAGCTGCTCGTTAGTGTCTCTCATTTCAGATGATAATTCAAAAGTCTCTGAGGAGTCGTCTGAAAAGGTGAGTATACGTTTGACGATTCTGGGAGTAGGTTGACCTTGTGTCCTTTCTGTTGGATGTTCCCAAGTTATAATCTCATGACCTGTCCTGAACAGAAATCGAATGGACCTCGTAAATTTTAAGAAATGATGTTTTCGAAATAAGAAATGGAAATAAGAGATGTAAATGGGAAATGAAAATGGGAATGGAAATGGTAAATGATTAGAAATGGTATGATTTTGGACTAGTATGGGCTTGACAATGTCGCTGACATGGGCCTAACTATATGCAAAAGCATAAATGGACTACACTATGCAAGCAGACTGGACTAAATGTTAGACTTTGTTGAGCACTAGACTTTGAACTTATATTAAGCAGATTAGACTCAAGATAGGGTAGATAATAGAGGTATGACTTGATCTTTTATAGTCTGAAGACTTTATTAGGGTTTACGTACTAGACTTAGGGTTGAACTTTTATAGTCCGAAGACTTGACTAGGGCTTACATAGAGATGCAAACTACACCTAGGGGATGACCTTTTATAGTCCGAAGACTCAACTTTTATAGTCGGGAGACTTGACTTTTATAATCCGAAGAAATGACTTTTATTGTCCGAAGACTTGACTAGGGTTCACATATAATGCAAACTAGACCTAGGGAACTTTTGTAGTCCGAAGACTCAACTTTTTTAGTCCTAAGACTCAATTTTTATAGTCCGAAGACTCAACTTTTATAGTGCAAAGAATCAACTTTTATAGTCCTAAGACTCAACTTTTATAGTGCAAAGAATCAATTTTTATAGTCCAAAGACTTGACTAGGGTTTACATATAATGCAAACTAGACCTAGGAGGATGACTTTTTATAGTTTTGATGCATGATACGTGCATGGATTGCTTCACCAACTATCTTTATTTGCTTTATTAGGTTGTTGCATGGTTTTACTTTACTCTTAAAGTAAAGGTTTTACATGTAACCAAAAATATGTCTTTATTGTTATGTTAGTTAAAGTAGTTGAGTTGTTTAGTTTCAATAAATCCGAAATACTTAGTAAAATTCGGTGCATTAGAGAGTGAATTTGATTGAAAGAATTTGAATGCTTGTTGCATTGAGTGTTGGCGGTCGTACCAAAAACACATAAATTGATGTTTGTGTGCATCTCCTAATTGAGGTTAGTGAGAGATCCTCTAGTTCTCGAGGGAACAATAGAGTACTATCCTTGTTTTACTTCTTATTTTCAGCATTCCTTCATAAAAACAACATAAAAACGTCACTTAGATTCTAGGGTAAACATTGTAAATTTTTCAGACTTAAAATTCATATCAGTTGGTATCTATGATGCATGATACGTGCATGGATTGCTTCACCAACTATCTTTATTTGCTTTATTAGGTTGTTGCATGGTTTTACTTTTCTCTTAAAGTAAAGGTTTTACATGTAACCAAAAATATGTCTTTATTGTTATGTTAGTTAAAGTGGTTGAGTTGTTTAGTTTCAATAAATCCGAAATACTTAGTAAAATTCGGTGCATTAGAGAGTGAATTTGATTGAAAGAATTCAAATGCTTGTTGCATTGAGTGTTGGTGGTCGTACCAAAAACACATAAATTAAGGTTTGTGTGCATCTCCTAATTGAGGTTAGTGAGGGATCCTCTAGTTCTCAAGGGAACAATAGAGTACTATCCTTGTTTTACTTCTTATTTTCAACATTCTTTCATAAAAACAACATAAAAACGTAACTTAGATTCTAGGGTAAACATTGTGAATTTTTCGGACATAAAATTCATATCAGTTGGTATCTATGATGCATGATACGTGCATAGATTGCTTCACCAACTATCTTTATTTGCTTTATTAGGTTGTTGCATGGTTTTACTTTACTCTTAAAGTAAAAGTTTTACATGTAACCAAAAATATGTCTTTATTGTTATGTTAGTTAAATTAGTTGAGTTGTTTAGTTTCAATAAATCCGAAATACAAATGTGCATTAGAGAGTGAATTTGATTGAAATAATTCAAATGCTTGTTACATTGAGTGTTTGTGGTCGTACCAAAAACACATAAATTGAGGTTTGTGTGCATCTTCTAATTGAGGTTAGTGAGAGATCATGTAGTTCTCGAGGGAACAATAGAGTACTATCCTTGTTTAACTTCTTATTTTTAGCATTCCTTTATAAAAACAACATAAAAACGTCACTTTGATTCTAGGGTTAACATTGTGAATTTTTCCGACTTTAAATTCATATCAGTTGGTATCTATGATGCATGATACGTGCATGGATTGCTTCACCAATTATCTTTATTTGCTTTATTAGGTTGTTGCATGGTTTTACTTATTCTTAAAGTAAAGGTTTACATGTAACAAAAAATATGTCTTTATTGTTATGTTAGTTAAAGTAGTTGAGTTGTTTAGTTTCAATAAATCTGAAATACTTAGTAAAATTCGGTGCATTACAGAGTGAATTTGATTGAAAGAATTCGAATGCTTGTTGCATTGAGTGTTGGTGGTCGTACCAAAAACACATAAATTGAGGTTTGTGTGCATCTCCTAATTGTGGTTAGTGAGAGATCCTCTAGTTCTCGAGGGAACAATAGAGTACTATCCTTGTTTTACTTCTTATTTTCATCATTCCTTCATAAAAACAACATAAAAACGTCACTTAGATTCTATAGTAAACATTGTGAATTTTTCGGACTTAAAATTCATATCAGTTGGTATCAGAGCAGTGTGGTTGTAGAGGCGTGTGAGGGAGCGTCAAAGCTTGGATTGAGATGAAATTTTGTGTGGTGACTGTAGACATTTTGACTTTTGTTGCGTGAAAATTTCGTAGCAATTTAATTAGTATCGAAGTCCCAGCAATGGAAACATTCAGAGCTAATTTTCTGGCAGATTCGAGCAGTTTTTAGGTAAACTTTGAGCAATTCGTTCTCCTAGCATACAACGAATTTTTGAGTGTTTATTGGGTTAAAATTGGACTACTTTTGGTCTATTTTAATACTGGAAAGTTTAATAATTTTTGAAGAACGTTTACTATTTAGTCGAACAAGTTTTTGATAATTGGGCAAAACCAATCTATTCTGGATCAGTTCTGGGAGAATTAAAACTGCAAAAAATTGGCTGGGAATTTATTGATGAAATTTTGGTCAAGTGTTCCAGACACATAAGGCTATGTTGTGACAAAACTTATGAAAATTTTGAGGTGTTTTACTTAGGTTTTAGATCTCGAACTCGTAGTGAAATCTCTGGGCAGTTTACTGGATAGATTGCGGTTGGTTATTGTTGTTTGGTTCGTATGGATGAATTTGATTTAGCATATGATGAACTTCGTGAGAGATTATTCATACCACCTATGGATTGTTCTATTGCAAAAGCACTATGTGAAGCGTTAGGGCATGCTTTGCATAATCTTTTTGCTGAAATGGTTACACCTGTTGAATATTCTCCATGCCATCACTAGTGGAAAAAAGTTCAACCGTTGCGGTCAAAACCGGGCTTACCACTCCGGTTTTGGGCCGCATCGGTTGGACTCGCAGCAGTCCCCAATTATTAACTGATCCGGTCCTAAACCGGATCAGTTAATCATTTACCGCTGCGGTTTTGGATCAAAACCGCAGCAATTAAGCAAGTTAACTGCTGCGGTTTTGACCCAAAACCGCTGCGGTTGACCACCCCCAAAACCAAAAAAAAAAATTTATTTTTGCATTTTTTCATTATTAATCAATACAAAATCAATAATATATATCAATACTCATTTTATTAAGCATATTATGCTCAATTGAAGCACAAGAATCCTTTACAATGTCTATCAATTCTACTACGATAGTTTTTGCTAATTTATTTCAGATCCAGCAAAATTTGAAAGGTTTAATGCGATAAAAGAAGGAAATACTATTGTTGAGGCCTGAAACCAGCAAACAGAGTTGCATAGAAAGTTAAAGAAACACCAGACTGCAGCAAAGAACACTCTCATGGTCCTCCCCAATATAACACACATGACCATTATAAAGTCCTTGTAACTTCCACAAAGTTTCACAAAGGAGTTTTTAACAGGAGGATGATGTTCAGATGCCTGAGAAACCAGAGAATCATGGAGAGTTGTTTTCTGATTTACAGACTCCAATTCATCGAGGTCAGACCCAGCCACTCTAAAAAATACCTCTTCCAAAGTTGTCACAGAGATGCCATAACAATTAATACCAGCACACTCATTCTCAGAAGCAGCTGCTTCAGAGTTCGATATTGACCTCTTCATACAGCTTTCAAGTTCTTTAAACATACCCTCAAAACAAGATGATGATGTCAAAGGGAACTTGAAAGATATCTCTGTACCCACCTAAGACAACAGATTAAATCCCATATGAGCATGCAATGTAGTATTTAAACCATAAATTACAGCCATGTAATCCAAAATAATCAAGCACCTCAAACTCTATTTTTTTTAGGGGAACTTAAAACTTTGTATATAGAATCAATCGTTCGATATCAAATTTTCACTATGGATGTCTATCAAAATCGTGACACATCATGCCTCAAGGTCTTTCACGAATTCCCAATAAGGACTCAAAACTACAGTTAGTTTTCCCACTATGTGATACACAAGTGCAAACGTAGAGCTGGATAGTATCCCATAAATTATGGAGAAGTTAAGAGTACCTCACTCACTATCGTGGCTGACGGAATATGCCGGTGAACTATATATGCAGCAAGAGAGGCACCTGGCGCAGTCTGAGAAAAGAAGAGGCAATGAGAATATTGTACCAGAATCATGTACTTCTCATGAAACTAAGATATACGATCGCCCAAATGTGCACAAAAGGAGGCTAACCTTCATGAGAGTAAGGGTATAACCAACCCATACTGATGCTTCAAGAAGAGGGAGCTGCAACAATAAATATTCTGCTTTCAAAAGGCATAGAAAGACGGGCTCACATCTATAACTGATTCAGAAAGTATGCTACCACTAAGGGGGATATAAAACAAACAGGACATGACGCAGCATACTATATGAGCACCAAAAAAGCCTTTTCAGTGAAATAAATTTATCCATCCCTCTCCACACTTTGTGGAACATCATTACTATTAATCAATACTATGAAACTTAATGAAGCCAGAATCACAAAAATATAATGCAGATTGCTCTATTTATTTGTTCTGATTCTAATCACAATGGTGACTCCAGAGATGAGAAGAAACCTTCCACAACATTTCAAAGAGCCATTTGCCATAATAGCTATACGATCTCCTAATGCTTCAGCTTCATCCATTGAGTGTGTCGTCAATAATACTATCCTTCCTTTATTAACCTTTTTTATTAGCTGCCATGTCAAGCGCATTGAATAGGGATCCATTCCGCTGGTAGGTTCATCAAGAATTATAACCTACAGAAGATATCAAGTAAGCAACTACATAATTTAGCATAAAAAAAGTAGGAATTCCTGTATCAAACGGAAGATATACCTTACTATTCCCTATTAGTGCAATTCCCAAGGAAAGTTTCCTTTTCATACCACCAGATAAACAACTTACAAGAGTGTTAACTTTGTCAGAGAGGCCAACTTGTCAACCAATAAATCAGTAAAGTTTACACGAAAAACCAAACCATAGACCAATTTACAGAAAATGAACATATATAGATATAGGACGGCCACGAAAGGATATTGCATTCTCCAAAAGTTACCCACTCAATATTGATGAAATGGCCATCACAGTCAGGTAGAATCCTTATTTTTCCACAAACATTATATTCTTTCTTAAATAGCAAAGAGATGCAGCAAAATTTGTCATGATCTTAACTCATATAAAAACCCTAAAACATGGAAGGCCAGAGAAAGGAAACAGTCAAGCCTCAAGTGAAAATCACACACGTCCACCAATAAGTAGAAGTTAGATTATCAGTTCATGTTCATCTATCCATTTTAAGTGACGGGCAAAAAAATTTGCCTAAATTTTACCGGAGCATCATACAGAAATCAAGACACAGCTGACACATAAAGGTATTACCGCAAATATGAGAATCAAATCAACAGATGTCACCATCGATCTTACAGCCTTAATGACTTTACAAGCCAGAACTATGTGTGCAGCACAAATACGCAGTAAATCGAAAAGAATTTTCTGAGGGAACACATACCATATCTGTCAAAATATTCCTTCCAAAAACCAGAGCATCCCCAGAAGTTGGAGGAGTAAGTCCAACTAGCATAGATATGGTTGTGCTCTTATCAGCCCCATTGTGTCCTTTATAACATCAAGTAAAGTATTAAAACAAAAGTAGAATTTTATAGAAAGAGATCAGGCATTTTTCTACAGGATGGATAAGAGTAATGTGACCTATATCACTTAGCTTTCAATATTCACAAAACAGTGTTCCCACTTCTGAAAGTAATCACTTATGGACTTAGATGATCTGGGCAGCTACACAGTTTTTCATGTTCCTTTAGGAAATATCTTGTTCACTTGGTACATCACTAGAGTTAAGCAATGATAGACTGATAAATGTCTGTTACTAGTTAAGCACTTGTTTAAACTGTCCCCTCCTGCCCGAAAAGAATAATTTGACCTCAGTAAATTTAAAGCTGAATGTGATTAATAATTCGGAAGAG
Organism: Beta corolliflora; assembly: GCA_947648045.1. Lineage (NCBI taxonomy): Eukaryota > Viridiplantae > Streptophyta > Magnoliopsida > Caryophyllales > Amaranthaceae > Beta > Beta corolliflora. The sequence goes on along the minus strand of CANSZD010002921.1, from coordinate 9,087,307 downwards.
ACTGCAACTTATCTAAATGCAAGAGCTCTTAACCACAAATCTCCCAGTGATTTATCAGTATGCAATAGATGCTTTACATAGGCAATGTAAATTAACTAATAGAAGTGGAAAGTAAACATAAGGGCTGCTTTACATGCAGACCTAGAACTGCGAGAATCTAATTTTCATACAATTCATGCACATAAAATACCTCAATCTTCAAGCTTAATTTGAATTAGTCTATCAGATGCAAATTTAAACCCAACAAACCCACAATCAATAACCAAAGTAAACAAATTTCCAAATTGACCCATTATCAATATAATCAGAAAATAATCACTCAAACTTTAATTCATACAAATTAAGCAATAAAAAAAAGGGTACTTACCAAAATAATCAAATTTTCAAATTGACCCATTAGTCAATATAATCAGAAAATCAATCACTCAAACTTCAATTCATACAAAAAAAAAACGAAAAAAGAAGTTACTACTTACCAGGAACTCATTAGTATGAACCAACCGACCTGGAAAAAATGCACCCTTACCAAACGGAACCTGAAAAATCCCCCAAAAAGTTATAAATTTTTTAAATTCTTCGGGTCTGGTCGCCTCCAAAAATCGATCCAAATTTGTCGGATTCGAAGCACAATTCGAAGCTCCTTGCTTTGAGTTTTTCGCCTCTTTTAATCTGCAACAACAATAAAATCAACAACAACAGCAATAAAAACATAAAAAAAAAAATGAATTGAAGAGGAAAAATTTGCAGGATAAAACATTAACCCTGGATCTAATTGAAAATTAAAACGAAAAATGAAATTACAAATGAATTAAATTACAAGAAAACAAAAATAAAAATGAAATTACAAGAAGGTGCGAGACGGCGACCAAACCTTGTGTAAGAGAGCGACGGTGAGCAAGTGAAGGCTGAGAGAGGACGACGAACGACGATGAGCGAGTGAAGAACCGCCTCGAAGAAGCTTCCAAGAGTGCGAGAAAGAGAAGAGAAGCGATGGGTGGCGCCGTGAAGATTAGGAGATCGGTGACGGCGAGAGATGGATTAGGAGGAGCGATTGAAGAAAGAGATTTGGATGAGAGAGAGGGGATGAGGGATGATTGGATGAGAGATCGAAGATCAGGTGAGCAGTGAAGAAGAGATTTGGGCTTAAAACAGATTTCGACTGGAAATAAGGGAAAAAAAACAGTATTAACCGCTGCGGTTCACCGAACCGAACCGGTTAACAGAGAACCGCAACGGTTTTCTGTTAACCGTTTCGGTTTTATGAGAACCGCAGCGGTTTATGTTCCCAATTTTCCCACTCAGAATTTCGAGGATTTACCGCTACGGTTCTCTTAAGGACTGCATCGGTTGTGTTGTGACATATATCGTTTTTTCCACTAGTTCATGCATTAGAAGCGAGTGCTACACAACCTTCTCATGTTGAAGATGAAGAAAAGATCGAAACTTTATCTTGTTCCAAGGATGAAGATTTAATTTTTACAATTCCTCGTGATGAAGAAGTGATACCTAGCATTGATCTAAGGGAAACCGTGCCTTTAGTTAATGTTTCGTTTCCATTGATTCTAAGGGTTGCTGATGATATTGTTGTTCCAAACGTCATAAATATTGATTCTTTTAGGAGAGATAATCTACATCTTGTGATAACATAGAGCACGCATAGATTAAATTTTCATGGAGCAAAGGATGATCTTGATCGAAGGCAAATGCTAGTTGAGTATATTGATGACCGCTTAATATGGATGATTTTGTGGCATTACTTGAAGAAACTTGAGGTCAAGTTTTATTTCAAGAGGGGGAGTACGATGCATGATACGTGCATGGATTGCTTCACCAACTATCTTTATTTGCTTTATTAGGTTGTTGCATGGTTTTACTTTACTCTTAAAGTAAAGGTTTTACATTACTCTTAAAGTAAAGGTTTTACATGTAACCAAAAATATGTCTTTATTGTTATGTTAGTTAAAGTAGTTGAGTTGTTTAGTTTCAATAAATCCGAAATACTTAGTAAAATTCGGTGCATTAGAGAGTGAATTTGATTGAAAGAATTCGAATGCTTGTTGCATTGAGTGTTGGTGGTCGTACCAAAAACACATAAATTGAGGTTTGTGTGCATCTCCTAATTGAGGTTAGTGAGAGATCCTCTACTTCTCGAGGGAACAATAGAGTACTATCCTTGTTTTACTTCTTAATTTCAGCATTCCTTCATAAAAACAACATAAAAATGTCACTTAGATTCTAGGGTAAACATTGTGAATTTTTCGGACTTAAAATTCATATCAAGTCTGAAGACTCAGCTTTTATAGTCCGGAGACTGGACTTTTATAGTCCGAAGACTTGACTTTTTTAGTCCTAAGATTCAATTTTTATAGTCCTAAGACTCAATTTTTATAGTCCTAAGACACATTTTTTATAGTCCAAAGACTTGACTAGGGTTTACATATAATGCAAACTAGACCTAGGGAATGAATCGGGCCTAAATGGACCTATGCTTTGAATTGGATTAGATTGGAATGGACAAGAATAGACTTGGACTAGGCTTGGCATACCACATAAAGATGCAAATGGGCCAAGATTTTGACATGAACTAGACTTATGTGGGCCTAAGGTCGACTCTAATGCTAGTGGGCCTAATATGAATGCATGGACGCAAATGGGCTTAATATGTATGCAAATGGATTGGAATTATTGGATTGTATTGAATGAAAGTGTTTAGACTGGGCTTAGAATTTTCAAAATTCGTTTTTGAAAGGAACCCCTTATTTTTATCTTTTGTTAGGAAAAGATGATGGATTAATTTTAAAAAATATTTTTGTAAATGTCTTGTATGATGATGATTAGTAAATGCTTTTTGAAAAAGGTAGAATAGAAATGGGTGTAGGATTAATTTTGAAATAATGTAAGTTTTTGAAATTGATTGAATATGGTAAGGTAAGATTGATAGGGATGATTAGTTGGATAGCAGGGAGAAGGTAGACATGCATGACAATTCTAATCTACCATGACCACTTTTCGAGATGCACTTTTTTTAGGGCAGACTCGACCTTGCATGAAAATACTAATTTTTATGTGAATTAGGTGAGACCCCTAGAATGACAATGCTTTTATGCAGCATGTGATGCACTCACTGCGTGCCATGCAGCATTGCTGCGCGCAACACACAGAGGGTGCATCTGGCTCAAGGAGTGGTGCGCCAGGCACAACTTAATGCGCTTGGCGCACTACTCCTCGACATGTTTTTTGGGGATTGAGGCGAGGTTTTGGCCAATTGATGATCTTTTATTGTTATTTAGACGCGATTTTTAGGTACGACGCATAAAAATGACAATTCGACAAGTTAATAACAGGCAAAATTGCAATCACAAGCAGATGTCATGTAACATGGATGCAAAAGTTCCAACCTAAAGTCCAGTTCTATGCTTGAAACTATGGTCAGGTTTAGGTTAAGGCTGAAAAGGGTCCATAATTAAGAGATTGATCCCACGCTTCGTACCTCTACTTAAAGAGGTGGCCACGTGTAAGACGCACTCTAGTTCTCAAGTCTGGAACAAGAGAACAATGCCATGGTTGGGTGGGTTTGCTTATGACTAAGATCCAACACTATCGCTCAAGAAGCTTTCGGAAAGACAAAGCGCAAACCCCCAATGGTGGCCTCACGCATAGAACATGCGCTAACGAGGCAAGGTATATTGTCCTTATGGTGGCTTAAACAATTGTCATGCATATGCAAAACTGTAATGTTATCTAAAGCATAAAAGGAGTATGAATCGTATTTTTCGAGTTTCACCCGCTCACTTAAAAAAATTAATTTTTTTTTAAATCGTCCCTAGTGGAATCGCCAAATTGTAGGCGTGTTTTTATTTCGCCTACGCGGTGTGAGCGCATATTTGACTACCCCATTGGTAAGGTTTTATTGAAAAATATTTTGAAGTCGCCAACAAATCTTTAATGGAAGACTCATAAACCTAATTGAATATTGGGAAATCATAGGGACAAATTAGGGACTTATCCAATGTAGATTTCCTCGTCCTGACTCCATAGATGGTCAAACTGAACCATAGATTAAGTTCGGGGGTGAGAGTACGAATACAATCATAATGAACCATGTCGCCCAATTTTGGCCTCTACTAAATATCGATTCATGTCAAATTTTATGCAATAGAATAACCAAATAATATTTTCATGCACCCTAAAAAATAATTTAGTCTAGGTTGGTTCAGGAAACACATAAAAGACTATTTTTTGTGATATGTTATTAGGCAATCAAAATTACAGGGAACCTGACAGGTTGTCCAAATTATCTGATTAATATTAGAACAGTTTTTTAGGTCTTGATTAGCAATAATAATATATGGGTGATAAAAATCATACATAGAACAATCAGGCAAGCATGCAATAATATGTGAAAATAAATAGAATAAAAGGTTAGAATATACAAAAGTGAAATTTTTTATATCAAAGATATACATTATGAAGGAAATCGTTAGTAATATAAAATTGATAAATTGATTCAACGACCCTCAGGATAATACCGTGGCTTGGGTATGAGAGATTGACAGCCTTCGGGACGAGCAATCGTGAAGCTTGAGAATATGAATGTATGTAGATTTGAATGTATGTATTTGTATGTGTTTGTAGATTTGAAAAGTATGAGAGTTTGTAGAGAGAATTCGTAGGATATTCGTAATGTAAAAGTCGAGTGTTAAGTGTGGAAAAAGACGTCCTTTAATTTGGAAAATCGAAGCCTCTTTATAGGGAAAACAGAACGACGCTTCACGCGCGAACTGCGCCAGGTGCAGGTGGCTGTGTGAGTCACAATCAGACGTATCAGGCGCACATTGGTGCGCTTAACGGGGCATGACCAATCCTCAGTGCCCACGTGGCACACACTTTAAATATGATAAAATTGACAGCTTGTGCATCGCACAGAGACATGCGCTCGGTGCAGGACTCTGTGTGACACACAGGTCTACGTGGCAGCCTTGTGCGCTTCGCGCACTTTAGCTCGGCGTGTGCTTGGCACAGGCTGGTGCGCTCAGCGCACCGCCTTGCTTTTGACACGCTTTGACAGGTTTTTGATAAAAACACATTTTAAAGATTTCCTTTTATCTTTTAACTCCGAAAATATGATTTTACGGGATAAAATCCGACTTTAATTATAAAAATATCTTTGAAAATATTTATTTTATTTAAAATAAAATAATTAATTATCAATGAAAAATTAAATGGGCTTTTTCAAGGAGTTGGGCTTTTTAAAATAAAATAATTAATTATCTTCGAAATACAATTAACGATTTTGGATTAGTAAAATACGCTTTAACACTTTTAAAATAGTTTTGGCTTTTCGGACTGCTCTTTCGTTGGGTCGGACTAATTAAGACCGCGGTATGTTTCATCATCGGACCCTTAAATATGGAGACACGATTATGTGTCTACAGAACCCCCCACTTTGACTGAGGTTCAGGAAACCGATGGTCAAAGTATACGGCGTCGGGACGGAGAACGATTCTAAACGCTCTGCAATTTAGAACTGATCTATATACGCCGGGTCTCTGCAAAACAAAGTTAGTATACAAGACAATAACTACAAGTAATTTGATTACCTACAGGAAAAGATGTTAGCAGATAGGTGCAAACAACTCACATAAAGCACATAATGATGCAAATAATGCAAACTTAGACTCTCTAAGTATGCATGAGACGCTATGCAAGGATTAAGGTTATGCAAAGCTAAGGAAGATGACATGTCATGCAAGGTTAGGGTTATGCATGACTAGGATGTATGAAATGTAATGCAAGGTCAGGGTTTTGCAAGGTTAGGAGATCTGGATATGTAGAATTATGGAATGATCATATATAGATAGAATGATTTTCGAAAATTTTTTTTAATAAATAATCGGGGTCCGTAAACAAGGTCCGCAGATTACAACTTTTCGGGAGTTTGATTTGATTTTGAGGAACCTCCACATATAGGAAGTCCCCCACTTTGGCTAAGCTTGTCTTGAATTAGGCTTGAGCCTTGACTGAAATGTAGTTGATATGTCTTGAGCACTCAGAGTTCTTTACTGGGGATTCTTCTTTGAGGAGTTGATACAGGCAAAGTCAGATATCGCCAGAGACCATGGAATTGTCGGAGAATCCGTCAGGTACAAGGAGAGTTTAGATTGAAAAATAAAAAGTTTAAATTTGTGACTTAAATGAATGTAGGTGGGAAAAAGCTTTGACGAGGCTAGGTTCAGACTCGAGTCTATGTCGGGATCTAGAAAGAGTATGCTTTTGAATTCTAGAAAGTCAAATCATTAGACCTTGATTAAATTTTTTTATTGAAGCGGTCGGACCTCGAGATGAGGATTCCTACGTATCCATGCGGAATCAGACCATTCGTAGTCCTAGCGCATACTAGTCCGAAACGTCAAGCAAGAAGAATTCGTTCAAAATTCACGCAAATTTACACCACAAAAAAACAAAAAAAAATAAAAAGGAGAAAAGGGGAAGACAAACCCGAAACTTGCCGGAAAAAGAACCGACCCACCGGAGTAAGCAGACTCGCCGGAAAGCAAGCCAAAGCTCGAAAAACCAGACTTCGAAAAAAACGCACCAAAACTTGCAACCAAGTGTAAATGAAGACTCCTCTAGCCCAGATCTGAGAAAATCTTCAAGTTTCAAGTCAAATTCGAAGCTCAAATCCTTCAACAATGGAGGTTTGGAGTTTAGGAGAGAGAGAAATGAAAACGGTGCAAGGAAGGAGAAAAGAAATGAAAAAGGTTTCCGGAAGAAACCCATGTTTTGTAGGTCATTTAATGACCTGCGCCACGCGCGTAAATCGTGCGTCCATCGCACCGTTAAATCCGTGTCACGCGTAGCAAACTGCGTCCCGTGCATCCCTATGCGCCAAGCGCAGGCATTGCGTCCTGCGCATAAGCTTGTACAACGCGCTTGAGGGCTTCATAGCCAAAGTGGGGTCCACTTCTTCAGTTTTAAATGATATCAAATGTTCGTTACGCTTCAACGTCGCTCACGACAAACCAACGAACTTTCAAAACTCGCAAAAATAAAATACCATTTTGCCATTCTTTCAACACATGATACTTAACACAAAATTTCAGACGTACAGTGCTCAAGAGGCAACAGATGCTCTGGAGAATTAACAGCGAAGGTCAACCGTGAGGTCTGCGGACCATTGTGTACTGAAAGGCAGAAGACAACCGTCAGGTCTGCGGACCATTATGAACAGAAAGGCGGAAGACAACCGTCACGTCTGCGGACCATCATCAATCAGAAAGGCGACAGACATCCATCAGGTTTGAGGATCATCATCAATCAGAAAGGCGACAGACAACCGTCAGGTCTGCGGAGTGCGGACCATCATCAAATTAGAAAGGCGACAGACAACCGTTAGATCTGCGGACCATCATCAATCGGAATGGCGACAGACAACCGTCAAGTCTGCGGACCATCATCAATCAGAAAGGCGGAGGACTTCGTCAGGTTTGCGGACCATTATCAATCGAGACATCACTACTCCGATATGAGCAGGACCATAATAGCTCTACCCCGACATGAGCCGGACCAAAATAGCTCTACCTCGATATGAGCTGGACCAGAATAGCTCATGATACCATTTTCACATATATCATTTCATCTTTGCAAATTTACCATTATTTTGCAAATATGTTTCACATGTCTGTTTTCTGAAGCTTTTGCTTATTTTGCAGGTACCGGCGTCTAGAATCATTCTCTATCCTAACACGTAGACTTTGACTTTCGGTTTTACAAACCTCAGTCAAAGTGGGGGCTTCTGTAGACACATAATCGTGCCTCCCCATTTAAAGGTCCAATGATGAAACATACCGCTGTTTTAGTTGGCGCAACCCAACGAAAGAGCAATCCGAAGAGCCAACCCAAAATAAGTTTAAAGTGTATTTTGAAATCTTATTCGAAAGCCCAATTAATTATTCATGATAATTAATTGTATTTTAAGCCCACAAAATATTTTGAGTGCATTTTAAAAGCCCAATTGTTTATTTATTATTGTTAATAAATATTCTAATAAATTGAAATCAGATATTTATTCCGCAAAAGTCAATTTCCCGATTTTAAGTAAGAAAAAAGCCTGACAAATGAGCTGGACGCAGGCAATGCGCCTAGCGCGCCACGTTTGCCCAGCGCATTGGCCAAGTTGTGTCAGGCACTGCAATTTGCGTCTGACATGTGAATCTGTGAGTCACACAGACTCCTGCGCCTAGCGCACCACTCTGTGTGAGACACAACCTTTCTTTTTTATCTTTTTTTAAACACGCGTACCACGTGTACGTTTCTTATTGGGCTTGTCGCGTCAAGCGTGCCAATGTGCGCCTGACACGTGTATTTACACGTGACACGTAAGCTTGCGCCTGGCGCAGGTAGGCGCGTGAGGCGCACACTCCTTTTTTCTATAAATACCCCTCGATTTCCCGAATCCAAGGAAGGTTTTTCAATTTTATTTCTCGAGCACTTTAAATCCCGAATACTTACGTACTATATTTCAAACCTCCAAACACATCAAACACATTAATCCTTTTTACGTTCTCGATCATACCGTGCTTTTGGTTTCAAGATTGCTCCTCCTGAAGGTCATTACGCTCTTAGGCCTAAACCGCACAGGAATACTCCTGAGGACCCTTGAATAATTCCTTTATTTATATTGCCTTGAAGTTACTAATAATTTATCGTCATGATGTAAATATTTGTTTAAATAATCGTGTTTATTATACATTCTAACCTCTTTTCCTCTTATTTTGTATATAATATTCATGTTGCTTTGATTGGTCTATGCATAATTTTATCACCCACATGTTATTATTGCTAAATAAGATCTAAGGAACTGTTCTAACTAATTCAGATAATTTGGACAACCTGTGAAGGTACCTTGTAATATTATTGCTTAATAACTTGTCACTAAAAAATAGTCTTTTATGTGTTTCCTGAACCAATTTAGACTAATATTTGTAGGGTGCTTAAAACGTTATATGGTTATTCTTTGGCATAAAACTATGATATGAATCGATATTTAGTAAAGGCTAGCAATGGGCAAACGTGGTTCATTATGACCATATTTGTACCCTCACTCCCAAACTCAATTTTTGGTTCATTGACCATCTATGAAGTCATGATGGGGAAATCTACATTGGATAAGTCCCTAAGATGTCCCTATAGTTTTCAATATCCAATTAGGTTTATAAGTTTTCCTTTAATGACTTTTTGGCGACTTCAAAATAAATTTCAATGAAACCTTAACAATGGGATAGTCAGAGACGCGCTCACACCGCGGTAAGCGAAAATAAAATCACGCCTACAGTATCCCTCTCAATTTTTGGTTTTACACTGTTGGTGATGCGTATATGAAGAGCTTAATCTAGCTTAAGTGCTAGAAACCCTAGTTTTGTTTGGATTTGTGTTGTAATCCTAGTTCTAGTAAGACTAGGATTTGTGAAATCCTATTTCTAGCTAGTAGGATTAGAACCCCTAGTTCTGTTAGGAGTAAAATTGTAATTCCAATCCATGTTAGATTAGTAGTCCTAGTTCTAATTGAATTAGTAATCCTAGGTGTTTTAGGATTATAGTTTAGTTAGAATTATATTAGTAGTAAAAGTTGTTAGCTTGTAAGCTTTTACTATTCTACTTAGAATAGGTTTTTCTTACTTTAAGTATATTAGGAGTTTAATTAGCCTTAGATTTATTTATATGTATCTCCTAGAAGTTAGGTGTATAAAGGGATTTACTTGGTGCCCAAGTATCTCCTAACTAGTTTATTTTATGTTTATCTTTTAAGGTTTCCTAGTTAGAGTTACTTCATGAAACTCTTTGTATATATATTTGCTGATTTTCGACCATTAATGAACAGATTGAGTTTATGAAAATTGCTCACTTTGTGATTATTGTTTAAGCTGTGATAGTAACCGCCGAGATAGCGACCCTAGTTGATATTCAACCGAGATAGTTAAACATCTTCATATCCCCTTATTATTTTCGAACCTTTATACACATAAAACACCAAAAAGATTGTCAATAAACTTAAAGAAACCTAATACACGAGTTCAAGAGAGTTAAAATGTGATTAGGGATGACACTTTGGGATTAAAGGGCAAGATGGGGAGCTGAAATTAGGGATGATAATTATTTTAAATGGATATCAAATTATTTCCTCCACCAGATTTTTTTTAAAACGGATTAATTAAAGCCCGAAATAAATCGGTGAAAAGCGAGTGATGGGAGAAGCAAGTGACGGGTAGGTCATTGGGTGGTGGTATATCTCGTCCGTCATCCATCCATCGATCCACCTATATAAAATATTGTACTTTTAATTACTTAATTTTATAACTATAATAATGAAAAATAAAAGTAAAATTATATTAACTTGTTATAAAAAAATTTGTAAAACTTTTCGTCATTTTTCTCTTTTTCTTTTTGCAAATTAAAGTGTTTAGTGTTGAAAATTTTGAAGAAGAAGCAGAATATATTTTTCAAAATGAACATCACCAGTTAGTATGGAGGGAGTAAATGAATTTCATTAGTGTACTTGGTGTTTTTTTTAATAGGAGAGGTAGAAAACTAGGCTTGACACTGATTGGGGATGACCAATCTAAAACATCTCTATAGATGATAAGGGAGAAATACAAATAGTGAGAGGAGGATGATAGAAAGGTTGGAGAGGACTGCCCTCTGTGAGCCATGAAATCTGCTGCATGATTGGTCTATCTGAAAGTATGCTTGATCTGCACATCCGAAAGTCACTGAAGATCCATTCTTGTATCAACAATAAGTGAATTAATTTCTTAAGAAATCTGTCATTAACCTAAAAGCGCATTTATGATTGAAATAATTATCGCCCTAATGATGAGGCTACTAAGATTGTGGTTAAGAGTACTTTTGATTGCTTCACGGAGACATCAAGCTCCAGCGTGGAGGCCGAATAGAAGCTAAGGTGCCTAGAGATCTAGCCCCAACACACATGTATCAACATTCAGGGTCCTTGGGCACAAAATTATCACAACCAAATCATAGTTGTACTTTCGACCATCAATATTTAGCTTAAGGAAATTAGGAGGGGATAAACAAGCATTCTTTCTATTAATAAAGGAGTCATTACTCATAAATTTAGGAGAAGCAAAGGAGAGAGAATCATGAAAACTTTTAAAAATAGAGCATGAAGAAGCTCAAGATTAGCTTTTTGAGCAGTGAAGCTTTTGTTATTAGAAGTGGTTTTATTACGAACAAACCATAAAAACTCTTTAACATTAATCTGAGGGCAGACTTGATTGATAACTTGGGGAAAAGAGTTGAAAGAAGATGGGGTAGGAAGATGATGCCATTACAGTGGTGTCAAACTGGGTCACTGGGTGGGTTTCGGTTGACCCAACCTAGCTCAAAATGATTTGGGTTGGAATGAGTTTTAGGTAAGAGTGGGTTGTGGGTCGGATGTGGGTAGGTATGGTTGGCCTTGGGTCAGGTCAATTGGACGAGGGTGGTCTCGGGTGGGAGTTGAATGGGAGTTGGGTTGGGCGAACTTGAGTCAGAATGGAATAGGGTGATGTCGGCCCAAATCGACTCTCGAAAATTAATAATTTCTTAAAAATTAATAATACTAAATTTCATTTCTAAAATTCATAATTTCTATTAATTTCTAATAATAATACTAATTTCTAAAGTTACTAAACTAATAATAATAGAATTAGAAATTTAGAATACTCAAATAACAAAATCAATATAGTATCATAATTCAATACTAGCTTATTATTAGTTTAGGCACTCAAATTTCTTGTTACTCAAAACTGTCCATTGATCATGTGTTTCTACAAGTAGGTTAATCAAATTCTATTTAGAAAGGGAGTTTAGATTTCTAGGAATTATAAGTACCTTGCTATCGAGTTCCTCAACGAACTTGTCTTGATCAGTTTCGTCATCAAACATATGTTAGCAACTTCTTCCTCAGGTTGTTCCTCATCACCTTTAGAATCACTATCACTCCAAGTTGCGATCATAGCCTTCTTCACATCATTCTTGGAGTATGAAGGTTTGTAGCACTTTTCCTTGTTATGCTCCTTGACTTTGACTTTGCACTTATGACAACAAGAGTCCTTTTTGGAACTTGAGAATTTTTTGTTCAAGTTCCTTCCAGAGCTCCGATTTCTGTTGAATGCCTTCTTGAACTTCGGTACTAACAGCTCTGCTTCCTCGTCATCTACTTCGGATTCATCATCCTCATCAGCCTTAAGTGCCATGTCACGATTCTTACAACTGTCACCATTACTAGTTCCTAGATGTAACTCATCTTGTGGTAGACTACTTAGAACTTTCCTAATATGATCATCAGTAGGGATTTCTTTTCCAAGAGAAACAAGCTCATTTATAATATTAGTGAAACAAATAAGCATTTCTTGGATATATTGTTTCTCTAGGCATCATCTCAAAACGTTCATACTTAGACATTAGAAGATCAATTTTGAATGTTTTATTTCATTTGTTCCTTCGTGAGTTATTTGGAGCAAGTGCTAAATTGTTTAGCAGTCTTGCATCCCATGACACGATTGTGTTCATGAGGTTCAAGACCACAATGAAGTAATTAACAGCATGATCATTTATTTCCATTTTTTCAAAATCCTCTCTATCATATTTAGATATAAGTTTAGGAACTAACTCATTTTCGGCATTGGACTTTGTTAACTCATAGTCACCAACTTCAATTACTCACCAAACTTGGTAATTCTCTGCCTTAATAAAGATCTCCATGCAGTTCTTCTAATAGGTATAGAACTTTCCATTGTACATTGGAGGTCTCTGAGTTGAGTAACATTCTTCTAATTTCTCCTGAGCATTCATTCTTCCAAGGATCTCACTTCAAAGTTTATTGAATTTTATGAGTTTCTGCTCTGATACCAATTGTTGACTCGAATGGAACACTGCAAGAGGGGGGGGTGAATTGTTGTGTGTAACTCTTAGCACTTTTTGCAGAATTTAAAGAACTAAAGTTAAGACACGAGAGAATATCTATGAGAAAAACTTCCTAGGCCCAATAGGAAGCACAACTCCACTTTTATAATAGGTCAACACCTCTGTTACAACCTATTCTCAACTCGGACCCTCAAGTTCCACTAGGAACTCTTACTCTCCCGAACAACAGTTCCCTCTAACTGTTGAAGCTCTTCTCTCTCTACTCTCTTCTTTTTACTCTCACACAATTTGAACTCACTCAAGTTCACTCCCCTTGTACTATGAAGAATTACAACTCTTTTGACAATCTCTAGTACACTAGAACTTAGAGTAACTGGACAGGAACACAATTGGAACTCTGACAAACACTTTAAAGAATTTGACTCTAAACCCTTGTGTTTTCAGTCTCAGCCGTTGTTACAAATTATGACAAGTGATTAGCTATTTATAATAAGTGATGCACTCAACAAATAGCTCTTAGACCCATGATGTCCACTTAACCAACTAACGTCCACTTTCCGCACTAACACGAACTTGCACGTCCTCATATGCTTGCAGCCTCAGACTCCTACATTTTAGCCCACTAACTGAATTAGAACACATGCCTTATTTTTCTACAGATTTTATTCATTAAAGCACTCTAACTAATCTAGTTTTAAACCTAGATATTTATTTAACTAACATCCTAACTAATTCCCTATAATTATGGCACGAACAATTTAGACTCTTATGAGACTCTATTAATTCAGTTAATTACTAATTATGACTCATATTTAGACGTAAACTCAGTAGACTCATAGACACCTAAATTCCACTCGAAACATGACTCGTGTTCCAGTCAGACTCCAAACGCCAGTGTACTTACAAAAACCTTAGAAAAATAAACTCCTAATTTTCTAGAAATTTGTCCCCTTCAAGATGCTCCTCCTCTAGAACTCTTGACTCGTAACTTCTCTTTGGAACTTGGCTTGAATTAGCTTAGCTCCTGCTCTGGAACTCTGATTGTATCATCCCTCGTTCCATCAAGTAATTCCTGCTCTGGAACTCCTTGACATTGTCTGGATTCCTTGTTTAGATTGTCCTTGACCTTCTTTCACTTAGAGCTCCATTTATTTGTGCCTTAGAAAACTTTGTTACTCCATAAGTTCCTTCGAGCAGCATGAAAGCCCTTAAGAACCTGTATAACCTTTTCTACCCTCATAGACATCTTAACTCCTTCCCTAAAGTATCTCCAAACTCGCTAGGTTCAACACCAGAAAGGGCAGTCTAGGTAGAAGTTAGAACATAAAATAACAATAGAAATCAATTTCAGGAACTACACTGGTCTGGTTCCGCAAAGATACGTAAAAATCATCATCTCAAGGACTAACAACTACCATAGAACAAATCAATCAACGTCTCATGATTTGACTTTCTAGAATTCAGAAGTACTCTTTCTAGACCCCAACATAAACTCAAGTCTAAACCTAACTAAGTCAAGGCCTTTCCCACCTGTATCCATCCGAAAAATAAATTTAAACCTTTTTTTTTTTCAATCCAACCTCCTTATCCTTGAAGAACTCTTCGACACTTCTAAGATCTCTAGTGAAATATGACTTCACCTTAATCAAGTTTAAGTGTCACTTCACTCCAAGCTCCAAATGCCCAACTCGAATCAAGCTTTCCTAAACCTCTTACATCTATGGTATTATATACAATCCTCCAAATCAAACTCTTTGAGAGTTCACTACTACATTAAAGGGCAAAGGCAACACATGAAAACCGTTGCAATAGGCCCAATAGTCGTTACAGTAGACCTATTGCAACGATTTTGAACCGTCGCATTTGGTGGCGTTGCAATAGGTCTAGTGCAACGACTTTTGGGACCTATTGCAACGGCTTGATCAACCGTTGCTCAAGACCAATCTTTTATGCAACGGCTGAGTGAGTCATTGGTTTCATGTAGATTATGCGACGCTTAGGCTATTGCAACGCCTATTAGTAATAGCTATTGCAACCCCTATTACTCCAAGGGGTTGTACCACTATATATATATATATATATATATATATATATATATATATATATATATATATATATATTATACACAAAAGATTGAAAGCCTTTCGAGAAGCTCAAAATAGTTGTCATGTTTGCATTAAAATTTCTCAAACTAATCAATTAATAAGAGTACTACAATTATGACTAAATTCTTATTAATATAAAAAAAATGTACTAAATCAAACTAAACTAAATATAATGTACCACAAAACATTTCTAGCATATACATCCCTAATTTCCTTCTATATATTGCCTGCAAGCTTCATATTACAATATACAGCTAACTAAATCTGGCCACCAATAGCGTATATAGTGAAACCTCTATGTTTGCTCCCCTCCATTAGCTCAATGTTCACCTAATAATTCAAACACTGTAATTGGTTAGAAAAACACTAAATTTAGCAATTAAAATCGAAAATGGAGATGAAACAACAATAAAAAGTAACAGAGTAAGAGTGCAGATATATAGAAGAAACTACTGGAAAAGGGATTAAGGTGAGTCAATTTTATTCATTCTTAACCTTGTCGTGTACATGGCCCTTTTAGGGATTAAAGCCAAAGAGGTAAACATGTCCTCATCAGCCCGAGATACATCGCCTCAAGAGATGTGGTTACCAAGTTCTAAATTATGCTCTGGATAGTGGAAGGCACACATTCCTACTATACCTCATTTGCAACACAGCTAGTTAAGCTACTACAAGAAAATGCACTCATGTCTAGTTGTGAGTAGGGCTGGAAATGAGCCAAGCCTGTCCGCGAACAGTTCGAGCTCGGCTCGGTCTAAGCTCGGCCAGGACTCGGCTCGCTGGGGCTCGGCTCGAGTTCGGGCTTGGCTCGAGACCTAACGAGACGAGCCGCGAGCCAGGCGAAGCTCGGCTCGAGTTCGGGCTTGGCTCGAGTTCGGGCTTGGCTCGAGACCTAACGAGACGAGCCGCGAGCCAGGCTAAACTCGGCTCGAGAAGCTCGCGAAGAGCTCGAATTATTTTTATTCTTAGAAAAACTAAAATTAGTAGTACTCATTAGAAATTTATTAAAAAAAAAACACCTAAATCCTAAACTACCTAAACTGCCTAGAGCATAACACGTGTATACCTTAAAAAAGGAAAACAAAAAAACAAAAATGTAAAGTAAACCCCTTACAAGTTGCAGGGCTTGCATTAACTTCCCATAAGCCCAAAACTTCAAAACAATTATGAGACACAGAGACTCTGCTCACAAATTCACAAAAAAAACTCTTGTCTCACCACCGTCGAAACTCATACCCTAAGCACTGCACACCATCGCTCACCACCACTCTTCGTTTGCCGCTGTCGACGTTCGATTTTCGCCATGCAGTTCATTTGCTCACCACCGCTCGTCGTTTTCGCCATCATCTTCTAATTTATACCATCGTTTTGCGGCCATGGCTAGTATTTGCAGATAACTTTTTTTGCATTTTTCAACTAGATTATCTTTACTTTTGTTGTCATAATAAGCTACTGTTAGTTCATCTTCTTGTTCAATGATTGTGATTTGAGAAGCTTATTTTTTGTTGAGAATGATTGAGATTTGAGAGGCTTAATTTTCAATTATAAGCTACCACTGTTAGTTCATATTGTAATTATTATTTTGGAAATTATTCATATAAATTTAATAGGGAAAAAAAATTTAGCTTGACTTCAAGCCTATTTTCGCGTCTGGATTCGGACTTGAGCCTCGAGCCAGCCTCAAACGAGCTCGAGCCGAGCCACGAGCCGAACTTCCCTTTCCAAGACTCGAGCCCAAGCCGAGCTCTATTTTTGAGGCTCGACGAGCCTCGAGCTCGAACCGAGCCTCCATTTCCAAGCCTCGAGCTCGAGCCGAGCCTCACACTATTCGGGCTCGGCTCATTCCCACCCCTAGTTGTTAGTGGAGTGAGATAATAATACCTCATTTGATAAGTGCGTGCCATCTGAGAAGTGAGATATGTACGTTTGATCTCCTCCATTTGGCTCATAAATCACCTAAAAATTTAAACATTGTAATAGTTTGAAAATGCTTAATTTAGAAATTAAAAAAAATGGAGTTGAAATAACAATAACTATAGCAAATTAAAATGTGTTATGTTCTCAGTTTCTTACTCTCGTTTCCTTCTACTACTTCAATAATGTTTTAGGTCGTGGAGGAAGGATATGAGTAGGGTCGGATAGCCAATGGGTGAGTAGAAATCATACTTTAACTTTTTGTAGGAACTGTAAATCATGGTTTCTATGAAAATCTGAGTAAGCAAACTCAAATAAAGATAATACAATCAAACATCTTAAAGTTCCTATAACAGGTAATATAGATAAAAAAGGACACACTATTTTTCTTCTTCTCCCCACTCACCTAGCCAATCAATCCAGGCTATCCTCCTATGTCAATTGTTTGTTAGATAACCCCCAGTGATAATTAGTGACACATCTAATATTGAGCTTCAATACCAAAACGAATTGGTTACAATAGAGGCTACCAATAGTATTATTTGTTGGGGCAATGATATTCTAGTGAACAAAGACAAACAATACCAAACAGGATTTGGGGTTCAAGGGAAGCTCGCAATGTAGATTAGACCCTTCATCTAAACATCTATAAAGTTGGAATGACAAGCAGATAAAGGTAAGATATACTTGGGAAATGCTTTAAGAAAAGAGTCCAAATCACAATTTCTTTTGGATGACAAGTATTTAGATCACCTACCGGATTTGATATGTGTCTTCTTTGTGCCAACTTTTCTACTAAGAAAGCAGCCCATGGAAAATATGGGAGAGAAAGATTGTAGTTTAAAACAATAGTAAAAGTAAGTGCATAAGCAAAGATAGGATCTCGCATCCATGTAGCACACAATTTGTCGGTATAACGTATTGATAGTAAAAGACTTACCAAAGACATGAAAAGAGGCCAATCCCTTAGTGACTTTGAGCTAAACTAGATCTCAGCTCGTATGAGCAAACCATATTGCAAACAGTCAGCGAAACATCAATTATACGCAAAATCAAACCCAATCAACAAATCATTGAATTACTGACAAAATAAAAAGGCATCCAAAAAATCAATTGACGAACAACAATATAGATGAAGATTATGCCATTATGCAGCACAAATTTCATGAAAAATCAAATTGTTCCCCAAAAATTATGAAGTAAGAAGCTGGTACAAAATAGAAAAGAAAAGCGAAAAAGATTCTGAAGCAATTTATTACTGTAAAGGTGATAGTGGAGGAAAGATATTACCGTAGCCAAACCGAAGCAAAGAAGCATGGCGTACGTAATAATCATGGCGTAATAATCTCAAGATTTTCAACTTAACTCAAAATTAGCGGAATTATGCCCGTTAATAATTGCAGAAAGATATAAGAGAGAAAAAATTACCTAATTTCGACTACGAATTCAAGGTCCGATAACCCTAGTTATCACTACCTCAATCGTCGCTACTCTCGTCTTCTTCTACACCTTCATCGGCGGACTTCTCGGCGGCGGCGCTAGCTTCAATCCTAATGGTACGCTGCATTTTACGCCGTCGGAATTGGCCGCGATTCTCTCCTCTCTTTGGCTATTCGCTTTCCTGCTTAGGTCCTTTTTCAATCTTTCCTCGTTTTTTGAGCCCAGATTTTGGTTGATTTTGTGAAATTGCAAGTTTGTGGAATATAAGTTAATCCCTAAAATCAAATTTGAATCCCTGGTTATTCAATTGAAAATCCCCCACACAAGAGGGTAAGATAAGGTGATGGGAGGGACAAAGGGAGGTAGAGAGCTCTATTGAAACTGACGAGGGTTTGAAATTTAGAGTTTGAAATTTAGAGGGAAACAAAAATTATATGCAAGTAATTCATTAAATCTGAGATATCGTTGCCATAGGTTGTTCTAGCGTGAGAAGGTTTACAAGCTTATGCTACTGCAACGTTTAAACGATCGTTGCTATAGACCAATAAGTTGATGTACCTATTGCAACGGCTAAACCATTACCGTTGCCATAGATCAATCTAGCGCAACGATCGTACATTGTCCGTTGCCATAGCCCAGCACATTAATCCATAGTGATATGAGTCGTTGCATTAGACACTTCTATTGCAACGACATAAATTAGGTCGTTGCATTAGCCATTTTCAAATTGTTGCCTTTGTTCAAAAATGTAGTAGTGGTTGTAACTTCCGAACCCCACTTGTGGACCCCAAAAATTTCAAAATCATATTTTAAAAATCAACCTATTCCCAAGGTTTGCATAAACCTTACCCCGAATATGCATGCTTATAGATTCTAAGTTTACATACATCATACGTTGTATCTCATATGAATCAACTGAATTATTGACACCTTTTTGTGCAATCGAAATATTTGCATGTTCAAAGAGTACTAAAGAATGTCTTATCTCATTATTTCCATTCTGACCAGATGAATAGTCCATCGTAAACTGACCGAATTGTTTGCAAATTCAAGATAATCGAATTTCTTGTTATCTTCATATAATTTCTTCAAATGGTTTTAGACTAATCGGATTGTCTTTTGACAACCTACTTGAATTGTTTTCTTATCTTGTTTGGGCTAGTTGAACGAACTTCTTGCCAATTTCTTTAACCAAAATAAAAAATTGTTTATAGGAAAAACGAATTTCCTTCAACAAACTATTTTAAAGGATACAAATTTCCTCGAAACTATTTACAGGATAAGTGAATTTCTTAATATCATTTCACAGTATAAACGAATTTCTTAAACCTTGCATGTGAATCGAATTGCTTGCTCCCACCTTATCCAAATTTTTCGCAGATTACTATTTTATAGCTAATCGAATTGCTAACACTCCATTTTGCAGGATACAAAAATTGCTTTTAGGTATCATCTTGCAGACTTACACTATTTTTCAGGTACTGGCGATGTACGTATAGATGAATTCTGAATTGCAGAAAATCACAAATCGTTTTCCGCCCCGACAAGGAATACTTTGACTTTCAGTTCTCCAACCTCGGTTAAAGTGGGGGCTTCTATAGACACATTAAATCTCTCTGTTTTAGCACCCCAATGACGAAACATATATACCGTAGTCCTAATTGGTCTAGACTAAAGAAGAGCCACTAGTGAAATAATATTAATTATTGCGGTTATTGTAGGGCCTGTTGTTTCTGTGTTCGACGCGCAGTAAATCAAGGCACAACAACAAGTTGACTATGTGTTGCTACGGTCACAGAACCGGAGCAATAGATTGACCTATTGCTGCGATCGTTACAAGAAACCACAGCAATAATTAAGTTAATAGAGAATTTCTTGCCTTTTGCTATGAAGGAAAAAAATGTAGGCCAAGAAAACTGTCGAACAAGAGAAATGGAACTAAAGAAATCTCATCAACCACACCATAAGTTGTAGAACAATGCAAACTGAAAATTGCCAATCAAAATAAGAAATTAAACTCCACATTTAAAGTCAATTATAACAATCATAATCTCACCACCATATTTTTCAGATCTAAGTTAGTTAACTTAAAAAAGCTCCGAAAAAATAAAAGAATGAAATCAAGGCGCAACAACTTAAGAAAAAAAAATCAAAGAATATAAAAAATTAAAAGGAAAAACAAAAATAAAAAAGCGTGTTGTTGGTCGAAGACGACGAAGAGCGCGACTCTACTTATCTTTCTTCAACCTTTGAAGAGGATGAATAACGCGTTCCCTTTCTCGCTATTGTTGGTTAAAGATGACGGCGAGCAACGAAGGTATAAAGAACGCAGCCAGCAATGACGATGGTGTTGGCGTTGATCTCTTTAGAGACGATGGCGAGCTATGAGCCCAACAACGACGACCAATAGATTTGAAGACGACGGAGAATGTCAATGAAGGAGGAATCGCGAGGAGGAGAGAAAGTAGTGAAATGAAGAAAAGACAAAGTAGCGAAAGATATTTGAAGGAGGAAACTCGAGGAAGAGAGAGAATGTTAGAGAATAGAATAACAGAAAGGATTAAGACCCATTTTTAGGCGGGAAAAGTTGTTGTAACTGTTCTAACAGAATTACTAAACAGAATTATGTTATTTTTCTACCTTAGTATTCAGTACAACTCAAGCTATAAATAGCTGAGCTTTAGTTTGTAATAATCAAGTAATTGATTAATAACATTCTTTCTTTAAAATATTTCTCTCTCTCTCTCTCTATCTCTCTGATTTCTATCTCTTTCCTATCTCATTTCTCTCTCTATTTCTATTCCTACCTATATTATGTTACATTGAACTACCAGGAGCTATTGTCCTGCAACATTGGTATCAGAGCTAATCTGTTGCTTACTCACATTCATACGCCATTGTTGAGTCCTTGAGCTCAAGGTGTTTGATAAAAAGTCTGAGTGAAAAACCCAGACAAATTTTTCCTTGAAATCATTACAGAAACTGGAATTATGGCCCCATTATCTCGAGCAGTCTCTAAAAAGTTCTCAGATATGGAGGAGCAAGTTAGAATGTTATAAAGAAGATTGGAAGAACAATCTAACAATATGCAAGTTATGATGCAAATGCTGAAGGAAATGAAGAATACTCAAGAGGGTAGTCAAGGAGGAAGCCATAATGGAGGTCAACGAGGTAATCATGAGGGTAGACCTCAGGGTATGACTCCTAGATTGCAGATTCCTTCCCTTGATGGCACAAATCCTCGAATATGGATCAAGAAGTGTAGTATATATTTTTCTTTGTGCAAAATTGCTGATGATTGTAGGGTTGATTTAGCTAGTTTGTACATGACTGATAAAGCTGAAACATGGGTTTCTAGTTATTTGGCTGTTAGAAAACATGTTGATTGGGATGATTTTATCTTAGATTTGACTGCAAGATTTAAGGATGGAAAGGGTATGAATGCAGTAGAACATTTTAATAAGGTTGTCCCAGGTTGATTCTTTGGAAAGTTATATTGATGAGTTTGAAGAATTGAGAGCCATTTTGATTCAAAATGGTCATGCATTATCTGAAGATTATGTGTTACATAGCTTCATTGGAGGATTAAAACCCACCATTAAGCCTTTTGTGAGAGCCTTTGAACCTTCTTCCATCAGTGATGCCGTGAAATATGCCAGGTTACAAGAAGAACATCAGCAAGCTAGTTCTTATAAACCATACCATAAACACCACAACCAAACACAAACACCTCAAACACAATCCTTTAACTCCAACACAAATAAACCTCCCTTACTTCCTACACCTCCAATTAAACCTATTCAAAACTATACACCAACTATAAGAACTAATTCTAAACCTCAACCATACATTCCTGCTGATGTTAGGGCTGAAAAAATAGCAATGGGTCTTTGTTATTACTGTGATGAGAAGTACACAAGAAACCATAAATGTAAATTTAAGGAACCCTAATTATTTACTGTAGAAATTAGGGGTTATACTGAGTCAGGCATTGAAGATTCTGTAGAAGATACTATTGGAGAGCCTTGCATATTTGTACATGCCTTAACTGGCAACTAGAGTTTTCATACTATGAGAATCGTTGGGTTAGTAAATGGAGATTAACCATTGCATATTTTAGTAGATTCTGGCAGCACACACAACTTTCTGGATTTGTCTTTAGCCAAAAAGTTAGGTTGTTCTATAGAAACTATTGAACCTCAGGTTGTGGCAGTAGCAGATGGTAATCATTTACCTTGTAATCACAAGTGTCAACAGTTTACTTAGGAGATGAATATGCATACTTTTTCTACTGATGTGATGCTTATACCTTTGGGAAGCTGTGACATGGTATTAGGAATCCAGTGGTTATGTACTTTGGGACAGATTATCTGGGATTTTAAACAATTACTGATGCAGTTTAGTCTGAATGACACTCAATTTACTTTGAAGGGTATTCCTCCAAAGAAGTTGAAGGTGTTGGGTGGAGATATCTCTGCCAAGATGCTTGATAATGCAGCACAGTTATGTGTAATGCAATTAATGAGTATCACAAAAGAGGAAAATTCAGTAGTTTTGGAAGATAATTTGAACAATGATGAAGATTTTTTAAAAGCTTTAAAACATAAATTCAGTAACATCTTTGCAGATCCTACAGAATTACCTCCCCATAGAGGAGTTTTTTATCACAAAATTCCATTGAAACATGATGTTGAGCCTGTCAACATCAGACCATATAGGTATCCATTAAAGCAAAGGGATGTTATAGAACAGTTAGTGCAAGAAATGATGGATAGGGGAATTATCCAGAATAGTTCTAGCCCTTTTGCATCTCCTATTGTATTGGTAGGTAAGAAAGATGGTACTTGGAGGCTTTGTATTGATTATAGGGAACTTAACAAAACAACCATCAAAGATAAGTTCCCTATACCTATTGTAGAAGAGCTTATTGATGAGTTGGCTGGTGCTACAATCTTTACTAAGCTAGACCTCAGGGTTGGTTATCATCAACTAAGATTACATCCTGATGATGTTTTTAAACTGCATTTAAAACTCACACTGGTCACTTTGAGTTTCTAGTAATGCCTTTTGGCCTTACTAATGCCCTTGCTTCCTTTCAAGGTTGGATGAATCAAGTTTTTAAGCCTTTATTAAGGAAATGTGTACTGGTATTTTTTGATGATATCCTAGTCTATAGTCAAGATAAAACTACTCATCTGCAACACTTAGCTCAAGTCTTTGAACTCATGCTTCAACATCAGATGTTTGCTAAGGAGAGTAAATGCTCTTTTGGAATGAAGAAGGTGGAATATCTGGGGCATTTTATCTCAGCTGAAGGAGTGCAAACAGATCCAAAGAAGATTGCAGCTGTAGCTCACTGGCCTATTCCTGTTTCTTTGAAGGAGTTAAGAAGTTTCTTAGGCTTATATGGCTACTACAGGAAGTTTGTTAAGAGTTATGCTCAAATATGCCGACCTCTTAATGATTTATTGAAGAAAGGAGCTTTTATATGGAGTGATAGTGCCACAACAGCCTTTAATCAACTAAAGGCTGCATTAATTTCTTCCCCTGTGTTGGCAGTACCCAACTTTAATAAGAAATTTATTGTTAAAACTGATGCTTCTAATATGGGTATTGGTGCTGTTTTAATGCAGGAAGGGCATCCATTGGCTTACATAAGCAGGACTTTGGGGCCAAAATGGCCAAAGTTGTCTCTTTATGAAAAAGAATTGTTAGCCATAGTCTTTGCTGTTCAGAAATGGGAGCAGTATCTTTCAGGCAATCATTTCCTAGTGAAGACTGATCAAAAAAGCTTGAAATGGTTGCTTCAACAGAAAGTTTCTACACCATTTCAGCAATTCTGGCTTTCAAAGCTTATGGGCTTTGATTATGACATTGAATATAGGAGTGGTCAGGAGAATGTAGCAGCTCATGCATTATCAAGGGTGCCTGGTTCAGAGTTGCTTTTAATGGCTATTTCAGTCATTTCTTCAGATTTGAATGCTCTTATTAAAATGAGCTATCATTTGGATTATAATTTAGTCCATGTTATTGAAGAACTACAAGATTTACCCAGTTTTGTTGGCTTTACTTTGAAGTCAGGTCTGCTAAGGAAGAAAGGCAGAATAATAGTTGGCCCTGATGAAGAATTGAGACTTAAACTCATCTCTTGGCACCATTCTACTCCAGAAGGAGGCCATTCAGGTAGAGATATAACTTTTAAAAGACTTAAAACTGTCTTTTATTGGAAGGGTATGCACTTGGCAGTTAGGAGTTTTATTAGAACTTGCCAAGTTTACCAGACTTCAAAGTATGATAATGCTGACAGTCCTGGCTTATTACAACCTTTGCCTAAACCTGAAGAGGTTTGGATTGATGTGAGCATGGATTTTATCACTGGATTACCTAACTCTCATGGTAAAACAGTGATATTTGTAGTGGTGGATAGGCTGAGTAAATATGCTCATTTTATAGCATTATCTCACCCTTTTACTGCCTTACAAGTGGCTCAAGCTTATCTGGATAATGTGTTCAAACTTCATGGATGGCCATGAAGTACTGTCAGTGATAGAGATCCTATTTTTCTGAGTAAGTTTTGGACAGGGTTATTCTCTTTATATGGGACTGAGTTTAATCTTTCTTCAGCATACCATCCTGAGACTGATAGACAGACTGAAGTAGTAAATAGGTGTCTTGAAACCTATTTTAGATGTATGAGTGGTGATTCAACCAAAGACTGGAGTTTATGGTTGTCCTTAGCAGAATGGTGGTACAACACCCACTTCCATTCAACTATTCAGTTGACTCCATTTGAGGTGGTTTATAACTAGCCTCCCCCTCTTCATTTGCCTTACTTAGCTAGGGAATCCAAGATTGAAATAGTTGATCGAAGTTTGTTAAAAAGAGAGCTGATGATTAACACTCTTAAACATCATTTGACAAGAGCTCAAACAAGAATGAAGAACCAAGCTGACAAGCACAGGTCTGACAGAGAATTTCAAGTTGCAGATTGGGTATGGCTGAAGCTCCAAGCCTACAGGCAGCAAACTCTTCAGCACAGATCTAATCAAAAGTTGGCTCCTAAACATTATGGTCCTTTTCAAGTCCTAGCCATGATTAGGAAGGTTGTTTATAAATTGTCTTTACCTGAGGATGCTCAAATTCATGATACTTTTCATATTTCTCAGTTGAAAAGATTTTATGGTACTTTGCCTACTGCTGCTCATATACCACCATGGTTCCAGGGGCAATCTGATTCTGTAGTTATTACTCCTAAAGCCATTTTGGATAGGAGATTTGTTAGACAATAAAATCATGCTGTTACTCAGTACCTAGTGCAATGGGATGGCTTTGAAGCTCATGAAGCATTATGGGAAAATACTGCAGATTTTGAAGCTAAGTATCCCACCTTTGTTGTTCCTTAAAGACTTGGGACAAGTCTTTTTTAAAGGGGACAGTATGTTAGAGAATAGAATAACAGAAAGAATTAAGACCCATTTTTAGGCGGGAAAAGTTGTTGTAACTGTTCTAACAGAATTACTGAACAGAATTCTGTTATTTTTCTACCTTTGTATTAAGTACAACTCAAGCTATAAATAGTTGAGCTTTAGTTTGTAATAATCAAGTAATTGATCAATAACATTCTTTCTCTAAAACATTTCTCTCTCTCTCTCTATCTCTCTGATTTCTATCTCTTTCCTATCTCATTTCTCTCTCTTTTTTTATTTCTACCTATATTCTGTTACATTGAACTAGCAGGAGCTATTGTCCTGCAACAGAGAAGGGACTAAGGATGGCAATTTTTAATGGATATCCAATTACACGATTCACCCGATTTAAAAAAACAAATGAAAACCCAAAATAAATGGATGAAAAACAGGTGATGGATTAGGTCGGCTTCGGGTGGTGCTCCACCCCATCCTTCATCCATCCGATCCATCTACTCATTTGATATATTGTATGTATTTTTAGCCTTTGATTTGAATATTATTTATGTATTATAAATGCAAAAAGGTATTTTTAGATTGTTAAAATTATGACTTTGAAAAAGATATTTGTTATTTTATTTTATATTTTATAAAAACAATATTTCTTATTGATATTATTTAATTATTATAATTGATATAATTTTTTTTGCAAAAAAAAAATTCACATGTTAATCACTTGATCCACCCGAGTCACCCGCGGATCGGATGATAAATGAATGGATATGGATGATGGATTATGCGGGTGACAGATGGATCACGGTGGGACGAATAGAAGCAGATGATGGATGTGGGTGAAGCTTTAGCCGATCTGAACCCCATCCGTTTACATCTCTATAAAGGACTGAAGACAAGGACTGATATATAACAGAAGAAGGATTGAAGAGAACGATGCCAACGGAATGGAATGAGATTATACCCTTAGTGCCTCTTATAAAATAAAAAGGGGGTATTGTTGCGGTTCTTAGAGAAACCACAACAATAGATTAAAAATTAATAATATTTTAATTTATTATTGCAGTTTTTTTAAGAACCGCAATAATAGGTCTTTCTAATTTTTTTTTTCTTTCACGCATTCTATTGCTGCTTATAGCTAAAAATGCAGCAAATTAAGTGCAGCAATAGACTGTTGTTCTGCTAGTGAGTAACTGAAAGTCTTGTCCAATTCATTTTTGAGTCTAAACGTGTTTCAAAACCCATTCAAATAAAAAAACAACTTAGAAGCCCAATTAATGGATTTACATTTTTTTAAAATAAATCTTTAACTAAATTAATTTCATAAATTTTAATTCATTATTCAATGATAATAATGATGAATAAAAGATTATTCAGCCTTGTCTTTTTCTATTGTTGCGCATGCTGTAAAGCCCTATTCTCGTTTTCGCCTATATATTACCCCGTTTTAACGGCGATTTATGACGATTATTTCAACATGAAATTCAAGACTAAAAACACTCTCAAAAACACAAAAAACTCTTTACAAAATTATATCTTCTACTCAAACTTCTTCAAACACATACACGAGGTTCTGCCGAATTGAATTCTCACGTTCACTCTGTTTTTCTAGGCTAAGATTGATCCTCCGAACATCCATATCGCAAGACCTAAGCAACTAAGGAATAAACCTGAGGATCCTTCTCTTCTTAATGCCAATTTAATTCTTATTTTACTAACTTTTCTATTTTTCATGATGTAGATATCAAAACTATAATCGTGTGTAGAATTGTATATATTTGTGTAACTTTTCTTATTCTATGTTCATGACTACTTGAATGTATGCTTTTTATTGCAATTGCAAGATCATCTTTGTGTTAGCTAAATCAGAATTGCAAAGTAGTTAATTTACACCTAATAAGATAATTTGGTCAACCTATTAGGTAATCCCTCAGTTTTTTTTTTCTCACTTGGAATCTTGACACTATTCATAGTTAGAGATAATCTTCTCAATTTTTCTCAATATATAAGAAAAAATATAGTCTTGTGGGGTCTTGTTTGGTTCGTCTCAATTAGTACTTTATAAATATCCAATTATTATAATTTTTACTAATATATAATAAAAGATATGTAAGTTCAAAGACGTGTATTGAGAGACGCGCACAGGAAAGTGAGAATGATAAAAAAACAGAGGAAATACCTATTAATCTTTTGATTTAATGCAATGATCATCAAAATTATTAGATCTTATGTGCTCAAAAAAATCGACTTTTAAAATAGTTGTCTCTTTATGCAATTAATCTAATTATGTGCATTTATATTCGCAATTAAATATTTCATTGAGTTAAATAAGGATATTCATCTTGATCTATCTCAGAATCTCGTGTTTATTGGTTTATTATCTTATCCTGAAAACTGATTGGTGACTGATAAGTGTCAAATATGCCATAGTTTCTAATACTTTTTTTTATGTTATTTAGTTGTTCCTTTAGTAATTTTAGGGTCCTTTACTATATTTTTGGTGCTTTGTGATTTATTTCTCTTCTGTGTATTTTGGAGGTGCTTGAGTGATTTTGGGTAAAGAAGGAATGATCTTAAAATAGAGGAGTTCATGTTCCTTATTTGTGTTTCTAACGTGTGTTCATAAGTATGTGGCTTTGAGAAGTTCTCATCTGAAGAAAAATCAGTAAGCAAACTTCACGGATTTGAATGCTGCTTAGAAGAAACACAATTTTGTTCCTTGGAAAGAAACTGCAACCTGAAGGAACAATGTAAGATCACTACATACTAAAGTAGCATAACTCTGTTCCTTACAAAGGAACTGGACTACTGCATAAAGGAACAATTGATGAACCTTGTGTCAGATTATTTCCTAATTGCTTAAATTGCAAACTGACGTGATATAGGGAATTCGTGGGGACCAATTAACATCAAATTAAAGCTGGTGATAATATCCTATTAATTTAGGAGAATATTTTGGAAGATATTTGAGATAAGGAAAGTGATAGAATTTCCTAATTCTATCCAATTACTTTCTTACTTGTGGTAGGACTCCAACTCATCTCTAATATATAAATACATGAAATTATTGTCATTAGAGTCCTTTTTCCTTCCCTTCCGAACCACTCAAGGATTGGGAGTCGTTTTCCAGTGATCGTGATACCAAGCTGTAAAGGAACAAGGATTGGAGCACGAAAGGAACAACATATCCGAATTTGTTGCCATTGAGTTCATCTTTTCTTCTCTTTGTTTTTACTTTGTGTTATGATAAGTTAGCTTATTATGCTTAGTGGCTATTAGATTGAAGCCATGTAATAAAGTTTTACGAGACATTTTTGTTCTTAATTGAATTGCAATTATTATTTTCAAGTATTTATGAATTATCTGCTTTATTTCATGAATGACGATTTCTTATGAGTAGGTCACAAACTATTAATTTGGAGTCGGATATCTAATGCTAGTTGATGATGCTAAGACCGTAATTGCTTAGACAGTTGACCAAATAGCGACCAATTGTAGGGGATCGTACCTTATAGCTTTATAATTGTAGGGGTTCATAATCTAGGCTGAATCACGTCCATTGGTAGTATTGGTTGTCTTTGGTTAGTGATGTTTTCCTATTTCTTAATGTTGTCATTTCATTGAATTCCATTCTCGTAGTAATGGGGTTATGCACTGATTAGGGTTCGTTCGCATTCGCATACGAACTAGCTAAAAGGTAATGGAAGATAGCGGACTGAGTTCCTATAGTCAATCAATTTGGAAATATTAATTTTATGTGTCAAGTATTAAACTGATTTTGCATCACCGATGTCTAAAGTTGCTGAGTATGTCGTATTATTACTGTTCTTACATTAGTCCCTTGTTTTGTGTATTAGTTCATATAGTCACTAGTTTAGTTTTAGTTTGATCCTTACCATATCATATTTCTCCCCCCAACTTTACGTTACTTGCCTTTTGATTGTGTTACTGTCTTGGATCCTATTCTTAATTGGGAACAAACACATTCCTTGTGGGATCTACTCCTACTTCCACTAATTACAAGTTAGTAGTTTTAGGGTAGTAATTTACGTGCGCTTCAATAATGCACTGGTGACTTACATTTTCAGACCATAAACATCGTTTAGGCTGATTTTTACATGCCTACAATTGTGAAAATTATTTAATTTGGATATTTTAGGTGGTCATTGTGTTTTGCTAGAAACCAACTATGATTTGTAGGTGCTTGGCTTACTACTAATTATAGCCAAATCCTATAAGGTCACACATACTGCTCTAGGAGTTAATGATGAAGAGTTGCTAGCTTTAATACATAAGAAAGTGACTTTAGATGTGGAGTTAATTGAGGCTATGCATGACAACTACATGGGATTTACTGCAATGGTGGTATTGTGTTTACTTAGCCACAACTTGGACGGAAAGTAAATCACTAAAGCGTATGAATTGGCGTGTCTTTCATGCCTTAGTTGAGTTTCCTTTAGGACTCCATATCCTAGTTTGTTTAGAAGTTGGCGTATAAGTTTTTACTAACCACTTAGAATAGGTTTTTCTTGTATAAATCATTTAGGACTCTTATTTATCTATCTTGTTTGTGTGTGGTAGATAAGATAGAGTGTAGTTTGTTATTCATAGTTTTCTAGTTGTTATTTTGAGTCATACTAGGAGAATGACTTAGGGACTTGTCCTAAGCATCGAAGGTTTAGTATGTATTCCGGTTTATATATAGCATAGCATGTATTATTTGAATAAAAAAAAATATTGAGAGTATTCCAATACCTTTGAGTGTATAACACAAATCTGAAAGTTGGTAGTCAATTCCTTTATGCTTTCAAACCCTTAGCTTTGATTTCGTGGGGACTAAGTCTATCAAAAAAGAGCTAAGTTCTATCCTTTGATACTAATATTCCGCATGTTACTCTTAGTGTTTGATCGTTCCTAGATGAAATACATCACATAACAAGTTGATAAATTAGAAAAGGAAAGAATCTAGGTATCATTATACTATGAAAATTCGGCTATCAAGAGTTATGGATAGATTAGGAGTTTCTTTGGAAGGTTAATTGTTCTTCAAATATACATAAAGGTTATATATCTCTATTATATAAGTGAAGGGGGGAGGAAGATGGTGTCCCCCTCACAAAAAGTCTAATATACCCTTAATAAATTTAAATTGTCATATATATTAAATAATATTTTCTTCTTCCTACTTGACATATATATTGAACAAGTTAACAATAGAATTGAATTTCAAATTTCAATTAAATATTAAATTAAGCAGAATGATTTCCTCTTATTACATATGTGTGAAAAACTCTAACCAAAAATTAAATTGACAATATAACTTGATTGACACCATCAGAAGAAAAATAAAAACTTGAATTTCATATTAATAATTATGCTGATAATATTTTAAAACCAAAATGTTGATTATTATTCGGTAATCTCTATTATATAAATCAAACTCTTCCACTTTATTAATATTCAACGTTTAAACTTGATATACAAATTCTTCCACTTCATTTGAGCACAAGCTTGCTTTATATTTCCTTCTCTCAATACTATATTTGAATAATGATGAACAAATAACTAAAAAAACCAACGAAACATTGATTTAAGAAAAACATATTAAAATAATTATAAATAATTATAAATGTATGTTCGAATCAAATTTTTTGTAACACTGATGAATAACTAATTGAGAAAAAAACGTTAATATGACATGCACGCATAGTGTGCAAAAAATGCTAGTATACTATTAGGGAAACACAATAATTAAGAGAAAAGGTTTCTTCCTCCTTTATCCTACAACTAAGCCCCATATTCATAGAGAAAGAAATTTGTTCTTCCTCCATTGATCTAGCAGACTAAAGTAAGGATTCTAATTCATTGCTCAGTGGAGTAAGTAGATATCAAATTTGAGGTCCTAGATATTCGCTCTTAGGGCTCGTTCTCTTCACCTAAAAACTCCTGAACTTATCAAAACTGAACTTATTGGACCTGATAGAACCTGATTGGAACTTATTGGACCCTATTAAAAATGTTTGGAACTTATTAGACCCGATTGAACCTAATTGGAGGTTACCGGATCTAATTGAAACTTATTAGAACTTATTGGACCTTCTTGGAACTTATTAAAGATGATCAGAATTTATTAAACACGATTGGAACTTATTAAAGATGATTAGAACTTATTAAATACGATTGAAATTTATTAGATGGTTTTACAACAGTTATCCATTAAAAATCATATAATTATCAATTAAGAAATTATTATTGATAATAAATATGAATTATATCCTAAATGAATTAATTAATTGATAATTATAAATTAATTAGAAAGTACTCCTTTTGTTCTTATTTGTTTTTCTTATTTACTATATTAGGAGAAACCAATGCAATAATTAAAAAAAAGGATAAGATACTCTCTTTTATTGAGTGAAAAAAAGAGATTATAGTACAATATTTATTGATGATAATTCTTAGTATCATTTTAATGCTCTCTGCTTTATTAAATGAAGAAATCAAAATGATGAGAAATATGCTTTATATCTAACGGTGGATGAGAGAGCTTGAATTGTGGTACATTTAACAGACAATAGGAGCAAAAAACACAGATCAGTTGATAGATTAAAAGTTCATTCATTTTTTTTCTAATCAATGAAGAGAGTACACATACATCTAGAGATTCCAAGACCTATAACGGATGAATTTGCATTAAGTATAGGTGATTTTTGTTTGTTTACATAGAAAACCATTAAATGTTGTGGACCTAGTCAAATGACAAAATTGTGCGTAAATAAATTAAAGAAGGGCATTATAGTCAAAAATTAATTCTATTAAAGGGAAGATTCGAAAAATGAAGAACTTTTTGGAATTTTCCACATGGGGAGTACAGGAAGAACAAATAGGAACGGAGTGAGTAGTATTATTAATTATATCTCTTAAAATACTAATAAAAATGAGTGTAATAGGAACCTTGCACATTCTTGAAAAAAAATAGAAATATACTTCTATAAAACTTTAGAAGTACGTAAGTTTTAGCATATTTGATTCATGTTAAACAAGTAATGAATTCACTAACAAGCGATTGAAATGTTACAAGTTTGGAATGTGTATAATCAATAAATATCAATTTAGTTCTCAAAAAGTTTTACAACTAAAAAGTTTGTAAAGATCAGAAGAGAGATAGTGAAGAAAAAGGGTGCCAATTGCAGAACTAAAGAGTGAAAAAAAAATATGTAAGTTGTCAACAATAAAATTCTTAGTTACTTTATTTTTAACAATGATTAATAAGTGTTGATATTAATTCATTCAAGGGTATTTATTTTGATCTTTGAGAACCCTTAGTATAAGTAGGTCATATAGATATATCTTTGTATTATAAGGGAATCATCAAACAAATAAAGGACAAAACGTTAGTCATGATCCTTGTTCATTGTAGTTCTCACACAAATAATGAATGATTAATCTTGTGCTCTCCTTCCAATTTTGAGGGAATAATGCGTCGTTTTGTGTTGTTTCAAGGGAAACTGATGTTATAAAAATATGACTAACATCATTACTCTAAACAAAAATATGACTAACATCATTCAAATAGGAGTATGACTACAATTAACAAATAAAGCTTATACTGCGTAGTCATATTCGTTAAATATATGCAATCGAGTGCTTAGACACTCGCTTAAGAACAGGGTTTTTATCACACCCCCTAACCGTTTGCTACTTAGTTGCAGGATTGTTGAGCAAGCTGTTTACCCCGTGGTTTACAGACTCAATGAAAAAAAATCATGGAATTGAGTGCTCCATCACTCGCAAATGTATACTTATCTAAATGACCAGGCTCTTGAAGCCTTATCGAACCGAGTGCTTGACACTTGCTTTTGCACAGGGGTGGTGATACACCCCCTGACTCGTTTTCTTTCTATGGCAGGCCTATTTTCTCATATCAGAATGGAAACAAGGAGAGGAAGAAAGGTAATGAGGCCATTTTCTGGGCCTATGTACGATCAGGTTTTTTATAAACCTATCAAACGAACCTATCTCACCAATCCGTTTATTATATGAAAATTTTATGGTGGAATATCCAAGGGGGTAAAAAACCCCTAACTTTGAGTGAGCTACTCTATCTAAAGAACAAATATAATCCGGATATTATCTTCGTCATTGAAACCTTAACTAATAATAATAATAATAATAGCCATCGAATTCTCAAAGCTATTAACTTTCACAATAAGTTAGTTGTTGACCCAATTAACCACGTGGGTGGAATGTGGGTGTGTTGGAACAACTCCAATATTACAGTTCAAAATCATTACTCTCATGATCGTTTGGTTCATCTCGACGTTCTCTACAAGCCACAGAATAAAATGTATTCAGTCTTGGGCACATATTGCCCAGCTAAAAATGTCGAAAAGGATACATTCTAGACTTATTTGAATAACTACGTTACTACTCTCCCCTTCCCCTGGCTTATGCTTGGGGATTTTAATGAGATACTCTCTCCCAACGACAAACTAGGCGGATGCCCTCTTAAAAAGAACCAACTTCACCGACTCCCCCTCCTCTTGACTGATTCTCAAGCAATAGACATTCCCTGTTTACAACAAGCTTTTTCGTGGAGAGGCAACCATAACAACGAGATCATTTATGAACGTTTAGATAGGGCCATCTGTCATAAATGTTTTTTCGACTCCTTCGACAATAGCACTATTTTCTATGGCAATTTTACAGTTTCCGACCATGCACCCATCATTTTCTCCACCAATGACGAGGAAATCACTAAACCGCCTCCTTTTCGGTTCCAAAATTTTTGGACGATAGACAATGACTCGCATAATATTGTTAAGAAAAATTGGTTTGTTCCAATTACAGGCTCGCGGTTCTATCGTATTCAGCAAAAGCTTAATCGCATTAAAACTGAACTTAAATCTTTGGTTAGAACAAAATACAAGCACACGTCAAATAAACTACTCCACAATGACGAAAAAATAAAAGAAATACAACTGAAACTATGGCTACAACCATATAATCAAATCCTAATTAAACATATTAATCGTCTCATTTTGCAAAGAGAAAAACTACTGCTTTTTAACCAAAAAGCTTGGGGCCATAATACAAGGAAAACTTGGCTCACCCAAGGGGATCGCAAGTCTAGATTCTTCCATAATAAAATGAAGAAAACAATGGCCCACTTGACTATTTTCAGATTAAAAAAATGATCTTGGCCAATGGATTGACTCTCATGACGACCTTACTGCTCTTCTTTCTGATTCTTTTAAGAAACGATTCAAATCTTCACACTCCGCAAATAGACAGATTGATCTGACCTTTATCAACCCTTTCGTGTCCCAACAAGACTCCGATAAGCTCCTTGCTCCAGTCTCTGCCGAAGAAATAAAAAATGCTATCTTTGAGATTAATCCGTTAAAAGCCCCAGGCTCCGATGGTTTTGGTGCAAAATTCTACCAAGCTTACTGGCCCATCATTCAAAGAGAAGTAACCACTGCTATTCAAAGCTTCTTCTTCCATGGGAAACTCCCTCCTTCATTAAATCATACTCTGATCACTCTTATTCCCAAAAAAGAGGCTCCCGAAACCCCGGATAATTTCAGTCCTATTAGCCTAATCAACACTATTTATAAAGCAATATCAAAAATTTTGGTTAACCGTCTACGACCAATTTTGCAAAAAGAAATAAGCCCCCTACAAAATGCTTTTACTCGAGATCGCTCTATTCATGACAATCTCCTAATAGCTCAAGAAGCTCTCAATACGTTTCATAAATCTCAAAATAAGACTGGTTGGTGTGCACTAAAATTAGACATGGAGAAAGCTTATGACAGAATTGAATGGGATTTCCTTTGGGAAACTCTTCGTGCTTTTGGTTTTCCCACCCTATGGATCTCATGGATAAAAGAATGTGTCACAAATGTTTCATACTCAATCAAAGTTAATGGCCAACCTTCATCCTGGTTCCGCCCCTCCATGGGCCTTCGTCAGGGTGACCCCCTATCGCCCTACCTGTTCATTATCTTCATGGAAGTGCTAATAAGGAAATTGACTATCCAAAGCCAAGTCCCCAATTCAGGCATTGGCTTTAAACTCCTTCCGAGAACTGCTAATATTCCCTGTCTCCTTTTTGCGGATGATAGCCTACTCTTTTGCAAAGCTACTACGTCAGCTTGTACCAATCTAAAAAGAGTTCTCGATGACTTCTGTTCCCTCTCTGGTCAATTAATTAATTTCCACAAATCATCGATAATCTTCTCCAAAAAGGTCAAGCAGCCTCGTAAAGTGGCTTTAGCTAGCCATTTAAACATGCTCCCTAATTCGTCCCTGGGCAGATATCTTGGAATTTTCTTCAGCTCCCACCATCCTTCTAAAGTAGATCTCGCCCACATTGTCCAAAAAACAGAGCAAAGAATTAATTTTTGGGAATCTGGCTTCCTCTCCAAAGCATGGAGATTAGCTATGATACAGGCCAACCTCGAGGCCCTACCGGCATATACATGCGCCTCAACTATGTTGACACATGGCAGTACTACCTCTATAGATTCTCTTCACAGGAAGTTTTTCTGGCGTCAAAATAAGGAAAGAAATGCAACCCCACTAATTGCCTGGGATAAAATCTGCAGGCCAAAATCCCAAGGGGGTTTAGGCCTTAGAAAAACTTTGCCAATGAATAAAGCCTTTATTGCAAAACTTGGTTGGAAAATTCTCACCGATCCTAATAATTTTTGGGTTAAACTCATGTCCGACAAATATCTTCAAAATCAATCATTTTTTAACTGCAAACCTAAGCAAAATGACTCACCCATTTGGAAAAAAAAATTACTCCAACGGCCATTACTCCATAAAGGCATTCGTTGGAAAATCGGAGATGGTTCTCAAATTCTTTTTTGGCTCCATAACTGGTGCTTAGAGAAAAATTTAATGACCAACTTAAAGTTAAATGAAAATCAGGTGGATGTTAACCTGCTAATAAAAGATTTCATTTTACCAGATAAATCTTGGGATCTTTTGTAACAGCCCGCACTTCCGAGCTGCTAGCTAAACATGCTTAACATTCATATATAAACCTCAATTAACACTAAATAAACCTCGAATTTACATTTATTCGCAGTGGAAACAAACACCTATAAAACGATCCTGGACCTGTGGGTCAGGGCCCACAAAATAATAACCTCAAAGCCAAATATCAGATTACAGAACACAATACTCGATTCTCCAAAACAATAGAAGACTTTATTCTTAAATAAGCACTTAAATATTATCAATTTCATACTCTAAATACAACTTCTGAATCATTAATAATTATAACTTGATAACAAAACTCTCGCTTAAGATCCACTTCGAGCTTCCAACACGAATCTGCAAATTACAGATGAAAATACAAAACAAAAACAAAACTAAAATGAGCGGAAAGCTCAGTAACTTTACTTCAGCCCGTCAAAACAGTTTTAGTTCGCAAACGTTTTTCATATCATAAACAAACTTGGTAACTGTTCGGAAAAGAATCCATCCTTTAAAATATATCGCTGGCATAGCTCAATTACTTAACACAAATCGCTGGCAAGTACAGGCAGAAACTTACCATAATATAACATAACACAATATTCGACCTTCTCTGGTCTTAACTGAACTTATATCCGAATCATTTCCTCCACCTGTACCTTGCCCACTTTTCATCTCAGTTCATAAGCTAAGCCAGCTAAAACAAATACGAAATCCATTTTAACATATCTCAAACCATATACGTAAACATAAACATTTCCGAACAATTCCAATAACAGAACAAGGGTGTTCTTTTATAATCATCCAATACCAATTCACAACTAACTCATATAAAGATGCATCTATAACCATGGCCATGACTATAAACGATATACGATATTAAAAACACAATACATACGGGCACATAATTAAATACATATTTGCTGAACAAAAATGTTACCTCAAACGCGATTCAATCCTTTATTAACAAACCTCCAATATTTCGACATTTGATCACCAACTATAGCTCCAACTTCATAAATTATCTCCATATACATTCTCCAACAATCACCTCCAAACAATAACAACAATTAATATTCATTCTCGTTACAATTCAAATAAAGAAATTGACTTGCTCATACTCTCGAAACTCCTTCATGAACTACTATAACCCTTATATACCAACCATTTCGCTAATCTAACTCACATCATCAATCTCACAAGATAGCTCTAATTAACCCTAAATCTAATTCATAGAGAATATGATCAAACATAGTTTATAAAAATCAGATTTTATAAACTTACTTAAGAAGCATCAATAACAATCTAAGCTTCGATCCATTAAATAAAGAGGAAAGGTTTAATCTTTGAATTTTACAAATCCTTATCTCAACTGATTTTGCTAATAATAACAAGCTTGAGATCTAAATTTATTTATGAAATCAGAAAATAAAATCCATTTGCATCCGGGATTCGAATCTAATAATCAAAGAAGAGAAGGAAGATAACTTAACTTATACCTCCACAAAAGAGATGAAGGCAATGATGGTTGCAAGCACCAACAACAACTATACATCAATCACACACACACGCAGCAGTGCAGCAAGAAAGAACACACAGCAGCAGCAACGCATCAAGAAGTGCAACAGCACCACCAAACTTGCAAAGGCCATAACTTATAGCTCCGAACTCCGATTGTTGAAATATTTGAGCCTAAATTCAATAGCTCGAAGAGATCTACAAGTTTGATGAAGAAACAGAGAACAAAACTGGATTGCATGCTGTAGATAATTGAGGCAACAGATTGTCGAAAAACAGAGGAGAGAGAAAACTTAAGGGTTTTGGGTCTTCAATAACTTCAAATAGGAGAAACCGAGCAAGAATGAAGGTAGGAGAACGGAAGAGCTGCCGCTGAAGGCTTTGGTTGCAGCTGAAAATATTCCGGCGAGGCTTCTACATAAGAAGAGGAACACAGGAGGAAATCGTGAAAGAGAGGAAGGATGGATGGAGTTATTAATCTTTGGTGAGGGGCTTTAGTTTTTTGACAACAAAGCAACTTAGTGGCTTTTGCTCATTAAGCCATGAGAGATAGAGTAAAGAAGATGGATTAGATTTTTTTTTTCTTTTTCTTTAAAACATTCAATTTGTTTAACAAAATACATCAACTTATACCAAAATATCGTAATTAATTTAAGATAAATAATTAGCCCTTAATTAAACCTGCTTAAAATATATGAGCTATTACAATCTACCACCCTTAGAATAAATTTCGTCCTCGAAATTTGAAAATAGAAAACTTAAGATCATTTCAAAACGAGTACATCACATAAAATATTTTCACAAAAATCAAATCAATTTAATTCTTAACTTAACTCCCATCCCTCAAAGATCAATTACTTCTGAGACAAATAATCACTAATCCCAAATTCAAATTCTCCATAATTTCCTTAAAGCTATTTTCCTTAAATCACCACTCAAAACACAATAGAAATCTTCACCCATTTTTATCAAATTCCCAATCTCTTAACGACTAATAACCCAAATTCATTCTTAAACAATCCCATAAATCTATCTTAAACTCATATGCCATGATATGAAGATCACGACAACTCAAAAACAACCATACTCTCATACCACCTTCGTTGCCTCATGTTTATATCTTTTTGGGTGAAAATGTATTTAAGGCTTTTATGATCTGTGTAAATTTTACACTTAACCCCATATAGGTAATGTCTCCAAATTTTCAATGCAAAAATAATGGCGGCAAGTTCGAGGTCATGGGTAGGGTAATTCTGCTCGTGAGGTTTTAACTAACGAGATGCATAAGCTATCACTTTCCCATGTTGCATCAACACACATCCTAACCCTTGTCTAGAGGCATCACTATATATTTCTAAACCTTCGGTACCACTAGGAAGAGTAAGAATTGGAGCTGTGGTAAGATGAAATTTCAGTTCTTGGAAGCTACATGGGAAGTCGAACAAGATATGCGAGACAAGTACCCACACTTATTTTAAGGTAATTTAACTTTAAGTTTCGAGGACGAAACTTCTTTTAAAGAGGGGATAATGTAATAACCAGGAAAAAAAAATATTGAAGGTTAAAGTATTACTATAAGATAAACTAGTCCCTAAGATCTTATATACATTATTTTATCGTTTATATGATTATTTTAGGTGAAGTTATGTGTTTCCTTGGCTTTGTGCATTTGCTCAGGGCAAGTTATATGTGCATACATATATCATTTATATTAACATTATAGTTGATAAAGTACTTTAAGGGTCAAAGATTAATAAAATTATCAATTACTAGTTTATGAGCTTATAAATATATCTAGTAGGATTTTTAGTAAGTAACTCATAAACCTAGAATGCTCCTAACTTATAAACGGTGAAGCTAATGACCAACATAATTTTGTTTTTGGAATCTTCACTAGTGATTTTACCTAATATCATACAATCACTTCCCGTTTAGAAAGAATATGTAAATGCAATTTTTATAACTAAAATTAGAAGGAATAGCTTTCATTGGATACTTTATTACAAGTATATCTAAATATTATAATTATCCATTTAGATGGAATACATGCATACGTGATATAATTCCCTTCTGTTTAACTGAAGAACTTGGGCTTAAAAAGAGAATTTTCTTCTCTTATATTTGACGTGTCAAGACTCCATCACAATAAAAATGAAGTGTATGATTTTTTGCATATGAGTTGTGTAAAGCCAGTATATGGAGCAAGTCATTTTGTTAACTACTAACCTAAAAAGGTAGTTGACTTATTAAGACATTGATTGGATATGAACCGACATAAATCCCCTATAAAAACATGTAGAAATGCAAACACTACAACACATCTCAAAAAAAAAAAAAAAATAGAAAGGATATAAGAGTACGAGAGGAAAGTTAATATGTACAAATTGAGATTACTAAGGTACATTTTTGAATACCCCTTCTTAATGTTATTTTGCTATAATGTATTGTTATATTAACCTTTTTAGATAAACTATTAGTAATAGTTTTGCCTTAATAGTAAAGTTATATTGTGATTTGCAAATAAAGTGTTTATAATGCAAATGGTATCTGTCACATTATGATTTATATACAAGGTGATTCTAAAAATACTATATATCATATGTGGTAATAATGATGTTATATAAAAATCTTACTATGATAAAATGAAATGGAGGTTCGTGGTATTATAAAATGGAGGTTCGTGGTTTGTGTTGGAGGAATAAATTATATATGGAGTGACGTACGTCATTGTAGGGGAGTGCACACGGAAGTATCAGGAGAGGCTAAAGGCCTGAAAATATTATCCGGAGTGACGTACGTCATTGTAGGGGTGTGCACACGAGATTTGTCGGGAGAAACTATAATAAATGATTTTATATAATCATAACTGATTATTTTATATAATTATCTCCAAGTGTTTTTACATGGTATTGGGAATGTACTGGACCCTTTTGGGTTGACTGTTATAAAATGTTTTGCTTTCAGGTACCAGTGATGGGAATGGGCAGGAGTGAGAAATATAAAATATTAGGATTAATATACTATATGTTGTTATCTTGTTTTTTTTTTATTAGTATCATGTTTTATTTTGTCCTCGCCTAGTATTTCTATTATTAGGAATACGACAGTAATGTCCTGTAAACTCTATATTATATAATAATAAATAAAACATGTAATGTTTGGTTCGATCCTGGTACTATCAGGTAATGTTTCATTATTAGAATTATATTAAATTACAGGGCGTTACATCTTCTCAAATTAAAAACTCTTCTCCTTGACCACATCTTCAAATGCATTAAAGGCATTCCATTACCATCTGCCTCCCTCTCTGATGAACCTATTTGGGGCCCTAGTCCTTCAGGACTATTCACAGTTAAGTCCGCTACTTGGCTGGCTCATAATCTCCCACCTAGCACGGAAAAATGGCCTCACCGTTGGATTTGGAATCTCGATATCCCACCAAAGCTAAAGATTTTTCTATGGCAAATCTGCCATAATAGTCTTGGGGTTAATGCAACCCATGCAAAAAGAAATATCATCCCTTTTAGTCATTGTGCCCTGTGTGCCACCCAGGAGGATACCATAGATCACATCTTTGGACATTGTTCCAAACTCCACCCCCTTCGGCAGCTTAAAGATCTTAAGGATTGGTTGCCTCATTCCTTTACTAGTGCCACTTTATTAGATAATTTATCTAATATTAAAAAAAAAAAAGCTACACTTCTAAATTTATCTTCCTAATTTGGAGTATTTGGAAAGAAAGAAACAATATCATCTTTCATAACGACTCGCTTAATATTCATAGGATTCTTCATAAAGCAAAATTTCTTTTCTCAAAATGGAGTCTTAGGAATGCAGTTGATTACTGCAATTCCTCTGGCTCCTCGTTTCTCCACTCTTCTCTCCATCCCTCCGCTCCTAAGTACCCTTCTTCAATCTTGGTGGCTTGGGAACCTCCATCATCTCCATTCTTCAAACTCAACTTCGACGGTTCTGTTCGTGATTCTTCAGCAG